>OW799218.2:10053666-11303666 GCA_941918905.2 Xestia sexstrigata
TAAATATTAACATTAATGGGTCCTAAGTTGTGAGTTGTTATATTTGATTCCAATAATAGGTATGGCAAAAACGCTTGAACGCACGGAAATTTGTTCTAGTTTCCACAAGGTCTGTATAGTAAATAACTCCGGATGTAACCTGTACACTATCCAACATAATGTTGCGTTCATTCTGCCAAAGACTGCACTCCCATAAAATGTGATGTGCTGATTGTTCATATTCGCAGTCAGATGTGGAACATTGACAAAAAGGCGAGTCAACAAGCTTGAAGGAAAATAATTTACTCTTAAAGTTACCATGACCGGTGAGAAATTGGGCAACACAGTGATCAACCTCCAACCATGTCCTGGCCAGCCGTTCACGAACGGATGGAAAGAACTGGTGGAGGTGTCGGCCCTTGATGGAATTATCCCACCTACCTTGCCATTCAGACAAAAGTTCCTCCCAGACGTCGGTCTGTGGTTTGAATAATCTAGCAATCTTAACACGGTCACGTAGGGTTAAAAAGTCTGCGTCCGCGGTCTCACGTGCGTTATAGTACATTGGAGCCCGTCGCTGCACTTCAAGATCAACTGGAAGTACACCTGCAAGTACCGGTAAGGCTTCAGTACTAACCGTCCTATACGCTTTGCATAAGAATATCAAAGCCAAACGCTGGCTTTGAAGCAATTTACGTCGTGCCGCTCCTATGGTGGCCCTATCGGCCCAGACAGGTGCCCCGTAGCACACACACCCCAAGTAAGTAGCCCCATAAATGGTCTTTAAAGTTATAAATGACAGACCCCACGTAGATTTTGATATTCTCGTTAAGGCATAAAAGTTCTTTTTAGCTTTTTCACCGACAGTTTTTATATGATCTATGAATGAAAAATTTCTCTCTAAGACCAAACCAAGGTAGCACACGGATTGCTTTCTTTTCACGGGAACGTTATTAAATTTAATACTAGGCCACGATTTAAGATTACCTTTTAAAATTAGTTGATAAGTTTTTTGCGGTGCAAAGGTCAGACGGTTTCGATCGCCCCACTGAGATATTAATCGTAGGCAAGTGTCAGCTAAATTCTCGAGACCAGCCCGAGTACTCGACTGAATGAGCAGCAGGCCGTCGTCCGCGTAACCGGTTAATGAACAGCCGGGAGGAAGGGGAATCGCGAGAAAATCATCAAAACCTAAATTCCATACATACGGAGCGATTACCGACCCCTGAGGACATCCCATGGTAAGGGGCTTTGACATAGAATAATGACCGAGTTTGAGTTTCGCGGAACCATTTAAAAAGTAAGAATAAACAAGATTATATATGTTTTTATAGCAGCCACGATTCTTCAGTTTAAGTAGTAGCATCGGCCACCATGCGTTATCAAAGGCCCCGGAAATATCTAAAAAGATTCCAACCACGTACTTGTGTTCCGAGTTATTAACAATTTTTCTAACAGAAAGTGCCGCGTCTACGGTAGATTTTCCCACAGTGAAACCGAATTGGTTGTTATGAAACTTTGGCCCGTCTGGCAGCAAACGTGGAACGATAAGGCGCTCCAGGAGTTTTCCTAAAGATGGCAGTAGGGTTATGGGCCTGTACGACTTAGGGTCGTCCGGTGGCTTATCACCACTTTTTGGAATTATTCGTATAAAGCCACGTCGCCATACGCGAGGGAAAACGCCGTCCGCAAAAATGTAAATGTAATAGCTAGCCAGTGTAGGTTAGTTCGTTACGGTTCTTCTGGATATGGGAGATAATCAGTACTACTAATGAGGCCGTAGTTTATTTCCAGCCTACCCGGCTGGAAATAAACTACGGCCTCATTAGTAGTCCAGAATTTCACAAAAAAATATATTAAACACAACATCATAACACCACGCCTGTAATTCCCGAAGGGCTTACAGGTGAATTCCACCAATTATGTTTAAGTCCCATGTAATAGGTGGCGAGCCTGATTGCCATCAATCAGGCGCAAATTGAGACTTCGTGGCTGCTACTGAGAAATTCCTGATGGAAAACCCAATAAAATTTTGCCCGACCCGGGAATCGAACCCAGGACCTCATGCTTGGCAGTCGTGACCAACGAGGCATTTAAAAAAAATGTTATCTACATTTAACACACTTTTTTTTTAAATCCTTGTCGCCCATCCCTACAAATATTTAGCTACAGTGAAACGAGGTTTTCCTACTCTGAGACAAAAACCACGACATAAAAATTATCCTTCAACATACTTAAAACTCCTTTCTTTACTTATGTTTCGCAATTCAACTTCGTAACACAAGTATCTTTTGAGGATCAACAGATCTTTTGAGGAAACTTCGGAAAATTCGCACCCTCAATGTACTATTTGAAACTTTTTGTCAACACTGTTTATGAGAGTTTCAGAAAGAGCAGACTACAGATACATGCTCTACTCGTATAAAATACAATGAAGTAACGATAAGCAGTTTTTTTTATGTCGATAAAAATACTACGAGTACGTGATATAAAAAATGTTTACTGTTCAATCGCTTCTTTGGTCGAACGAAGCTTCCCGTTACTGACATATTTTCTACTACAACGATAGCACTATATTATACAATAACTTAGACAAGTTTTCATGTGTAAACGGGTTATTGATGTTTTGTGACTGGATTCAAGTACTTCATATGAGAGAAATGGGTTCACTACCCCCGCCGGGCGTCGAAATGAAAATCTGGATCCTAGACAAAATATGAGTGAGTATAATGTAAGAATCTTGACCATAAGGAGAAAATAACACGAAGTTTTGGCACGATTGCATGATATAACGTTCATATAAATCCAAATGTATGTAAGGCGCGGCTATGTGGTGGAAAACCCAAGGATATTTTCGTTAGGGCCGTCCCGGATATCTCATTTGTCAGGAAAACCTCAAGAGCAAGATAAAATGGACGGATTTCGAGCTGGTGAATGTACGAGTTGGGTGTATTATATTTCATGCTCAGTTTTACAATAATACGGGCTTCGGTGAGCGTTAGGGAACGATTTGTCTTTGGGGAAGAATATCGGATGTATTGATCAATCAAAACATAATGGTAGCGTTATTGATGGACTGGTGGAAGAAACAGGATTCTAATTTTAACAATTGTGCTTTTGTATTGAGCGTTGATACTTACCACGCATTTATTGGTTAACATCTCAACAAAAATACAGTGTTGATCCTCGTTAACCGTTCACGAGCCCATAATAAAGATCACAATCATCAGACCTGGCGTGTGTTGGCTGCTGTCCAACCCATCTCATTAAATCTTTAACTGTACCCACGGGAAGAGCCAGCCCACACGCAGCCCGATCAGTTTCAACGAAAATGCCGATACAATCGAAAGTTCAGGCCGTTGCGCCGATGTAATTACATGCAAAAGGGTGTAAAAACACACTGTATCCGTTAAAAAAGTATCGGGAAGCTCTCCCGTTATTACTGAACTGAATCAGGAGTGCTCATACTTTCACTTTTTAATTGTACTCGCACCGTGCACCCGTTTTATATGAGACTGTGAAAGTTGTAAAATAAAAGTTGTTCCTCCCCAAATATAATAACTTTGTATTTTTAATGTTTTGCGCAATCAAAATTTAACGCCACTGTGGATACGTGCGGCAATACGGCTTTGGACTCTAGTTAAAAAGCGGTCCCCCTAATTTCAACTTTATTTTTATAGGGGCAGAGTGAGTTTTCGGTGTTGGAAAAAGTTGCTCAAGGTTATGTTACAGCCAGAAGTTTGATCATTTTAATCTTATGGTTTAAGGTCTAAATGATCACACAAAGCCGTTGAGTTCTTTTAAGTATTTTAATAAAAAAACGAGGGTAAATTTAGCATACGATAAACACACAATTTACTGATAGTTTTACTGAAAATTTTGGTAGAATAAATAATTTAATGGTCTCATAAAATGTACGTCTGTGTTTTAAATATACATGAAGTACTCTTAAACATTTAAGTTTTAAATTAACTTCTGTTTTAACAGCTTAAAAGACTTAATGTACAGTTTGCTGTGCTAACAGAATGAATAGAACTTTGATGACCAGGGAAACGAATTCTTTGGTCATTCAAGCTAGTATGTAAAACGATTCCTCTCTCCTCATTTCGTTTGGTCTCTGCATCCCGTTAAATGAAATCTCCATTCAGAATATTCAGAAGACAGGGAACAAGGAATTCAGTTTATATTTGCGTTTTCAGCGAAGATCTTACAAGGAAATCAGTCAGAAGGTTTATTAAAGTGCCAGTTTGCTCCTGTCAAAACTATTTAATAAGAATCGATTTCGACCGGGAATTATTTGATTTGACTAAGCGATCGGAATAGAACCTATTTACTGTCTTTGTAAGGATCATACCCTGAATTCATTTAAATATTCAAACCGAAGATAAACGTATGTACATGAAGATAATTCTGAAAGTGGTAATTATATAGATATTAGCTTATGCCCGCGGCTTCACTCTCGTGAAGTTCGATAACTGTCCCACGGGATCAAAAGTATCCTATGTATTAATCCAGGTTATAAACTATCTGTGTGCAAAATTTCATCTAAATCTGTTCAGTAGTTTTTGCGTGAAAGAGTAACCAACATCCATCCATCCATCCATCCTGACAAACTTTCACATTTATAATATTAGTAGGATAGTAGGATTCTGTACCTTACGCACTTGTAGTCTCACTGAAATACACACCAAAAATGGAAAATATATTTACCAAGATTATTTGAATGATTACAAAATGTAGGTACATAATTTTTAACACATTAGAAGACTATGAACTGCTGTTATATGACAGTCTCATTTTCCCGTTACTTGTAAAATTTGTGTAAAATGGTGTGATATAGCGAACCTTGGGTAATGAAGTGTTCTCAGCTGGACAATTCAAAAGAAATAAATTATCAATTTAACTGAATATGGGCCTTTTCTTCGTCATAAATTATATCTTTATCCTAGATATTAATTCAACAAGCCGTTATATAAAGCCAATTGCGTACATTCAGCATTTGCACCACGGTTCCCACATAAAAAGGGGGCTTTTGTTAATGAGGGTACAAAAAGTTCCCTTTCTGAATTATTTGTCTGAATTTGCATTTTAATTGAAAAGAAGCGTTACTGTTTTTGTGCACAGCAATAATTGTGTTCATTATGTGTGTCGTCACATTTACAAACTGTTTTTTGATTGTTTCTATCCGAATTTATTTGTAGTTCATTTAATTTAAATATTTTTACAACACAATTCCACAATAGTAGTGGCGTTAGTAGTTACGATATGGAAGTCGTGGGTTTGAACCCAGGTAGACACGGAATAACTTATTTCATCTCCAAACTCTCTTCACTGAAAACTGCTTTCACTGTTCTGTATCGTGAGGAAGCCGGCGTGTCCTAGAACCAGAAACTTGAAAAAATGTGACATCTAAAAACTCGCACTTTGCTGGCGTGTCGTAGAACCAGAAACTTAAAAAAATGTGACGTCTAAAAACTCGCACTTTGCCGGCGTTTCTTAGGACCAGAAACTTGGAAAAATGACACATCTAAAAACCCGCACTTTGCCGGCGTGTTCTAATACCAGAAACTTGAAAAAATGTGACATCTAAAAACCCGCACTTTTCCGGCGTGTTCTAGAACCAGAAACTTGAAAAAATGTGACATCTAAAAACCTGCATTTTGCCCTCATGCTGGATTACGGCCCACTCCCTCTCGCAGAGAACAGGTTTGCGTCTACTAGAAACGCTAAAGGCTGATATCAATCAATCACTTTTATTTTCAGTCTCATCATCATTATCATCATCTTCCTCCCATGTTACTTGGGGTCGGCGCAACACGTTTTTTCTTCCATTGACCTCTGAGAATTATTCATTTTCATTATAACAGGCTCGATGCCTGAACATACAAGTGAAAAGGCCCATTGACACAATACACAAAATAATCGTACCTGTAAGTACAACAATAAAAAAAAAGAAATGTGTACTAGGACACAAAGTAGAAGTGAAACTTCAACGGACAGGTGGAAAAACGATTTTTTTATTAAAAAAATAAAAAAACTCCTTACTTCGTTTGATGTACAGAATGCTTGGTTGTCGGCTTCGTGATGAGGTTGTTTACACCTTGTAGAAGTTTTACTTCAATAATATGTACATATTGAAAAAAAATACAAAAATGAATAACTTACTTTTGGACGGCGACGTATTGCGCTGAGACGAGGTGTCATGTAGCCTTCCGCGATAACGCCGATACACGACACGCTGCGGCCAAAATTCCTTCTTCTTAAAATTCGCGAGATTGTGTGTTGGGACCCGCACCACAAAATAACCCCTACCACAACATGCGTTCTGAAAAAGAATTCGTTATAGGTAGTGCTTTGCAGAGTGCAAGAATGGCGTCTAGACACTGCGCTACACGCCACGAGTAATTCATCAACTCGTCTGCCCATTTGGGACGAGTTGATGAAAATAAAAATAAATAATATTTTCATTCTGCAACTCGTCCCACGTTTCTTTATGTGTTGAACTTTAAATTTTATTAACGATATGTACAGTTAGTAAGACAAGATTATAACAATATTTTTTTAAGAATTTTTAATTAAACAACTTGATAAGTTACCTGAGAAAAAGTAAAAGGCAAAAAAAAAATTGAATAAGGTAATTCCATCTTCTTCAACAAAAAATTTTGGTTTTTCCATCATGGGTGTAATTTTTAAGGTTTTTGGGGTCGCTGATAACTAAAATGGGGTCAAAATGAAAATTCAAGATTGCACCGAGGAAAATTTTCGGTTTTTCCATCATGGGTGTCGTTTCCATGGTTTTTGGGGTCGCCGATAACGAAAATAAGGTCAAAATGAAAATCCAAGATGCTGTCGACGAAAATTGTTGGTTTTTCAATCATGGGTGTCGTTTTCAAGGTCTTTGGGGTCGCTGATAACGAAAATGAGGTCAAAATGAAAATCCAATGTTTCGATTCTAATGGTATTATTAACCATAACTTCAAGATACCTAAAGGTGGTTTAGGGATTTGGGGAGCAACTAATCATAACAAACTCAATTAAATCAACAATAATAAAGATAAGCAAATATATTTACAATACGGAAATATTCTCGCAGCTTATATATTTCCAGTTCGCGTCAAATCTCTTTGGGAATAGGTAATCGTCACAAACATTCTTGGTACCATCAAAGCGTTTTATCGCTCGTCTGGGGAGACATTCCGCCGTCCGTTTTAATAATGATTAAAATTTTGTTTGTACGCCAAATCCCTACAGGGCTTTGAAATAAGCGGGTGTGACCAGATGCGGAAATTATGGGGTAAACAGGTTGTTGTTACTGAAATATAGGCTTTAATGTGGGCCATAATAAAAGCGGAATTTATTGTGAGTGTTAATCTTTGTTAAAAAAAATATATTTCTAACTTTATTCCATTATATCATAAGATCGAAATTCAACAAAATAACACAAACATCAAAATCACGCCATTGTACGTATTAGTACACCCCACATTTTGCTAGTTATGTTTAAGTACCAAGTAATGGGAGGTAAGCCCAAATACAGACTCCGCATCTGCTACTGAGAATTTCCTGATGGGAAAAACCCAATAACACCTTTCCCGACATGGGAATTGAACCCAGAACCTCAAACTCAGCAGTAGCGCTAGCGATCAATGGATCAACGAGGCGTAAAAGCACGAGAAGCTTGTAAAACCTGACTTCGTGCTAATTCGAACGTTCCACTCCACTATCGCAATCACTATACAAATAGTGATTTACTAGCGCGAACAGATCTATAACAGTTTCATTGAAAGACTGAATGAGACATGACGATAAATCGACGACAATCTCCAATCCAGCGTGAACAGAGACTGATCTATCCATGTAGTGTTATTGTATATCTGTGTCTTATTGTGTTGGTGAAATATTAGTGCTTTTACTTTTAAGTGCGTTAACTTTGTCTAGCGATAGTGTCATCAATATGACTTTACTTTGGCTTATCTTCTTTCTTTATCGTGTGGTTAGTGCCTAACCTGGTGTCAGAGTTTTTATGCCGCACATAGGCCTCTGACTTGGCTTTATATGCCATCGAAAAATATACGCGACGGTCTCACCACTCGACTACAACTATACAAATTGCAGTTTAAAATATCCAGCCTATAAATACGAAGTAATAACAATTTTATTTCGATACCGAGTTCGGAAAAAAATCATTCAATTTCATCATTGTGAAAAAGGATTAGCGTTCCGTGCAAAAAAAATTAATCCGTTGAAATTGTTAACAAAATCCTATAGGGATGATGACTGACTAAAAAAAATATGATTCTGTTTAGTCCGTCAGTTAGATTATCGAAAAATATTGGATACGTTTACTTTGTTTTATCAAATTATTAAAAATTTACGAAGATTAAACATGTCAAAGATCATGAGTGGGGGCTTGTGACGTCACATTTGAGTAAAAAATGAACTGAAATGTGACGTCACACGAGTATTCGACGCACTGTATGTCTATGTCTTCATTTTTTGTTCACGTAAAAAAAGAAAAAATATTTGTCCAATATTTTTTTGAAATCTATCTGACGGACTAATTAGATTTTTTTTTGTCATCTACCCTATTCAAACAGGAAAGTAATATTTTTTAAAAATAATTTCACGCGGACGAAAGTCGCGGGCCACAGCCAGTTTTACATAAAACTAGAACAACGTTCCAACAAGCTAGAACTACGTGTTCCTCTAGGTCAACCTAGACATAAGACTGTGACCGACTGCCTGTGACTAAGACAGCCGAATATATTTGCATGATAAAAGGTGTCAGAGGCTTTAAAGTGCTATCTCAGAGTCTGCTGTCTATACCTTGAATTTGTCGTGAGTAAATTGAGCACAGCGTCTTTGGTTAAACTCTGTGGTCGATTGGAGTACATGGCATATGTGTATGTACAGCATGTATCAGAAGGGTGACCATCAAAATGAAAAACTTCCAACCAACCGACCAAAATCATAATGACAAAAAAAAATCGTCCCATATTCTCCCGTCCGTTACTAAATCTCCAGGAGATTTATGTCAATTGTTTAACTATTGTGTCTACTAATTAGTCGATAACATTTCGTTCGAGTAGGTATCTTACCTTTATTATATCTAGTTTTTTGGTAACATTACATATTTATTATTTTTTGTTTACAAATACATTATTTACTATACAGATCTAAAATAATAATAAAAATTATCAAATGCAGAAAAGAATTAAAGGGCGTGAAAAATTTCCTTCGCAACGCGTTGGTATTGAAATTTAGTATGAGATAGCTATATTTTTCGCGATTTCTATGTTGGTTCCATGGAAGAAGTTGTTTAGTTTGATAGTCTGTACAACACCCGGTATACCGCATAGACAAATATGTCTATCTAATTTATAGTCATCAAGGTGATACTAGTTATGTATGTAGTTAGTAGCGGCTGTGGCTTGTGGTGTGTAGGACACAACGATTTCCTTAATTACAGTGCAATGACATGTCTATCTCTAAATATATATTCCATCTGTATCAACCATTCAACCGCACTCGCTGCGTTCGTGGCCACACATATTTAATTACACAGTCATTGTAAAGGTAATATCTCCAATTAGTTTGTTTTGAATCTAGATCGCGAAATATAATAGTCGAATAACTGTCATAATTGCTTAGACCCGCAAAATGGGTAGTTTGGTCTAAATAGTGTTTTACTTTGGGTTTAAGACGTTAAATATACAAATAGTTTTGTTTTTATACTAACCCTTTGCTGTTTGAGTTCCATCACTTTAAATATATCAGCATTTTGTGGTTCCCATACATTGTCGACAATGTTTACCTACACATTGTTCGGTAAAGTTTATGGCAACATTAATTGTGTTGTCTTTGTTCTCTTTAAAATATTTAACACATCACCCTACTTTAATCTGAACGTTTATATAATATTCTTCATGTTTCCCAACATAAGTGATTGGTTATTATACTCTGTGCAAATGTTTATTTTCGCCGTTGTTGGCTGGAAAATGCATAATCAGCGGCCTTTATGATTTGTGCGGTTTTCCGTACATTCATTCCATTATCATTTGTGGGCACCCCATTGTGGTTGTTATGTTTGGTCCATTCAAACATAACAGGATTGCAGACAGCATTTTGTTTCCCGTCATTAATCGTAAGCCACGCGTCTCGTTTTGGTTGGCTTATCTTAATGGGATGGGAGCACGCAACAGCACAACCGTTTTCACCAACCAATCTGTATTGAGTGAGCGGATCTTGTAGCTATTGTTGCCATTGTTGAAAAAAATGCGATGTTTTTTTTTATTATTTTTCGTTTGCGTTTGGAAATGTTGCGTAACGTAATTTTGAGAAAGCTTTTTCTAGTTCGTGTATCGTGATTTTGTTAGATGTAGTAGTGTTAAGATTAGACTTTATTGGTAACTAAAGTATTACTACTATTACATTTACCAAATGGATTTCTGCAATCTTGAAAAGAATCTATTAAATTGAGTTCTCTCGTAACAATCCTTTGTGTGCCAGAGAGAGAGAGATAAAAAATAGCAACATCAACGAGGACTTTTGTAACTTTGGGAGCTGGCAGTAATTTAGAAAAAATAGTAGAAATTTATACATGAAAAAAGTCTAAACAACACGCATCATTTTACAGAAACTGCATGTTTTATTAATTGATACTTTGTTTTTGTTAACAAAGTAGATTGGTATACAATCTTTTTGTTCTCGGAAACATGTACTGGCTGATTAAAAAAAAAGACTTCGATTGTGTTTTGTTTTCATTAAAATGAAAGCAAATTATTTTCTCACATTATTCATGTGTTTTCGTTCTTGTTAAATTTGGTATTTATTTATTTAAACTTCATGTACAAGGGTGGTACATGATCATCATCATAATACATACAATATTTATGCTAAAATAAACTAATATATATTAAGATACATACAAATAGTCCGAAATACGAGAAACCTTATAATAATTACTACGACACTACTTGGTAATGACTAGAAAGTAAAAAATTTAGTCTGACTTTAAATAGAACTTCCAAACTGCTCTTTTGAAAGCCAATTTGCTTTCAGCTTTTTTAATGCCAAGGGGTAGCGCGTTCCAGAGTTTTATAGTGGAGATAGCATAAGAAGAGGACATAAAACCAGTACGGTGAGAGGGAATTTGAAGGATTAGGTTTTTGAAGCTCAAAGGTTGCGACTGTGAACTGCCCAACACCTTGAAAAAAGTTTTTAGGTATTTATCAGCATCACAGAACACATTTGATCATAGCCTTAGGGCTGTTGCAAATACAAGAAAAGAAAAAAAAGGTATTTATCTCACATTCCGAGATATACAGTTTTTGAAAAAATTGAGTGGCGAGGTATTTTTATGTCAAAGAGAGGCGCCATTTGACTGCTGATGAAATGCAGAGAGCTGTAGGAATGCTACAAGCGGGAAGAAATCAGTTCCAGGTATCTTGGCATTTTGGTGTCAATAGGAGCGTGATTTGTCGTCTTTGGCAGCGGTACGTTAATACAGGGGATCCTGCTGAGCAGCACCCAGGACGTGGAAGGAGAACAACTGCTCGACAGGATCGATACATAGAACTGACTGCAAGACGTCAGCCGATGTTAACCGCCCGAGAGATAAGTTTAAAGCTACAATTCTCAAGCGGCGTTGTCGTTAGCCACCAAACCGTGAAAAATAGGCTGCATGAATACGGCCTACGAGCACGACGCCCAATTAGGTGCTCACCTATACGCCATGGGGATCGCGCACGTCGAAACGAATAGTGTAGGGAACACTTGACATGGACCCAGGAGCAATGGGATAAAATTTTATTTTGCGATGAGTCCTGGTTTAGATTTATGCCTGATACGAGAAGGCTAAGAGTGTATCGTCGTCCCAGAAATGCTGAACGTCTGAGATGCGTCCAGGAAGTGCACCCTTACAGTGGCTCCACAGTGGCCATGGGCGGGTATTATGAAGAACAGACGAACTGAGCTCGTTTTTGTAGATGGCAATATGAACGATGGAAGCTATGTTGGTGATGTCCTCGGGCCTTATGTTTACCCATTTGCACAAAATCTTTGCTCAGATCTCACGCTGATGCATGACAATGCGCGTTCGCTCACAGCTCGGAGGACCAGAGAGTACTTGCTTGGCAATGGAAAACATCCGGGTATTGCCGTGGCCTGCACGATCGCCAGACCTCGATCCCATCGAGCACGCATGGGACATGCTCTAGAGACGTGTTCTAGAGAACCTGGGTGAAGTGTCGACAACCCAACAACTTGAAAGACTTGTTAAAATTCCATTGGTAAAATAATATAAATAAACAGTCTTATAAATTCAATGAAAAATCGTTGCCGACAAGTTCTGGCGGGAAGGCGGTCACACTTTGTATTGAATTAAAAAAAAAAACGATATTTAATTTTGTAAAACGTGTAAAATTTAATTTAGTTGTAATTTTATTTTATACTACTTAGGTTTGGTGCAGATATTGTTAACTATTGTGATTAAATTAACAATTGAATGAAGCATTTTGTTGCTTTAGTCACTAATACATCAACAAATGCTTAGTTATTATTTAGAAAAGAAATATAAATCTATTACAATAGTAAAAATCGTTCAAAAGTTCAAAACCGAACATGTTGCTCAGACTTTTTTGATGTGTAGTTGACGAAACGGGACTTAATGTATGAAGATTATAATAGTTCCGAGAGGGCACTTTTTTCACTTGTTTTTTCACGTCTTTCGTTAAGTTGTCGAATCGGGAAGTTACCAGACGAGATGTACCGTTGTGAATATTATACTGTTGACAAAACACCCAAAAACAAGAAAATCCTTTTATAAATTGTGTTTCAAACGTATTGAGCTGAAGTATATAAAGACAAAGTGAGCTGTTTTTTTTCTTTTATTCCCTCATTTAAATGATAACTAAGAAGTTAAATACTTGGTTGTAAGATACATAATCCAAAAGAAATGAAGATTCGAGCTTTTTTTTTGGCACCGATAGGTATTCCTATAAGAATTTCGGTCAACATTAAGGGAGTGAAAAAGTGAGGAGATTTTTCCCAGCGTTAAAAACGAATGGAACTTTACAAATACTTCAAGAAATTTAATGAAAAAAGTTGGGAAAAATCTTCATAAAAAATTGCACCCTTTTGGGCCAGCGGGTTTGATAAATTTTATTCAGGAATAATTAATCAGGAAACATTAATTTGGGAGTACGAGTATTTAGGAGATTGGTGGTGATTGATAATGTGCATTTATTGAAAGGTCACGTTCTATCACCGTGCCTAAATTAGAATTCCATGTGTATAAAAAAATATTAAGATAGAAAATGTTTATATACAGGGTTAGTTTTCAATAACCGGCGAAATTGTCTGAGATGGCTTAGAATCGATAATATTTCATTCCTGTCCACCACTAAAAAGCGAATGTGTGGATATTGCAACAGCACAATTCAGTTCAACAACCTAGATAGGTAGCAGTTAGCCCACACATAAAATTGGCGGTGCATGCACGCACACAAGTGCATTAATTCCCACTAGGTTTATAATTTAGGAAATTTTTAGGACATTTTCAAATGAATGCTATTATTATTACATTTTTCGACAATAATATTTAAAATGCACTTTTGGTTTGATATCTAGATTTTAATTTTAAATTTTGGCTGGACATTGAAAACTAACCCTGTATAGACTGAGACACATGACTTAAATAGAAGCAGAATTGTAACAGTGAACATTTTCCGTTTAATTCGTGATTCACTAGCATTTTACAATCTATTGCCTCACTGGTAGAGTGGTCGCAAGCGCGACTGCTGAGCATGAGGTCCTGGGTTCGATTCCCGGGTCGGGTAAAGTGTTATTGGGTTTTCCATCAGTAATTTCTCAGTAGCAGCCTGGGTTTGAGCCAATTTGAGCAATAGGCTCGCCCCCTATTACATGAGACTTAAACATAACGATATGTGGGTGTACTATTAGGTACACCTCTGCCTAACCCTCCGGGGATTACAAGAATGATGTTATGTTTTGAAAGCTTGTTAAGATAATGTTACGATTCAATTATTCTAACGTCAAGCTATAAATTATTTACAAAGCCCTCAAATTCCACATTGTACACTAAACTAACACGATTGTCTTGAAATATACTACAGCTGAACTATTTGGTACTGCATTGAGCCTTAGGGATTTCGACTGCTATTGGTGCGAACTAGTTTCTGTTAGAGAACGGTTCTCAGCTTACGCATATACGCAATTTGTCGAAACGGTACCAATTTCTCGACCCCGGTTGATTGTTAATTCATAGACATTGTTGGCTGGTAGTTACAAGTTGGTAGGATAAACGGTGTTTGTCTTGTCCACAATTTAAATGAAATTATTGCCAATGACGGATGTCTCGTACGTCGTTAATTTTAATCGAGTTGTAAAATCGGTAATTGTTAATTTCGACTTAAGCTTTGGCAATTAGTGGCGATTTATGGCGTTTTTAATGTTTTGGATGTGCTCTGATGAAAGTCTATTCTTCTTCTTAGCGTGTCGATGGCAATCTAAATTGTGTAGGCCCAGAACTGAGCTGGGTGATTCTTCGAGGTACCTCAAAACGCGGTCACACGGTCTTAACTCCTTTTTTTTTTTTCGGATGGGAAATCATCAAATGACTTCTCCCGCTCTGGGCGGAGCAGGAGGGAGTGTCAGACTTTTACTGACTAAAACCCATTCCTGTTCCTTCATCGCCCTTTTTGTTCCGGGGCCACGGTATCTCTTTCGAACAGTCCCGCAACCCCGGCAGGCATCGGTCCTTGCGGACCCCTTCCTTTTGCTGACTCTCTTTGAGGCGCGCGTGGAACACGAACGCGCCGTCGACACGGCCTGTCGTCGTGAGACGGACGGACGGCGAGCTAGCCCATAGCCCACCGTCCACAGGCCCGCGCCTACGGTGGCCGGAGGCCACGTGGTGGCCCCCGACGCCCGGGGCGTCTCCCTCGGCGGCCGGGACGCTGTGAGGTTCTCTCCTTCTCTAGCATTACTGCTTCGCAGAAGGAGGTGACGGCGTCCCATTCACATTTGTTTCCGAGTCATGGATGTTTATATATGTATAATAAGTATGTATTTTAAAAAAAAAGTATCTATGTAGTATATCAACTATCTGGTGTCCACGACACAAGCCTCGTTGCTTACTGTGGCACTAGATGGCGCTGTGTGTTCATGTCCAGCGATATTTATTTATTTATTTATTTATTCCGTCTCGCTCCGGACCATGGCTTGCACCAGGGACGGACGCGAGAGGTCGCCGCCGCGAATCGCCGCTTCGAGGACACGGCGGTGCTCTGCCCACGCGGGGCACACCTCCACCGTGTGCTCACGAGGCTTGTGTCGTGGACACCAGATAGTTGATATACTACATAGATACTTTTTGTTTGTAAATACAAGTACATACTTATTATACATATAAACATCCATGACTCGGAAACAAATGTCCATGCTCATTATACAAACATGTGCTCCAACCGGGACTCGAACCCGGGACCCTAAGAACGTAAGGCAGACTCACCACCGCTACGCCATTCGGGTCGTCAACATAAATAGTAATGCACATTAATTGCATCTCTTACATTACAATACTTAATAGACATTATTTATTTATTTATTTATCCATTTATTTAGTACAGTATTGTTTTAGTATTTATTATGTCTCTGTCACACGATTTTGGCAGGTTCGCGAGCGCGCAACAAAACTGCACCTCTCTTCCAAAAGCGCCAACTTGTCGCTACACGTTTTAGCTGCACGAGTACCACAGAGTACATTATACTATATTATAAAACGAGTACTCTGTAGTATCCCGGCGTCAGTGGGGGAGACATGTACGTTCTTCGCTTCTAAACAACAAAATACGAGGCAAGTTATTCTTTGAATATTTTCAGGTAGCCATGGTCAACAAACTTTCATGCGTATATTTTGAAGGATAATGGTTTATTATTTTCCAAATAATTTTGAATTAAGGAATAAGATAGATCTTCGAGATTATTCCCAAGTACTTTGTTTGTTTTAGTGTCTTCACTTTTTATTAAACACAGACTAATAATATTTACATTATTTACACACTAACTAGTCAAGTTTTTGGAAGCGTTTTTTATATTAAATAAAAGAGTAGAGTTACGTGTGAGCAGAAGCGCATGCTCCAATGTAATTCTCAATACTGACTCTAGTCGCTACATGTGTGTCTTAACGCTACTTATCTGCTAAGTTAACAAAATGCATGGAAGGTTCCAGAGGGACCACTCTAAACTGCAACGGTGCAATTTACGCTCTCACGGTGATCACGCGCTGTGGTTCAGATTGCATAACTCCTCCCTCCTCAAGAACGAAATTATCAGAATTGTTAAGGTTCTGATCATTTCGCTGACAATTAAACAATTTGATTTTATATCTAAAAACAAGAATGGTTATAAATCCTAAAGGTAGAATTACTGGAATTACAGTACCTAAGCTAATGGTTTTCGTGATAACCGCACTATAATTTTCACTGTATTTCATTTTGCTCATTTTCACCACTTGAGCTAATTCTTTCAGTACGTATACCTTTCATATTCACTGCACTGACACTATTGATGCGTTTTTCAGCCTTCAATTCTGGTAGCATAACGATTGGAATTGTTGGATAATTCAGATTTGTAGGAGAAAATTGGTGTTTTCGTAGATGTATGTGCCCGACGTTAAATGTACAAGCATCGTCCAGAGTAACTATGTATGTTTCTTGTAGAGACTCGTGGCTCACGACACGACGTCATCATAGCATTTTCTGTTTGCTATAATGTTATATTTTGAATATAAAATCCAACTTTCACGGCCAATTCGTTGAACTTTCAAATCTTTAATGTCAACTGCGTGCTGCTCGCATGCAGTAGTATTAGAATGGAACTTCATCAGCTGTTCTTCACAAAATGGTTCTTTATGGGTCAACACATCATCATCGGTACATAAGAATTTTTCATCTATTGCAATCTGTGCACAGGCTTTCACGACTGGTATGTAATCTGAGTCTTTCACCAAAAGGTAGGGATATTTAGGAACGACTATTACAGTTTCTTTTAAATCTGTGTTAATCACAGGTAAGGAGTAAAGTTTAAGATAACCATAAGTGCTGTTTTCTATAAGTGGAATCTCTAATATGAACGTGATCTGGTTTTGCTTAATATAAGCTTTAACAGTAATACAATCTTCAAACTTAACTAAATTATTTTCATTAACAGTATATAACAGGTTTTCTGTCTTCTGTCTGTCTTTCAGTAGAATTAACAATCGCTCGATGCAGTACAGACACCTTACTAAAGGCTAAGGCTGTTTCAATCTCACTTAAAATCATGTTAATGGTTCTAAAACTAGCTAAAAACATATTAAACATTCCTAAAATATAAGTAGCGTAAATAGAATTTTCTTCTTTAGTAATTAAGTTCTTAACTAATCTCTCAATCCGTTTTAAACGTTCATCCAAAATTAATGTATTGTTGTGTAAGATTTCTGTACTGTTAACAAAACCATCTAACATTTTGGAGACCAAAGTAATTTTTCTATTTATTATTAATTGATTGTTTTTTAAGTGAGAAATAAGGGAATCATATCGGATCGCGTCACTGTGATCTAAATTACCTGTCACGATTTTAATTATAGACCCAAGTGGATCAATTAGTCCTCGCTTGAATCTTGTAGATGGTACCAGTTGCTGGTATTTTTCCATAGTCCTATCCTTTAGGTAATCTGTTTGAGTCCGAATGCCTAAAAACTCATGGCTGTAAGGTTTGTTAACATCTACTAATCTACTGAATTCATCATACTTAATTAGACTTAATTCTAGATTATTACCTAAATTATTTTAATCTTTAAATTATTTTAATATTTAAATTTGGGTTATTAGGTGTACTTATATGTAATTGTATGTTGTACATTATCATTAGTTCCTTCAATAATTCGTTGTTAAATTCACTGCCAGGATCGCAACTAATTTTCTTGGGGGTTCCGTAAATAGAAAAATATTTAATAAGTGCGCGTATTACTTCGGGTGTCGATCTGTTCGATATTTCTATTGCTTGTCCTAATTTACTGAACGCGTCAACTAATGTAAGATAATAAACAGATTCTATAGCAAAAATGTCTATGAATATCTCCTGAAATGGTGCATTTTGTGTTTGAGTTAACTGTAGAAAAGGCTTTATGGGTTTTCTGTCATACTTTGTTTTGCGGCATGCTTCACAATTATTTATTACGGCTGAAATCGTCTCTTGCATGTTATTCCAAAAGTAATTTCTTCTTATCCTAGACATGGTCTCTTTTATTTCCTCTATGACAAGTTTTTCCTTCATGATGTTGTAAGATGATTTCTTTTTGTTCGTTTTCATCTTCAACAAAAACTACACGCTCTGTACATTCCATGAATTCTACCATCCCCTTTTTAAATAACTGTATTATAATTTAGTTAAATTGTTTCCTATGCTCTATGCTTTCAAAATATATGAGGTATTTAATTTTACATTTAACATATTCTTTTAAAAACTGTTTAATTAATTCATCATTATTTATTGGTAAAAATACTTCAAGAATTTTTAGTTTGTCACGGGAAAGATCTTTAACTTGTATATCATTTTTATGCCAGGTAAAGACTAATATCTGGTTGGGTTTAGTGTCTATTGCTTCTTGTAATATTGGAATACCAATTGATTCCATGTCTTCAGCTGAATGCACCGTGAATGTTTTATCTTCCGCAGGATTAAATGGAATGGGTTCATTTGTATCATATTCGGAACTAGCTGTTACAGTAGCAGACAAATCCGAAATAGAAATGGTTCTAGAGTCGTCACTATCGTTGTCAATTAAATTTTCCATTTTATGAGTAGCTTGGATTTTTTCTGATCTCTGTTCTTTTTCATCTATATTAACTTTCATAGATAACTCGTCTTCATCAGAACCTAATGCATTTAATTTAATACGTGATAGGGCATCAGCATTTGTGTTTTGCTTGCCATTTTTATATTTAATTTCAAAATCATATTCTTGAAGACGAAGTCGCCAACGGGTGAGCTTGCTATTCGGCTCTTTAAGGGAGTAGAGCCAGGCTAAGGGTCTATGATCCGTATAAATGATGAATTTATTACCATAAAGGTATGGCCGGAAGTGTTTTACAGCCCAAATGATCGCTAATAGTTCCCGTTCTATTGTACTGTATCTAGTCTCTGTATCACTTAAGGTTCTACTGGCGTAAGCCACTGGTTTATCGGTACCTATGGTGCCTTGCGATAGTACTGCGCCTAAGGCGTGTGACGAAGCGTCTGTAGTCAAGATATAAGGCTTATCTGGATCGGGATATTGGAGTAAAGGAGCATTAGTAAGAAGCTCTTTACACTTTTGGAACGCATTTATGTACGCTTGATTTATAATAATTTTATTCCTTTTCTTTAAGCAATTAGTTAATGGTTGTGTTACCTTAGCGAAATCCCTAATAAATCTCCTATAATAACCTATCAAGCCTAGAAAACTTTTAATTTCTGTCACGGTTTTTGGTAGTGGGTAGTTAAGGACTGCTTTAACTTTGTCATTATTAGGCTTAAGACCGTCTTTAGTTATAACATGACCTAAGTATAGAACTTCTTTCCGTAGAAATTCGGATTTATCAAGTTGAATTTTGAGGTTATTTGTCTTCAAACGATCAAAAACTGCTCTTAATTTCTGGATGTGTTCGGCAAGTGAATTCGAGAATATTATAATGTCATCCAAATAAACCAGACAGTGGATTCCATGTAAGCCTCGTAAGATATTGTCCATTGCTCGCTGGAATGTTGCTGGAGCGGTTTTAAGACCAAACGGCATTCTTAAAAATTCAAAGTGTCCATTTTCTGTGCTGAATGCTGTTTTCTGTCTGTCATTTTCGTTAATTTCTATTTGATGATAACCGCTTGCTAAATCTAATGTAGTGAAGTATGTACTTTTACCTAATTTATCAAATAGATCAGTGATATTAGGAAGTGGATATTTGTCGTCAACTGTAATTTCATTTAGCCGTCTATAGTCAACTACCATTCTATATTTCATTTCTCCAGATGCATCTGTCTTTTTTGGAACTAAATGAACTGGGGCTGACCAAGGTGAATAAGATTCCTGAATTACATTTTCTTTGAGTAACTTCTCGATTTGATTTTTTATTTCTTGCGACTGACTAGGGGGCTGTCTGTATGGCTTGACGTAAATTGGATCTTCATTTTTCGTCCTAATACAGTGTTTGACTTGGTTCGTGAAACTTAATGGAATGCCGTCACAATAGAATATATCTTTATATTCTAAACATAATTTGCTAATGGCTTCACTTTCTTCAGCTGACATGTGATTCAAGCGAAGCTTCTGTAAGTTATCCGTTAATAAGTTCTCTATTTCAATATTTTCGGTTTCTTTTAAGTTATTAACATTGCAATCATTTCTACAATTATCGTACGGTTCTACTTTAAATGGTTTAGTAATGGCTAATGTAATTGGTTTGTCAAGGGTATTTTGAATTACGGTAGTAAAGTAACCATCTTTACATTTAATTAAAGCGCTGGGCATACGCACGCCTTCAGTAAATTCTCTAAAATCTACTAAAGCATCACCGGAATGATAATTTGCAGGGATTTTAACTCTTTGTTCTGATCGGGGTGCTAACTCTAATATATGTTTATTCTTATCGCGCATGATTGGTATTACTGTAGTTTTGGTTTTCAAGATCTCATTTTTTAAATCTATTACTGCTTCCACACTATGTAAAATATCATTACCTAATAAACCATCGAAGCTTGGGTCGACTTCATAGATATGGAATTTGTGAACTTCATTAACATTCAAGGTCGGAAATGCTGGAATCAAAAGTACTTGTTCGTGTTGGCTTGTACCATGAGTACTTCTTACTTCAAATGGGTCGTGATAAATATAATCGTGAAAATAATAATTGGCTTTTCTCGGATTTATAAATGATTTTGTACTACCCGTATCTATCATAAATTTGGCATCTATTTCTGGCATATATATGTACGACAATTTAAGACATGTATTGCAATTTAGGTGTATTATTTGTCTATTTTTTCCGAGGCCACTAGTTGAAAATCCTCATTATTTTCCGCTAAATTTTCCTGGTTAATTTCTTCCGAATAATTCTCATCTTGACTTTCATTAAGAGGGCTAAAATCGTGATAATATTCATTGTTAAATTGGTAATCGCATGGAAGTTGACTATCATCGTAATGGTCAAGGTTAAGCTCATTTAAATTATATCCTTTAATGTAGGCTTTGGCCGGAGGCGCTGTACGCATTGTGACGTCACTGGATTCAATTTTAGGTTGCTGAATACCGGGTACACGTAAAGGTCTATTGAACGATTGGTTCTGGTTGCTAAATGGTTGTAGAGGTTTATTAAATGGTTGTTGGTTTCCAAATTGCTGAGGGCGCATCCCAAAATGTTGGGGGCGCATCCCAAATTGTTGCGGACGTATCCCAAATTGTTGCGGGCGATAACCAAAGGGTTGACCTTGAAATCCAAATTGCGGAGGTCGCATCCCAAATGGTTGACCTTGGAAGTTTCCAAAATATGATTTGGGTTGTGTGTTTGGTTGCGCAAAAATAGGTTTATTATTAACAGGTGTATTATAATTATTTGTGCCGAATTTAAACGTTGGTGTAGTATTTTTACTGGGGGATGGCAGTAGTGTTTTATTTCGGGCATTATATTGGTCATGGAAGTTGACCTCTTCTAATACGAACGCTAAAGCCTGTTCCAAAGTGGACGGCGCTTTTAATCTCACAATACGCACCATATTTTCCGGTAGATTATATAGGAACACGTTTAAAGAAGTATTATTATAAATGATTATTTTACTTTCACGCATACTACTCGATAATCTATTAACTTTTGATATTAAAATACTACGCACTGATTGTATGCGATTGCAAAATTCCAAAAATGATTCACCGTTTTTTATACGCATGGTTTCCAATTCAATAGCTAAACATTCTTCACTTCTAGGGTCTCCAAAATGTTGTATTAATAACTCCTTAAATTCTTCCCATGTAACAATATCCTCGCGCTCACTGATAAGCGCGGCTGCATTCCCCGCTAATCTACTCGTTATAGAATGCATTACATACAAGTTTTGCTCGGCACTTCCCTTGTATTTATTTATGATATATTCGCTCTTACGTATAAAAAGATTTAAATGGCGCTTATCGCCGTCAAAAATAGGAATAATTTTAATCATTTCATTCGGAATTATCGTGATTTTTATGTGATCTTCCATTTTAAACACTATTAATTAGCTTACAGTTATAATATAATCAAAAGTACAAAAGTATAGTGTTCCCTAAAACACTTCTTAATACAAAGTAATAAGTATAATTAACTAGTACAACTTTAAACAATTTATCTGAATAAAATATTTTTTAAATTCATTAACAATATTTCAATAAGTATTTTTTTTTTATATATTAACTAACACATTCAATAACCTTTTTTTATCACTAAACTAGCCTTACAGATTTTATGCAAAACCAGATAACGTTATAACGCGAGACGTCTAATCGCAAAATAACACAAAAAAAGGAAATAGGAAAGGAAGGTGAAAATTTGGACTCACCAGCTCGCCTTTCTCATTTTCAGCTCCAACATGACGAATTTGTTTGGTTCGTAGAATCACCACAGCTGCTTTCAGGGCCACCCGAACGCGTTACTCGAAAAAGTTTTATTTCGGAAAATCGCGAAGGACAGCGCAACTCTATTCGGCGATCCTACCGGCTGCGCCAGTCAAGTTTTTGGAAGCGTTTTTTATATTAAATAAAAGAGTAGAGTTACGTGTGAGCAGAAGCGCATTCTCCAATGTAATTCTCAATACTGACTCTAGTCGCTACATGTGTGTCTTAACGCTACTTATCTGCTAAGTTAACAAAATGCATGGAAGGTTCCAGAGGGACCACTCTAAACTGCAACGGTGCAATTTACGCTCTCACGGTGATCACGCGCTGTGGTTCAGATTGCATAACTAACTCCATAATAGAAATAAAAATATTTACAAGGATTATTTACTTTGTTTGTTAATTTACATATAACTTTAATCGTAATTCACAAAAATTAAAAATTCACAAAAGCTATAAATCTCCACTAAATAATAACTATAAATTTTTTGTGACCCGTAGATGCATTTACTCGACTGTCGTGAAGCTCAAAAGAAAGGTGTTATATATTTGTATAAGTATTTATATACATGCATGTGTTTAATTTTTTTTCTTGTAACGACTCGTAGAATGTGTTTCTGTTTGTATGTTTTCTCGTAGCCAATTTAACAGTTTACCCTACCACAATCTGGGCTGTTTTGCCAATTGTATCCCTCTTGCTTAAAAAGTTTCGTAACTTTTTTTTTGGGCACCAAAATTTCAAAGAAGAATACCTCTGTAGTTTATGCACCGATTTACATTAATAAAAATTGGATGTATTGTTTTTACAGCGTCTTAAATGTGTGTCCGTTAATATGAAGATTACTCTAAAAAAAAATTCGCCACGAAAGTTACGTGGAGAATACTATTTGGAGAACTACCCAGCTCCAAGATTTGCGATTTCGGAAGCGTCCGTCAGTTCTTGTAGTGAACAAACATCAGGACACGCAGGACACGATATTAAGTCCCCCATTGTTTGTGGAACAGCACCACATTTTCACTCCAGGGTAGAGTCATTAAAGTCTATATTTAGGAATTAATACACACTGTTTTATTCTAAAATCAGTTGTGCATAGAACTTTTACATTAACACGTTCGTAATATTTTGTGAAACGGCCTGTTTATAACGAGTTAATATTATTAGTTGAATGTAGCTGAAATTAATTTTTATGGATGCCGTTTGTAATAATAATAATAATAATATAACACGGCAACACTAAACGTCAACAGACGTCTTGGTATTTGGTTCCAAATTTCGTTTATAAATAATTATTTTACAGAGTTTTTAAATAGCCAGGAATCCATTTACAATATTCTATAACGTAATTTTACCATATAAAAATAAAATGAAGGCAATAAATATGAATAAACATAGAAGAAAAAACCTTTGAAAAAACCCATCAATAGTGACATATGTCAAAACAAGCTCATAATAATTATATTTGAATGGCTTTCACCAACAACGAAATCAAGCTTATATCAAGACAATGTTGACCAGAGCCGCTGCTCGTCACGCACGCCTTTCACCTCCGGACCCATCGCTCAGCTCCGCCTCGCCGCCGCCGGAACCCAGCCCCATCGTGAGCGCTGTGACACCGGCCGTGGCAGTTGCGTCGAGCTCGAGCGACGAGTATTTCTCTCTGCCGACGTCGCCACCACCTGTACGTCGTGCGGGGAGAGGCCGGCCACCGAAGAGCTTGGGGCTTAGGGGCCAACAGGCCCCGAGCCGGGTCCCCGCTACCGGTGGTTGTGTGCAGCGCATGAAATGGACTCAATCCATTAACGAGAACGTCATGCGCGCATACTACGGGTCTACAGAGGGGGGAACTAACCTCACTGCGTACCGTGTTAGGATGCTGTCTCTGTTCCAGGATCTTGAACCAACCGTCAACGTCTCGGCCCAACGACTATCGGATCAGGTGCGGGTCATCCAACGCAGTCACAGGTTGGACGACGCCGCGCTTGATAGGCTGCGCTCAGAAGTACTGAGCAACCTTATCGTCTTAACTCCGACACAAACCGCGGTGCAAGTGTCAGCTATTGACGCAACACCACCGCGGTTGAACCCTGCTGTTGTAGAGGAGGATGATGGAGTTGCCACGGTAAGTAGCCAGTGCAACGACCGATTGAGGAGCGCTCTGGAAAATGCAATTCATGAATATCGGTCCACTCCTACCGAACTTAGGCCCCGATTACCACGGTTACCCATGCATAAGAAAAATAGGGCGCTGGTGTGTGCCTTGGACTCGCAACTCAAGAATATATTCGAGAGTAGCGAGAACCTCGTTGATACACACTCGATCCTGTTCTGTGGGGCTGTTACGGCATGTCGTTTAGCTAATGTCAAGTTTCCAAATTGTGACGTAGCTACTCGACCGAAACCAGCCGTACCAGCCTGGCAGCGAAGGATCGAGCGCCGTATCGACGGGGCCAGGGTACTCATCGGCAAACTATACTGCTTCAGGGAGGGCAACACACGACCACGAGTGATGCGCTTTGTGAGGCGGGCATTCTCGGGGACTGAAATCAGTCCTCAAGAATACATGTCCCGTGTCACAGAGCGCATCGACTTCCTGAAGCAGAAAGTTTATGCATGGGCGAACCGTATTCGGAGGTATAAGCGGCGGGTTGATCGGTATTCACAGAATCGCATGTTCCAGAGCGATGGGAGGTGGGTATACAGAGCTTGGGAGCGACCCGAGCAAAATATGACAGATGTGTGCCGCCCGGATGATGCCGCCACGAGTTCTTTCTGGCGCAGCATCTGGTCGGTACCCGTTTGTCATACTGAGGCTGACTGGATGCGTGATGTCGACCGAGTGTGTGAACGTATCCCAGAAATGGAGCCAATTTTTATAACACCTTTAGATGTAGCCAGAGCAGTTCGTCCGTTACCAAATTGGAAATCCCCGGGACCGGACGGACTGCACAACTTCTGGCTCAAATGGTTTAGTAGTTCACACACTTGCCTGGCATCGCAATTCCAGTCATCCTTAGAGTCCGGGTCCCTCCCACAGTTTTTAACAACAGGCGTTACCCACCTGCTCCATAAGTCAGGTAGTCCCACGGAACCCAAAAATTATAGACCGATCACGTGTTTGTCGACGATCTACAAGCTTCTTACATCCATTCTGAGAGTGAAAATTAATACACACATTGACAAAAACTCCATCATGTCAGCCTCTCAGAATGGATGTAGGAATGGGTCCCGCGGTACTAAGGAGCTACTCCTCATCGACATGGCCATTAGCCAACAGGTTCGTCGATCTCGCAAGGATCTGTCGACATGTTGGATAGATTATAAGAAGGCCTATGACTCGGTGCCACATACGTGGCTCATGAGGGTGCTGGAGTTGTACAAAGTAGATACAATTCTACGCACCTTTCTTGAGTCATGTATGGGGCAATGGAAGACTGTCCTTCGATATCCAGGATGTCGACAGATCCAGGGGAGCGATGAGTGTTGATAAATATTAACATTAATGGGTCCTAAGTTGTGAGCTGTTATATTTGATTCCAATAATAGGTATGGCAAAAACGCTTGAACGCACGGAATTTTGTTCTAGTTTCCACAAGGTCTGTATAGTAAATAACTCCGGATGTAACCTGTACACTATCCAACATAATGTTGCGTTCATTCTGCCAAAGACTGCACTCCCATAAAATGTGATGTGCTGATTGTTCATATTCGCAGTCAGATGTGGAACATTGACAAAAAGGCGAGTCAACAAGCTTGAAGGAAAATAATTTACTCTTAAAGTTACCATGACCGGTGAGAAATTGGGCAACACAGTGATCAACCTCCAACCATGTCCTGGCCAGCCGTTCACGAACGGATGGAAAGAACTGGTGGAGGTGTCGGCCCTTGATGGAATTATCCCACCTACCTTGCCATTCAGACAAAAGTTCCTCCCAGACGTCGGTCTGTGGTTTGAATAATCTAGCAATCTTAACACGGTCACGTAGGGTTAAAAAGTCTGCGTCCGCGGTCTCACGTGCGTTATAGTACATTGCAGCCCGTCGCTGCACTTCAAGATCAAGTGGAAGTACACCTGCAAGTACCGGTAAGGCTTCAGTACTAACCGTCCTATACGCTTTGCATAAGAATATCAAAGCCAAACGCTGGCTTTGAAGCAATTTACGTCGTGCCGCTCCTATGGTGGCCCTATCGGCCCAGACAGGTGCCCCGTAGCACATACACCCCAAGTAAGTAGCCCCATAAATGGTCTTTAAAGTTATAAATGACAGACCCCACGTAGATTTTGATATTCTCGTTAAGGCATAAAAGTTCTTTTTAGCTTTTTCACCGACAGTTTTTATATGATCTATGAATGAAAAATTTCTCTCTAAGACCAAACCAAGGTAGCACACGGATTGCTTTCTTTTCACGGGAACGTTATTAAATTTAATACTAGGCCACGATTTAAGATTACCTTTTAAAATTAGTTGATAAGTTTTTTGCGGTGCAAAGGTCAGACGGTTTCGATCGCCCCACTGAGATATTAATCGTAGGCAAGTGTCAGCTAAATTCTCGAGACCAGCCCGAGTACTCGACTGAATGAGCAGCAGGCCGTCGTCCGCGTAACCGGTTAATGAACAGCCGGGAGGAAGGGGAATCGCGAGAAAATCATCAAAACCTAAATTCCATACATACGGAGCGATTACCGACCCCTGAGGACATCCCATGGTAAGGGGCTTTGACATAGAATAATGACCGAGTTTGAGTTTCGCGGAACCATTTAAAAAGTAAGAATAAACAAGATTATATATGTTTTTATAGCAGCCACGATTCTTCAGTTTAAGTAATCGGCCACCATGCGTTATCAAAGGCCCCGGAAATATCTAAAAAGATTCCAACCACGTACTCGATGACCATCTATCGAAGCTCTCTTTAGGCGGTTGGATCAAGGGCCTGATTCAGAAGGCAGTACTCCTCGATACGGCTCGCATTGTGAGGAGGTTCCTGTCTCTGCAGCCCTAACCGCCGGTGGGTTGGACCCTGCTCCCGACACCGGCGGACTACTATTTTTTTATATTTTTAAGTGTTTTATGTTTTTTTTCTATGAAATATTTAAAAATGTAAAAATAATAAGATGTTATGATGAATAAAGGAGATATATAATAATAATAATTTATTCAGTTCGCATACCAAGGTACAATATTAAAAAGCTGGAAACAAACAATGATCATTAAGCACTAGATTTTTACAAATTCCCTGGACTCCACACTAGGCTACCCTGTGTCGTGGGGTCCAGTCTCTTCCCAAGTTTGTCGACGAACAAATTCAGCAGTTTAATGGATTTTGTCCATCACAGTTAATAAAGGTTCAAGCTCGATGCGAATTAGTAGTTCTGGCAGCTGGCTTCACTACTAAGTTATGTTTAAATGGAGTGGGTACGTGTTGAACTAAATGCGAGCAGTTTAAATTTCTAGGAAATTATAACAAGGTTAAAACCACGAAAATTCCCTCGTTAAAACATGATGAAAACATCCAGATATTCCTTTTATAGTCACAAGTATGTACACTTCGTTTTAGTTTCATACTTTTTCTAACATCCGAATAGCTTCGATAACATGTGAATTCACTGAATTCAGTATACATGAATGTAGACATATACAACGCACGTCGAAATCGAATAAAGTGCCGATTCGATTCCAACGAACGACGATTCCGAATAGTAACAAAACTCGAATCGGTTAATATGTTACAAAAATACGTCACGGAAACACAGCGACGTGGTAAATGGTACGTGGAAGCCATATCAAAATGTTCCCGCCCGCGGTAGTGTGACGATGGCCGGTTTATTTTGGTGAGTACGAATATAGGGTCTGGACGCGCCGTTACTCATCTTTTGTGTCGTGAAATTTTAACATTGTTTCTGTTTTAGCACGCAATTTTAAATTCTTGGGAATTAAACTTGCATTTCGCTTACAAATTAAACTATTTGCACATAACATGCCTTTTATTGCAAGCTTTTAGTTTGTTGGTTTTTGGAGGGGGAGAGGAAGACCAAAGAAACGATGGATGAATTGTGTGAGGAATGATATGAAAGATAAAGGAGTTAATGATAACGTGACGGTTGACAGGGGAGAATTGAAGAAAAAAACGTGTTGCGCCGACCACAAGTAACATGGAATGAAGGCAGGAAGATGTTTGTATGTTGGTTTAGGTCAAATCTTGCAACTGAATTTTAAAACAGTTATCCCTAACCGAATGAGCTGATATTTTGTATACACGTTTAGTTCGGAAGACAATGCATCGTTAGCTAAGTGCCATCATTCTAAATCCAATATGGCGGACTCCCACAGATCTCGGACTAGTTATTTTTATGAACCCCCTTGATATGGGTATCAATTAAAAGCATCTGCTGAGAAGAGTACGAGTGACGTCACATCTGTATTTAAAAGCTTGTTTTTTATACTATAAGCTTGTTCCCATAGAAGTAGGCAGGTACTACATAACGCCATCTGCTTAAATCCTTACATATGCTATTCGCCTCGTCCACGATCATACATTTCGTCATACACGTACGCCGGTTGCGAGTACTACGCACCTGACCTTAAATAGATCGTTGATAAAAAGAAGAACCTAAAATTGAGGAGTATCTTTTTCGCGCGGTAGAAATCTTATCCCCATTTTTCGCTTGACAGCTCAAGGCTCCTTAATAATAATGACACGAGGAAATAGGAAACGCGAGGAATCCGGTATTCGTTTGTGTTGCGGTAATCCTTCGGTAAACAGAACATGCAGTGTATCAAGTTATCTCCCCGACTCGTAAGTGAACAGTGTCAGGGAGGGAAATTGATCACTGCGGTAGGTTCCGCGACGTCTGGCATTTCAATCTTGGTGTTTTATTGATGTACTACCTCCTAATAACGACATCTTTGAGTATCAGTTTGGTACTCGTGTATCAAGTCTGGTTGTCATTCGTTGAACAGTGCCCATTTATGGTCGTAGCTGCCGACTAGGTCTCTGATGTGTTTTCCAAGGCTAGCAAGTCAATTTACCTGTTAGCGAGTTCTCGATATAGTCTTCTAGCTACAGCTTGCATTTGTGCCTTACAATATGTCTTCGAGAAGCTTGCACAAGGTAGGTGAAAGGAGTGAAATTGCTTGTCTCTGCGAGCATGTAGGAATACGGGTAATTTATAACACCTATTGTGATAACTCTGTCTTTGCTTTCACACAGTGGGGTAAAAGGGATCGCTTCAGAATTATTACAGGTAAGCCTAGGTGTATTTTAAGACAATAATCTTACGTCTAGACAAAAACTGGTCGTCGAACTTTTATGGTCTATAAACGTCTGATATAAGTCTGTCTTATAAATAAGTCTCACCTTCTGTCACTTGAGACCAAATATTGTCAGTGATAAGCTTTGAAGGTACGATCCACTCCTTAGGGGACCCCTTTTGGGATTACAGGCCTGAACATTTTCACCTTTGGATTTTCTTGTACTATTTTATTCTCACTTCATAAGTCCGTATGTTATGAAACTATGAAAACGACGGTCAACTAAATCTGCAGGCTAACTTCGTTAAACTTCGACTCGTATTTGATTTTCATCTTCGACAAACATTGCTAGATTAAAAACTTCATTACACATACACGTTACAGTCGAAGTTAGGGACTTGTGTATAGACATGGAGTTCGACCAAACAGCGAAGTTTCTTTCTCAACTTCAAACAAAGTAGGTGTGAGTGAGTAAGAAACTTCGAGTTCAACCACGTTGCTTGATTATAATTTATTAACAAACGAACTTGTAAATAAACTCGAACTAATAACCGAAGTTCAAAATGTCTTTATGTACAAGTTTGATGAAAAAATAACATATATATATAGATAGGTAGCTATGTTGATGAACTTAAAATTGAATTATGTTTTGGGACGCAAAATAATGTTTTAGATTGGAATTTAAGTTGGCAAGCAGAATTAGTTTTGTTTGCTTATTCATTAGAAGTATTTCAAATATTTATAGTTTCTGTTTACAGTTTTTACAAAATAATTAGATTGAAAATATACTTTACTCTCTCAAGTCTTAGAGAGTAAAGTTTACATCACGTGCCTTTTGATAATGTTGTTTATTTTATAAAAATAGTTTGCTTTTATTCAAAACAGTTAATGTAAGTAGATACATTATTTAGTCCTTTAAGTATTACACTTAATTTTCTTTCGATATTTTTTTTAAGTTGTATTGAGTTTTGTTTTTCTGCGGTAAAAACGAGAACCGTATTAAAGACAAAAAAGAACTGACAAATCAAACTTGAAGAACAAAGGTGAAAACTCAAACGGCCGGTTCATTTTCATTTATTATCGTTTAATTAAAAGAAGCTCACTCTTCCTGTTCCCAGGAGAAATTCCTGAATAAAATACCTTTTAAACTAATGTGATAAGAGCTGTTCCTTTCACGAAGTAAAATTTATTAATATCACGACTGTGATCCCCGAAGGCTTAGGAAGAGGTGTATTTATAAACACACTAACATTTCACTAGTTATGTTTAGTCCCGTGGAGGAACAGGAGGCCTATTGCCATCAACCGGGTACAAATCCAGACTCCGTTGGTGCTACTGAGAAATTCCTGATTCCCCAATTACACTTTGCCCTACCCGGGAAACGAATCCAGGACTCATGCTTAGCAGTAGCACTTGCGACCACTATAGACCAACGAGGCAGTCCATTAAATTTATTTTTATTGACCTCTGTTGGTGTGTATTAATTACACGTTTCTTTTGTAGGTTTATGATTTTAAAAGGATGAAGAAAGCAAAGGTTTTACCGAATTTCATATTTATTGGATAGTTCAGTTGGATAGTCGTTGTTATTGTAGACCGTACCTGGAAATTGGGTCTGTTATTATCAGTATTCCTGGATATGGACCGAGTCAAACTCGGTTACTCGGTCCATATCAAGGAATACTGATAATAGCAGACCCAATTTCCAGGTACGGTCTACAACAATAACGTCAGATGCGTAACGGGGAAGTCGAATAAACCGCCATTTTCCTATGTATCGTATAATGCCTTGTTAACATAGTTAGGCTTCAGAACAGAGCTATGATAGCTAATTCATTGTAACGTATCGCACAAATTGTTTGCCTCTGTGATTAAAAATGAAATAGAGATTGTACTGGGCAACGAACTTAGTAAAATACTATCAGTCCAGGCAAACATGACGTAACGAGCTTTAAGTAAAGTCTGGAATACACCAATAAATCACGAAGGTATAAATCTAACAAGAAAACAGTAACGATACTCACCTTTATCATAAACTTTCATACCTTATCGTTTATCGTGTTCGCTCAAGTCCCCTGCAATTTATACTTCAACATATGTATAATTCAGTTTCTCATAAGAATTTACCGGATACCCCTCCAATAGAGTCCCAGAAAGTTGATTTATGAAGGCACCCGCTGGCAACACCGTCTGTAAGAATAGCTGTAATAAAATGACTGATATGTTGTTTGAACGAAGAAGTGTTTATATTTCTCGCTGTAACGGATTATGAACACTGAAAGTTTAGTAATAAATCTTCATTAACATACATACCTACGCGGTGGGTACCTACTCCACATGTATTTTGACAAAAGAGAGAATTGTTTCGGTCCAAACACAAGATAAGGTGTGTTTCTCACTCTACAAGCAATAAATCTTCAGGGCACTTCGCGTCCTGATTTATTCAGTCGATAATCTCGACTTGTCCGGAATTTATCTTTTCGAAAGTTCGATTCAAGACGAAATGTATGTGAAAGAATTACTACGACAATGTATTCAGGACTGACACAATATCGTGACGCCGACTTACAATGAACGGTATTATGGAAATCAAACGGGATTGTGTTTGAAACCTGCCTTGGATCAATGTTTCAATGTGCGGTCTTATAGATTGAAAGGAACCGTTATGGTGTACAAGTCAAGGTAGCATATTTAATATTAAACACTGTTTTAAGCTTTCACGGTTCATAACTATATTTAAAATGTCACTTACGGGATAAACCATAATTATGGTATACCATACTTACGGTATAACCAGTTAAGCCGCAATCATGGCACTTGCAACAGCGTCGAAATATCGGGAGCTCAAAAATAAACAATAACCACGGAAGATATCCCGTAAGTGACATTTTATCTATGTTTAATATTTATCATAATCTGCCATGCCTTTTCCCAACTATGTTGGTGTCGGCTTCCAGTCTCACCGGATGCAGCTGAATACCAGTATTTTACATGGAACGACTGCCTATCTGACCTCCAAAACCCAATTAGTACTGGGTGACACGATACCCCATGGTAAGATTGGTTGTCAGACTTTCGGGCTAATAGTACCTGTTACGACTGTCAAAGATCTACAATTGACAGCCGCTTAACGGCTGAACGTGCTTTCCGAAGCACGGAGAAAACTCGGTATGTAATGGGTGGTCACCCATCCGCGGACCAACCTAGGCAAGAGCGGCTTAACCTGAAGATCGACCCGAGTGCCTGTTGTTATTTAGCCACGAGCTCCTCTAGCATGTTTACATTGATTAGCCAAAAATAATGTTGGAATTTTTGGGCAGCTTTATCTCAGTGTTGACGAAAAAAGAACAAACAAAATGTCCTTTTAAAACTGTTTACGCAGCTTCATGTTAATCTTTATAAAATAAACAGCACTATAACCGCTGCCGCAAAAAGCACCGACGTTTGTGGCCGCTAATAATTTCACAGTTTAACCGAGTTGCCAGCAAACACGAACTTCGTCAAAGGGATTTGGTTAATTCAATTTCTGTGTTCAGCCACCGCCTTTCTATGCTTAGGTGGAAGAAAATTTGCGTAATATTTAATTTCAATACCATCTTAGGCTCGGAAAGCTTAGCGAAATCTTTCCAAACTTTGAGATTTGCTCCTCAAAGTTGATTAGAATCTGAAAACTCCGCCGTGGTTATGCAAGTCTTTCGTCGGGGAACTATTTGTGGAAGCTGCGCTAGCGTAATAAATTGCTTTTAAATCGGAGCAAATTGATAGCGTCACTAAAACAAAAAGAATGAAAAACATTTCTTTGTAAAGCCGGGAATGAAGTCTCAGGAGACATTAAGCGCGCTTGTCCCGACGTAATGTATTGTTATCATATTATCCGGGGCTGGCCCTCAGATCTCGCTAATGTAACTAATGAAACGTGGACTTATATCCACATCCTCGCGATAATCCGCCCTCACTTTATGGATACCTCGTCTTATCTTTATATACAGAAAAGCGGACAAATTGCGTCGCTTCCACGCGCTTGTTACATCCCGTCAATGTGCCGTTTTTATTTGTATCACCGTAAATTGCTCATTAAAATTTTATTCGATAGCTAATAATGTGTGCAATATATCGTACATTTAAAATGTATTACCTGATTAGCAAGTATAAACAGGGTTCTCGTTAGTGGAATTATGCGGGGATGGAATCAATAAATAATTTGGGATGTTGATTCGCGAGCCTACTAAATTAAGTATTAATAGCACTTAACTGATAAAATGCCCTGTGTAAAAATAAAGCTTAAATGTGTAATTAGAGCGCAACTTGGTATTAGGTCATTTAATTTCAAATGTAAGTGTGCACTTCTGTGCTAAAATTTTGGTTCGTTCTCAATTACAGATGTTAACACTCGAAACGGAATTCGCAATTTAAATGCGCTAAATGTCGAGAGCGTATGATGAAAGATGTTTAAGTAGATGGGTAGATTTTTATTACAGATTCCTTTCCTCATTATGATACCTTCATGGACTTACGTAGTGCCCGGGGCCTGCTGTGTTTAAAATCCTCCTTGTGCCATTACCAAAAGGTAATTTATGTTCATCAATCAAAAATCGCAATTATTTGCATTCTAATAAAGACCCTTTTACCAGCTCACTTGTTTTGGGATCACTTGCACCAGCCAGGCTTATAAGCATAGAAAATTAAATCCCTAGAGTACTATATTATCTTCATAGTGCACAACCTTGAACTAGTTCTACAACGCGAGACTCAGGAGACGAGTTTGAGCCACGAAATTTAATTAGCTGAAAAATGAATACCTGGTTTTGACACCGGCCCAAAATTGAGGTAGAAGAGAGGCATTCATTTCATAAAGCTGTGTCTTAAATATCTTGGCGTAGTCTTGTGGGTGTCATTAATTTTTTTCGTCTTCTTTACTGGGTGGTTTATGAAATCTAGGTTATTGTAGACTGTGAAATAAACGGAGGTATTTTTACGACAAGGCTTTGTTTTAAAATATTTTTCTGAAGTTTAACATCATACTTACTGGATTTATTTTAAGGCCTAGGTATTGGTTTTGATTTTGTCCCGTTGACCCCACCAGTGGGGTCATGGGCGGTGGGGTCAACGGTAATACACCCAGGTACCTGGTAGGACTTTATTCATCAAGCCTGTATTTTTGTTACCCAAGCTGGATTATCAATTAGCAAATATTTCAGACGTAAACTTCCACAAACTTTTATCCCTTATTTAACGGGTCCAATTTCCAACTATGTTAAGTTGTGAGTTGTGTGTTGAGTTGTTGTGTAGTGTGTTTTGTTGTTGTGTTGTGTTGTTATTTTGTTATGTTGTTGTTGCAATGTTTGTCTTGCTTTTGGTACATAAAAACTAAATACTTCCATAGCTCTACTCTCTTACAACCAAAAATGTCGTACTTTCCAGATTCAGTAGTTTAAGGTCTGCGTTGAATGAATTTAAGATTTTTATTAATGTAGACTGGACTAGCTAGACAATTAGCGCGTTTATTATCACGATACCAACAAAAACTTCCATACACCAGTTCATAATTAATATCGAGTGCGATGAATGTGGTACAAATCCAAGTAATTATTTCTGTGATAATTACTTCATATTCAAGTCAAAGCTTCGCGCAGTGGCAACTTTATGAGCAGTTGCCAGTACCAACCACACAGCAATTATATTTAGTAGCATAAACTACTTGTAGTTAAATCTATCCCAAGGGATTTAATGGAGTAAATAAGCCGGATTTTGGTAACATATATGAGCCGAGAATGTATGAAAATTACTTGTGTCGGTTCATATCAACAAATTTATAACTTCTTCCCACATAACATCACGCCTGTAATCGCCAAAGGGTTAGGCAAAGGTGTCTCTAATAGTACACCCACATTTCACCAGTTATGTTTAAGTCTCATGTAATTTGGGGCGCGGCTATTGCCATCAAACGGGTGCAAATCCAGACTCCGTGGCTGCTACTGAGAAATTCTTGATGGAAAAACCTTTTAACACTTTGCTCGACCTGGGAATCGAACCCAGGAGGCAGTGGAAGTACTACTACCAAGTGAATTATATAAATCTTTCGGATGTGACGTCTCGTATAATTATGGTCGAACATCACTTAAGGTAAGTTCGTTTAACCATCAATTATACTACGACGTCACATCCTCAGATTTATATAATTCACTTGGTAGATGTTTAGAACTGGGAGTGAAATAGGTGAAGCATCAGGTAAGAGCGCCGAGGAGGTAAGAAAGAAGCTCGTAGATATGTTTTCAAACCAACAATATTATTCATAGCTTCATTATAATTCAAGGTGATATATTTACGTATCTTTCAAGAAACATTGTTTGGGATATTCGTCACAAATAGCCATTGCGAAATCCTCATCATTGAACTCTGTCATAGAACTCTGTAAACGTTAAGGAATTCCCGGTCAGGAAGACCAACTCGCTGAAGGTCTACTGATATGCATTTTCTTTTTACCGCAGAGGAAGATGCGTGGCGCGTACTATGCGCGGAAAAATATGGTCGTAGGTATCTACCTCACCTTCAGTAAGAACTATTTTATTCCAGCGGCTAATAGTCGAGACACTTGCGTTGTGTATGGGTTTTTTAATAATAATATGAGTTTATTTTATATTTTTAATTGGTGGCTCTAACATTACACAAACGAATTAACGATAGCGCCTGTACGCGTTGTACAGTAGACAACGCAATAAAAGCTACCAGCTTTTTAGTGAGTTTCTCTATTGGCAAGTCTTTGTTTGGATACCAGTTTGCGATATAATCCAGGACCAGATTTGGATCTTTAGGGAAAGTAGGGTACTTTTTAAACACTCCCTTAAAGAACCGGGAAACCCGGTCATCACTACTTAACTGCCTGTCCAATATTAGAGCCAACGCTGAACGATTAGAATTAAGGATATAATAGCTAGCCCCCTCTTCAATTTCTACCGTTAGAAACTTTAGTATTAGTGAGATATTTGTACTCTAACAGCTAATATCACTATTATTGGTGCAAAAATGCCACCACTTTTTATACGCACAGCAGCTGTTTACTTTATTTTTTTTTGCCAAATACGCAATCATAATTTCTATAGTTTTAGGTGTTAAGTCTTGTCCTACATATGCTTCCCTGATAATAGGGATGACACCAGGGTAAATCGTGTCCAGAGTGGGTGTCTGGTTCTGAAAGGAAACAGTAACAGATTAACGTCAGGTTCAAAGTAAACTAGGTCAGTTTAAAAAGAGTGGGTACCACGCCTGGCTAGGCCAATGTGGTACTATCATTATTCCCGTGGCTTTATCGTCGATTATTTTCCGTAGATACTTAAAATCAATGAAAACAGAGAAAAAACGAGTAGAAAGATAATAGATCCCAATCAGCAGTGAACGCATCAATGTTGAACGCTTCCGGGTCACGTTTCCATAAAATGTACCTGTCACGCTTGATATTAACTCTAATGGTAAATAAGTCGATTTCAGGACAGCCAAACGTATTCACGACTTTCTTAAACGCTAACAGGGACAAACTCCATTCGGTATCGATATTTTTTCGCCTTGATTTCTCATCTGACTCAACATTGTCTTTGGGCTTTAAATATGACGCGAATACAATGCAATTGCCTTTTTTCGCATCATTGCTAGATTTCGCGAGCTGATTTCTTTATTTTCAAAAATTGGACTCTGCCATATCTATTTATATAAGATATGGCTGTTGTAATAACGATGCGCAGCAATATCTCTTTGTTGCGTATTTGTTTATCAAAGCCGCTTTCAGTTCCCACTCATTTATGTGATAATTAATCTCTGTATTATTCCAGAACCCACTTGTCTTTTCACCTTTGCAAAATACGAGAAGCATCCGAAGATATTTGCAATGCATAATGTCCATTGCGTATTATATTTTTTGTACGCATAATGTTGTCCATCTACCAAACGAAGTCTGGTTTAAGACTAACGGTTATGACATCATAGTTTTACCATAATTATTGTTGTCAGTGTTTCTCAAAGCTAAGAACGTTTCGCGTTCAAAGAATATTATTTAGTATAAACCCAGCCGTAAGGAGCAAAGTATTCCGAGAAATTTAGCAAAATCTCTAACAGATATTTATTTTTGCTTAGAAATATTTTCGATACACTTCTGAACTTTGACTAGTTTCTCCATTGGTAATTTTAAACAATAATTTCGCGAATGCGATTCGAAACCAAGGAAAGATTGAAATTGTTTCGGTTGTAATTTACTTTTGCCAAAATTTATGGCAATACCCAAACTTTCTAAAAATACCTTTGTGTCGGTAAGACATTTAACGCAGTCTTCATACTTAATGCCGATACAAATAATATTATCCAAATAAATTGCCAATATTAAGCACGTCTTTCTTAGTGTGGCCACCACCGGTTTCGTAAGTTGAGTGAAGCTATACGGAGCTTGAGACAAACCGAATGGTAAACATTGAAATTCAAAAATTTCCTCTGTGAACATTAATTAATTTATTTAAACTTCATGCACAAGAGTGGTACATAGGCGGACTTAATGCCACAAGGCATTCTCTACCAGTCAACCTTTGGGTCAAATAGGACAGCATTGCATTAATCGTAATTACTTTTTACTAGTTTTATCGATTTTTATTAGAAAATATGCATCTTTAAGATCGATTGTAGCCATATACTCGTAGCAATTGTTTGTAAGTAATCATTTTGAGACAGTTCGTATTTCTTCCATTTTAAAATGTTGTGTATTAAGAATAAATCGAAATGAACCGTCACTTACGGTTACACTCACGTTAGCCAAAAATATTGGTTTAGTAGATATAGGACCTATTTTTGATAAAAACTGGTCAAGTACGTCGACACGCTTTACGACAGCACCGGACGACTGTAATTTTGATATTTCGACATTTAAGTCGTTTATTTCAAAATGACTTGAAACTTAAAACGGCAAGATCGTCTGTTATATTACATACACACCATTCTGTATCTCCATCAATAATGGAGCATGCCAGGTTTGTTAAACCTGCAATTAGATAACCCAAATATGTACAAAATGTTAGGTTATTTATTTGAGCCCGTTATTTACAGTCGCTTAGAACGGGGGTGATTTCTGAATTTAACAGAGGTGCTTTGGCAAGCTTGAAGTTTTCTGGTATAAATGATTTTTCCAAACCTTCTTGCTTTTGTTCCCGCGTCAGGCCATCAACTAGGATACACCCCCAACGTTTAGCAATCTCGTCAGGAATCCTGGTTCTGAGAGCGGGGTTGGCCCCGATTTGTAGTTCGTGTTCAATATCCCTATCCAATAGGGAGGACCTGTTTTCATTTTCAAACGCGGAGCCAGGAGCTACCTTGGATCTGATTTGTCGTGTTGACATCTGAATCGTCCGATTCTGAGGGGTCCACTCGCACTTGTTTTAATGGTGGTGAGTCCAGTCCAAAAATAACAGTGTCACCTCATCAGCTACATGCCATAGATATGCTGCATTAGCAGCTGTATATTTTAAAGTCATTGGTTATATTCACGACATAACACGAGACTGAGTCATTGGTTATATTCTCGACATAACACGAGACTCTATGGTTATCAGCCATGATCACGACGTGGAGAACAACGGTGTCGCCTCATCAGCTACATGCCATAGATATGCTGCATTTGCAGTTGTGTATTTTAAAGTCATTGGTTATATTCACGACATAACACGAGACTGAGTCATTGGTTATATTCTCGACATAACACGAGACTCTATGTTTATCAGCCATGATCACGTCGTGGAGAACAACGGTGTCGCCTCATCAGCTACATGCCATAGATATGCTGCATTTGCAGCTGTGTATTTTAAAGTCATTGGTTATATTCACGACATAACACGAGACTTTATGGTTATCAGCCATGATCACGTCATGGAGAATAACGGTGTCGCCTCATCAGCTACATGCCATTGATATGCTGCCTTTGCAGCTGTGTATTTTAAAGTCATTGGTTATATTCACGACATAATATGAGGCTGTATGGTTATCAGCCATGATCACGTCATGGAGAATAACGGTGTCACCTTATCAGCTATGTAGCTGATAGGGTACACCGTTATGATATCGCAACAGATACCTAACTATGGCATGTGCCATAGTGCGATCGTGTCGCAGAGAATAGCATCCACCAAATATTTATTTATTTATTTTCCCCATCCATATAGAATAATATAATTCAAACTATACGATATCGTTAACGTGTGTCTAAATGATACCTTGGGTTGGGATAGAATTATAGAATGCATGTACGAAAAAATAAAAAACTAATTGTAAAAATAAGTCAGTTGGCGGTAGGTAGGTACATAAATTGTGACTTTAAACATCTGGTAACAACGTTACATTATTATAGTTGCATGAATCTTGCGTTACTGTAATTAGGAATAGTCCTTAATTAACAATGTAAACAAGTATGACTCACCTTCGCTCGTTTCCGAGGACCGGTTAACTTGTTTTTGTAATCTTTTTATTTTCTTCCGAGTGCGCGATTCTTTATTCTTGTGTTTTCGTTTACCCATTATGGTAAACCAGAGTCACACTTTTCACTAACTAACATAATAGTCACACTTTTCACTAACTTACACGATAATACTTGGTTGCACACGAAAAAAAAATGAGAGAGATGTTGCGATGCCCGCACAACGAAAGCGAATGACAAGAGTAATGGTGGCGTGGGCGCAGGTAACATAGTGGGGGAAGGTACTACGTCGAGTAGTCAATATACTTTAAAAACATTTTATTTTTAGCTCTAAATATTGTGCGATGCCAGTGCAGTGGAAGTACTACTACCAAGTGAATTATATAAATCTGAGGATGTGACGTCGTAGTATAATTAATGTATTCAAGAGTTTGCAAGGATGCTTAAACTTTGTGAACATAACTGTGATATAATGTGGCTTTTTAAATTTATTTTTTTATTTTATTTTAAACTAAGATCACTCTGTGTATAAGAAAACATTTTTTTTTTCTAGTTTGTTTTCAATCTCCATAATCACTCTAAATAAGAACACAGTTTTGTAAACTTTAACTCATTCTGTGCCACTATACTCAAAGTCTTGAGCGATCTAAACTGATTGGGTCCGTATTTTCCTTTATTCTTGAAAAACAGATATAGCAAAGGCTTAACAACGTTAGGTCGAGGATTTAGGAAATTGGAGTTTGTTTTTTGAAGCCGTTTACGATAAACAGAATACGGTGGAACCTATCAGCTTACCCGGGTGCATTATGAGCTCCGGCCGTTCAATCTACCCTGGGGATCGCTACACAAAGAGCCTTGGCTCAATATGGACATACTCCCAAATACGAGTCACTAATTGATGCTTATGTTTGGGAACATAGATCTAGACAAGAGGTAGGAGGTTTTTGGGATAAACCGTTATTAGATTTTGTTGAATGATTTGCCTGAATGCAAAAGAGGAAACGAGTAATCAAAAATTGATGTAATTTTTCGCAGTCACAGAATACTACTACTAATACAACATGATCTGAACAGCCATGACAAAGATTTCATCGATGAATAACTCTAAAAATACACAGACGTAATTAGTTATGAGCCAGGCAAACGAATATGAGCTGTGAAGGTCAGGGAGGCAGTTTTTCCTTTTAAAATATTGATTTTCAGCTTTATTCTGCTAGACTAGAAGTCAACCCCAAGATGGTTGGGAAAAAGATAATGAAGATCAATTGGATTAAAAGCCACTTCACATTTTGGCGATATACCTAATCTACGTCACTATCTTCGAAACACAGTGGGCAAGTATTTCGTCAAACACAAAATGTACTTTAACAACAAGTGCATCATTACATCTTTCGCTAGCTGTAACAAAGCATAATTTGCAATTTGATCATTACAAGGACATTTGCAAAGGGACATGGGACGTGAAAGCGCTTTTAGACATCCGTTGTGCTCTAATTGCGACAGTCCATGACGTGACGGGCAAATTATGCATTGTCGCAATTTAAATCCAACACCAATGTGTACTTGTGTGAGGACAGAAATGGCTATGCATTTTCTGACACATTTGAAATTGTGGAACAGTCCTTTTAGTTAGGTTCTGCATCTGATTATCCATAATATATTATCTTGGATGCAGTTGTTTTTAGTGGGTTTACCATTAGGTACGCCTCTGACTTCGGGGATTACTGTACTCTTACTGAAAAGTTCCAGATGAAAAAACCCAAAAACACTTTACCCGACCCAGGAATCGAACCCATTACCTCAATCTCGGCAGGCGCGCTTGCGATTACTAGAATTCGAATTAGTTTTCTTGCCCGTTTCGAAAGCGGAGGTGAAGATACAAATTACTCAAATAAAATTGCATGGGTTCGAATGTACGACTTTAAAACTGCAAACCCAGGCCGTTACCACAGGGCCATCATTGTACGCAAATCATCAATTCTTTACAAAATAAGTAATCGCTAAAGTACGCTGAATAAGATTAACAATGCCTTATATGATATTAATGGTTACAGTCGGTGTAAGCCATTAATCATCTACACCTTACTTATGACGTCATACCAAGTAAAGCCTACCTTTTGCTTACCTACATAATTTTCAGGTATTGGTTGAACACATTGCCAAGTTTTGTACTGTGTGAACAATAACTTTGAAGTCGCCACCAGCTTTCGATTTTCACTTCGGTCTTACATTTTGGCCAGCAACCTAATGTGTAACACACAACATCACGCTTGTAGTCCTTGAAAGGTCAGGCAGATGTATATCTTAAGTACGCTCACTTTTTGCCAGATATGAGTGGGTATCGGTTTGCCATGAACCGGGAACAAATCCAGACACCACTACTGAGAATTTCCTGATGAAAAAGCCTAATTACACTTTTACGGGATCGAATTCAAGACTACATGCACCCGCAGTAGTCTGTATGACCACTAGAGCGACGAGGCAGTCACCCTATATGTACTTAAGACAAATGGACCTTTAGTTAAATGGCTCGAACGTTAGATTACTATTTTGGCCATCCCCACCCCTCACGAAACATTTGTTCTAACTATAGGTTAGTTATAACTGTAGTAACTATCGTTACAGCTGTGTAACATGAAGGCCTATTAATTTTCCCAAGGGAGTGTCTAACAAAGTTTCAACAGAGAATTCTAGGCCGAATTATTAGCATATCTATTATAAGCATTGTTATAATATTTTAGAAGCGCGTATCCAAAAAGTTGGCAACGTCGCTAATAGCTGTCAAATATTTACCTATTTTAATTCATTTGTGAATATTACTGTATGGAAATAAGAAATATGGCTAACTATCTAGAATATTAATAGTGAATTGCAATTAAACACTGAATTTGATGTTGTATGGTCAAAAAAGGTGTAGATAAGGCATTTGGAAAGTTTCCAAATAGTTTTTTCTCATGTAAAACTGATAATTCGGTGTTACGATATTAATTATTGCATTTCATAATCAATATTTTAGATAGTTAGCCATATTTCTTATTTTCATACAGTAATATTGCGAAATTAATTAAAACAGGTAAATATTTGACAGATATTTGCGAGGTAGTCAACTTTCTGAATGCGCCCACTTAACATTTCAGGATAACAATCTCATCAATCTCATCGATTTCATAAATTATTATATTCTGAGAGAACCCCTCGTTGTGTGTGCCTCGTTCTTTTACGGTTTAAGACATTAATTTATTTCTCAAAAAGAATACAATTCACTTAATATGAGAAATACAAGGTAATCCTAAAACTAAATATAAGAATTACTTATGAAGAAGGTAGGTACTCGTAGTAGTAGACACTGAAGACATAATTTTTACAATGTTGTGGGTAATAGGAAAAAGTGAACTATTACGTATCGATTCTTAAAGGCAAGTCAATAGCAATTACACATTGAACAATTTATGTGGACTGTAATGTTTCGAAAATACAGAGTAGGTACCCTAGTTAGTTTTATACTTAGCAAATGAGTAAATAATGACAATTTGTAGATGTAAATAACATTGAATTGGTGTGGTCGGTTAAATTTTAAAACCTAGAGAAATCTTTTAAGATGTCATGCTTTATGTTTTTTTTGTATAAAGTAAAGGACTGTATCTCTTTAATGTCATTAGGTAATTTATTATACAACTCTGCTCCTTCGTATAATATATTTTTTCTTCCGTAATTAGTTCGAGGTGGTCTTAAGCAAATGTTGTTTTTTCGTCTAGTACTACGTTTTTGTGTTTCGCCTATTTTTGTAAATGTTATTTTAGAGTGTATATTTTTATTTATTATCTTATGTACTAATATGCATGTGTTATAATTATATATCTAGTTCTAATTAATTATATATAGTTGCTTTGTAATTCTGTAAGTCTGTTTGTAGGTCTTTTAGTGGTCGCAAGCGCGACCGCTGAGCATGAGGTCCTTTTTTTTTTTTTTTTTGATGGATGGGAAATCATCAAATGACTCCTCCCACTCTGGGCGGAGCAGGAGGGAGTGTCAGACTTTTACTGACTAAAACCCATCCATGTTCCTTCATCGCCCTTTGTGTTCCGGGGCCACGGTATCTCTTTCGAACAGTCCCGCAACCCCGGCAGGCATCGGTCTTGCGGACCCCTTCCTTTTGCTGACTCTCTTTGAGGCGCGCGTGGAACACGAACGCGCCGTCGACACGGCCTGTCGTCATGAGACAGACGGACGGCGAGCTAGCCCATAGCCAACCGTCCACAGGCCCGCGCCTACGGTGGCCGGGGGCCACGTGGTGGCCCCCGACGCCCGGGGCGTCTCCCGCGGCGGCCGGGACGCTGTGAGGTTCTCTCCCTCTCACGTTCCGCCACCTCCTTCTCTAGCATTACTGCTTCGCAGAAGGAGGTGACGGCGTCCCATTCCGTCTCGCTCCGGACCATGGCTTGCACCAGGGCCGGACGCGAGAGGTCACCGCCACCACTCGCCGCTTCGAGGACACGGCGGTGCTCCGCTCACGCGGGGCACACCTCCACCGTGTGCTCCACCGTGTCCTCCGGTCGATCCTCGCAATGGAAACACCCGGGCGTTTCCTCCCGCCCGATTCGGTGCAGGAACCTCCGAAACAACCGTGTCCGGTGAGGACCTGCGTCAGGCGGAAGGTGAGGACGCCGTGGCGTCTCTCAAACCACTCCTCAAAGAGGGGACTTACCGCCACTATTGTGGCGTGCCCTGAGCATGAGGTCCTGGGTTCGATTCCCAGGTCGGTCAAAGTATAATTGACTTTTTCCATCACGAATTTGTCAGTAGCAACCATCACCAGTCACCAGTCTGGATTTGTGCCCGGTTGGTGACTATGGGCTCACCCCCTATTAAATGTGACTTAAATATTTGTAACTGGCGAAATGTGTGTGCCCTATAAGGTACACCTCTGCTTTACCCTTCGGGATTACAAGAGTGATGTTATGCTAGGTTATAACTTACTGGGTACTTTAAATTTAGATTCAGCACTGTATTTGTAAAAATGTACTGACATTATATTTGTGAAATAAAATAATACTAATACTAATATTTTCATTTCAGGATAACAATATCATCATTTTCCATAAATTATTATTTTCCAAGAGAACTCTTTTTTACACGAGCCAGAAGTTAATTTAATTTTTTTCGGAGTGTCAAACTTTGTGTCGCTGTGAATTTATGAAGGGCGCTATTTCTCTAGCACTTGAGTTAAATTGAAAATTCTAGATTACAGGACTTACAGTAACTTCTAATATAGGATGACGTTTTTAGGTGGGAACTGGTTGTTTCTAAAGTAAAATGTAGTATCTAGTGATGATAGTGAGTGTAGTTTCAATAGTTGAAGGCTGGACAGTTGTATTAGTCTTCTGACGGGATAATTCAGTGACTGTAAACATATTTTTTTTTATGTTAAAATAATTATGATGGTAACAAACATTGTGGTCTTTGTCATCGATATTGTCATTTAGTAGTCAGAATCTTTTGTACTTCATCGTCAGGTTGTTTATAATCATGTGGGTTTTAAGACAGCGCGTTTTGATCTTTGTTATTTTAGTAATAAATTTATAATAATAACATACATTTATTATTATTATAAGAAAGCTCAAAACGCCTTTGTTGTCTTAAAAATAAAATGTTTGGCCTGAAAAACGACAGGTTTGTGGTTTGCACTTACATCAAATTCAGAGTAGAGGTAGTACTTTTAAATGGAGTACCTACTCGTCAAACCTATTTTTTTGAAATCGATAGTTCCAGAAAACGTCTAGTTAGATTAATTATTTCAATTCAAATCCTGCAGTATTCGTTTAATGTAAAAAACAGACCATTTTACATGCTTATATCTCATAAGGTAACATAAAACACACACATGCATATTTCACGAATATTTCCTTTTATTCCCGAATGGTAAGGTCAAGGTGTTGTCTCTTATACACACCAGCACTAACACTTTACCAGCCCTATCTAACGTTTCTTTTCACTATAAATAAAACGAATATTCCTGAAAGAAAATGCAGCAATGTACATAAACCGTCTGTTAAAGGAATATAATGCTTTTCTAAAGTCCTTGAGTGTTGAGCCTGTGAAGTAGCTTGTGCTCAAGTAAAGTACACCGCAAGGCAAAAGGCAAGTGTCTTTGCCGTCTCCTAAGACTGAGGTGGGATCCAAGGATGACGGAAAGAAAAGGGACAAGTAACATAAGTAATTTTATGTTTATCTTTTTTCTTCATCGTGTAGTTTGTGTCTAACCTGGTGTCAGTCTTTTTATGCCGCCCATGGGCCTCAGACTTGGCTTTACATGCCGTCAAGAAATTTCTGTCAAGCATGCATGTACTACTTTTAAACACAAGGAAATATATGCGGGTGTATCATGTGCACACAACAATATCATGGTTCGGTCCTTTTTAATTACTTTGTAGTAGAAGTCCACATAGACTATCATAAGGAGGATTATCCCTTTTCTATTGAGGATGAGGAACTCTTCACCTTGTACACCAGGCGCTTGCACATCAAGCTATACATTTCCAGTATAACACGGCCTATATTTTTTGTATAGGTTTCCCGTACAATTAGAGATCCGCATATTACTGGTTTTGTATAGCTTGATTGGTTGTCCTGCATACCTCACGCTTCTATAAGGTTTTTTTTTAAATAACTGGCTTTAGTTGAAACGTTTTAAAGATCTCACTGGGGCACCATTGTCCCATGTTTAGAAAACAAAAATAATATAACTGTATTATTTTACATGACTGCCACGTTGGTTGTGGTCGCAAGCACGAATTCTGAGTATGAGGTCTTGGGTTTGATTTTCGGGTCAGGCTATGTTACTGGGTTTTTCCATCAAGAATTTCTCAGTAGCAGCCTCGAAGTCTGGATTTACACCCGGTTGATGACAATAGGTTTGCCCCCTATTACATGGGACTTAAATATAACTGATGAAATGTGGGAGTACTATTAAGTAGGTATACCTCTGCCAAACCTTTTTGGGGATAACAGGCGTGATATTATGTAATGTGTTATTTTGCATAAATCATAACATCTTATACTTAAAATTACTTCAAGTATCAAGTGCACTTGAATGTTCTGCTTTATTCCATGGTCTAAGGTTAGAATCTACTTACAGTAACTTCATCAAAGTATTCGAAACACTTCGCTTTGCTTCTCGCTGGACTTTGTATTGCGCCAAACATGGACGGTGTTGACCAAGTTTAACGGCAAATATTCTATACTCCGGTGCCGAAGTACTAGTTTATATGAAAATATTCAGTATTGGGTATGCTATAACTGAGCGTTGCGCCGTGACTTCGGTTAGGTATAGGTTTATCTGCAAGTGTAAATAGTGAATTTAGTATTTTAGATAATATCTACTACTGCGAATTTCTGTACGCCTGGTAAGCATCATGAATGTGCGTAATACAATTACAACAATTGGACAAAAGTCTTTCTAAGGAAAATAAAGCGAACCTCATATTTTACCAAAGAATTTATTAATATTGAAGAAACTATTCACAAAGTTGACGTTTATTTGATGTAAAAGTATTCCTTTCAGTCAAATCAAAAATTATTCTTCTTAAATAAAATATCTAAAAGAAATGAGCCAGAATTTTTGCTATCTTTGTGTACAAAATATTTATTTACATTTAGTGTTTAGTTTGACTTTCCTTAAGTTCAATAAACGAGTAGTGTTTATTCAACGTAACCTGTTTTTTATTTTACTGATAATATAACATTTCCACGACTAAAACTATTCGGACATGACTGAATTACTTTGCTGCTTCCGTTTGAAATTAATTTTGGGCTACGCGAGGGCAGATCTACTCCTTCCTTGCTTTAGTGAATTTAGTGAATATGTATGATAAAGTAGTAATTTTGTTCTGAAAAGCTGCAGTTTTATCGTGTAACAGATAAAGAGCAAAGTAACAAAGCATAGATCCCCGTTTTGTTAGATTTAAAGCATCGGATGTAACAGGTACACAGGTACATGCGACTGACTACCAACCGTCAAAAAGGTAAGTCGAATCGTAATCCCATGCGAGTTCCGCCGAAGTAAAACAGCGCCTATCCATATAAAAGGAAAAAAGCGCAGGAAACACCAAAATCCTTCCTTCCTCCACAAAGTGGGGAGAAGAAAAAACAGGTGTGTTTTCTTTGTGGAAAAATAAAAAAGTATTAGTAACCAATTCTCGTGTGGAGGAATGATTTCACGCGTGTAGACTGGTTTTCTGTGGTGTGGCCGCTTCGCAAACCAATGAGAACAATAAATTGTGGAGTGCTCAACTCAGCGAGAGAGATTTAAGGCAGTCGATAAGCGTGTTGTTAAAGGTGCTCCCACAATGTTGAAGGCGACACCGGGTTTATGCGTCACGGGAATTGGTAACCGTTCAATATTTTGCCGGGAAAATAGTGCTTGTTGAAACTGAAAAGTACTTGAAGTTAATGCAGTAGATTACGGCGGAAAGTTTATTCTTTCGATTGCCGTTGTTGGAGAAAGACTTAAAAATGTGGACGATTTTAAGGAAAACCTTACCATATTTGCATATTTGTCTCTTCTAACAGAGCTTTAAAACTCAAAGTGTTTATGTAATGACCAATAGGTACAATTTATCGCGTAATCAAGAAGTTAGGTATCTCTCATCAGTTTGGTTACACAGGGTGTAAAAGACCTCATCACGAAGCCGTCGACCAAGCATTCTGTACATCAAACTAAGTAACAAAAATTATTGCTGGGAAACGACTTTTTTTTTTGGGGTGAAAATCATGTTTGTGGTAGAACTCAATGTAACGCACTCAAAACATTGTGCTGATGGATGGATTGAATAGAACGGGGGTCGTGGAGGTGTTTAAAGTAAAAATCTTACATTAAAAACTTGTATTTAAAAAAAAACTTGTCAAAAAGTTGGAACATTGACCCCCAATATCTCCGTAACTAGAAGGTTCCCAGGTTTGGTCTAGAACAAAAAAATGATCGCAATGACGAGGAGAACAAGTGCCTTTCGGCTTCGTTAAGATGTGTTTTACACCCTTTATAAGCATCCGGTAGAATCCAGAGTTACCGAAATAAGAACACTTCTAAAATCTTATTACCTCATTGGTTGAGTGGTCGCGAGCGCGACTGCTGAAAATGTTGTCTTGGGTTCGATTCCCAGGTCGGGCGAAGTGTTATTGGGTTTTTCCAGAAGGATTACTCAGTAGCGGCCACGGGATCTGGATTAGTGGCCCAGCCCGGCTAATGGCAATAGGCTCGCCCCCTATTACATGGGCCTTATAACTGGAGAAATGTGCGTGTACTATAAGGTACACCTCTGCTTAACCCTTCGAGGGTTGCAGGCGTGACGTTATGTTATGTTCTAAAATCATTAATCCTTGTTCATGACTCAATCACTATTTAAACTCGTTTCACCGCTTGTTTTGTAGCATTTACTTCTTTGTCTTCAGTCACACTTCAGCAATTACAACTCTTTTTCTTCTACAGTAAAAACTTGTTCTATAAATGAATTCATTATTCGCCTTTCGCATGTAACTTTCGCACATATAGTAAAAAACAGTAGCGCTTACTTCACAAATGCACTCGCCAATATACTGACTTAAATTAATCAAGTTTACAAAGAGAACTTTCGTCGTATTTTTTAAAATAACGGTAAAATGTCACCAAAGTATATTTTCGTTTGTAATAGTCCTGCAGATAACTCAGTTTCAAAGAATAACGAACGGGATAAAGCACTTGCATGTATGTAGGCGTATTGAAGTACAAAGGGTGCATTTATGCGTTAAATGCATACTAAATCGCTCGGAAGCAAGCGCAGGTAAGGAGATCTATTTTAGTTTATGACACTTTTAGATCCATGCTGTAAAATAATGTTACTGTAAAATTTTCTGGGACAAAGCCTCATCATCTGCCTAGCCTTTTCCCAACTATGCTGGGGTCGGAATCCAGTCTAACCGAATGCAGCTGAATACCAGTATTTTACATGGAGTGACTACCTATTTGACCTCCACAACCCAGGGCAATATGATCCCCGTTGGTAAGACTGGTTGTCAGACTTTTTGGGCGAGTGACTACTTTTAACGACCTACAAATGACATCTGGGACCAACTGCTTAACTTGCTTTCCGAGGCACGGAGGAAGCTCAGTATGTAATGGGTCACCCATCCACAGACCAACTTAGGCAAGCACAGCTTAACCTAAAGATCGACCCGAGCGGCTGTTATTGTTTAGCCACTCTTCTTCTTTTCTCGATACAAAGCTTACTTATTTTAAAAGTTAGATGACCTGGATATGAAATAGCGACTGTTCGCATATGCGAGTAACAACTTTATACAATGTAATAATAGTGACATAATAAAAGAAGGATGTTTTTCACTGTTTTGTGAGTGAAATGTGTAATGAAAACGGAATGAATTTTCATTTACAGCACGTTTTCATTTTGCACAATTTTCAGTGGTGCCTGATACCCACGATGTGGGTTTCGATATGGCTATTTGAATGAAAAAGTTTTACTATAGGGCCACCGACTACCAGGATGGAAGTACGAATTATAAGGTATTTTTAACAGGTAGAATTGGAAGTATTATTTTTAGCTATGCGTGTCTATAATTCTAATGGTTTTTTTTGACAAAAACTAGCAGCTTAATCAGCTAATTCATTCATCATTATAATTTATTTATTTACTTGTAATTTATTTGTTAACATAGGTGAAAAATGTACAGATCGTATGTTTGATGAACTGGTGGCCTACCAAGACGTCTTAAAGCAGGATCGTTTTAATCTTGTTCCAGTGTGGGAAAGAGATGGCGCTAGACGTCCTCTATAGCTCCGTCTCTTACCCACACTGGAACAAGATTAAAACGATCCTGCTTTAAGACGTCATGGTAGGCCACCAGAGCGCTATGTTATGCCAGGAGTTGTACAAATATGGTGTGCAAATCTAGCTGAGGATTACAATAATTATTACTAAAATATTTGAAAATCATGCATTATGTTAAGGTCAAAACTATGTCAGAATAATTAAAATGTCAATATTAATATTTATCTGAAACCTCAATAATTGTAATTCTAAATTAATTCGTCATTGAAGTATTCGTCAATAGTGTAACTACAACTACTACTACAACAGCCCATAACGTCCACTGCTGGACATAAGCCTCTCCCATGATGGGAGGAATTTGCCTTAATCTCCACGCTTGGCAGGCGGATTGGAGATCGCAGTGATGAAAGACTAACAGAAAAATGCTGCTGCCCATTATCTGGTCTACGGAGGCGCAAGGTGTTCTGCCTCAGACATTAGTCGCCTTATACGACACCCGTGAGTGTAATGGGTTGGTTCTATTCTACTCTGCCGGATACCACACGGCTAAGTAATAGCATTTATCAATCAAGAATATTTTCATTTTCTTCTTAAATTGTGTAAAAACATCTGCTTAGGCTTTTCTTTACTATGTTGGTGTCAGCTTCCAGTCCAACCGGGTGCTGCTGAATAACAGTAGTTTACATGGCCTATCTGGCCTCCATACTTCAATTAAGCAACTGACTACTTGTAACGATGACTGTCAAAGATCTACAAATGACAGCCGGGACCAACGGCTTAATGATTCCGAGGTACCTACACAAGAAACTCCGTACCTAAGTAATGGATGGTCATCCATCCACGAACCGACCGTGGCAAGCTGCTTAACGATGAAGATCGTCCCTTCAGCTTATCAAAATAGTTAATTAATTTTCAAAACCTTACCAAAAACTAGAATTGGAAAACAAAACGACTATTGCGTACCTCATCGTACATCTTTGTTATTTTACGAGTTGACTAAAACTTTGATCGGACATACGCGTAGAGTTGATCCCCAACACTATTGCAAAATGGTTATTGAGTTTGGATTTATCAACTCTATTATCTGGTAATTCTTGAATTATGTATTCATTAGCTCCAACCATCAATTCAGTCAACTTGGTTTGAGTTTGATTCTCAATTCTATTATGGACAACCATATAGTGATTCTAGAATAATATGTTCTTATCTCTGACAAATGATTCGGTCAGGCTGCCACAAGCACGTGTCTTGCAGAAGCACTAGTTGTACGAAACGAGCACATGATACATGGATCGTGGGATTGGAATGGTTTGATACCACATCTATTTTATAACCAGTCTTAGGACTGTTAGGGACCATGACTACTGGTTAGCATGATGATTGACGTTCTGCCGCTGAAAAGCCGCCTTGTCACGTTCACCAGTTCGAAAGAACTGCTAGGGACAATGTTCACTAGGAGCATGATGTCGACGCTTTGCCGCTGAAAAGCCGCCTACGTCACTTATGGAAGTGTTGCTCTGAGTGCACCAGGTGTAGATGTGGAGTATCGTGTGAGTCACGAATGACCAATTACCTATTACGCTAGCGTAACTGTTGTTTACAAGAACTATTGGTTGCCATATGATTATACCTAGTATCTCCCAGTTATCTTTTACACTTTTGAAACCACTTTCAATATATTACAATAACTATGAATCCCATAGTCTGAATTACAATATCTTTCAATCCTTTCCTTGATCTAATAATGATACGAGGCATTGTACTGCTGTATGTTAAGGGATTCATTTATCATAGTCAGTGGGGAGGTGGCCAGTCTGGGACAAGCCTCACAGGGTCGTGCGGATGGCGGGGCGCGACCTTTTCCCCTCCGGGGGAAACTGACCTTAATACTAATATTAGCATGAATTAGGAAAAACGAAAATTTTATCAGCCTAGGGTAGTTTAGGAACAGTCACATTGGGAAAAGGCTAGGCAGATAATGAGGTTTTAACTCATTAGTATTAATATCGAGGTAAAGATTCGTAGAAACATGTCTTAAAAAAAAAAAATGTTCGCATAAATGAAATGCTGTCGCAGACTTTTACGAAGTCTCAGAAGTCAATAGGATACGCCAATGAGTATAATATGAGGAAGAAAGACATACAAATGAAATAATTAATTTACTAAGAAACAAACCGAAGCTCTGTATTTATTCACTAGCTTTTTAAAATTATTTAGAAATCTGCACAAAAGGTAAACCGTATAATAACTCTCCAGTGTAATATAATTAGTTCGAATAACACTACTATTAGTTTCATTTAGTACTGCTTGCAAACTAAAAGTAGCCAGTTCATAATTACACATCGTACGAAACATTCCAGGAATGCAACCAGGTTTTTCATTACTAGGTACTTGTAATTTTAATAGCAACACAAAATGGCTAAAATGTGGCTCGAACAAGATTTCTTGTCATTCCATTTTGTTCCGTTATATATTGTTTGAGTTGATTAAAGGACTTTGTCGTTTGAGAACAATGTTGACCCAGTGAGAGCAACGGTGGCCCACTGCTTTTAAAACGATGTAGGAAAACATCGTGAGGAAGCCTGCGCGGCATGTCCTAGAACCAAAAATTCGAAGACATGTGACATCTACCAACCCGCACTGGGCCTGCATGGTGGATTATAGCCCTTTCCCTCTCATAGATAGGAGGCCGTGTGTCCCAGCAGTGGGAACATTATAGTCTGATTATGCTAAAGGGCATTGTCGCTTAGCGACTACAGCAGCGCCCAGGGCAGGAAAACAAAAAAAAAAAATTAATTTTACTATTGCCATTACTACTAGTAATTTAATTATCAACATAAAATGGCTAAACTGTGGCTCGAACAAGATTTCTTGTTATTCCATTTTGTTCTGTTATAAAATTATTTCTTTACACACGAAAGCATTTGTTCAGAGAACGTTCCTACATTTTATTCGTTTACAACGTTTTTGTAAGGGAAATACTTATTTCCCGTAGTAAAGCTTATTCACATAAGTTTATTAGCGTCGGAACTCCTCGTGAATGTAACCGCAGATTTTAATTTCGCCGCTTGTGCTCTTAATTTAGTGTGCGCTACTTCCAAACTCCCTTCGTGCCAGTCTCGCGATCTCTCACTTTCCTAATATAAAAATGTTCTGGAACATGCTCGAATACCTTTTTAAATAGAGTAACGTTCTTACAGACATTTTGTACGAAGAGTATGAAGCAAGCGGGTATCCCCGGTCTGGTGGCTATTTATTTACGAGGTTAACCGCGTAAAAGGAAATAAATGATGTAACTAAGCCAGAGAGCAGAAGTCACTTTAAAACGGTTGTTTTAAAGTGACTTCTGCTCTCTGGCTTACTTACTTCTGATCTGTGTTTTCTGGTAGTGAGCAAACCACTGCATTGCAATTCTGAATTCGATTATACAACGTTAATTAAGTGGAATCGTGGTTGAATTCAGGTTGATTAAATAATGATGGGACGCAATATTAAAGTAATATTTTAAATTGAACCTAATGCAAGTTAATTAATTGAACAAAGCTAAATGAAAAATTGATCAAACACACTAACCGTTCGATCACAAAGCGTTCAAATGGTTCAATTAATTATATCAGTTAGTTTTCCAATAATTGCTTCGCTACTTGCCAACGCTCGGCTGAAGTAGGTACGTTCTTCTCTCGCTTTGACTTTTTTCATTGACTTCGTTTGTGAAGCTTTGTTGATTTCTCTTAATGGAAAATTTTCAATTTCTTTGGGAAGCCCGTCTCAACCAAATACGAGATTCTAATTCGGTTCTGTACCTCACGAGTTTGCAGATATACCTTTGTCGTAATTGTAATATCTGTGTAGGTGGATATGTAGTACTTATACTCTTCCAACCTTTGTACTTATTCAATTCCATTCCGATTTACGCTATTGTTTTGTTGACATGGTAACAACGGTAGAATCGAACGGGAAGACGCTTTGTTCTTTGTTTTTAACTATGTCCTATTTAAGACCTTTGAAATTACTTCTTAATGCCTTCTTGATTGGTAAGATTTGATGAGAATTTTAAGGAAGTTAAACGGGACTTTTGCAAACATTTTAACAAATGTCTTCGGTTCCATTTTAACTTTTGCAAAAAAAAATTGAAATGGTTTGAATGCTGCACTGATTATTTACAAATAATGTGATCTGCGAATCAAAACCCTCCTTTCTCGGGCTCTTTTGTCTATTTAAGAATATGCATTTTATGATATTAACCAGGGTTTGTAACATGATATTAAGGTTCATAAAGATTCATGAATTGAAATCCGGAGCAATCAATCTGGGTCTATTTCTATTTACAAAGTAACAGGATTGAATATTTTCACGCTTATTGTATTTCAAGTACAAAGTTTTAAAATATGTAAGGAAAGATAGAATACTTCCCGTATTGCAATAAAAAACTTTAACATTAAAGAACTACCAACCTTTTCAAAAATGTTCAAAATATACAATCGTCGGGAGAGAGGAAGCTATTGTAAACTATTTATTATTTACGACACTCTTCCGGAGAACCAATTGTAAGTTTTGCAAGCTGCTCGAAATGTTCTTCGGTTCGACTGGTTTAGGATCCACTCACATTGGTGTAACACAGGCTAATTTAAGCATAAATATTACATACATGGTGTAAACGGACCCTTAACGAAATCGCCAACCAAGCATTCTGTACATTCACACATTACATCCTTCACTTACGCATACACACGTACTAACCCTGATTGTATAATTAGTAATCATAATGTCTGTAACCACTGTAACCACTGTTTTAATTTGTGTATTTTTATTATATTTTGTTTTTTGCTCAATATTACTTACCGTATTCATTTGTGTACGAGTGCATAATTCTGTTCAAATGTACATACTTCCAAAGGGGTGGAGACCTGGTGTCCTGAAATACAGGCTTTCGTCTAGCTTAGGCACCAGTCTCCCACAATATAAAAAAAACGTATGTATTGTTCACGAAACCTAATAATGTACCTATGTATTGTGGCGAGAAATAAATCTTTATCTTATCTTATTCAAACTAAGTAACTCCACGTAAAAATTATTGCTGGGAAAGACTTCCTTTTTGGTGTGTACAATTACGTTTTTCAGTAAGACTCAATGTAACGCACTCAAAACATTGTGCGTATTTTTAAAAAAAATGTGAAAAAGTGGGAACTTTGACCCCCAATATCTCCGTAAAGAGAAGGTTCCCATGTATGGTCTCGAACAAACAATTCTCGCAATGACAGGAAGTAACAAGTTCGATATGGGTATTTTTATACCCATAATATTTTTTCGCAAATACGATGTTGTTCCCATACAAAAAGTTGTTCAGTTTAATGATCTAGTCTAGGCCATAATCTCAAGTAAGACGACACCTTTCTGATACAGGCTGGATGCAAACCACAGAACGCCTTTACGGTACTTTCATACTCCTCTAAGGATTGAAAATGGGATTTGGAAATTATAATATCTAATTTTATCTGAGGCCTTGAAATACGTTATATTCGTGTAAAATCGCTTTAGCCACATATGCTATTTTCTATGAATAAAACACCCTATAATGTCCCTAGGGTAATGTTAGAGGGGATTATCCGAGGTTACGCTTCACTCAGTAGATACATGACCTGTTCACCTTTGCATGGTAACTTAAATCAAGACAATTTCACTTAGTATTTCTCATTGTTATACAGGGTTAGTTTTCAATGGCCGGCCAAATTTTCAGAGATCATTTAGAATCGATGAAATTTTCGATATAATGTAAAAAAAAAACATTTTTTTTAAATAAAAATTTCATTCCTGTCCACCACTTAACAGCGAATGTGTGGATATTGCAACAGCACAATTCAGTTCAGCAACCTAGTTAGGTACCAGTTATCATACACATAAATTTGGCGGTGCATGCACTAACACAAGTGCATTGATTCCCACAAGGTTTATGATTTAGGAAATTTTTAGGACATTTTCAAATGAATGCTATTATTTTATTTTATTGTCGACAATAATATTTAAAATGCACTTTTGGTTTGATATCTACATAGATCTTAATTTAAAATTTTGGCTGGTAATTGAAAACTAACCCTGTATACGAGTAACTAACTGGGTTGTGAATGTTAGATAGCAGTCAGTCCAATTAACCTTTTGAACGCCAGAGCATAAAGCCACAATTTCACCTATAATTTTGTCACATATTTGTGTCGTTTGGCGTAAAGGGCACGCGCTTGCTTGTCACGTAAATGTAATAATGGCGTTAAGAGGTCAAACCTGAATTTGAATCTGACTCTGAAGCTGAAGCTAACTCCAACTTACTCCAACTAAGCTTTCATCACATGAAAAATTACCACCCGTTCATTATGAAAAATATGGTTTGCGATCAATTATTCCAAGTTCAACAGAACGGTTCTTACGCAAAGTATGGCGAGGTTTACTTTCGGTTTAGCAATGTAAATATTCTCCATTTAAACCGAAGTACTTTTCCAGCAATGTGTACGGATCTTTTGAATTTGTTTACGTAGGTGTGACTGGAGAGGCGCTTCAAAGCAGCTTCTATTTCAATATGCAAGTGGTCGGCCAGATCGTGTCATGTTACCTAGTAAATTTGAAACCACTTTAATATACATCTGAGGTGTTGAAAAAGAACCTGAGTTTTCAAGTAAGTTTTCGAGTACTAGTTACAGTACTGATGACAATATTTATGTCACTTGTTTATTTTTTATTTTTTTGTATATACAAACGTTTCTTACTTTGTATAGATTCTTTTTTTAACATTTATTTGTGAATGAGTGAACATTGTAGGCTTTGTAGATCCCCAGATGCTTGTTAACCTTTGTTAAATATTTTTCTGTTTTACGTTTTTTGTATAGTAAGCAACGACCTATTGTCGGGCCTACACTGTCCCCCTATACTTAAATACTAATGCTGTAACAAAATAATATTGTAATACCTACCGAAGGATTTGAAAAGAGTAACCGTTTCTTGCCGGTTCTTTTCCATGGAAACGACCAACGCGAACCGTGCACCTTTTTCGAAGTTTTATAAGTGCCCATCTAGGCCTATGTGAAATAAAATATTTTGATTTTGATTTTCAAGATTTTTCCACTTGTTTATTTTAATATAACATTGCGCCTTTAATCCCCGAAGAGGCCTAACTCTTGAGGTGTACATAATAATCTACATTTTGCCAGTTATGTTTAAGTCCCAAGTGATAGGGGGCGAGCATATTGCCATCAACCGGGTACAAATCCAGACTTTGTGGCTGCTACTGAGAAATACCTAATAAGAAACCCCAATAAAACTTTGCCTGACTTGGGAATCGAACCCAGGACCTCATGTTTAGCAGCCACGCGTGGGAAGATCAGACCAACGAGGCGATATTTATTTTTAGTCTGTTTAAATTATCCTTAAACAGAGATGAGGCCTGTGTGACATTGTATTTATAATACATAGAATAATCCATTCTAATTAGCTTCTTTTTTTACAGTTTTGGAGCTTCAACAGCTTGCCTTTGTAAGCGCCATAACTGTAAACAGTAGAACACATGCTGCCGATTAGCAATGCCAATAGAAAATGATGACTAGGAGTTTGCTGCAGTGCACAAGTCGTTAGTCTCTCCTGTGTGCGCTATTAGGCAACCCGCTTTCCCATAATTGACTCCTGCAACTGTGCATGGCAATAAGTAGTTCGTATTAACTGTTTGTGTTTACACTTTACGTCAAAGACAATTTTCGTAAGGTTTATCTAAGGTAACATTAGTATCTTCAAGCTTGAGCTGAATAACAAATGATTTGTTACATTTAGTACAGCTGCCACTTTAATACTTAATTAAATTAAGTAATCCTTTTACTCTGTCATCTCACAGAACCACAAACATCCTTACATTTCCGGTTACAATTCATCAAAAAAAGTCCAATCTAGGGTTGGTCTCCACGAGCGCGTTGAGCTATAACATTATATTCTATTAGTAGATTAGAAGATGTTACTACTTACTATCTTGACAACATTCTCACTAAAAACCACGAAGGGATTTTGTTTTCAGACGTGGTTTAAACTCGTGTAAAAAAAAAACCTAACATTCACTATTCATCTACAGAACTGAATTCCGGTCACGCGTTTCGAAGCCATTCGTTTTTTCATACGTGACAAACACACTCTTTCTAATTTCTACGAAACTGTGGCAAAAAATACGGTGGCAGGTAAAAACTTAAAGCGATATTCAATGCGACCGACCGACTTGGATGCGGTGAAATGCCTTTTTCAATTCTCCAACGGTATCGGATGCGTGGAATAAAATTCACGTCTTGGGTACGTGATCTTTGTGGCACAGATGCCAGGCAACCGTGACTCGCGTCTTGAGTCCCCTTTGCAGGATGCAGAAATTCGCAACTAAATATTGGTATTTTAATACGTCACCAGTTTTGCCTAAATGTTGAATTTTAGTTTGTAACGTTATAGAGTTTTCGGTCTTAAGCTCGGTATCCGGCCGTTAGTCCCAGGGATCGCAGTATCGGATAAAAGCTGATTTGGTTCTCTTGGTGGAATTCAAAACTGCTCAATATTGGACACAGAATTTTAGTGCAAGTTTCCGTAATGGAAAATATGTTTCGGTGAATTTCTTCTCTGTTTTATTCTGAAAATGTTTACCTCCTACCAATACCAATTGATTTAGTTATCAATTGTATTTTCCACAAGGAAATTACTTTAACCGTTATTTTTTATCTAAATGAATGTTTTTTTATCTTTAACTAATTATTTTTATTGTTAATTGAGCAAAAGAGAGATAATTCAATTCTTAATCCACAAAAATAATTCTAGTTCGCAATAATAGTAAAACTAAATGTATTAATCAAACACTTAGAACAAATAATCCGAAAAATACAATTCATCTCAATTTCGTGAAAGCTTTAAGTACGTTTGATAAATGTTTGTTTGCGCAACTAACAAGTTGTGAGTAATCTCTTAATCTCGCCGGCGCTAAGATGCTGCACCCTGAGCCCCGACACTTGCATCTCGTATTGTCACAACTTGGATAAAGCCGTCCAAACTTCGTCTGTTATTGTTCTGAGATCAAAGGTTTCAAATTTGGATATTAAGTTACCTATAAACGTTGAGAAACTATTGTCTGCGTGAGTTTCATGCCAATTATTCCAATTATACGAAAAGCTCTCTGTTGTTTTTAGTCTAATATTATTGAAATCATCAATGAAGCTCCATTACACAGTAACATAATCTGTCTGCAAAGTCTTAGAAAATAACTTGTTTTTGAACGAACAGTGAACAAGAATCCGATAAGGCTACTTATTTCTCCACCTGCAGGTAATAAACTAACCAAGTTTCCGATAACTTTTCAGGACTACAGCTGGTAGAGCAATATTGAAGTCAGTATCGCGTAAACTTGAAGTAACCAGTTGTTTTCTGAGATTTTGTTTGTGAGACACCATCGTCTTGCCGCCATTGTCCCATGTTAGTTGGGGTCGACGCAAAACGGCCGTTTTCTTCCATTCTCTTTTCCCTCCCATCACGGTGATTCTTTTACCTAAGACTTTGTAAGTTAAACATCACTGCAAATGGTGCAATGCACCTAGTGGTGTGACTACCAAGACTCGAGGTCTCGAGTGCGAACCCAAGACACGCACCTCTGGTTTTTCTGGTTTTGTATTGTTGTATTGTATAATTATCACTTGCTTTGGTGAAGAAAAACATCGTGAGAAAACCAAACCAGTATCCCTGAGAGATATTTCTCGACGGTATGTAAAGCCAAGTCAGAGGCCCATGGGCGGCACAAAAACTCTGACATCAGGTTAGGCACTAACAATACAATAAAGAAGAACACTTCAAATAAAAAGAAGCATAAACCTGCACCGATCAAATTCGCTTAGACAGCGATTTTTTTTCCTCTTACTCATAAATAATTCACTCAAAAATATGGCGGTCTCGTACGAAGCAGACGACATCTCTTGAGGGACGACGTTAAGTAAATGCAGTAGTAATGCGAGCTCAAACCGCCGCGGGCGTAAAGTTGCGGACACACTGGGGACGCCCGCAACATAGTTCTGTGACACGGATTGTGCATAACGAGAGCGTCTTCGTAAAAGTTGTACCGCGATATATGGAGATGTGTATGTTTGAACATATTTTTAAAAATAAGTTTGTTGTATCTGCTTTATTTTGTGTTTGGATATTTGTGAGGTCGTGACACGATAGTGGTTCTAAAGTAAATTTAATAAGGCTTTAAATACTACAGAAATGTAGAATAACTACTACATGGCGTAAATTCAAGTTCTTGTAGTTATTACTCTAACAAAAAAGTATTTGAAGAAATATACAAATTTTACTTTGAAACCTTAAAATCTGCATACCTAATAAGTTAATTACGGTGACATTCGGTTAAAATTAATAAGGCACAAGCTAAATGGATTATTCCCAGGACGACGATGGAGTGGTAAAAAAATGGTTTCAAACTTTCCTAAAAGAAAACTCGTAATCTTTTTAAAATATTATTAAAGAAAGCAACGTTATGATATCAATTGAGTTTAAGATATCTAAGTTGTTGATGAGGCTTTTAGTTAATCTAGTATAAGTAACGAAGTTTTCAGGCTAAAAAAAAACATTTTATGTTAGGGCAAAAGTTCTTAATAATATAGTGGCATTCTTTTATAAAAAAAAAAATGGAAATGACGATATATTTTTCACAAAATGTCAATAGCAGAATATAAATAAAATGTTGTTAACATTCAACTGTATCACAGTCAATTGAATATGGTAATAATAGTATGCGATCGTCAAATGTTTTAACTAAGGTGTAAAATTACATGCGAATAATTCGCGAACTTTAGCAGTTTAGCGTATCAAGGTCAAAAGGGCTCCTGCCGGGGTTGCGGGACTGTTCGAAAGAGATACCGTGACCCCGGAACACAAAGGGCGATGAAGGAACATGGATGGGTTTTAGTCAGTAAAAGTCTGACACTTCCCTCCTGCTCCGCCCAGAGCGGGAGAAGTCATATGATGATTTCACATCCGAAAAAAAAAAAAGGTCAAAAGGGCTAGTGGTTGAGTAGCTAAGATATCTACCATATAAAATTTTGATAGACAATATTTTTGTAATTTTTTTTTCACAATTGGATAACACAGTCCTACAATATAAATTATACATACATACATAAACTCACGCCTTTTTCCCATTGGGATTGGCAGAAACTACAGAACGCAACGTGTTACGATCCTTAGATATTTCTTTCGCTTCTTCAAACTTTGGCCACTTAATGCCGAGTGTGGGTATTTTTTAAATCTCTCATCTTTTGCTAGTTTTGTGATATGGCTATGCAGTTTCTCCCGGCCACTTTAATCAGATCGTCTGTTCGCCCAGTCGGTTGATTCCTCCGTCCTGTCCGTGGTCTCCACTCCAGCACTTTTTTTCCCATCTTCCATCCAGTCTACGGCATATTATGGCCCGCCCACTTCCACTTTCTTCCACGTTCATACATCATACAAACAAAATCATTTTTCTACAATTTGATACAGTAAGCCCGGTGTGCACGTTGCTTTTCGTTTGCAAGCGCATATTATGATAAATATGAAGTCGGTGCTCGCGACGCGATGGCTCTGACATACAGAATTCTGAGAAAGACTTGACCTTGCTCAAAAATTTATTCTACGTTATGTTTTTTCATTATTAAACCGACGGTCATTTTTCTAATCGACTAAGGAGAGGACCGACGTGCGTAATGCATTATTAATAGAATACTTCTCTTTCTAATGAAGTATCTAAACATTTATGTACATATTTTTGGGTGACACAAACATATTCCTGCCCTTTGCCCATGTTATTTGGGGTCGGCGCAACACGTTTTTTTCTCCCATCTCCCTTTTTCCTTCATATCATTCCTCACACAATTTCCAGTCTAACCGGATTTAGTTGAATACCAGTATTTTACATGGAGCGACTGCCAATCTGACTTCTACAACCGAGTTAGTACTGGGTAACCTTGGTAAGACAGTTTGTCAGACTTTCGGCTCACTGACTACTGTAACAACTGTCAAAAACCTACAAATGACCGCCAGGACCAACTGCTTAACGTGCCTTCCGAGGCACAGCGGTAACTCAGTATGTAATGGGTATGGGCCCATGGACCAACTTAGGTAAGTGCGGCTTAACCTAAAGATCGACCCGAGCGACTATTATTATTTAGCCACGAGCGCCTCATGTGTTGAAACAGAATTTAAAGAAAAAAATATAGGTCTGTAGTAGAATTTTACAATACTGATTCAAAACGAAATAAGCAACGTGCACAGTATAATAAATTAAATAAATCACGCTACAATTGAATAGCAGGGACCCACTGTGCACATCGCGTTGGCAAGCGCATTTGATAAAATTGAAGTCAGTGCTCGACGTCGAGGTACGGTGACACACGGCAACCTGCGACAGCCGTGACTTAACTCACAGATTCCTCGCGATTGTAACCTTTCTCATTTCGAATATTATTTATGGAAGCGAACGTTCTTTACCACTACGCTATAAAGGGTGTAAAACACCTCTTAACGAAGCCGAAAGTCACTTGTTCTCCCCGTCATTGCGATCATTTTTTTGCTCTACACCATACCTGGGAACCTTCTAGTTACGGAGATATTGGGGGTCAAAGTTCCAACTTTATGACAAGTTTTTTTTTAAATACAAGTTTTTAATGTAAGATTTACTTTTTTTTTTACTTTAAACACCTCTACGACCCCCGTACTAGTCAATCCATCCACCAGCACAATGTTTTGAGTGCATTACATTGAGTTGTACAACAAAACATGATTTTTCCGCCAAAAAAAAAAAGTTGTTTCCCAGCAATAATTTTTGCGTAAAGTTACTTATTTTGATGTACAGAATGCTTGGTTGACGGCTTCGTGATGAGGTCTTTTACACCCTGTATACACATTTATGATGATACATCTGTATTTCAAAAGACGTTTTTTGAACGCATTCGATAATTTCGTTACCACTTTTCTTCTGCTTAAAAATTTGTGAACATCCTTTTTACTTTGGAACCCTCTTAAAGCTATAAAAGTTTAATCAATCGAGTAAACTCTATAACCAAGGTATCTCAAAGGCTATGGAATTCAAATTCCAGAGATTTAGGAAAACAGCTGTCAGCAGGTTCTTGCATCAAAGTAAACGGATACAATCAAAGCACAACGTGTGACACAGGAGATTCGTTTTCAAACAGTGTGTTAAGCCGTAAATTAATAAAAATTTGGAATACGTGTAATGAAAAACATTTTTAGACATGTATAAAGCCTATGTTTCAGGCACATTTGAGATTTATCGTTAATCACATCCAAAATTCATACGTGTTTCGAAAAAATTATAACTTTAACACATATTTTTTATTTAAATTAACATTCTTGTTGACTTGACCTTTGCTATTAACGAAGAGCGAAGATACACGAACATGTGAGGTTGATTCGGCTCCTCGCCCGCCTAGTATTGTTTACCTTTGAAATTGGATATAACAGCGGCATTATCAAAAGCATAGTGGGGTTGAAAATTTAATTACGCTCCGTTGTTCTACCGTTTTGAAACTACAGAACAATCAGTCGGTGAAGAATTTTAGTGAAGCCTTTGAAACTAGATTGGACGACTTTGATGAAAACTCCCGTTTTTTTCAGATTGTAAAGGTATGTTTTAGAGATGCTTCTATCAATTCTATTGCTATATAAAGCTAAATCAATGACAGTACTGATTGATACAAGTTATTATGCACTAGCCTAAGACGGTAGCTTATTCTTTTTGTTTTTGACATAAAAGTGTCTCGAAATTGAAATTTAATTACTAACATTTTAATTCGTTTGTTGTTAAATTGTTGTCTTTTTCTACTCTGGACGCTCTTAATGTGCACGTCTTTCTACATCGCATATATGTATAATTTCAAAATTAATGATGTAACCAAGATTTTGTAACAATATTTTGATTCAAAAGAGTGTCCATGGAGTTTCTTGCCCGTTCTTCTCCATAGAGATCTACGCTAGGGAATGGGCAACTACAGTACTTTCTCAAGTTATTATGCCTTGTGACTGGGACTGTAGCTTTGTTTTTTATTTGTAATTTTGACATTCAAAAGTGCCGTAATGGTCTAATTGAAATAAATGCTTTGAGTTTGAGTTGAGTTTGAAATAAATAAATGTTCGAGTTTTAAAACAAATGTCGGATTGTCGATACAGCCCGAAACAAACATCCATTATTGGTCTTTGATAGGACCCTGCATCCGGTTAGACTGGAAGCTGACCCCAACATAGTTGGGAAAAGGCTAGGCAGATGAAAAAAATAACGAAAAAGCGTTTATTCGTGATGATAGGATCCTACATTTAAAACATAAAATCGTAGTACGTCAAAATAGGAGCCTATTTTTACTACCCGCCAACTGAACTTAAATACCCACTCTTGTAGAAAAAAGTACAGGTACTTTCGTATTTACAAAAATATATATTTTGTTGTTGAGAATATTCATTAGAATTCGAAGCCTACCTACTTGTTATACGTAGGTAGGTAGGTACACAGTGAAGCAGACAAGGTAACCTACCAACTCTTTGTAATAATTGGGTAGGCCCGACTTATGGGTTGCGCAAACGATGATATGCTCCAAAAATAATAATTACACAATGTTTTCCCAAATTGAATACACATTAGTGTGTATTCAATTTGGGAAAACATTGAAACAAATTGAATACACACTAACTTAACCTACCCAAAAAAATGTAAAACCCTACAAAACTTTGACATCCCAAAAACTATTTAAAGTTGTAACAACACCAACTGGAGTATTTCAAAGCGTTTTCGTGTACTAAAATGTGTGAAGAGAAACTGAAAAATCAACTCATGTATAATATATCATTCTGATACATAAAGCCTTCGCTGAAGAAGGCAGTGGAAAGCGAGCTTGCGGCCTGAAGATTTTAGATGAGTGATTTTATCAATGTGTTTTCAAACAGTATTTGAGAATGTAACAGTATGCATTGGTTTTTGATAAGTTTTCAAAATATACAATATACAAGATAATTTCAATTGTTATTTAAAATACTAAATTAGTTAAACTAATTAAGTATTTTATAGAATACTAGCCAATTGGCTTCGGCCGCGTGGAGTTCGGTAATTGTCCCACGGGATCATACTACCAGAATAAAAAGTATCCTATGTTTTAATCCAGGTTATAAACTATTTGTTAGCCAAATTTAATCCAAATCACTTTCGCATTTATATTAGTAGTAAGAAGATGCTGCGTACGCCAAACGACCGTAAAAATAATATAAATAGCCTAACATTACACCACGAGTCCATACTTACCTTAAATAAAATAAAGTGTTGGTCTATTTCGACGTAAGTAAACAGCAAATCAGCAGTGCATGATGGGTGTGCAAACGGACCATTAACGTTATTAAAAATTAAGTTACTTCACAAAAGCACCACAAATTCACGAGCATACCGCACAAACAATTTCAGATAGCAGACTTTATTGCTATAAATTTTCAAAAGACATTATGGAATAGTACAATCATGCACATCGGCTTCCTGAGGATGCATAGTAGTTTATGATGTCACTACAAAGTTATGGCGGGTGTAGACGACGTAGAGTGTCGGTCATAAACACACGCTATAAAGCGGGCGGGGCCGGGTAACGACACTACATTACAATGGTTATTTGAGCTTTTATGAAGTTGAAAATTTTAAATAAGTATTATAAAGCTGTTTTCGCTTGTGTGCTTGAATGTACCTTTATGGTTTTTCGAATATGCTTTAGTTACGTTATTTAACCGGAGTTCTGATGTAGTTTCAGATGCTGCAACTTTTGAGTGATAGAGGAAATAGGCTTGACAACTAAAAAAATGTAATTAGTCCGTCAGTTAGATTATCAAAAAATATTTAACCCGTATTTTTTCTTTTGTTACGTAAACCAAAATTGACGAAAATACGACGCTTTTAAAATTCTCAAAACGTCACGCCGTGCTATAATTTTTTGTGCATTTTGACGTCACGAGTCCCCACTCTCGAGTTTTGATGCGTTTTATCTTTCTATCTGTCAATATTCATTGATTTACAAAAACAAAAAATACGTGTCCATTATTTTCCAATACTCTATCTGACGGACTAAATAGATTTGCAATTTATTGATGGTGGAAACTAGCCTATGATACGTGTACTGTAAAAGTTGACGGTGATAGAAGTAAAGTGCCTTTACGTTTGCATGGCATCCAACAAATACGCAAATAGTTCTCCTTGATGCAATTAAAGTGAAAAACATAATAGTTTTTCTACAAAATACGGGTAAGTTAAAACTTATTCACGAAGAAAAATACTTAAGAGCTTTAAACGAATTCTTTTACTCATTTTCCTCATTGCAAAACAGGGCAATAAAGAATCGGATTTACAGTTTTCAATAACGCGCGAGCTGTAAAAGTTTGCTTGGCTATAAAAGTATTTTTGTAGAATGTATTGAACCAGTGAACTTATTGTTTTATTGCTGTTGCTACCATCTACTTAACATGCGAAACTTTCTTAATGGAACAAGTTTTTCATAGTATGTTAACCGTCCACAGCTAATCATATTGTTCTGTAATGATCGCAACATGGAACGGTCAAAAGGGAAATTGCTGTAGTTTGTTGTTTATAGCATGTTCAAAGACAGTAACCATGACATATTCTATAATCAAAAGTGACTACAGGATGTAAGGATGACTTTTAGCCGTTGAAGAAAAACTTACATTAAAACCGAGTGCCAAAGGAGCAATCAACTGGGCAATCAGTTTTTGCTTTTAAGACAGATTCATATTGTGAGGCTTGTCGTGTCTGTGGTATTATAAGACGGTGTCAATACAATGTCTCCTAGTAGGCTTTACCGTTGTAAACAAGTACGTACCACAAATATAAATACTTGGCAGTAAATTAGTAGGATAGTATTAGTATACTATTTCAGTAGTACTTCACTGCTGAAATAGGCCTCTCTAAAGAAAATAATGGCCGCAATAATTATGCAAGTACTCGTACCTATGTCCTGTTGTTCATCACTGGCCTGGTATACTTGTACCGGCAACTGACAAGTTCAATATTTATCCCGCTATCGGTAGCTGGAGCCTCGTTTGGATAGACTAGTCGGTTGCAACGCATGCTAATGAGTTCGTGTGACATGAACGTATAATTTATAGGTTTTAAAAACTTAACTTTAATTTCTCTAGCGATTGTGCTCCATAATGTGGTTTAAACAAGAATTTGCGTCTACAACAAAAAAAACCCGACTACTGAAAAATCAAGCTCTAATTAAATTCGGGGTTTACAAGGTAAAATCGACTTCTCCTATAGTCGAAGTCAGTTAAAATGTAGCCTATTTTACCCGGGCTATAATAACGAATTGATGGACACCTTATTCATTAAAATCGGATGGGAGGAACATACGTAAATACAAACATACATACATAGACTGCCAAAATCATAAACCCTTCATTGGCTTCGCCGTAGTCGGGTCAAAAGACAAGAAAATGTAATACACTATGGGTAGATCAGTAGGTATCTAAACACGACCACCAAATAAAATGAATTTCCGATCTACTAAGCTGGATAGATTTTTTTATTTCGCGAGAACTAGTTTGCATCGAGTGTGGCACAAACCACAATATTGCATGAAACTAATGCAATGTACTTACTGAAACGCGGTAACGAGTCACTGTAAGCGGAATTAATAACACAGAGTTACGCTCACTAACTAAATTGTTCATGGATTGTTCACTAACTGCGACTTGCGTATATTCCATCCATAGAAAGCCAAATCACTCATTCTGTCCTTATTTTCGATATCAATCGGATAGCTCTAATCTCAGGTGTGATTCGGAAAATTAGGAAGATAACGAGCATCCGATATTTGGCACAAACACTCTTCCTAACCCGGATACAAATAGTCTGTCAGAACCAAACAATAGCAAAGACAAATTGGTAAACAGTATCGTATCGAAGAGTCTTTGTTCAACGTAGTTTTTGCGAAGAACACTATGAACAAAAGGCCTTTTGTACTCTTCGCTACGGATACCTGAAAAAAAGCTAATTGGTGGCCGCCTACTTTTGTCATGAAAGACTCGTAAATAATGCCCAGGAAACAACCTAAAAACTATGACTGGCGATCGGGAAGTTACGTCGGCTTTTGATGACAAGCAATATTGATACCTTTGCCTTTTGTTAAAAGGTTTTTACTATAGTTGGCGAATAAAATTTTTAGCATTTCGTTATCTTATGGTTTGGAAAACCGTAATTACCTGTTTGAAAAAGTTAGTGAAATAGGGCAGATTGAAAGATGTTTTTTTTTAATATAAAATCAAATCAAAATACCACATAGATACATTCAGTCAAAAAAGTATCGGGAATGGATGATTTGTTTATGGTTCCAAATTCAATTTTTTGTTTTTTTGTAGTTGTTAGATTGGCACAACTGTTTTCCATTTTGGCGCGGAGTTTGAGTTGCATCTGTTATTTATATTAAATACAGTGCTGGTTTTAGTAATATCATATATAGTGTGTATTGCGAATTTCATAATGGACAAAAATATCGAACAAAGAGTTTGTCTTAAATTTTGCATCGCCAATGGAATTTCGTGTTCGGAGTCACTGAAAATGTTACAGAAGGCTTACGGCGAATCGACTTTATCAAAAACACGTGCTTATGAGTGGTTCAAAGCGTTCAAAAGCGGTCGAGATATGATGGAAGATTTGCCTCGCTCTGGTAGGCCGTCAACGTCTGCAACTGAAGTTAACATCGCAAAAGTGAAGAAAATAGTGACTGAAAATCCCCATTCAACTCTGAGAGAGATAGCCGCCGAACTTTCTGTATCTCACGAGTCGATCCGTACCATTTTAACTAATCATTTGGGTATGAAACATGTTGCTGCTCGGCTAGTCCCAAAAGATCTGAATTTTCTCCAAAAACTCAATCGCATGAAAGTCGCTGAGGACATGCTAGAACGAGTCAGTTCGGACCCAACATTCATGAAACGCATTGTTACTGGTGACGAGACGTGGGTTTACGAGTTTGACATGCAAACTAGTCAACAAGCTTCGGAGTGGCGCCTTCCAACTGAACCGAAACCGAAAAAACCACGCCAAAGTCGATCAAAAGTCAAAGTCATGTTGACTGTTTTCTTTGACTATCGCGGTGTTGTGCACTCTGAATTCTTACCGGAAGGTCTAACGGTAAATAAAGAATATTATTTGAGCGTTATGCGGCGTTTAAGACAGCAAATTCGACGAAAAAGGCCAGATTTGTGGAAAGAAAATTCTTGGATTTTGCACCACGACAATGCGCCTTCGCACAAGGCTATCATTGTGAACGAATTTTTGACCAAACACTCAACAAATACCATCCAGCAACCACCATATTCACCAGATATGGCTCCTGCTGACTTTTTTCTTTTTCCTAAACTCAAATTACCACTTCGTGGCACCCGTTTTCAATCGATAGAAGACATAAAGGAGAATTCGCGGCGAGAACTGAACTCAATTCCGGAAGCAGCGTTTAAAAAATGTTTTGATGAATGAATTATTCGTTGGCGCATGTGTATCGTTTCTAAAGGAGCATACTTTGAAGGTGATAAAATAAATTTGGATGAATAACAGACATTTTGTGTATTATTGATCTTTTCCCGGTACTTTCTTGACAGAGTAGTATAACATCATTACAGTTTAATACAGTTTCTATTCGAAACTTGAGCCAAGTGTTTATCCCAAGCTCAAAGGACAATTATTATCAATGACGTCAAACAGTCAAAATTGAAATTTAATCTGGCTAATCCCCCGTCAATAGGACTAACTAATACAGTAAGTGCGGTTGTACTAAGGGCCAAAGGGATAGACCATTTCCTTTGTGAACTTTAACTAAGTTAATCTGGTAAGTTACGTCGTTAGCGGTAAAGGACAAATTCATCACGTTTCACAGGCGAGCTGAGCGTGTTACAAAATTTCACACCTTATAAAATTTAATTCAGCACCCTTTCCGGGCGTTTTTCATTTTCATGCATTCGATTTTCGAACGCGGCTCTCGATATAAATGTTAGTGTAACAACGTTGACGATTTATAATCTGAATGTGATTCCATATTTTTTGGTTAAAGCTTTCGTGCTGACGAAAATGGTTTGCATTTCAAATGTTAGCAAAAAAGTTTGTGCGATTTGTGTTTTTGAACTAAAGCAATTAAGTTAAATTGGAGTTTTTACTACTAGACGTCTGATGTTCTTGGTAAAATATGGATGTGGATAAATATTTAATCAGAGAAATGTAGGGACATTGAACTTACTTCAATGTCCTTTACGTATCTGCAAAGGGCACATTTAGGTTATTTGATTAGTTTTTGTGTTATGATAATTAATGACTTAGAGCCAATAAAACTAAAAAGTTGCATAGATTACTAATTACTTTATTGAAATAAAGGCCCGCATGAGGCCCGCTTGCACCACAAATCAATGCAATTTTGTTTCTGTCTAACGTTCGACGATGACAGAAATTATGAAATGAAATGATGATGTTTATTTTTGCAAGTAGGTTCTTACAAACACTTTTACACGTCATTTTTTTTAAACTAGGTGGGGCCAGTGTTTCGTTCCTGACTACTCTGAGAAGAAACAGCCGAAACAAACTCAGAGGTCATAGGTTCTTTTGAAGTCCAGACATAATCTTGTTCAATTCAGATGAGGACTATGCAGATTAGTTCTGAGATGGTCTTTTGAAGAAAGACCCACACAGATTTGAGTGGACCTGTCCAGTCAGTGCAAGCATTTGTCAGTTATCGTGTAGCTCGACTTATAACTCAAGGAGCTCAACGAAACGACGAACAATACCAAAGAAAGGACATTTGGGTAGGTCGCTTATAGTACTCAAACTGCCAGACAGTCGTGGGGAAAAAAATAAAATAAAATATGTGACCCACATGGTCCTCACATTCACAATAATTAAATAAAATTAACAATAATTTACAAAACGAATGTCAAAAAAATTAATAAAGTAAAAATAAACATTAAATGTCACAATAATAATAAAAAAGTAAAATACATAACAAAATAAGTATTCATGTCAAATCAATACATGTCACATAAAATAATGTAAAAAATAATAATTAAATACTGAACTAAGTATTCATGTCAAATCATTCAATGTCAAAGTGTATAATGTATATTGTAAGTCTAAAAGAAAGGAATTAATAATAAACAAGCGAAGTCCGAAATTTCGACATTCACAGAGCAAATTTCATTGGAGCAGCTTAATCCCAAGCCTTTTTTTAGAAACAGCAGGACTATGTTTTAAACACCTTTAAGGAGATTCTCGCACGACACTGCTCTTCCGCGCGATCGGTCGTTTGACTCTCGGATAATCATGATTTCGCGATGCAGGATTTTTAGCTCTTAATTTACCGCATGGATACTTTTTGACAACTTATCTAAGTCCGCTACATTTTTATCCCGATTATACATTCCTGTGAGAAGACAGTTCCTGACCTTCATGCGGACAGTAGTTGTGTAGGTACGAGATAGGTACTGTAGCGCGGGCCACAGTACCCCAATGTCTCACCGATCACTTTCTTCAGTTATCTATGGCGCGACGTTGATGGATGACGCCCTAAACAAGCGCCAAACTCCACGAAATACGTCTCCGTACATATTTGCTGAATTAACATCTTTTTGAAAGACTTTTGACAAGTAAAATTAATCATGTTCGTTTTTTTAAAACTAATGAATTGGATTATGACAGCGATGAATTATTCATTACTTTTGACTGGAGTTAATTCTCAATGTATCAGATTTTCTAATAGTCATTTGCTTGATTTTAATATATAACAGCTATCTGTTAGTGAAAAAGCTATAAAAAATTGGGGTTTATAACACAATAAAAATAACTTACACAGTATTCAATATTTTCACAATGACCTTTATTACAAGGAACTCGTGGCTAAATAATAAAAACCGCGCAGGCCGATCTAAAAGGTTATGCTTAGCATGCCAAGGTTGGTCCGAGGATGGGTGATAATTTATTACATACCGAGTTTCCTCAATGCCTCGGAAAGCACGTTAAGCCGTTAATTCCAGCTGTCATTTGTACACCATTGCCACAAGTCGTTTCAGGTAGTCAGCGGCCCGAAAGTCTGACAACCAGTCTTACCAAAGGGTATCGTATTACTCAGTACTATCTAGGTTGAGGAGATCTGAGTCGCTCCATGTAAAATACTGGTATTCAGCTGCATCCGCAGACTGGAAGCCTAGGCAAAAGTGTAGGCAGATGATAAACACATTTATGACAAGGTTCGTAGGTGTATTAATTTCAGGTAGCCTATTACATAAACCTTATTAATTGGGTTATTTAATTACTTATTTTCAGATACGATGTTAGGGTTTCGTGGTAGTCTAGGAATACTAGGCAATAATTTGCTCTTTTCAATATTAAACAAAGCATTTTCGTAGAACTCGCGTTGTTAATAGGTTATAATTTAATTATATTTTTGAACGTATTTCAATTTGAAACATTTTTCCAGGAACGTACAATTAAATTGTCATTAGCAACAAACACTACTGCAACCGCGTTTGATAGGTAAAACATAATAGCTGAAAATTTTACATAAACATTGTCTCTTTGAAATTAACCTCATAGACGACGTAAATATTTACTTATTAACTAAGCCCACGCACATCTAATTAAAAACATTAATTACTTGTACCCTTAACAAACATGACATTATTCGTGCACAATTCACTTTAATTTTACAAAATTCGGTTAGTACAAAGGCAATAAAAAAGAGGTTGTGAAAAGAGTACCTTTAATAATTATTAAGCCACCCCTTTGCAAGCAGTAATAAAATTAATAATTATTATGTGCTAGAACAGACGTTTATTGCTCATAATATAAATATCACTAAGATGTATCTTTCAGAGACTAACTTGCGAATTAATTTAAGCCAGGTAGTACTCGTAACTTGCGTGAGTGTATGAATGTGAACGACGCCGACGCAAAAGGAGTATGCAAGGTTGTTTAGTATGGCTGCTGATCGGTGATTGGGAAAAGGCATGAGTTTATGTATTTAATTCGCGTTGTAATTTATATTGGACGGTATATATTTTGGTGTTTATAAGAAAATAGTTCTACTTTAAACGTCTATAGAATTAAGGTCTTGAGTTTCGGAAACAATAGTTCGTCCCGCACCTGCGTCCGATTCTCTTTCCGAGAATATGGACACGTTAATCCCAGTCTCCGATCCCGACCCGGAATTCTCCTCCGCCTCGTCCGCCGAAGACGACTATCAAGTCGTCGGATAGGGGAAGAGGAGGAAGGGAAAAAATTCCCAGGCCACTAAGGCCAAGAAACCCGCCGCGAACGTTGTTGTTTTAAACAAATTAGCTTTTTAAGCATAAAATGGTTAAACCGAACACGCGAAGTAGGTGCTCTTGCGTTATCTAGCTAATAATATATCTCGGGTTGTCACGATTTATTTCAATAGGCTCGAGCATTATGTGGGCAGAAGACGGTTTTCGTGCAATGAAAATACACAGGATGCGATTCACTACCTATCAAAGTATTTTATTTCACAAAGGTCCAATGGTGCACGGTTCGGGTTGGTCGTTTCCATGGAGAAGAACCGGCAAGAAACTTCATGGTTACTCTTTCCCAAACAGATACACTGAGTCAACTAACAAATTATTTGACATTACACTTTCACACAGCAAAATGGGCACAACGAATCGGGTACAGTTTCAAGACGTCTTAACTCCGCTGCGATCAGACCCAGAATGTCCTCCTCGCCGCGAGCTGTTAACATCAGGAATCTGTAGAAGCCGCTATGGTGGGGTAGACTGGTAACTAGGTCGCGTGACGTCATCACTGGCGCGCTTTCGATTCATTCGCCCGTCCGTACTCAAGACCGGATCCGACATATATATCTGATGATGATCTGATTCGTGCAGATTACCTACTGTTTGTCTCTAATATTATAAAACTATTTTCTCTCTGTAACCTTTTCATGCCTTAACAATCTTAGATGAAATTTGGCACATTGTAAGATCATGACCTTAAAACTTGGGCTAGTTTTTATCCCTGTGGTTCATTCCCGTGGGATAGTTCCCGAGCTTCAGGCGAACAGTAGTTAAATATAAGAATTCAAAACTTTTTCCGCAAAGGTTTTCTAGGCAAGGAAACTCAATTGCCTGGGTAATGTTCTAGCTGCAGTAACAGTGACGATTAGGAATGGCACCTCTGCTATAGTTTTTTTCATTTATTTTTCACCCACTAGTGCGCTAATGTACGACCGTGGTGCAGCAGTCTCGAGAAAATCGTCCATTTAAATTCATTTATTCGTATAAAGTCGGTGCACTTACGCACGTTCAGAGCTCACTGCTACCCGGAATTTCTTGGCATGCAAATATTGTAAATGGTTTGGGTTTAACTTTCATAAATAAAGTATAAACATAATATCACGCCTGTAACCCTAAAGAATAAGGCAGAGGTGTACCTAATAGTATATTCATATTTCACCAGTTATGTTGAAAGCCCATGTAGGGGCGAGTTTATTGCCATTAACTGGGCGCAAATCCGGACTTCGTGGCTGCTACTGAGGACTACCCAATTGAAAAACCCGATTTCACTTTGCCCGACCTCGGAATCAAACCCAGGTCCTCATGCTCAGCAATTATGGTTAGCAGTCACGAGTTTCAAAATTATGTTGATGAAGGCTGAGTAAGCAGATAATAGTATTTATTTATAAGTTGGAATTTCTGCGTGCTCACATGTCAGAAGCGTTTTTACTATGAAAAACATGCAGTTCACATTTCGTCGGCTTAATATTTCGCAGAAAATGCTTAAATTTTTAAAGCACTCTATATCAAAAAAGTTCCATACATTTTAATAGATAAAAATATTACTCCTACCATTAATTAAGATTTTCAAAATTACGCTCATGTTACGTCAAGATTAAGTTAGACAGTAAAAAATAATAACTCGGATCAAATTAATGAGACGCTTAGTTAATTTGCGAGCGTTATTTAATAATAAGTTAGACGTTTTCATTACACCGTTAAATGCAAGCATAATTATGGTCATGGTACACTAGGTATACCGACACTGCTCCAACCTAGCAATTAACTTACCATTCAAATTAGAGCATTAAATCGTGTGTCGTATAATATATTTAATAATGTCTATATGAAAAAGCTTACGGCGGGCAGTCAGCGCGCTTGCCGCTACCATACAACTAGACTCGAAGTCGACCGCATGCTTGCTGCGCGCCGACTCCGAGTTGCCCGCGAAACAATGTCGTTGCGCCTCGCGGACGGCGCCCGGTCTGCAAGCTTGCACCTCGCAGACGGCGCGCGATCTGCGAGCTTGCTCCTCGCGGACGGCGCCCGGTCGGCGAGCTTGCACCTCGCGGGCGGCGCGCGGACAGCATACACCTCGCTGACGACACGTAGTAAGCGCGCTGGAAGCTGCCGTAGCCTAAATTACAGGCAACGTAGGGCAACAGCTGTGCTGGTGCGGTGCCGGTGTAATGTGCCGTGATCTTTAGGTTATAATTCTTAAAGAAATCATCGGGTATTACAAAGAAGATAAAAATCTAATATGCAAAAATGGAATAACTATTTTCATTTGAAATTACAAGAACCATCTAAGAATAACAAGAAGTATGGACAAACAGAAGCCTGTCACGGTGCCTCGGCTAATGCAAAAATAAACCACAGAGTTGATTAACGCGACGAATAACATTAAAATATTCATACTTGTCATTTTTCATTAGAAACAATGAGTAGGATGTTATTAATAACGTTAAGAGCTCACGACGACCGCATATTTCACTTTTAAGTATACATTAAAATGTAAACAAGAAAATCGCGGCCATCTTGTTTGCAGTTATTTTAATAAACGACGCGTCGAACGCTACTGAGCTGTTATGTGGATTTTTTCACAAGTTAAGTAGCTGCCTTTCAGCCCGAAGCGGTTATCTGTCGACGTCAGGACTTCATCGAATTGACATTGTGTCCTTTAATATCGGTATTAGTAGTAAGATGGCCACAAAAGGTCCCCTTGGGGTACGCTGGGAATGTCTGAAATTAAATAGCTTTCTAGCATCAAGGTTTTTGTATTACTTGCAGAAAGATATTATACGGATAGGCTTCAGAAACCCACAAAATGAATTCGTGATTAAAATAATCTCCCAAAAAACTGTACTGTTTCATTAGAGAAAAAAAGAGCCTCCGAAACTTTTACCATCCTTTGATGAACCCAAATAGATTTATCATTGTTAAGAGCACTTCCGGGTTGGTCTACCCAATTCCCTTTCAGAATGAAAGAGCATTTTTATGTCATTCATTTCCGTTTCTAAAATAAATCGTAAAAAACTTGCCACGTCAATGGAGATTTAGACGTTGAATTCATTTGCGGGGCTCAAAGAAACAAAGCTGACGTCGGTGACGCCATCACATGGCTTTAAGTCTACCAAGCCACCGACACTGTTTATATCCGTCTCTGAATTGCATAGCACGACGTTACCCAAGCTTTTTTCTCACAAAGCAATCGTGAAAATGTTTATTTCAAAAGGTTTTTTTTTCTGTTCTGCTGTGTAACCAAACATTTCGTTGCTTACATACTGGTTGGTAGGAGAACGACGCTCTTTGTTCCCGTATTTTCTGTCATTCTGTAACTTTTGTTGACTGAGTTGACGTGACATGAAACATGATATGTGTAGAAAAGTCATTTCGCCTAACCCTTCGAGGATTACAGGCGTGATGTTGTGTAGTCAATCATTTCGAATTTAAGTCATGTGCCTTTTTACCCGACTGCGGCGAAGCCCAAAAGGAGGGTAATATGTTTAACCTGTATGTATGTATGTCCGTTTCTTTGTTCCCTCGTAACTCCTCAACGGATGGAGGGATTTGGATAAATTTTATGTCGTTGGATTCTTCTTGATGGCGCGAGTATCACTGGTTACATTATAATCAAAAAATAAATAAATATCGTGGTTTTGGGGTGCCTTAGTGTGGAGTTCGAAATTTTTTTTTCTTCTAATACCGTCGAGTGGCGTATCAAAATGAAGGGTTTTAAAAGGTGATTACAAAAATATGTGCAACTTATATGTTTGAATGTATTTCGAAATGACAAATATTATAAAAGTATCAAATGTTTGGTACGCTCTGCAGCCTGAACGGCTCGATAAAGGGCTCATCATGAGGATTTTAAAGGGTAAGTAATATATGATATAATTACAAAATCTCTATTATTTACAAGATATAACAACTAAGTCTATAATTTTATTCGATATAACGATCAGTTAACATAATAAATGATTGATATAATTTTAAAGTTACTAATTTTTATAAGCATAACCTACATTAAATATAAAATCGTTTGATATACCACTCAAATGACATACTTAGAACTTATTTAGTCTAATATGATTAAATGCCTAGTAAAAAACACATAGCAAAATTTCAGATAAACACATCATAACATTGTCTAATTATTAAAAAAACATGCAAACAAGTATACACCATGTATGCTTGTTTGCATGCGGCAGGCATGCAGACAAGCATATACCATACATGCAGCATGCAATCAAGCATGCAGCATGCAGCAAGCATGCAACATGCAGCAGGCATGGTTTCTATCACGGCTCCGGCGCTGCGGGGCTCCGGCGGTCCCATGCGAGCTTATCGTCGCAGATGTGTATGAACTAAGTTAGAGATCTCAAACTAGTTTATGCCTTGCGCTTCACCGTGTTTTTAGTCGACATGTTTTTACGTGCACCCGTCATTTGTATAGAAATATTAGTTCCAACTAAATTTGACAGCTCTAAATTACATCCGTCTTTTTCTCGTTTTATTAGAGAGAAAAAGATAGCAATAGCCTAAATTAAGTTTAATTTGTGCACAACAGAATCGACACCAATATCTAAGTAACTAAAAAGGGTAAAATAAAAATAAAAAAAATAAAAAAACACAACTGCGTAAAAAATAACTAATACTTAAATACTGAAAGGAAAAAAACAAGTTCAATAATAAATTCTAATACGGAACATATTGACTGCAACAGTCGGGCTCCATTAAATAATCTAGATTAATCATTACATCCAATATTGGTCCCGTTTTTTTAAGTTATTAGTTATTTTTATGCAGTCGGGTTTTTTAATTTTTAACACCTTAATATAAAACTGTTAAGCCGTTGGTACCGGTTGCCATCTATAGCTTGACAATAGTTACAGGGAGTCAGTGACCCTAAAGACTGACAACCAGTCTGGTAACAAAAGGTGTCAACTAGGTTGTGGAGGTCAGATAGGCAGTGGCTACATGTAAAATACTGGTGTTCAGTTGAATCTAGTAAGACTGTGAAAGCCGACCAGATCAGAATATCAGCGTTGTGACGTTTTTTTAATGTTACAGCACCATGCTGAGATAAGGGCCTTTTAGCTTCGTACAGACCAATTTTGTTTCTTTTTCTCTTGTTTTTTTTTTATTGGTTTACTGATAATTTAACCATTTTATTTTTGTCTGTTTTGTATAATAAATGCTTTTTATTTCTTTCTTTTATATAGTTTATGTACACACATATAAACAAACAAGAAGAAGGGAACAAAAAAGAAATCTCTTCCAGCATACCTTTATTTTAAAACCCACTGCAATTTCGCACTAACTCCACTTCCATAACAGTTTCCACTGTTCTAATCTTCCTCGTCCAACTAGTAGGGTTTACTTATAAGTATGTGCGTGTACATGAATAGCAACAAAAAGAGGCTTTGCCCTGTTCCTTGGGGCATTAACTTGGTAATCTTTATTAACGAAGGGGACGCTCAGTGCCATAGGCCTTTAATACATGCTCGTTTACCACAAAACTCTTTATCTATGTACCTACTGCTGAAACGGGTCTTTCGCAATAAGCTTTTCAGTCGAAGATAGCAGACTTTTTTGTGTTGGGTACATAATAATATAAGAATAACTTTTGTAGGTCGAATCTTCTCCTGACCCTCTGGTTAGGAGAAGATTGGTAAAAAAACAGGATTGCCAACCAACTTGGCAATGTTGCCAGCCTTCTGGGCACTTTTACCGTTGGCAGCGATGCGGATTTTTGACACCTGAAAAGCTTGAATACTGACAATTTATTTCATTTGATTTAAAAAATAGTTTATTGTATACATTTTTGCAATAATCCCGTCAGCGACTGAACTCGGTTAACAGTTCTCTAATTTATAATCTCCTTAATTAGCTAAATATTTAATTAAAATTGGAACAGAAGTGAAACAAAAAGAATACCTGTATAACTTTAAAAAAAACTATTTAAACTCTTAGTTACTACATTAAAATTGAAACTACCTTCGTTTACAAAGTTAACCGACAAGTAAACGTGACTGAAACGTTATCCAGGTCAAAAGCAGGTGTCTTCAACCCCGACCACAGATATTACCACCTTGCGTTCCCTCTAGCACAGTATCCGAGCTAACATTACGTGCTTATCACAAAGTAGGAATACAGGAATATCCTGAAAGGGATACAAAGTAAACATTACAAAGAACTAACGCCAAAAGCTCGTAAAATGTTGACAACATCTGAGGTCAGATCTCATTAGCCCCATAAACTTGAAATTTAATAATTTCAAAGTTTAATAGCCTTTATGGGTCTTCCTAAATGTTTCGCGTTACATTTATTTCAAAAGGAACCATTTCTCTGTATAAAATAGGTAACTGGTAGTTATTTTCAAAGCAAATTGCGAATCAAATTACTTAACCTTCGTTACTGAGAAGAATATCTTTAACTGCTCAATATTTTCTTACTAAGAATCATGCTAGTACCAGCAACGATAATTTTCTACCGAACTTTCTTGATTTCTAATTACGTCGACGATCTGCCTTCAAACAACTTACAAAGAAAACAAGATTCTGTTACAAGAGCTTCATAAACTCTGATTAAATAAGAACATGATCTTGATCAAATGAATGAGATTGGTCTATAAAAAATGGAGTCAGTAGTGTAATTTATTAGCGAAATGCTACAATCCGCTCATTTTGGCTTCGATACCAGACAATGTTTTGGATGTGATCCAACTAATGTTTGTTCAGTTGTTTCCACTCAGATACGCCAAGTTATTGTGGACAACATCATTATAAAACTGTTATTATTTAGTGGTAGTCGTAAGGTTTTATTTGTATTTGATTAGGGAAATGATAATAAAAACCTCTGAATAAATTAAATTGATTTTTGTCATTACTAGGCTACAGATAGCACGAACCCGTCACGTTAATTCAAACGATTTTCCCACTAAAAATCCTACAGCATTTCGTTGCATATTTCCGAGTCACAATAATTACTTTAGTTTATGCTGAGGTATAAAGACATTTTACATTTCAAAATAGTTAGGACTAACGTTAAATTTTACTTTGTACGTTTGTGCTGGACTCACCTGACTTCCTTCTCAAATATTTTTAATTGCATTAATACCCATAACAAAAATCTTTCCTCACCTGAATGCACCCAAATAAGGTTCTCAACTTCAACTAATTATCAAATTGTAAACTCAAGTGTATCTTAGTCCTAACGTTACAGCTGAACTTAGCTTAAAGCAGATCCGATGCACTTTGTCTTAATACATCGCTTGGGGAAGCCCTGGCTACAGCCGAGGTCACAGGTGGCTGAGAGCGGGGAGTCTTGAGCATAGGATAACTGTGAATTAAGGGAGACTGAATAAACAGTCTTGGTCCGTGCTCGTAGATACCGGATAAAGTGGAGTGTACGGAAATCCTAGGAATACACTTCACCACCATCCTGCTTACACTTAGTGCTTACTACGCTTATGCGTAAAACGGATGTATTTAGGTAATTATTTGGTTTGTTTTTTTTAATGTTTCATGCATATTTTAATACATTTTTCTTTCATCTCTTACACTAGAGTAATATGATTTCATGTATTTAGTTTTTTTTTTTATTTGCATGGCTGTTTAGTTTAAAATTACCACACTAGTTAATTGTATTGTAAGCGCACGTCGCATTGTTTTTTATAATTTGTGGAAAATGTAATGAAATGTTGTTGTTATAATATACATTTACTCAAACTTTAGCTTTAATTCTGTGTAAAACTGTAATGTGCAACCATTTGTTTTCCAAAAAAATAAACAATGCATAAGCATTTAAGACACAGCCACTGTCGGTGTGTGCGTAAACATCACATGCCTTCATGGTTCAAGGAAATGCCGGATATTCCCCACGATGTTTTCCTTCACCGTTCAAAATTATGCATGATGTTATTCCATTATTCTTAAGAACAAAAGAGTTGTAACAATAATATTCTACGAATATCTAGCAAAAGAGGGAATCCGGGACCGCGGTCCTGGTCCCAAAAGCCTTCCGACCCAAAATAACAAGGCTAATCGAACAACATTAGCAGATTTAAAACACGTTTACATGGCACTCTCTCAACCGTAACACGTTTAGAATACAGGAAATTGTCGACCTCGGAAGTCGATGTACGTAAGTGGAAGACATAAAATCTTCGCCATGAGCAGTAAAGGGGCAATTTCTTGTCTACGAGAGAGCATCGACGCTGTATGGCTCTATAGTCAGACGTGTTCAGAATCACTTGCAGGAGTATGGTATCGGGAAAAACGTCTTTAACGAACAAGAATTTGGTGGCATACAAAATCCGCGATGATAATGTTATGAAATAGGTTCTTAAGGTTCAATAGCTCACGTGTTTCAGAACTAAAGGCACTTTATTTGACTACGAAGTTTATTGATATTATAATTTTTTTATTGTTTTTTTATTGTCTTGAATTACTTCGTAAGTTTGGTTACTCGTGTAACATCAAGAAAAGAATTTAAGTTTTGGGAGTAGACTCTCGGCGAACTTTACTGTTTATCGTAACAAACATAATTGAGTATCTATCTTCTTGTAATCCTACACGATAATTAAACTTTACGTGATTTACATTTAGACTTAGAGTCATGTTAACTCACTCTGATTAATTTATTAAAGTCTGTCCAAAATGCTTAATTTTACAGTCGTACATAAACAAATCAATGTGTGAGAATTGTCGTTCATGCTCCGATGTATGATCTATCCAAGATACCATATGACCCAATACGTCTCATATTGCTATAAACAAATAAATGGTGGCAAAGTAAAACCGTATCATGCTTCTTTATCTTTAGTTCAAAACAAACTCCAAGAAAATTCGAGCAAAATAGATATCTTACAAGAATCTATTTTATGAATAAATGTTATGTGAACGAATGCATGCATTCTCCTTCAAACATACGTGAGTCGAATGTCTGACTAAACTCGGTCCTCATTGGTCAACGTTCGTATGACAAAGCTAGCTTGGAAAATATTTTCTATAAAAATATCAAGGAATTGTTTAAATTATATTAGATCTTCAGATCAAGGACATAAAGTTCCGGAAAATATGAGCACGAAAACTGAGAATGGGAAAAATTTTTGGAGCTATTAATTTTTGGTTATTTGTTTTTTTATTATGCGGTTTGCTTGGAAGTGTAAACAAAGTTATTAGTAATTTTGATAATCTTACGTTATTCCACAATAGCTGATTGGGAAAATTTTATCATGTCACAACCTTCCCGACCAAATCGTAAATGAAAACCACATTCTACAGATTGCCTTGTCCCAGAAATCCGCCTGAACGTTCCCTCAAAATATATTAGTTAAACAACCGGCATATCAAGTCGTAAATCATCTGAAAGGCCTTTCACGGGGATCCAAATTTTTTATACGCGTATAATAAAATGCATGCGTCACCGTACGAATTGCTAGTCTCACCAACCGAAACCAGAGCTACGCGAACCGATCCGTGGTACGTGCCCGATACGCCGTCACGTAACTCACATTACTGCTCTCAATGACTCTGGAGTTACGAGTCTTTTCAGCCGACGTTAAAAACGGTGGCACCCTCAGCTATTCTTTCGCCATTATTCACAGGGCCACAATCCGTTGAGTGTTAAGCACCCTTTTAATGCGACCGTTAAGTGCGTAACTACTTGTGTCATTGTACTGAGGATTATCGGTGCTTCGATTGTGGGCTTGGTGAAGAACTGCTGTAGATTTCTGTTCTTATAGTGTTAATATGAATGTTTTATTTTTAGGATGATTTGTGCGCGGTTGATGACAATAGGCTCGTCCCCTATTACATGGGACTTAAACATATCTCGTGAGATGTGGACCGTCTACTATTATTATATTTAGGGGCCATTTATGAAATGGTTAAAAGTATTGAAGAAAAAGCAAACCCATTTTAATTTATGTAGTACCTATGATTTAATAAGATGGTCATCAATCTTTACGTTTATAAATATTTAGACGAGAATAGTTCTATAATTGAATTAAACGAGGACAATAAAATATGAGTCCAAGTAAAACTTGTTCACGTCCAATATAAATCCAAACAAAATAATAAGCAATGTTAACAGCACTTCAGTTGACAATTGGATACGCCCATTTTCTCAACAAGCAATCGAGCTCAATTCAAACGTCAAGATTCGGAGAATTAAAAAATGTATTTCGATTTTCACTAACGACGCTCTCAAAAGATAGACCTACAATAATTATTTTCGTTAGCCATTATAGCTGGCCTCTAAAATATTCGTGGGAATTATTCGGTTTTCAGTGGGCGAGTCATTAGCAAACATTTGTCATTTGCAAACTCAGCTTGACGTTTATCTCTCTACAATTGATGAACGGATGTTAGAGCATGTAATCAATTGTCCCCGGAGGATGACTGTGACAAAATTTTCACGAAAATATCAGTGAGTATTAATTTGTTTGACGATGACAAAACACCTAAAAAAGGAAATGACGAGACGTGTTAGTCAATGTATGGTTTGCATTATTTGCACATTAATTAGTTAATTTAAAAATAAGGTAATCAAACATTTAAATTAGATTTTGGCATAATTGAAGCATTTAAGCACTTCGAAGTTTAAATATTCTTTAATATTTATGCTGCCTCAGAGATGAGCAAAGCCGAGTCCTTCATAAAAACTTGAGTGTTCTTAATTTAATCTTAGTAAAACTTCAAAATAAACGTTAAAGCCGCCGTCATAAATAAACAATTCTGCCTATTAAAAAGTTTAGCAAACAAAAATTTACGATCACAATATTGTTAAGTTATTTGGGCTTTTAGCTCAAGGTTTTTTAACATTTGAGACTAATTATTTCTGACTAGTTTTTTTTAAGTTAAAGTGCTTGGAAACTAAAAAAAACAGGCTTGTTTTTTTTACAAGTTAGAAGCTAGCCTATTTAGTTTACAAGTTTTGAATTTCAAATTAACTGTCAAACTAAATTTTTATAGTCATCCGTAGTCTTTGGAGTATCTATTCATCAAATATTTGTAAGAAAAGTGCCGTACCTAGCTTTAGTTTTGTTTAACTTCACATCGTGTAAATATGTACATTATTCCCTAAGTCCTAGGGTCTACATTCGTATTTCACAGCTGAATAAAACTTACACGTGCCTAAATTTAATCAAAATGAAGTCGGAATTGCCCAACAGGCAATTAGAGTAGTAGGTTATAAATACTGACCAATTTTTTATTTTATTTATTGGAGTAATAGTTTCTGCCCACACGGCTTCGCCCACGTCAAGGTACGAAATTATCTCATGGGTACGTGTTATTGGGATACAAAAAGAGATCACCCAGCCTCCATACATTTTTGGGCTACACTTAAAGTACTTACGGGATAATATCCGAGATCCGTACCGATCCGTACTTTAAGTGTAGTGAAGAACCGTGAAAGTCTAAAACAGTGCATTTTTGGGCTATTTTCAAAAGGCCTACAAAAATCGTCGTTGGCTGACTTTTGAAAATAGCCCAATCTGGGTGATCTCCTTTGTAGACCTATTCTTATGCCAAACTTACAATCCGTTACACTGTTAAGGTGTCAAAATATAACAGGCATAACAGACTGATTTACAGAAAGAGTTCCTGTCGGATATGTTTTAATATTAGCCTATACCAGCGGCTTCGCCCACGTGGAGTTCGGTAATTGTCCCACAGGGTCGAGCTACCAGGAATAAAAATATCCTATGGGTTAATCCAATTTACAAACTATCAAACTAGCGTCTCCATAAATGAGCCCTTCATTTACGGAGACGCGGCGCCTAGCGCGTCGCGTCGGGCGGCGCAGGCCGCTTAAAAAACAAACATATGGCAATGTATGAAAGCGTTTACGGAGAAGCGTTGTTACGCGCGTTTGCTTGAGATGCAGCATCGAACGCCGCGTCGGGCGCGGCGGTGCACGCGGCGTCCAACGCGGCGTCCACCGCAGCGGGCAACGCGGCGGGCATAAACACATAAACACTAGATAACAATGTTATTCATAAGTTGCACTGACAGAAGTATTTATTCAATAAACTTATGCGAATTAGACTATTTTTATTTATTCGCGAGAAGAAGAAGACAAAGAGCTTATGGCTGTTTGACATCCGTCATGACGTGACATGATGACATAACGCGGCGTGCGACGCCGCGGGCAACGCGCACGCGTCGCGTCTCCGTAAACAACATCGTACTTGGCCATATGTTTGTGTTTGGGAGTGTGATATCGCGGGCCGCTGCACGCGCCGCCTCTCCGTAAACAGAAAAAACGCACAACGCGTCGCGCGACGCGCCGCGCAACGAGCCGCCCGACGCGTCGCGTCTCCAGAAATGAGCACTAAGTGTGCCAAATATCCAAATAGTTCAGTACTTTTTGGGTAAATGGTAACAAACATCCATTCATCCTCACAAACTTTGGCATTTATAATAGAAGTAAGATGAGATGGGTTATTCGTCATACCTATTTAGACGTTGGTAGGTGAAACTTTAATTAGAATTATAACAATAAAACACGTGTATCTTCTTATTGATTTGGTTCGCATATAATAGAATAGCGTTTCAGCCAAAACCACTCGCATTGTGTCGGCACACGAGTACTATTACTTAGGTAGGTACGTGTACACTGTTTCAATTATGACGAAGTCTCTATTGTTTGGCTAGCTACATTCTATCGTTGTGTACAAGTAATACTGAATAAAGTGGCAGCTTTAATCAGCTTGTTAAGAGCTTCGCTTTAATGATTAAATGCAGCATGAGATCCTGGTCGATCCCTAGGTCCGGCAAAGTGTTTTTGGATTTTTCCATCAGGAATTTCTCAGTAGCACCGGAGGCTGATGGCTGGCTTGTGATAGGTTGATGGCAATAGGCTCGCTTAGGAGCGCTTAGGGCCTGTCACTTAGGACTTAATCATAACTGGCGAAATGTAGGTGTACTATTAGATATCTACACCTTTGCCTAATCCTTCTGTAGCGTCTTCATTGATTATGTATTAATATTATAGGTATTACTTTAGTGAAATTAGTGTGAAATTAGTGTGAAATTAGTGTGAAATTAGTATGTAAATATTTTAAATTAACTGTTACGTACCATTAGCTTTAGCTTCTCACGGCAAGCCCGCAGATGTTTTATTGCGGGTGGTTTTGTTCTTTGGCTATGTAAGGATAACAATAGTTTATGGTAGGGCCTTGCCCATTTTGCTTATTGTTCATATTAGCTTTAAGAATTTAGAGTAATAGCCTTTGATATTTTTGTTGAGATGCCGACGGTTCTGTTTGTATTGTGTTTATTGTTTAACTATTTTTATTGTGATAGCTAGCTATAGAAACCTTTGTACAGTTTTTAGTTTGTAACGTGCCGCTCCGACCGTATCCCAAGTTTTAGATAATTTTTCAAATGTGGAATTCAGTCAGCAACTTTTCGTCTCCGGGTCTGGTCGGTCGGCATTCTTGCTCCTTGTAATTTATTTTAATAAATTACTCCATCACTAAGTAAATCAAGTTCTTATTTTGCGATTCCCATACCGTCGACACTAGTTAACCGACCTACGTGCGCGAAACTTCGATAGGCGTGATGATATGTTATGTAATATCGAACTACATATCTCATACCTACTAATAATCCTGACCTGTCTGTCTGTTACCTTTTCACGCTTTATAAGCTGAACGGATTTGAATAAAAATCCGTTCAGCTTATAAAGGATACGAATTCTTAATAGATTATGACCAGACCACCCAGGTTATGACCATGACTAGGTAACCCTCGTTATGGACAAAGGATTTTTTTATCCCCTATATATCTTTTTATCTTTAGACGACCCGAATGGAGCAGCGGTACTGAGGCTGCCTTACGTTGTTAGGGTCCCGGGTTCGAATCCCGGTAGAAGCAAATGTTTGTGTGATGAGCATGGATATTTGTTTCCAAGTCATAGATGTTTATATGTATAATAAGTATGTATTTACAAACAAAAAGTATCTATGTAGTATTTCAACTATCTGGTGTCCACGACACAAGCCTCGTTGCTTAGTGTGGCACTAGATGGTGCTGTATGTTATTTCCAGCGATATTTATTTATTTATTTATCCCCGTAGTACATAGTTTAGATTCCAGATCTTCCACAAATTACAACTTTCTGCCAAACTACGTGTCAACCTATATTATCATAATGTAACTTGTGGAGATGAATAAACGTTTTTATTATAATTATTAATTTATGTGTTATATGAGGACAAAGCCGCAGGAAAAAGCTAGTTTCGCAGGTATATAGTTGCATAATATCGCTTTGATAGCTGACACGAAATGTGATTTGATCATCATTAAAAGTCAATCAACATCCAACCGATATGAGTTCAATAAAAATCTAAATCGATCCAATTGTGCGTTTCAACAATCGAATGAATAAATTAGTCTCTTTGTGAGCTGACCACACTATAACGGCTGATTGGTTCCGAATAAAATTAAAAACTTTGTATTGTTATTCAACCGTTGATTGTGTTAAAGGAATAAATAAATAATGAATGGTTTAATCCAGTTTCAATTATCCTTGGTAATACCAAAGTGAGTTAGCTCATAATGTGCGAAATTGGATTGTTAAAGCGTGTTTTCGTCAGGCAATTTCTTCGTACCTATATCCAATTTTGCGTAGAGATAAATTTTTGTAGGCTGATTTTATTACGAGTAAGATTTTTTTGAACTTTGCTAACTTGGTTTGCCTTTAAGAAGCCTTTCATTATGTTCATTTTTAACCGACTTCCAAAAAGAGGAGGTTATCAATTCGTCAGATTTTTTTTTGTCGGCTTGAAATCGTTTATGAAAAGGTTAATTCAATTTAAATACAGTTAGCAGTTTGCCGTCGGATGAATACAGTTTCAGGATAATTTGGGTTCTCTACAAATGGTTTACTTTATGTACAGCCTTTGTGCCAGCACATGAAGCTACTATAATCTGTTAAATTGTTTTAATAGATTTTCAACTTTATCGCTGAAGCATTACGTTCAAAGTTGATTGGGAAAATTTGTTAGTTTCGTGTAGCTTGAAGTGCTGGCGTCTGTACCCATTATGCTTATTCGATGACGCAGGCCACGAACGGCGCGGCGTAGGTATTTATATTATAGGTAGCGTGGGTTTATAATTGAATTTACAATTCCTGATTAAAGGTATGTACGTTTAACTTTAACATTACATTCTATACAATGATTGTGCCTAGAATAAGTAATACATGACCTAAACCAAATTATATCTACAGTAAAAACACTAGGTAGGTGCCTATTCTTCGAAATCCCTTATAGTTATAACACAAGATTGATCCCGCCATTTCTTCCATAGCTGCAAATATTTTTCGTCAACATTTTCCATTACTGGCTCCACAACAATACAATCCTATGTACTGTCTTACGGAGCTTGTTACCATACGTAGACGTCAGATCCGCATTCGGGTCGAACTAGGAAATTGAATCGGGCAAGCAAGGCAAATAATGCCCGATAAGCCGCGTCGACAAATGACCAATGCAAACAGCTTACAACCGACCCGGGTCGCACACAACTTGAATCTATAAGCAATCTGTGTGTCTGTGTGATTTATAAATAAACAACAGAGGGATAGAGTTATACATTCGATTGTAATTGAGGGTTTTAGTGTATGAGAAGTTTCAGTTATCAGTTGCATCTGGTTAGACTGGAAACCAACCCCAACATGGCTGGGAAAATACAAGACGAATTATGAGTGAGTCAGAAGTTTCAGTGGCATTTTGATATCAGAATCTCGTGCAGTGCTATCGTGAAAAGCCAGTCTGCAAGTTGGTTGTGTATGATTCTTGAGTTGAAGAATTTATTGCAGGAATGTGATTATGATTTTGCTCATTCCCTAAATATTGTAGAATCATAACTAACACAAAGTGTTCAAATAGAAATATTTTATTTCACATAGGCACATGGTCACCTATAAAACGTCGAGAAAAGGTGCACGTTTCGCGTTCTTCGTTCCCTTGGTCTAACTTCTTGGTTACATAATAATATTGTAAATCCAAATAACTCTAAAGTTATTTGGATTTACAATATTATTATGTTGTAGCATAAGTATATGGGGACAGTGTAGGCCAGACAATAAGTCCTTGCTTACCACACAAAAAACTCAATACAAGATAAAAAGTTAACAAGCATTGATGAATATATAAGGCCTACCATTGGTTAATTAATAAATCACTATAAAAATATATCCTACACAACTTTAACACATAAAATATTGCAATAAAGTCACCATCCGCTTTATCTTAAGTAAATTCCAATTAACTTCTCACATAATACGGTTGACGTTACCCTTACCTAAAAAGCGGTGATCTGTATCAATATTATTTGAGAAGGAAATATCTTCAAGTAGGTGATCGTAAAACCCACTCAAAAGATTACGCATTATTCTTTTATATCGAGTCAGACGATAAGTGGAGCCTGCAAATACAAAGGGAACTAAGTACCAACCTATGTAAGGTCATGTATTTTTAAACAGGTTGTTATTGTGTTTCTTTTATTTTTAACGCAAAAGCAGCCTTTTGAATATTGTTTTTGGGTGGATTTTTTTAATACAAGTTGGAGCTTTATGAGGGGTACAGAGCGGCGAAGACCGCCCTCCGCGAGGCTGTCCTGCGGGCCAGATCTCTGGCCCGATGATGAGATGCTGGGGACTCTCGACAGAGATCCGTGGGGGCGCTCTTACAAGATGGTGCGGGATAAACTCCGCACCTGGGCCCCCCCATTGACGCAGAGTCTCCGGCCTGAGCTCGTGGAGGACGTGGTGAGCACTCTGTTCCCTACGCGGGGAGAACATCCCCCCCCCCGCCTATGGCTCCGCCACCTGCGGTGCTGGAAGCGGACCACCAGGATGACGACGACGACACTCCGGAAGTGACTGGGGTAGACCTGAGAGTGGCGGTACGCAGGCTCAGTGCCAAAAATACCGCCCCGGGACCCGACGTCTTGCCTGGCAAAGCCTGGGTCCTGGCCTTGGAGGCTCTCGGGCCCCGACTGGAGGGGCTCCTAAGCGCATGCTTGGAGAGGGGCCAGTTCCCGCTTCTTCGGAAGACGGGGAAGCTGGTCCTCATTCGGAAGCCGGGGCGCCCTGCGGACTCTCCGTCCGCATACCGACCCAAAGTGTTGCTCGACGAGGTGGGCAAGCGCTTTGAAAGAGTAATTGCAAACCGCCTCGCCGAGCACCTTGCGGGGCGGGGCCGGATCTTGCGGAACACCAGTTTAGTTTCCGCAAGGGGCGTTCTACGGTGGACGCCATCATGCGCGTGAGAGCCCTCACGACGGGGGATGCGGTGTCCCGGGGTGGGGTTGTCTTGGCGGTGTCTCTTGACATCGCCAATGCCTTGAACACCATGCCCTGGAGCTGCATTAGGGAGGCACTCCGGTATCACCGGGTGCCGACCTACCTTCGTCGTGTGGTCGGGGACTACCTGACGGATAAAGCCGTCATCTACCCCGGTCGCAGCGGAGAATGAAACCGGCGAGAGATGTCATGCGGTGTTCCGCAGGGGTCGGTTCTAGGGCCGTGCTTGTGGAACATCGGGTACGACTGGGAGCTGCGCGCCGACCTTCCTAGCGGCGTCAGCGTAGTTTGCTATGCAGACGACAAGCTGGTGCTGGCACAAGGGGGGTCGCACGAGGCGGCGGCCGAAATAATGACATGCGGGGTTGCGATAGTCGTCGAGAGGATCCGGCAACTGGGTCTCGAGGTGGCATTGCACAAGTCCAAGGCCATTTGCTTTCATGGGCCTCGGAATGCGCCACCTCCGGCATCCTCACTGACGGTAGGAGGGGTATCCATCGGTGTCGAGTCGACTTTGAAGTACCTAGGACTCGTCCTCGACAGCCGGTGGAACTTCGTGGAGCATTTCCGACGTTTAGCTCCCAAACTGGAACGGACCGGGGCTGCCTTCAGGCGGCTCCTGCCCAACCTGGGGGGGCCAAATGCCTCCTGCCGGAAGCTCTACGCGGAAGTCGTGCGGTCCGTGGCCCTTTACGAGGCCGCGGTGTGGGCGCGTTCATTGAGGCGGCGAGCCGCCCACTACCTGAACGCGCCCCAAAAGGTGGTTGCCGTAAGGCGGGGGGAAACTCCGCTGCCGCGGCCAATTGTCGCGCAGCGGACAGACTTCCGGCGTGATCTCATGGCGGCATGGAGAGAGCGTCTGTCGCAACCCCGTGCAGGGCACGCCACAATAGTTGCGGTAAATCCCATCTTTGAGGAGTGGTTTGAGAGACGCCACGGCGTCCTCACCTTCCGCCTGACGCAGGTTCTCACCGGACACGGTGTTTTCGGGAGGTTCCTGCACCGAATCGGGCGGGAGGAAACGCCCGGGTGTTTCCACTGCGAGGATCGACCGGAGGACACGGTGGAGTACCGCCGTGTCCTCGAAGCGGCGATTGGCGGCGGCGACCTCTCGCGTCCGGCCCTGGTGTAAGCCATGGTCCGGAGCGAGATGGAATGGGACGCCGTCACCTCCTTCTGCGAAGCAGTAATGCTAGAGAAGGAGGTGGCGGAACGTGAGAGGGAGAGAACTTTACAGCGTCCCGGCCGCCGCGGGAGACGCCCCGGGCATCGGGGGCCACCACGTGGGCCCCGGCCACCGTAGACGCGGGCCTGTGGACGGTGGGCTATGGGCTAGCTCGCCGTCCGTCCGTCTCATGACGACAGGCCGTGTCGACGGCGCGTTCGTGTTCCACGCGCGCCTCAAAGAGATTTAGCAATAGGAAGGGGTCTGCAAGGACCGATACCTGCCGGGGTTGCGGGACTGTTCGAAAGAGATACCGTGACCCCGGAACACTAAGGGCGATGAAGGAACATGGATGGGTTTAAGTCAGTAAAAGTCTGACACTCCCTCCTGCTCCGCCCAGAGCGGGAGAAGTCATTTGATGATTTCCCATCCGAAATCTTTAAGGATGGTTTCTTTTACGGCCACTTGCAATGGCCAAATTGGCTTTTATCTATATTTATAAAAGAGAAGTCCACTCACTGACTGACCACTCATCACGAGGTCTGAAACCGTGAGGTCTGAAAACCCCATAGAGAGTGCTTGTTTGGTACAAGCACTCTCTATGTGGTGCAGGCGCGCACTAAGAAAGGATTTTTTTAAATTCGCACCCCAAGGGGTTGAAAAGGGGTGTCAAAGTGTGTATGAAAGTCCTATGTTTTTAAAGTTAGAGACATGGATGTGGGCTTGAATGTTCCTTTCGGCTTCTAGGTGCTTACTAAGAATAGGTTTTACGAAATTCGGCCCTTAAAGGTATAAATAAGGGGGTATAATGTTTGTATGAAAAAAGTTAAAGATCCAAATTGAATCTTACGACAACGCGTTATTGCATACTTTACATTGAAATTAGAATTCGGAAGTCGATAAAGATCCAAATTGAATTTTACGACAACGCGTTAATGCATATTTTTCATTGAAATAAGAATTTGGAAGTTCAGAAGTTTCCCCTAATTGGAAAAACATAGTAGAATATTTTAGCGATGAATGCAAATATTTCCAAGAAATTTAATCGTTACCTATTTGAATCTATACTAATATTATAAAGCAGAAGAGTTTGTTTGTTTGGTTGGTTGAACGCGCTAACTTTAAGAACGCGCAAATTTTCTACTGGTTTGAGTTAAAAACATCTTTAAGTGTTGGATAGCCCATTTATCGAGGAACGCTAGTAAGGCTATACGTAAAATAACATTACGCTACAATCAATAGGAGCAGAGCATCAATGAAAACATTGCAAATACAGAGAAAAATGTATTTCTTTTGAGAGCTTCCAGTGCGTGCGCTGCGTAAACGGTTAAAGTTACTCAACAATAATGTATGACGGGATCTATCTATCATGAGGTTTTGGTTTCCGCACTTAGTCCTTAAAGTGGACCATTGTTCGTAAGCCATGGTGGCCGTTTACTACAACCAGCCCACCTCCCTCCAGAAGCAGATTAAACTTCCCGGTTTTCTCAGAGCATCCGCAAAGGATCTTGGTGTTCCCAGGGTCTCCTCACAAATCTTGGTAAAGGCGGTGCACTCAAGGAGCACATGCGCCACCGTTTCCTCCGCGTCCATGCATGCTCTGCACAGGGGACTGTCAGTGATTCCTAGGGTGTGGAAGTGTTTATTCAGTAAACAGTGTCCAGTGATGGTCCCCGATGGGACCAGCCGTAGGCTATCTCTGTCCAGGCGCAGAAGGCGCCTTGTCAGCTTTGTGTCCAGGGATGGCATATAGCTTCCTTGGATTGCCTACATCCTGGTGCCGAGGTCCACCATTTCTCCGCTTGTATTCGAGTGTGTTCCTTTGGCCAGCTTCTTAGTTGCTTGACAGGAATGGGCACAATGAGCTCGGGACCGCAGGGTCTAGTGCTGGATCCTCTTCTGACAAGTTCATCAGCCGCATCGTCCCCATGTGATCCACTGTGACCTTTGATCCATTGTAGTGTTACTGTGTTATGGTTTAGTACCGTGATTCGTTCTAGGGCATTATGGCATTCTAGTATCAGTCTCGATGTTATCTGATTACTCTTTAAGGATTGAAGGACTGAGGCACTGTCGGAGAGTATTCGGATATTGGTATCCGTAACCTTCCTGGCCTCTATAGCGTGTGCCGTTTGGATAATACCTACACACTCTGCTTGGTAAACAGAGTTGAGTATTCCAAGGAGTATGGTTATTTTAATGTTTAGGTCGTCGGAGAACACCCCAAAACCTGTCCCGTAATCGGTTTTTGATCCATCAGTGTAGATTCTTAGCTCTTTTGTACCTGAGTAGTCACACAACTCCGCTGTAAGCTCTATGTTGTAGTGTTTTTGGAAGCAGTGGGTCTTCAGGGTTCTGTCGCTGGGTGATGCTACCATGGGCTGTTGTTTGATTGCATCTTCTCTGATGCGTGTGTGTTTAATTCTGGAATTGTTATTTAGGGTGCCAGATACTTCCGAGTCTGAAAGTCGCTATGGCTGCCTCCTCTCTTACGACTAGGTGTAGAGATGGTAGCCCCAGCATCACCTATAAGGCAGCAGTGGGGGAAGTTCTCATGCTGCTGGTGATTGCTACGCAGGCAAATCTTTGTAGTTTCTCGAGAGCCTTTTGGGTCGTACTTAGTTTGGTCCTGGGCCACCAAACTAAAGAGCCGTATGTAATGATTGGTCAGATAACTGTGGTGTATAGCCAGTAGGTGATTTTGGGGCTTGTGCCCCAATTTCTCCCGAGGAGTCTCTTACATTGCCATAGGGCTATACTGGCTTTTGTGGTGATGTAATCAGTGTGTTTTGCCCAGTTCAGCTGTTTGTCCAAAAATATACCCAGGTATTTGGTTTCAATCGGTAGGATTAGGGTGGTCCCAAAGAAGCTTGGTAGTTGTAAAGTTGCCAACTTCCTTTTCTTTGTGAAGAGGACGAGTTCGGTTTTTGTAGGGTTCACTGCTAGTTTGTATTCCTTGCACCAGTCTTCTACTATCCTCAAGGCTTAGCGCATAAGGTTGCATAGTGTGTTATCGTGTGTGCCGTTTATTATTATGGCCAGGTCATCAGCATAGCCCACCGTGTAGTAGCCTCTGCAATTGAGACGCTTAATGAGGCTGTCTACTACGAGGTTCCATAGCAGTGGTGAAAGAACGCCACCATGGGGGCAGCCCTTCGCCACTATGGCTCTGGTGGTGTCGTTTACCGTAACTTGTACTGATTGGATTACAAATTGCAAAAAAACGTAAGAAAATTTGAATTTTGCGGGCTGCCCTGGAGCATCCACCTTAAAGCACTGCAATAGCGGAAGCTTCGTTTTGCCTCCGTTATTGCAGAGTATTTGGACATGTAAGTGGCCGTACATAAAATATAGAATACAACTATAGGCAGTCAGTAGCTGCTCAGGTGTATAGATATATCAAAGTCGCCAATCATACATTTTTTAAATTACCGCTAAACTTATTAGCGATTTGATTTATAATTTGTTTCATAAGTGATCTTTAGCTTTCAAGTTGAAAAAAAAACAAAGATGGAGTCAGGCAACGTTAGACTAAATTTGAAATGTTGATTAATTAATACGAATTTATCAAAACAAACATTTAAATACCGTACGATGTTCCTAAAATTTAAACTAACCAAAGTAAACAGCCAAGATAAATATGTATTTTACACGCTTGCGAACAAAAGTTAGAAACCACAAACTAACTCCCCGATTAACTTCGCACACGGCCTACGATTTCATGTAAATTAGCCAAATAAACATCAGTTTTAGTGAAATGGTTTATCTCAAAGATTTTAAATACATGCATTATTTCATGAATTTAAAATATGAGCATCTGACGAAAGCCAAATAAAAGTTTATTTAATCATCATCATCTGCCCAGCTTTTCCCTAACTATGTAATTGGATTCGGCTTCCAGTCTAACCGGATGCAACTGAATACCAGTATTTTATATGGAGCGACTGCCTATCTATCTGACGTCCACAACCCAATTAGTACTGAGTAATACGATAATCATAAAAAAAAAAGTTTATTAAGTATCCACCTCAAATGATGGTTTCTTATGGTAAGAAAAATCCAAGAACCGCATGGTTACGATTAAATAGAAATCTATCTTTATTTTAAACCATTCCAATTCAACTGCTAATAGGCAAACAAAGGTAATTTTATTCATGAATACCAAGTTAAAGAACAACTCTCGGAATATTATTTGACTAAAACATTCATTATTGTGTTCAACAAGATTTTCCGTGAGAACTTCTGAAGCGTTCGGTAAATATTTGCTCAGCGTAGCTCTGTAAAGAAAGTGTACGGATCGCATTTTTTAAACGCTGATTGCTCGAACGTGCTCAGAGACTTGAGATGTTTCTCATCAAAAAGAATAACAAACAATGGCTGCGTAAGTACCTCGTAAACATAATAACGTTTATGTTTTTGTAGGAGTAGCTAAAGGATCTTTCAATCCGGTACCCAAGGACAAATTGAGATTAGATACCCAGTTAGTACTGGGTAATACAATACCCCTTGGTCAGACTGGCTGTCAGACTTTCGGGCGACTGATTCACAATTGTAAAAGATCTACAAATGACAGCCAGGACCAACGGCTTAACGTGGTTTCCGAGGTACGGAGAAAACTCGAAATGGAATGGTGGTCACCCATCCACGGACCAACCTAAACAAGCGCGGCTTAACCAATAACACCGATATACAAATATTTATTGAACTTCTGTCAGTGTATGGACACTGACAGAAGTTCAATAAATATTTCTCCGGAGCCATGTGCACCGTTTGACCGATCCGTATCTGTAAATTAAATTTAGTTGGCCACAAACACATACGTATCTTAAAGTTTTTAATGATTTATTGCTGGAAAATAGGCTAGGTCCATAGATGAACAAAGTTTCTTAGTTCAAAATTTAGCCGGGGTTCTCACGCTCCACGTAAGGCCACGTCGCCGCGTCGTGCGCCAGGAATGGGGTTTAAAATAAACTAATCATAAGTAAAGTGTCGCCCAACGTGCTTTGTCTGTGTTAGGAAGTAAAAATCCTATTACCGCTTAGACCACAATGCTCGTAGATAATGTGTGAAATAACGTTCTTAGCTTAGCCGTAACCATTCTACCAATGAGGAAACGCTTACCTTGGTTTTTCTTAAAAAGGAAAAAATAACATAACTGTCATAATTTGTGTTAACAATCACAAGATTGAATAAATGAAAAGAATATAGAACAAAAAGTTAAAAAGTCAACGACCGATAGAAACTCAAAAGCAACAGAAGAATTCAAATCCGAATCGACACGTGCTGAACAGATATCATGAATACTTCGTATTGGTTCAAACCCAACATTAAATTAACTTTAAAATATGTGTTTGAATATAGAATGTAAATACTGAAGTGAACGTGCAGAGGCGAGAGGCGATACTTGCCAGTGCCAACTCGATCGTGTTTGCTTCTCAATTCCAATGCTAATATTTATTCTGAAACTCTGGATTATCAGTCTCTCTCTCCCCATCGTTTTCTACCTATTTGCATCTCTCTGTATTCAATGTTAATACGAAAAAAAAAACATAAACAAGCACCACAATTCTACATTTTTTGCTTTCAAACGGCATTCTTAAACATTTATACATATCAAGAAAAATGTTTGCGTAAATGCGAATAGCCTTTTATGAATGCATTGCAAACTTTTGATATCGAATGAATTCATAAACATAATAACAGTAGCACGGACCTCCATATTTTCATTTGGTTTATTGAACTGTGCTAGTACGTTAAATGGATTCCTTCGAGCTTCACTGAAATAAATTTAATAAGACGAGTTTTGAGTGATTGTAAAAACCTTTCGAGTTGTAGGAAAATTTAATTTGAAAATTGAGTTCTTATATTGGATGGATTCACATGATGGACATAGCAGGTATTTATGACCTGAAATACTTTAATTCCAGAGCTTTTCTTTAATTTCATTTCTGTTGCTCACTATCAAGTCAGCGATGCTCAAATTTAACTAAGAGCTAGTATAAACAAAAGTGCTTTTGTTAGTAGAAAGTTGTAACATCCACTTTAAAACTTGTCAGAACCAAACTCATTAATGGTTATTAGTTTGTTAAAATCGACACTTGAATATTTGAGTGTCAACCGCAGTGCATTGGTGTTAGACAGCCAACTCTACGGGGATGGTGTCACTGTATTGAAGCGTATCGTAAACATTACAATAAAAGCGCTCCCACACCAAGAGCATTCGTCTGTAATGTAACAGTTCAGATTCAAGCGTTACATCAGTGTGTGAAGAGAACCAAGCATTACAGTGTGCAACCTGTACCGATAAAGAAAGAAAAAATAATACATTTATTTACCACATGCCACAAGTGCACACAGTAAAAAAAATAATTATGAAGAAAAATTAAAAAAAAAAACTCAAATCTAAACCAAAAAAACTGAGAACCGTTTGGCTCACGGCTGTGCCAAATAGGCATAGTTTAGCTAAATGTCGGACAACTAGTACCCGAGGCTGGTTTTCAACTGTCAAAATACAATCCAAGATAAACCACCTACAGAGCGAAGCAAGTTATAGGAAGAGAAGTATCCACCTCACAACTTTGTGAAGCCCCAAGAACACCTGCCTCCCGGTCGTGAACTACAGTGGTCTATCTGGAAAGATTCGATTGCGCAGCCAAGTAGGCCGGTGTAAACCTAATCTAAATGGGGTATTATCGATTCCTCCAACACCGAGTGCGAGTGCGGCGCCCCAGATTAGACCGTCTCACCTGCTGGAGTCTCCCGGTTGTCATTTCTCCTGCACCCTTGACGACCTGTGCCTTTGACGTCTCGGTAAATGAGGCCACTTACAGGGCCCAAACATTGTGACGTCGGAACGATAAAATTTGTAACATTCACTTGTTTTTGTACAAAATTGAATCTTGGATTGTTCCATTACAGGCGAATGCTCACTCACCGGTCTCTATTTGTAACGTAATGCTCAAAATCGAATATTAGATTGTTTCACATAACGCCACAATCATCAAGCCTGTAATACCCGAAGGGTTAGGCAGAGGTGTCACCCACATTTCGCCAGCTATGTTTAAGTCCCCTATTATATATCCCCACAACTTCAGGGAGCTTAACAATCTGTTGTACCCGACAGCGTCCAGAATCGGTATAGCCGACAAAAGAAGGTAAGCAGACAAATTAATACCATTTACGGTAGACAAAGGTAATATTCATAATCGTAAATTGCGTTATGAATTAAAAAGTGTTTGAGGTTATTTAAATACACATGGGTTTCGATGTTAACTGTGCTCGTGGAAAGCACTTTTATGACATATTTCGAATGCAAAGCATACCTCGTATCTATATGGGATAAAAATGTACGCTTAGGTACAGCATCAGCAATTTTACTACTAAAACCGAAAAGTAGTAACAATAGTGTGTCAAGCCCGCCACACTGTTCCCAAACCACTGTAACTCCTTTTTTTTTTTTTTTTTTTTTTCGGATGGGTAATCATCAAATGACTTCTCCCGCTCTGGGCGGAGCAGGAGGGAGTGTCAGACTTTTACTGAATAAAACCCATCCATGTTCCTTTATCGCCCTTTGTGTTCCGGGGCCACGGTATCTCTTTCGAATAGTCCCGCAACCCCGGCAGGCATCGGTCCTTTCGGACCCCTTCCTTTTTGCTGACTCTCTTTGAGGCGCGCGTGGAACACGAACGCGCCGTCGACACGGCCTGTCGTCATGAGACGGACGGACGGTGAGCTAGCCCATAGCCCACCGTCCACAGGCCCGCGCCTACGGTGGCCGGGGGCCACGTGGTGGCCCCCGACGCCCGGGGCGTCTCCCACGGCGGCCGGGACGCTGTGAGGTTCTCTCCCTCTCACGTTCCGCCACCTCCTTCTCTAGCATTACTGCTTCGCAGAAGGAGGTGACGGCGTCCCATTCCGTCTCGCTCCGGACCATGGCTTGCACCAAGGCCGGACGCGAGAGGTCGCCGCCGCCAATCGCCGCTTCGAGGACACGGCGGTGCTCCGCCCACGCGGGGCACACCTCCACCGTGTGCTCCACCGTGTCCTCCGGTCGATCCTCGCAGTGGAAACACCCGGGCGTTTCCTCCCGCCCGATTCGGTGCAGGAACCTCCCGAAAACACCGTGTCCGGTGAGGACCTGCGTCAGGCGGAAGGTGAGGACGCCGTGGCGTCTCTCAAGCCACTCCTCAAAGAGGGGACTTACCGCCACTATTGTGGCGTGCCCTGCACGGGTTTTGCGACAGTCGCTCTCTCCATGTCGCCATGAGATCACGCCGGAAGTCTGTCTGTGAGCCTGTGAGTTTCCCCCCGGCGTAGCACCTCCGCGCGCCATTCATGTAGGCGCGCGAGGACTATCGCCTCCAGATCCCATGGCGGCAATCCGGCAAGGAGGCACGCCGCCTCACGGGAGATCGTGCGGTACCCACGGGCCAGCCTTACGGCTACCACCTTTTGGGGCGCGTTCAGGTAGTGGGCTGCACGCAGCCTCAAGGAACGCGCCCACACCGGGGCCCCGTAAAGGGCCATGGACCGCACGAATCCCGCGTAGAGCCTCCGGCAGGAGGCGTTTTCCCCCCCAAGGTTGGGCAGGAGCCGCCTGAAGGCAGCCCCGGTCCGTTCCAGTTTGGGGGCCAAACGTCGGAAATGCTCCACGAAGTTCCATCGGCTGTCGAGGACGAGTCCCAGGTACTTCAGCGTCGACTCGACGCCGACGGATACCCCTCCTACCGTCAGTGAGGATCCCGGAGGTGGCGCATTCCGAGGCCCATGAAAGCACATGGCCTCGGACTTGTGCAATGCCACCTCGAGACCCAGCTGCCGGATCCTCTCGACGACTATCGCAACCCCGCGTGTCATTATTTCGGCCGCCGCCTCGTGCGACCCCCCTTGTGCCAGCACCAGCGTGTCGTCTGCATAGCAGACCACGCTGACGCCGCTAGGGAGGTCGGCGCGCAGCACCCAGTCGTACCCGATGTTCCACAAGGAAGGTCCTAGGACCGATCCCTGTGGAACACCGCACGACATCTCTCGCCGGTTCCATTCTCCGCTGCGACCGGGGTAGATAACGGCTCTATCCGTTAGGTAGTCCCCGACCACACGACGAAGGTAGGTCGGCACCCGGTGATACCGTAGTGCCTCCCTAATGCAGCTCCAGGGCATGGAGTTGAAAGCGTTGGCGATGTCAAGAGACACCGCCAAGTGCCGCCAAGTGAGGGCTCTCACGCGCATGATGGCGTCCACCGTAGAGCGCCCCTTGCGGAAACCAAACTGGTATTCCGCAAGATCCGGCCCCGTCCCCGCAAGGTGCTCGGCGAGGCGGTTTGCAATGACTCTTTCAAAGAGCTTGCCCACCTAGTCGAGCAACACTATGGGCCGGTATGCGGACGGAGAGTCCGCAGGGCGCCCTGGCTTCCGAATGAGGACCAGCTTCCCCGTCTTCCAACGAAGCGGGAACTGGCCTCTCTCCAAGCATGCGCTTAGGAGCCCCTCCAGTCGGGGCCCGAGAGCCTCCGAGGCCAGGACCCAGGCTTTGCCAGGCAAGCCGTCGGGTCCCGGGGCGGTATTTTTGGCACTGAGCCTGCGTACCGCCACTCTCAGGTCTACCCCAGTCACTACCGGAGTGTCGTCGTCGTCCTCCTGGTGATCCGCTTCCAGCACCGCAGGCGGCGGAGCCATAGGCGGGGGGGGATGTACCCCCCGCGTAGGGAACAGAGTGCTCACTACGTCCTCCACGAGCTCAGGCCGGAGACTCTGCGTCAGTGGGGGGGCCCAGGTGCGGAGTTTATCCCGCACCATCTTGTAAGGGCGCCCCCACGGATCTCTGTCGAGAGTCCCCAGCAATTCCTCGCGGGCCTGATCCCTGGCCCGCAGGACAGCTTCGCGGAGGGCGGTCTTCGCCGCTCTGTACCCCTCATATAGCTCCGCCTCAATGGCTGCCGCATCCGGTGGGCGGATGCGGAGCCTGCGATGCCTGGCGTACAGGTGCCGCGCAGCCACGCACGCCTCACGCAGAGACGTCAGCTCTCGCGACCACCAGTACACCTGACGCCGGGCGCTTCCTGGCCGGACTCGGGGCATTGCCATGTCACATATGTCAGACATGGCCTCCTGGAACCACCCTGCCTCATTGTTAATGTCGGCAGGCCTGTCTGGTGATGTCACCCAGGCCTGCACGATCGAGGCTTCCAGGAGGAGCTCCCGGTCCAGCTGCTTCAGCCACTCGGGGCCTGTTGGACCGGCGCGCTTGAGGTCTGGGTGGAGACGTCGAACCGGATATACCGGTGGTCGGAATAGGTCTCCACCCCATGACACGCCAGTCAACGACACGTGGCGACAGAGCGGAGCTAGCGAACGAAATGTCCACCACCGACTCACCCCGCATCCGCACGCACGTGGGGACAGAACCCCGATTTAGGACGACCAGGCCCTTCTCCAGAGCCCAGTCCTCCACCATCCTTCCCCGCACATCTGTGCAACGAGAACCCCAAGCCAAGTTCTTGGCATTGAAGTCCCCGAGGACAAGCACGGGGAGGGAATGGTTCCCGACGACGACACTCAACTCTGCGAGAGAGTTGTGGAACTCGGCGAGAGTTCGGCTCGGGGAGAAGTAGACTCCCACCACTACGATCTCTCCGAACCGTGCTGCTACGCACCCCCGACCCCTCCTGACACCTTCAAGGGTCGGGGTACCGGCGGCGGCCGACGACACTATGGTCACTGAGCCGCTAAGGTCCGCCACCCAGTCTTCCCTGGGCTGGACGAAATACGGCTCAGCGACCACAGCGATGTGTATCGACCACTGCGCCATGCTCTGGAGCAACAGATCCTGAGCGCAGGCGCAGTGGTTGATATTCGCTTGGAGGAAGCGTAATGGGGCCGTTATTGGCACTCCATTACCGCTTCCTCCACCCTGGCCCCCTGTGAGGGCCCCTCTACGGCAGCGGCAGAGGCAGCGGCGGCAGTTGCGGCTGCGGCGGTGGCGACGGTGGCGGTGGTGGTGGCTGTGGAGGGCCCTCCCCTGCCTCTGGCCTTGGCCTTGGCGGGTGCAACGCAGGCCTTGCTGCCAGCCCGGTGATCAGCCGGCTTGCCAGACACCGCGCATGCGGCGCAGTGCGGCGTGGCGCAGCAAGTCGCGGATATGTGACCGGGCTGACTGCAGCGGAAGCAGAGGCCGCTGCGGTCGACCTCCGAGGCGCATTGTACCGACACATGGTGTCCCACATGGCAGCGGTAGCACCTCAAAGGTCTGGGCTCCAGCAGCTTCACCTGCGCTGACACCCAGCCCACCAGTAGCCTACGGCCCTCCACAATTGCTTTGGCCGCCGTCACAGGGCAGCTTACCGTAACGGTTCGCATGCCCGTGGAGTCCGGACGAAGGGCGCCTGCCCTGACCTGATCGGCAGGACACCCTCCGGACCTAGCAACGGCGGCCACCACCTCCTCCTCGGTAACTGAGTCGTCCAGACCCAGGACGCGCAGGTCTGCGCATCTGACGGGCCTGGACACTCGGGCGTCGTCCGCGTTTAGGGACGCTCTGAGCTTTTCAGCCAGAGCGTCAGCGAGCCACTGGTTTCACCGGGGATCTCCAGCAACCGAGCTCCCGTCGCGGTGACTTTAAGCCGGAGGCCCCCGGTGATCCCGAGCTCGCCGAGATCCACCGTCTCTTTTGCCTTCGCCAGCAGGTCGCGGTAGGACACGCCCCTCTTTTCCGCGTCCGGCTGTAGTGTAATCACTACAGCTGCGGTCTTCGGGGCGCGGAGCCTAGCCGCGATCTTTCGCGCCCTGTGCTGGCGCTGCCGCTCCTCATTGCGGGCCTTTTTGGCCGCCTTTCGCCCCTTCCGCTTCTCCCCGACCACCTGCCATCCGGCTTCAGCCGCGGGAAGGGTAGCTGGGGGCTGGGGGGGCTGGGGGGGTGGTGGCGGCGTCGGCATCTGACATGCCGCAGGCGCTGGCCCACTCGCCGCTGGCACCAGCGCTGGCGCCGGCACAGTCACCGCCTGGGCAGCTGCCTTGCCTTTCCCCCTCTTGTGGGCCTTCTTGGCCGGCACCGTTTTTGCTGGAGCTGGCTTTTCGGGGGAGGCCACCACAGCCCTGTTGGGTGGCTGGTTGGACGGCCCTGGTCCGGGTGCGGCTGCAGCAGCCGCATACGAGGCCGCCTTCGGGCCCGTGGTGGCCTTATTTGCCGCCAGGGGGGGGCGCAAGACAATTCCCTCCAGGACTGAGAACCGCGCCTGGAAGGAAGCCAGCTCCTGCCGGACCAGGTTCAAGACCTGGTTCTCCACCGGCGCAGGCTGGCTCTGTCGCTGCTGCCGGCCCCCCTTTTGAGGCGCCACGCGAGAGCTAGGCTCACGCAGACTGGCCAGGTCTGCTTGGAGCTTGGCATTCTCCTTTTGCAGGACTTCCGTGGCGGCCAACAGGCGGGCCACCTCCACCCGGAGTTTGACCACCTCCTCTCCATCAATTGGAGGAGGAGGAGGAGAAGTAGCAGGAGGCCCCGCAAAATTTGCCTCCGCTGCCGCCAACCACTGTAACTCCTGAAAGCCAGAATCAACAGTGGCGACCACCAGAAAAGCGCCGAGACAATGAAGCTCGACGAAGTCCCAGAGAATGTGTCACAATAGTGTGTCAATAAGTAAGTGCCCTAACACGTCACGTACCTACACTTGATTAGCACTACGTATTAATTAACCGCTTCCCTTCGCTCACTCTCACCCCCCTTCGTTGCGGCTCTAATAAGTCAACTAGCCCTCCCCTCGTTGCTATGTTATTTCATATCCTTTTATTAAACCCAGTGAAAAATATAAGATGATAAACTGGTTAAATCATTCATCATGATCAGAAGTTTCAGTTAATCGTGTAGAATTTAGTATAAAATACAGCTCTGTTGTTTGTCACTTTAAAAGTCATTAAAATCCTTTCACTTTGTCACATAGACACCAACTCCGCATTGAATTGAAACTTAATTCTCACATTTCATATTATTTCCAACTTTATTAGTCCTAGACCTGCCTTTGTCGAGCTACAAACACGCTCTCATAAAACAACATAAAATCCACTAAACAGCTTAATGAAGATACTTCACGGAGTTGAAATGAAATAGTTAATAAAGGCATGTATGCAACAACATTGTATTGTGGGGCACACATCGGGATTGTGTGCATTGTTTGACACACACACACACACACACTTTGTTCACAATAATGGTGACGTGAAAGTTGGGTTGAAGAACTAAGTAGGCCACGTTGTAGCTTGACACGGATGAGTGTGTAACGTTTGCGTTAAGATTTAGTTTTTGGAGTCAGCTGGGCTGCGAAGAAAATAGTAAATTCGAAGAAGAAGAGCAGACTTGGCTTGTAAGTGAGAAAATGAAGTTGGCTTTTTGATGCCTAAATAAACCTAATTAGTGAATCTTTGTGAAACCGGGTTTCTCTACTAGAATTAACTCATAATAGTTACTGACACAACTCATAGGAGTTAACTACTACAATCCGAGCAAATATGGTCCTTCGAGCCGGATTTGGACCAGCGACCTATGGATGTTGAGTTAAGGTTGACTCTAGGATAGACAATAAAGCTCTTTTCACAAGTTATTTAAGAGTAACGTATATCGTTACAGGAAAAACCAGCCCCAATCTTGTGATAATAATATCAAGGTCACAGAAACGGATAAACGCGTGATAATTTGAACAAAATTTGTTACTTGAGGAAAATCCAGAGGACCTTAGAAGCTTATTTGACTATGAGTGTAATTAGACGTAAGCATGAGGAAAAAGATGGCTATCTGTAAAATCTTCACAAATGATAGTATGATATCACTTTTTTTTCTAAAAATAGTACATGAATACTTGCGTACCAGTACCTACCACACATTTTCTCCAGTCAAATCACTTACAATATTCCTTTAATCAAATATAACCCATGTACTTAGGTACCACGAATATTATGTTCGGTCATGTTGCAAAATAGGCCCCTGAGAGCAACGGCAACGGAACTCAGTCACGCGTGTCGATAATAAATCTAACAGGGGCACTGCCGATTTGGTCCCAAGATATTCAATGTTCTGTACAATGCGGCTTGTGTGCCATAGCGTAACTAGTTATATCTCACTATGTATAGACGTGGTAACGTATGGAAACGTATGGAGGAGTATGGAAACGTTAAGAAATGCCGACAGGACATTCTTTGTAAGTTCGAATTTCAAAAGTTGTCAAATGCTCTAGATAGCGGTGGCATAGTTCACTATGAAAAACGATATTGGACACCTTGAGAAAACCGGTAAATCCAAGAACAAAGAATTCGAAGATATGACATCCACCAACACGTAGTGGACCCGCGTGGTGGATCATGGGTCCTACCACAGAAATCAGGCCTGTGTTCCAGCAGTGGGAACACTGTAGGCTGATTATGCAATGCTATTCACCAACTCCTAAGTTCAGTTTAACTCAAAGGTACGGCTGATAGTTTCGTATTATGAATATAAATAACTGACGGCCAGTGATCGTTTAAGTCAATCAAAAGCACCCTTTTTTTGTTTTTCAAAATATGGTACATGAATACTTGCATGCCAGTACCCCACATTTTCTCCGTGTTTATCTGGTAGAAAACACTTAAACACGAGGCAATAAATCCTTACTCATTTTATTGTGCCCGTTTTATAATGCATGATGAGTCTGCAATGCTGTTGATAGTCTGTTAATATCAGTAATAAACTGTTGTTTCGCGCTGACCAATATTCTGTGGTTTGACCACTAATTGTTGTTCTAATACCAGTAATGTACTACAAACATCTGCTCCCTGTCAAAATGTTTATGTTTCCAACATAAATAACAGAGTGATTGTTTAGATCTATGTTTATGTTTTTTCCGGCTGATATGATGAAAATATCGACGTGTTTTTTCCGTGCGATATTGACAAATTGTACCGAATGTTGTTGAAAGAAATATTTTTTTTCTGAAGGAGAAAAAATATGTCACATCAAGATTGAATCTAGGGCGATTTATTCATACTAAGTATATTTTATACATTGATAAACGTACAATTTAATTTAGATTATATTATTATATTATATTTATTGATTAAATTCTAATTTTTTAATTTAGATAAACAAATTAGAAATTTAAAAAGTAGTTTACACCACATTTGAATAATTTCCTAAATACGTGTATTATTTTGAAATTCAAATCACTCACCGGTTTCCGAAAGCCTAATCAATTCAAATCCGCTGTCAAATCTAACCAGAGCTGTGGTAAACGATTGACCAAAATACCATTAACCAATCATTTAACCAGATTACATAGATTTATATTAGACGGCAGAAATGATTGATTAGGTTGACATAAAACAGTAGGTGGAAAGGTTAGTGAACTTGTCAACTTGTGTTACTTACGTGATTATCGTGTAAAACAATTATACGGGAATGTAAGGAATAGTACACACTTGTTTTGTTCGACAGATGCGGCATATTCGGTTAGTTTCGGCATTTGTCATTGCTGAATCACATTCGGGTCGGCTCTGCACAATTCGAGCTATTAAGGATATCTATATTGTCTAGACCTAGAGTAATATAACAAAGCTAACTCAGGAACTACTGGTTCGAAATGAACAATTTTTTAATGTTAGATAGCCCTTTAACATCATACTACGACCAATAGAAGCAGAGCACTAATGAAACATGTTGCAAAAACGGGGAAAATTGTATTTATATACATAATAATTTCACGCAGAATATTTCAGGGTCGCGGGCAACAGGTAGTATATTCAATTTTGCCACCCTGTTATGCCAAATCAAGCCGAGTCGAATATGTGTGTAGCACTCTTAACAGAGTTCTGATATTATTTACCGATCTGAAATATTATATTATTTATTTGCAGATTCGTCTCAGAACTAAGTTGTTATAGTTTTTCTTGTTTATCTCTCTTAACTTTTTTTTTTAAATATGTTTGTATATATGTATTTATTCTTATATGTTTTAGTTATAAATTTATAGACTAGTAGAAAATGCCCAAGGCATTAAGTCCGCCTTTGTACAGTTTTTTTTACTTGTGCATAAAGTTTTAATAAATAAATAATAATATTTCTTATAAATATGTACCTACTCCATTAAGATATGATCTGGCAGCTACTTCCAGGAAATTCGACACCATCCATTTGATTGAATTATACTTACATATCGAGTATCTTGACATTTATTGATAGCAGTACATTAAACGGGGCACAACCAACGAAATAAGTTTTGTTCATTATTATGTGAATCCAATAAAACATTTGTTAAATCAATTCAAGCTAAGTGGTTTGTCGACAATTTTATCATAATCAATAAATTAAATTATTGTAAACATTTAAATTCAAATTAAATGTAAACGAAATATTGTAGCGGAAACGAAATATCAACTTGTTGGTTAATTGAAATTGTAAAGAAGCCAATTTCTACAAAAGGAGTCATTAAGCGCTCACAGTCTAATAAGTGGTTTTATTATAACGCTGATGAAAAACATCGAATCCTGTTAAAATCATAATAAAATTTATGAAACACTGTCTCCACTAAACGACAGTAAACTTCAAACCATGTTGCTATCAGAATTTTTCTCCCTTTTAAGTGCAGAATCAATTTAATGACAAAAACAACTTTTATCAGCCAATATTTACCGGGAAAATTGCATCTAGCACTTTATTTTTATCGAAAATTTTCCAATATACCTGACCTAAAGGTTGTTAAGTTCAAAGCTTTTATTACGGCATGTTCCTATCGGTCGCCAACGGTATCGCCTCTATAATCTGTAACAGAGCGAACACCGGAGAATTCATTGCTTCTGCTGACTACACGCTCGGGGAATTATAACACATATTTTGTGTGCTATAAGATTTTGTAAGTTGAATCGGGGTTTGGGATATGAATTTGTGTGTCCGGAAATAAATGAGGATGGATTTTGTGATAAAATATACTAGTGGATTATATAGGCTTTAATATTTTTTATCCATGACTAGTTTTTGCTTGCGGCTTCGCTCGCGTTAATTTAGAATTTGACAATAAATTCGGGTTGTACTCTGCTTGTGTTATAATATAATTCAATCATGATTCGAATGACACGTGGCGCCATCATTTATCGTTGTAATTTGTGGAAGATCTGGAATCTAAACTATGTACTACGGGGATAAATAAATAAATATCGCTGGACATTACACACACCGCCATCTAGTGCCACACTAAGCAACGAGGCTTGTGTCGTGGACATCATACTACACAGATACTTTTTTTTTGTAAATACACACTTATTATAAATATAAATATCCATGACTCGGAAATAACGTTATTGTTGTTTTCCTCGGGAACAGTACTTTTTTTCGGGTTGAATGGTACCATAAGTCCGTTTCTGTATACCTGACAACGTTTACGCAAAATTTCAGGATCATCGGTTCAGTGGTTTAGGCGTGAAAAGGTAACAAAACAACTTAGTTTCGCATTTATAATATTAGTTAGGATTAGGATTGGCTTCTCTTTTCCAACTGGTTGACTCCTAGACAAATCTAAACTGCCTGTAAATGGTTCATTCGAAATAAATGCTTTGAGTTCGAGTCAAGTCAATAACTTACCTCCCTACCCACATCAATGAAGGATCACATCGGAGACGTGGCATCCACTGTCGGAGATGGGTTTGTCTGGATTTCTCCGTCGTCGTGTCAATACGATGTTTGCGTCGGTGAGGTGGCTATTTTTGGCATATGTACCCAAAATCTTGGAGAGCTGTAAATTCACTTTGTACAAGAGTTTTATACTTGAAATACCTCAGTAAAACGATAAATAATAAATTGGAGCGTCACGCTCCGAAATGCTGTAGCGATACCGCGCTACGGAGCTACGCCAGACGTAGCAGTGCTACGAAGCTCGTAGCGTCGTAGCAATTGCCGTCTCAAGTTTACTTACTGTTCATAACAATAAATTCATTTTGCTCGGATAATTTTCAAGACTTGTAATGCTATATTAAAATTGCAGCGAATACATAAATGCTATTCATAAACAAACATGAATAAAAATTAACCCTGATGCAAGTCACGTTTCTTCACTTTTATATAAAATGAAGCACTTTATTTTAAAATATTCGGAAGTGGAATATTAGTTATAAAAAAATATATTTCTGTGTACTTACTTTTATAAAATAAAATGAATTTAAATTGTATTCAGACATTGTTTTGTTGATTAATTGCTTGTAAAAACACTGTCAATTAGAGACGTAATATTTTGTACATTTTTCATTGTGGTGTCAATCCAGTTTTCATTCGATAATGCGAGTTGCTTTTAATTAGTACACGCTACAGAAAATCGACATAAAACATGACGGAAAACTAAAAGGTGCCAACACTATAAATTTTAAATAAAAACTTTATAAAATAAATTCAATTTTTTCAGAGAAAATAACCTAAAACGTCTGACAACAACATAGCGATAATGATTAAGTGGATCTCGAGTTATAAGCTCTTTAACAGGTAGAAAGACAAAATATTTTATTAAAGACTGTTAGTATTATGTTAAATCCACTTTAAATTAATTGATCTTCCAATCCTCAGCATAGTTAACCGACTTCTAAGATACCTTTAACTTAGAATTAGTTGGTAAGTCCTTCATATTTACAACAGACAATATTATACCCTCTATTGGTCGAACTTATGTATAGTTCTGTCTTCCGAACAATTTATTAAGGTAGGGTATCTATTTACTTTCCGTGCTCAAACGAACATGAACGGACAGCTCAATTATGTGGTGTGCTAAGCATAGTTTTTTTTTTGAAGTTATTGTTGTGTTAAACATGATTAAAGGGATGAGACTAATTGGCCACGTATGTGACTTACCTAGCACATTAACACACGTGTATATCACATGGAATAGGGTCTCACCAAAGAAATGAACAATAGTGGCGAATTAAGCGCAGGCCACACTACCAGCTAACGAGCGAAGTGTCATGGTAAAACTTGTCGGTTGAAATCAATGTGACTCATATCTTACAACCACACTCTACTTGTAGGCCACCTCTTAACGGTGTGCTGGTGTTACTGGCGCGTCGAACGTATGTATGTCGCTCTTAACGCTGACGCTGTCATGCTGTTGTTGGCGCGTGTAATTATAGTATGTTCACGGTTGAACAGGCACACTTGGATATGTCCAAGTGTTTTTGGTATTCTCTATCAATGATCGAGTATTAGAAGGAAGAGAGAGAGAGAGATTGAATATTAGAAGGAGGGTCATGATTAGACCCATCAAAATATCCGTGGATCAGAATTGATTTGTATATAGCGTTTTGTCCCTATGAATATAGCTACTTATGTTCAAGGATACTCAAGTTACGTTACTTTCAAACCACTTGACTCGTAATATCGTAATTATTAATATTTCTTGAACCAACAACGTTGCCTTCAAGTCTTCAAGAAAACTAACAAAAAAAAAAAATTGTAAGAGAGTCCCGAAAAAATACTGAAAGAATTCACAGTTCATAAACTTCAGGCTTTCTTGAAAATAACTTGTATAAAATTCCCTTTTCCATTGTTATTGGTAATAAAGTATGGATGCGGTCACCCAACCGATGTAAATGTACTTATTATACGACCTCCTTTGTCTCCAAGAAGTACTAATAATCCTTGTTTACGCCCGTGTCGTTCGCGTTTATACAAGCAATAATTGTTTTTATTGGACGAATTTCACTGCAACTGAGTCCTAATATCCCATGAATACGATTCGCTGAATCGTTTTACTGAATTTATATTGGTTTTCCGATGTATCATAAGAATAAAATTTGTTTTATTTAAACATAGTCGCTTTATTTTGCCCGCAGTTTGGCCTGCGTGGAGTTCGGAATTTATTATACGATAACGTCTTCCCGGAATAAAAAAGAAAGTACTGTATCTGCTAGTCTACCTGTGCCTAATTCTATTGAAATTCATTCAACTGTTGGACAGACAGACAGACAGAGTTACTTTCGCATTCGTAATATTAGTAAAAATATCAACGCTCCATTTTCAAAACATTGCATTAGACTTTGTCGGTATTCACTTCTCGAGCTCAAAGGCATCAAGTTTTGCATAGCACCGTTCTGATTAACAAATGGCTGCCACATATCAGTGTGACGTCACAACGGTTACGTCACAACATTGCCTAGGACCTCTGGTCTATCGTATTTCGGATATTACGTGCACGTGTTGACAGTTTGGCGGAATCGGTAGACACTTGCGGACTTGTGTCGAAAGGCATATCAACTATAGGTACCAGTACACATAGAAAATAAGAAACTGTGTAGGAATTAATAGGTTTTGTTACTTGAAACCTTGCCAAAACTAAATAGAGGAAACATGTGCGAGTCATCCCCTAAATGAAGAAAATAGTTCTCATGAGAATTAAGTTTAGATTTACGAAATTAAAACTTAATTTCTTTTGGCATTTGGAGTCTTTAGAAAAGTCAAAGGAATTGAATTTTAAAATCTTGTTACCAGCATTAACTCCAGATTTTCAAACATTTTATAGGCACAAGGACGACAAAAATAAATCAAGATTAACAAGCTTCTGCACTCCTTAATCTCCGACGAACCAATATAATAGGCCATCATTTTCTTATCGCTTTCACAGCAATATTTTATCCGCACCTTAAAATTACTCCCTAGGAATATACAGGCCGTGATGTTTTCCTTTGGCGAAAAGCGTACGATAAATGTTTGTGCATAAATTTCAAAAGCTCATCGAGGCTCGCTTTCCTGTTTACGAGCTATCCCACGTGAATACTCCGCTTTAAACTTGTATATTTAATTCGTCATAGAGCATTCAGTTAATGCGTTTTATTCTGACACTTATAGGACGAAAAATGGTTGCAGTAGTTTTAGTTCTAACTTGTTTTTGTCCACGGTTTCATTAGAAGTACTAAGTTGTCCCACGTGAACCTATAGCAAGGTCTATCTGAATGCTACATTTTACAAAACTCTGTGCAATTGCTAAGACATAAATGCGTTACAAAGAAACAAACAAACTTACTTTCTCATTTAATGAATAACTTAGGATTTAGGACATCTGTAGATAGTGGAAAATCTATCTTCATTAATCTAACTAGATCGATCGATTCAATTAACTGCCTAAATTAGAACTTGAAGAAGATTTCACGGACTAACTTAGACTTCATTTATAAGTCCGATACTTAAACCAAATTAATGATCTAGAAGGTGAGATATTTCCGTAATCACAGGTATTAACACCGTCTTAATAACTATACGCGCTACATAGACGAGTATACTGCTCATCATTTTGATATAATCTCTTAATCGCCTCTTACAACATACACGGTACGTGATGGGGTCATAAGCCTACTACACGACACTTTTATATTGCTTTCTTTATTTTATGCCTACTAAAAGTGGTAGTCTAAGCACAATAAATAGAAGATGAAGTTACGGAGAGCCTTAAAACAGTTTTGAAAGCTCCAGCAGAATGGTGAATCGACCACTTTCGAGTGTAACAGTCAAGTACGAGCACTTTCTCTAAAACACTGCCCTTGAGTAAAAGTTAATCAAACGTGAATTTCACTTACTGGCCAGAGGTCGTTCGTTTTGAAGCACCATTACATTGGCGATGGAGAGACCCATCAATTTAGCTTCACGCCGACCGCACGCAGTCACCGCCACTGCGGCCGACATGTGAAACGTTTTATTACGGTCCAGGAAAAACCGTTACAATAACGCAACTCGAGAATACTTTAGTGGAAGTAAGGAACAGCTGGAACAACGTAATATGCGTCACTTTTTTGATGGATGCTGGAATTATTCAATTTAAGTGTTGCGACTACACGGATATTAAATTTGTAATTTGGATAGATTACTAGTTGTACTCTTGTTCATACGGTTGCTACCACAAAAAAGTTTTAGCAAAAATGTTTGGTAAAAGCGATTTTATTTGTAGGTGAAACTTTCGCATCATTGGTTAGTTTGGCTAGGTGGTGTGGCGTGGGTTTATCAATTAAAAAACCAATAGAACAATACATTTCTCAAAGTTCAACGTCGACCATTCTTATATTATTTTAGATTTTCTGTATTTTTTTATTGTGATAAAAATACCAAATTTTTTATTTTTTATTATTTGCAATCGGTCGTCAGACCATAAGAGAATTTGTTGCAGTTTGCATTGCGTTGTGGTGGAGCAGCCTGTGCTGCGCCTCCCACTTATAGAAGGTGGTTCCGCTTCAGCCTTTTTACCACCGCTGTCGGGTTTAACAGTTCAGTCACTAGGGGGTTTGGGTGCATGGCTAGGCGTGCCTTGTGTTGACCTTTGTACCGCTCGATTTAAAAATAAAATTTGACACAAAAGAAAAACCTTTTCTACATCTTACAAGACACTTTGATGGATGATAATATCACCTCATAAAATATATGGAGCGGAACACTTTAATTTCCGTCGAACCGGTTCGCAAACAGGTCGGTAAGTGGGTGCCAATTTAAGGCGCGTACGTCTAAATCGACGCAAGTCTTTCAATTTGACGGGAATCAAAGGAACAATGGGTAAGCTATTTAATAAATGCCCCCGATTCAAATTTCTAACGGCAACAGATGGCGAACACGATCGCCGACGCCTCGAGCGTGAATAATTTCCATCACAACATTACCCCCGTCTCTCTTACCCCCCAAATAATTCCATTCTTTATGTTCCACAAGAGTGCTGTCACAAATAAATTGAAAAGTCGACGAGGGAATCTTTATTCAGCTACACGATTTAAATATTTGAACACGTAAACACACTTTATTATTTCAAAGAAAACATTAGAACTGTCCTACTTCTGATGTACAAATGATATTAATTTTAATAGAAGTTTTCAAACTGACGAATATTTATGCCAGCGTTTTATTCTTACTTTATCGTTGGGCCAAGATTGAAAAATATCGAATAAATTATAATAACAAAGACGTGCTTAGGTAAAACGCCTGACAGGAAATATTAATACCAACTGTGAACAAAAGATATTTGATTTTTTACTAAGCAAGTGGGTGCTACTCGTGATAATGAGTATCTGTAATGAAATGGATTACTTTTTTGTTTACTTCATTATCTTAGACGTACTTTTGCAAAGCTTTGTGAGTTTGGAAACAACTACAGAAACCATTCAAATTAAGCTTTGTATAAGCGGTTGGGCACGCACGAATAATGTAGCTTTCTATCAGAAAAAAAAAATATAATATAGAATTGGATCATTAGTTCTGGCTGTTATCCCCTTTATACAAACCTAAAAACAAATACCTCTTTGTAATATGTATTAGTATAGATATGATGCACTAAAAAATACGACGACCAATAAATTCAACATGGCTGACGCTGAATCACTTTCACATAAAGAGATGATGCTGCCTTATCGTGAGCTAAATACAAAATGTTATTATAACCTGCCCGTAGACACGTAGGTATTCTACCTTGAGGGTTGGGGTGCACCCTTGTTACGGCCACGGCAAATGCCCTGTGACAGGGGTCGACGGTACTAGACGAAGCTAATAAACACATGTTATTATTAGTCCAACATTCGGGTTATTATATGAAATGTGAACTATTAAGCCTTTATTATTTCTATAGATTTGTTCCGGCTAATTAACTAGGTTTAGTAAGAAGAAGTAGAGCGAAACAGATTTATTAACTTACTTCTCAGGGTTCCGTACCCGAAGGGTAACCAACGGGACCCTATTACTAAGCCACCGCAGGCTGTCCGTCCGTCTGTCTGTCAATCAGCGGGCTGTACCTCATGATCCGTAATAGGTAGACAGGTTTTTTTTTTTTTTATAGTGCCATTATTGACGACCCGAATGGCGCAGTGGCAGTAAGGCTGCCTTACGTTCTTAGGGTCCCTGGTTCGAATCCCGGTTGGAGCAAATGTTGTGTGATGAGCATGAACATTTGTTTCAGAGTCATGGATGTTTATTATGTATAATAAGTATGTATTTACAAACAAAAAGTATCTATGAAGTATATCAACTATCTGGTGTCCACGACACGAGCCTCGTTGCTAAGTGTGGCACTAGATGGCGCTGTGTGTAATGTCCAGCGATATTTATTATTATTATTATAACAACAAATAAAAAAAAATACCTACTACAATGGTACATAACCCTTCATGTGCGAGTCCGACTCGCACTTGGCCGGTTTCTTTGGTGTAAAGATTGTGTTGGGGTGTCATTTCAAATAATATTCTTTTAATATACCAATACCTATCGTATATTTCCTGGCAAAAGTAAAACCACTCTTTCTCTTACGATAAAAGCATTTAATACCGCTTTCATTTTGCTCAAGATGATTGGTTAAATGATAAACGATCAAATGTACGGTACATAGTAAAATGTATACCAAATAGCTTGTTCGACCGTACGTACAAGTAGAGATCAAATTATAGTAAGGTATTAGTGGGCTAAGCACTAAAAGATACCCATTAATATTAAATCACAATAGCAAAACGTTACATCCATTAACCTGGAAGAGATCTAAGTAGGTATGCCTAAATATTTGTGCCTACATAGCTGAAAAAGATGAGACCATTGAACCTACATTTTTGTGACGAATACTAGGCTATAGAATCTTTACAAAATGATCGCCTCATCGGATATAATCTATAATACTCAACTGTATTATATTCGGCTAGGTTAAATATACAGATAAAAGGTCGGATTTGTTGACATACTACAACCATGAGCTAATAATCTAGTTATTTTTTATCATTATTCTTCTGCCCTTATCCAAATTCATTTGAGGTCGACCACTGTTTTAAGCTTTCACGGTTAACAACTAAACTTATATTGTCACTTACGGGATGTCTTCCGTGATTGGTAATTGTTTTGAGATCTCGATATTTCGACGCTGTTGCAAGCGCCATGATCGCGGGTTGACTGGAGAATGCGGGTGGATGGAAAATAAATTGTTAAGAGCAGACAAATCTGTCTACCCTCTTTCTTTGTCTTTTGCTACGCGCACTATTGGAACTCGCCACTAAGTCACGAAAAACACACTCACAGTATCACCAGTTTTTGTGGAGTCCTTTATTTATTTTTTTTATAACGGAGGTCGCGGGCAACGGGTGCTGTTTGAAAAAATAACAAAATTTCTAATGATCACATGACCCAATTTATTTTAATATTTTTTTAAATATAATTTCAGTTTGCCTATTTTTATATGGTTTCATGAACATTTTCTTTAGAGCACATTTCAACAAATATCTAATTAGTATAATATTCAGTTACTATAATATTAAGAATCTATAGTGACGTTTAATATAATTTAGAAACAGTTCTCCAGATCCCCTCTATTGTTTGTGAATCATCTTGGTTAGGTTAGGTTAGAACTGTATGATGTTCCTGATGTTTACTTATTCATTACAGAATTTTGGCTGAAAATGAGTAAATTATGAAAATAAGGTCAAAAGAAAATTAGGTCAACTGAACGTTCTATAAAAAGAGCAGTATACAAATTGAAAATTATATGAAATGAACGTTATACTAAATTATTACGTTATTAGAGCAAAATAAGGTAATATGAAATGTAACATTAGATCACATCATGAAGTGATATTATACTATCTGTTATTATGCTATTTATTACACACCCCGCGGGCAACGACTGGTAATTAATAAAGATTATTTTCCAGTCATTCACAGACAACATCAAAGTTTCTGAAAAATGAGTTCACCATATTCAGTTCAGACGAGTTCATTGACCTGTCTGTAGCCGAAGTTCGTGTAATTACACAAATAGCAGTGAGTACGTTACTATGTACGTTACTATTATGTTCGTGTTATTAGATTTTTATGGATAGCTAATAAAGTTAGGGGATGATCGAATATGTGTGATATTTTTCTGTTTAAGTAGAAGAAAATACTACTACTAAACTTGTAGTTTTAGAAAAGGATGCTTGTTTGGATACTGACATAAGTGAAGGGAAACAAATAACCACACTTCTTAGCGTGTTGATGGCAAATTTTCGTTAAAAAAATTTGACCCAAAGTTCAGCTATGCGAACTCCACTCGCTGATGTAGCCATAAGATAGTCAAGTGCGTAGGTGTCAGGGCATGCAGCACGAGTTACATACCTACTTGAAATTTGAGTCGCCCATGAATCTTCATCAACAACCCAATAACTACACTGAAAGTTGTTAATCCCCGGAACAGACAGAGAGAGAGAGAGAGAGAGTGAGTCTGATTTCATAAAATCAGCGGACCTATACACTAACCCAAGTTACACTGTTTGTTAGTTTGTATCACGTGCACCGTATGCAGTAATCGCATCACAACGCCAGAGCCAGCCGATTACCCTCACTTTCACAGAGACCTAATCCACTTTCACTATTACAGTTTCATCGGAAAATCGCCGGCCCGTTTCCGATGCACGTGCGCCCAAATAGTCGGAAAATTTAAAAAATTCAAATGTTATTTTTCAGTGCTCACGTCAATTTGGACCGGCCTTGTTTCACAGTGAATTCACTCCATACATCACTTTGTTAGTTATCTGTTTAGCTGGTTGACAGTGATGAATGTTCAAGTGAACAAGCGGGGTTCCGTTGTGCTCGCGGTGTCCTGGCTTAGGGTTCCGTCGTTTGCACTAATACGGGAGCCGCCGGGAGCCTCGCTTGTACGGAAACAATGAGCGAACAATATCTCGCAACGTGAGAGATTAATGAGGTATTTACCTTGAGGGATTTTTGTCTTATATTTTAAGCAATGTTTTCTTTTATAAATTGTTCTACTTACTCATACTATAATGCAAAAGCCTTAGGTGTTGGTTTGGTAGGTTGATCCCGCTTAAGCGGATTTGAATATTATTTTTTTATGGAACATTTTAGAAGGTTTCGAACCTGTATAAACCCCTTAACAGTCATAAAAGGTTTTAAGCAAATCAAGATCAAATTAACGGAAGATCTATGGGGTATGTCTATCAAAGCTTGTACCTCAATTATTGAGACTGTAGCGCCGTATTTAGCCTCAATATTTAATTTGTGCGTGGATCAAGGGGTCTTCCCAGATCTAATGAAATTCAGTAAGGTAATACCGCTTTTTAAATCCGGGGACAGTAAGGACACCAATAACTATAGGCCCGTATCCGTGTTGCCGGTTTTCAGCAAAGTGTTTGAAAAGATAATGCTCAATCAAATGCTTAACCATTTCAACACCAATAAAATATTACACGAGCAACAGTATGGTTTCACCAAAGGACGTTGTACTGACGCCGGTGTCACTTTATTAAAACACATATTTACTGCGTGGGAAGAGGCACAAGATGCCATAGGAATCTTCTGTGACCTTTCGAAGGCATTTGATTGTGTAAATCACGAAACCCTGATCTTGAAACTTGAGCATTACGGTTTAGGTAAACTTGCGCTCAGTTTAATAAAATCGTATTTGAATGATAGACAGCAGCAGGTACAAATAAATGGAGTCAACTCAATGGGTTTAAAAGTAAAAATGGGTGTACCACAAGGTTCGATATTGGGTCCCTTCCTCTTTTTAGTGTATATTAATGACCTACCCCATTTATTTAACAACCATCCGCATATGGTGTTGTTTGCTGACGATACTTCTTTAATATTTAGGATAAACAGACGTGCCACTAATCTTGACGACGTAAATAACGCCCTACTGCAGGTCCACAATTGGTTTACCGCCAATAATTTAGTACTAAATGGAAAAAAGACTAAGTGCATTAGATTTGCTCTACCAAATGTCAAAAGTAGTGATTGTGACATAATATTGAATCAAGAGAAACTAGAATTTGTCGATAAAACGGTTTTCTTGGGAATCACGCTCGATTCAAGGTTACAATGGGGTCCTCATTTAACATCTCTTGCAGGACGGCTGAGCTCAGCAGCATATGCTGTTAGAAAAATCCGTCAATTCACTGATATTGATACCGCGAGGCTAGTCTATTTTAGTTATTTTCATAGTATTATGTCATACGGTATTTTACTATGGGGACGGGCTGCAGACATCGAGTCTATATTTATTCTGCAGAAAAGAGCCATCAGAGCCATTTATGAATTACGTAGACGCGATTCTCTAAGAGAACTGTTTAAGGAAATTAATATCATGACAGTACCTTGTCAATACATCTATGAAAACATCATGTACGTTAGGAAAAATCGGCATTTATTCAGTAGAAGAGGTGACAGACACCACTATAACACTAGAAATAGGGACCAACTAGTTCAGCCAGGTTTCAGGCTTGCTAAAGTAGATTCATCTTTCATGGGGTACTGTTTGAAATGTTACAATAAAATACCTCCCCACATTCTTCAACTGAACGAGACAAAATTTAAATCTTGTATAAAACGCACACTATGTAGGCAAGCATATTATAAGTTGGGGGATTACATTGATGATAAAAATGCTTGGCTAAATGCTGGTCCTGCTCCACAACCATAGGGGGGGGGGCAAATTAATTGATTGTTTGGGTCGGGCATTATTTGAGTCCATCGAAACGTAAAGAAGAAGATGAAGAATTGATTCCCATGTTAATGTTTTGTGGAAGCTGCAGAAGATTGTAAAAATATACTTGCATTATATAGATTCCAGTTCTTAGTATTATATAATTGCATAGCACATGTGTGAGTACTTTGTACTGTTCAGCCACCATTTACATTTATTTATATTTCATTGACTTAAATATGCCTTGGTGGCTGAGAGAATGTCATGCTCACTTAAATGTCTCGCTGATGGTAGCGGGTGTGTCGGGTCATTTAGTTCCCTTCAATATGGTTGAGTTGAATGGCGCCGGTACATGCGTCTTGTTTGTGAACGGGCGCTGTCAATTGGGACTGGTCATCTCTTAGCTGCCAAGGTTCATTTTAATTACTTTATTCGTAAACTGTTGATCTAATCTTTTACTCTGGACGCTCTTAGTGTGCACGTCTTTCTACATCGTTCTCACATATATGTATAATCTCAAAATTAAAGATGTAACCAAGATTTTGTAACAATATTTTGATTTTAAAAGAGTGTCCATGGAGTTTCTTGCCCGTTCTTCTCCATAGAGATCTACGCTAGGGAATGGGCAACTACAGTACTTTCTCAAGTTATTATGCCTTGTGACTGGGACTGTAGCTTTGATTTTCTTTTTTGTATTTTTGACATTCAAAAGTGCCGTAATGGTCTAATTGAAATAAATGCTTTGAGTTTGAGTTTGAGTTTTGTAAGACTTGAAAAAACACGCGAACGGAGCCACAGGCACTTTTGCGCGACTTGATAATGTTTTGTGCAAACATTCTGCATACAAATCTGCACATTGAAGCCCTGATTCAAAATATAAAGCTGAAGAACAAACGGGTGTCTAACTAGGCCACGTTTGCTTCATAACGTAGTTAGGTACACGTTTGCTCTGAAGGAAATTTCATTACAATCAACTCGGGAGATTAACTCAAACAGAAGTCCAAATCAAATGTTCCGTAATATTTCGTTTGCTGGGGACTCGGCGTACTCGGTTATAATGTGTATTATAGTAGCGTTATCATTTCAGCTTTTGGGTTTTTAATAATATTCACACATGACATTGGATGGCTTAGAAATCCACACACGAGACGATGGTAAACGTCAACATTACACATCATATCAAACATACCGTTTTTTATCGAAAACGCGGTTCTAAGCAAAAAACATTATGTAAATCACAATTCTTGAAGAGGGAGCACGTTTTATTTGCTTTTCGAATGCCCTCGTTTTTGTGACGAGAGCCTTGGAAGAGGCCATTTGAATCAAGGGTATTTTGATAATAAAAGAATCATCCACTCGGCTCTAAAGAGTATGCGTACAATGCCGCCGGCTCGAGGAAGTCAAATTGTAAGGAATACTCGAGATATGCCAGGCAGATATTGAGTAAATTGGGGCCTCATCTTACTGCGATTGAATTAGATTTGATGGGATAAACGCGGTAATGCTCATTATTATGGCTGATCCAATTTTGATAAACATATTTCAATATAGCATTACCTACTTTTCACTCTTTGCTGGATTTTTTCCAAAAAAGGTTCCACGAAAGGGTTGATATTTAACTCAGTGCATCCCTCAATTTCTCTTGGTATTTTCTTGCATTTTGTAAGAAGTTTGATCGGTGTTCAAGCTCAAAAGTTTCAACGCAGAAGGGATTCAACAAGATTGATTTATGTTAGATATAAGCGTGCAGAATTTGTACAAAATTGAATTATTCCTAAAACTCAGAGAACTGTAAGTTATTGTTAGCCTTTTCTTCAGACTTGTATTAATCTTTGTCCAAACTTATTAAACATCAAATACTTTGTATCAAGCCTACTGTTACTATATTAGACATACAGATTAAATACTAACTTTAGTATTAGGATAACATACTTTGAAAGACTTTGAACTAAGTTTTGATTATTTCAGTGGTTCGGCTATCAATGAACTGAAGGGGTTAATTAATTAAGTAGACCCTCTTAGAAGTGTTCAAGGACTGAATGGGAGAATTACTTGGAACTTTGATGGTACTTATCATTACAGTGAATAGAATTATTATGTAAAGTTGTAATGAATGGAGAACTTCCGAATTGTCTTCGGAAATAAGGTGTTTAATTGATAATTATTTAACTAAATTAGAATAACATAACATCACGCCGGTAATCCCCAAAGGGTTAGGCAGAGCTGGTGTACCTAATAATACACCCACATTTCGCTAGTTATGTTTAAGTCCCATGTAATGGGGGCGAGCCTATTGCCATCAACCACAAAATTAGACTCCGTGGCTGCTACTGAGAAATTCTTGAAAGAAAAACAAAATAGCACCTGGCCCGACCCGGGAATCGAACCCGGGACCTCATTCAAGGCAAGACAGGCAACGAGGCAGTAAATTAGTATACCATAGATAAATCGTTTTTCCCCTAAGCATATCCGTAGGCAAGATATTTATGTACAAATAAATAGGTACTATTAACGCAAAGTAAATGGGATCAGTTAACATTGTGATAACTTAGAGGAAGTACAAATAGAGGTCGTCGAAAGGAGCATTACTATGCAAATCGAATATTTTAACTATCTACATCAAAGATCTCTATGCAAATGTCTGCGACACTATAAAACGTGCTATTAATTCGGAACAGACAGTCCTTTGCATAGAAATATCTTTCTTTTGTCTTCCCCTCCGCTGTAATAGAAATAATCAATAAATATTTAGCTCCTCCGTCCGGTTCAGTTTGTTTCCTGACGTCTCATTCGCATCAATAAGATTTCTATTACCACCCGAATTTCATTACCGTATTTCGTGAGCAGGAAATGATGAAATTTTCTTAAGAAAACGATTGGAAAAATCTTGGCTATAAATCTGCCTGTGAAATAGGAAAAGACTTTAATGAAATAATTTATGAAGATACGATTTCAATCAATATTAAACGTTCAGAATACTTTATTAACTCGTAATGTGACTGTCCATTTCTTTCTCTTCTTAATAAGAATGTTTAAACTTTCAAGCATAATCACTTAGGTATCTTGTAAGTGGCCAGTAATGCCTCATATTTTAGCTAAACATTTCATTAAATATAGGTAGATACCTTAAGTAAAAGCAAAAGAAGGCATTTCAAAAATTAAGATAAAACTTTGTTGCTTGCCGGCGAAAAATTTCGACGAACCACAGAAAGTTTTTAATAAGATAAGATGTTATAAAAAATTGCTTAGGTACTTAGAATCAGAATTTTGTCTGATCTTGAGTATTTAATGGATTCCATAAACTGCTTACGTAACTTGATTATGGCTAGTGAGAACTTTTTTATGATTACCCGGAATACTTAAAGTTGGCAAAGTGAAGAGCTATGCCTCAGATTATATTGGTCTTTTGTGGGATAATTAGATTGCCTTTTATAGTCTGTGTGTTTTCCGTGATTATACAAACCTGTATCGCAGATGAAGAAGGGGGAACATAAGAGCTGCTGTGAACCTGCCAACAGAGGTTCGAAACAGCATGGCCCAGCAACGGCCACGTGTGATAAGGATGGCTTCGTGAAGGTGGAGAGGAAGAAGAGGAAGAAGCCTCCTAGTTGGAACCAGTGCGGGACCGCGCTGGCAGGACCCAATATGCTGCGTCCGGATACCAACGACGCAGCTCTATGTGTCCCGGCTACATCACACGACGAAGGTTGAGGAGATCGTGGAGTATGTCCGAGCGAAGACCAGCTGGACCTTGAGGGTCGAGAAGTTGGAGTCGCGCCACAACACGAATTTTAAGTCGTTCGTGCTGCGAGTTCCGACTTATCATATTGAGACCTTCCTCAAGGAAGAGTTTTGGCCGAAGGTTGTCATGTATCGGCGATTCCGTGGAAGGCTACGCGATACTACGCAGCGCAACATGACGCCGTCTCTTCGTGTATAATTATAGTTTCATTAGGTTTTTGTAGTTTATATAAATATGTATGTTAGTCTGTAAGGTATATTATGATATGGGTCTTTTGTTACCTGAATTAAATGATATATTATTATATTATTATTATTATTATAGCCTCCGGTACCAACTTTTATTAATACCTACTTTAGCCTTTTTGATTTATTTACCGATTTATTTTCTCCCGGGTGTTGTATGTGAAATTGATATATACGTTAAGGCGATTACACGAGCTAAACGCGAGTTTTATAATGCAAAAAGCATATGATTCACAGCAATAAACAAAACCAGAAAAATATATGATATTCTTCAGGATATATGCTAGTACGATAGTGTTTTGAATACATAATACAACAAATTTTATTCGATAGAAAAAAATCACGAACTTATCTCTAAAAATTTCTTTTAACGAATAAAAACCTTACTAAAATATATGCGATCATTCTGATTTTTTGGCAAATAATTTTACAAGCAAAATACTAGTATCATAGTGTTTTACTTTTTTATTCCAATCAGTAAATTTTTTGTAAATGGCAAAAAACTAAACATTTCGCACTATTCGGCCGCAGTGACTGACGTAACAACCACTTTGTCGTGCAAGCTGATTAGAACTTTATTCTAACAGTATTTCAAACGAAGTTTGAACCAACACAAATACAGTTGCTTATTTAGCTCATGTAATCGCCTTAAGTGAGTGTGGACAGATTTTTCTTCACTCTTTTTGACACTTTTATCCGTTTTCACCGAAGCCACATACAAAAAAAAAAAAATGCCTGAAGTATTATTGGACTGAAAATATTTTTTTAAAGCTTTTTCTGTCCCACTACTGAGCAAAGGCTTCCCGCAACCTACCTTTTGATGGGCCTGCCTCGGTGACGACGGACGTCTTAAGACACTCATTGTGTTACGATTCTGGCCCATCTGTCCTGACCCATCCTGGAATCTAATAAGATTTGAATTTAAGTGTTACATATTGTGTTAGTGAAAACGGGTATGCTTCAAAAACTTTTCATCTATAATCTATAATTCATGAGAATCGATAAACCACTGTTATTCAAGCCTACAGGTAACCTTATCTATTACTTAGGGACAAATGTGTCGGTTTTCTCACGACCCCTCTCATTTTTGAAGTCAGTGATAAATGGTGTTCATATGTCTGAAAAACATATTGTTGCACACCTGAGAGTCGGTCACAATGTACCTACTAACCTACAAATAACGAGGACCTGTTATCACAGGCTTATCACTTAAATATTTTTCATCGCAGTGATTCAGGAAAAACAGTTTCACAACCTGCATATTTCTAAGTGATTAAAAAAATGTCTTTAAATTTTAAAATGACTTTACTTTGAAAGTAGCTCATTCTGTGAACTTTTAGTTCTTTTAAATTTTTGTGATTTTTATTCGAAACCGTTCTCGATACTTTGAACGAATATTTAATAGCGTTAATGAATATGATGACCCTTCGGAAAATATGAAGGATCTTTTCAATTCCGGTAAAATGGCAAACATTTTATGATTTATTACTATAGCAAAAACATCTGACGTTTGGTCTTAATTTCGTCGTCAATATATTTAATTACGACTGGCAACATTAAAAAAGTGTCCGTACCACTTTTCTTGAAATAACTTCAACGTACCTTTGTTTTTGTTGTATATTTTCTGTTTTAAAAACAGAAAAGTAAGTATCTGTTTTTCCATTAAAAACATTTAAGGCTTTGTTATTGTTACCTTTTAGAATTGTTGGGCTTAAAACTGTGATACGTATTATTACAGGGTACAATTAAATAACGTAACTACCGGTTTTATTTGTTTGTATTTTTGTGCTACACGTAGGCATTGTACATGTTATAACATATTACGAGACCACTGGTTGTAGGATTATCTTTTTATTCTTTTACCATAATTATTGTTGGGTAACTACAATAATTTAAACTGTGTCTATTTAAAGCTGGTTCATATTATTTACGTGTTAATGGACAAATGTTAATTTAGAGTTATCCCCAGTTCAAAAACATGAACAAACTCTACTGTAACTTCGCTATAGTTACACAGCTGCTTCAATGTAAGCTATAGTGCGATATAGAATTTTCAAAACTACTGTGTACAAAATATTATGTAGATTTTCATCTCAGTTATATTTTAGAGGGTTTCCATTTCGTGAAATACATTACACGGCAAATGAAGTGGGCGGTCCATCAAAATATTTGAGGGGTAAACCCGAGGGTTACTTTGTTTGCCATAATTATTTGGGAGCGACGCATTTCCTAGATCCGAGGAATTTTCCCAGTTTTACTATGCGCATAAGTTTCTATTAGTTCAGTGGAATGTTTTGCGTGATTTTGTGGTGAAAGCGGTGTTTCTTGACGACCCTTTGTTAAGTGAACTTTGTCAATAACCTTGGGGACAAAAGGTTCGAAGTGTTGAAGGCCTACCTACCTATACAATATAATTCAAAGCAAAATGCAACAGTAACAGGTTGCCAGTCCATCACAGGCTCTTAGCAACCCTTCTTCTTCACTGACTCATACAAATGGGTGAAATGGCTGTAACATTTTATATTATCTTGTATTCAGAGTTGTGAAGTCAAAGAAAAAACTCTTTCAATTTTGTTACAGTGTTTTTTTATGAATAAAATTCATAAATATGTTCTACTACCCCGTTCGTCCTCTTATCCGAATTTATATCACAAACTCATTTAATGTATCACTAATTTTATTAACATTCTTTTCGTTGAAAAGTTAGAAAAGCCAGTAGGTACTATCAGCAAAAGTTATAACGAGCAATCTTAGATTGATTTGCTTTAGGAATTATTAAAAAGTTTTATTTTATTAGTAAACATGGACGAGTAACGGTTGACTTGCAAATATTTGATAGGATCGTGTTCAAAAGCACTTGAGCCGTAAAGGGGACGATGGATTCCCAGAGAGACCTTATAGTCTTTGATAAACACTTGAAATACTCAGAAGTTTGAAATCAGGTCTGGGTCGTGTTGTCTGAGAATTTCTTGACTTGGTACTGTGTGATTGAAATTCTCGTTTGCAACGTGGTTAGATTTCAATCATTCGTTTCTTGGAAACCCTACAAATGCGCAATTTTTTTGTAAACCCACATCTTCGAAGTGTATGTCTATATTTTGTCGAGTACATATGTAGAGACGCTAGCACGTCAAGCTACCCGAAACTATAAAATTTTCCGAATCAACTTTAAACCTAACGCTTTAGTGCTAAAATTGAAAACCTGTTTAAGAAATTAGACAGATTGTAGTAGCTTAATTTGTGCTGGCGGCTGTGAGTAATTCATCAACTCGTCCCACATGCCCACGGCCCATTTGGGACGAGTAGATGAAAATCAAAATAAAAAATTTTTTCGTTCCGCAACTCATTCCACGTTTCTTTTTGTGTGGACCTTTAAACTTTATCAACGTTAGGTACAGTTAGTAAGACAAGGTACTTGAGTGGCATTGAAACAAAAATATCTATGTAGTATATCAACTATCTGGTGTCCATGACACAATCCTCGTTGCTCGTTGCACTTGATGGCGGTGTGTGTAATGTCCAGCGATATTTATATGTCGTCGCGAGCGATTATAAACGACAACATTTTCAAATTATTATCTGCCAACCCGTTGATTTCTTGATATTGTCGAACCATAGTGTAACTCGATTCTCATTGGTTGATTGGTTAGTACAGTGGACGCCGTGTGGTGGCGTCTGTTGGACCAAAACTTTCACTAGTTTGCCCGAGTACCCACCTTCCTCATGGAACCCGTACCAAGAAACGATACCGATGACGACCCTGTTATCGTTACGCCCACGCTCACGCCGTCATATATTTATTTATTTATAAATACACCTACCTACCTGGAAACAAAACAATATAAAGAAAAATACAGAAGTAAAACAATTCCTGAACCGTTGCTTTCAGGGGCCCAATAAAATCCCATTAAGCGTCGTCACACAAAACAAAAGATCGTGTACGCAACGTAATGTCGGCGACATTTTAAACGTCAAAAATATTTATTGCGGCAACTGAGTTACGCATACTTACGTTCAACAGCGCAATTCGCACGACATTCCGCGGTAACAAATGGAAGCGCGCTTGCTTTCATAATCGTTTAACGTGTTTGTGAATACCGGAGTTTTTAACAATTGTACCTACCAGGGGTATATTTTCTTTGGAAGAAATGAGAGGGAAAAAAAATTGTTATAACAAAATCTTAATTAGTATTTTAATTAGTTTACCACACTCTTGGCACGTGCTCAGGCAGATATGCTTTTTTTAATTACGTTATGTTATGAACCATTACCAGCTATGTATTTTTTAAGTTGAACGGAATGCTGCTTTCTTGGTAGGGTTAGATGTATCTCTTCAAATCAGAGCTACGTTTAATAATATGTGTACCTTGTTATACATGTGCGGCATGTAAGTGACTAAGAATAAAAGTATCTGAAAATATAAAAGAACTAGCGACCCGCCCCGGCTTCACAATGTAGCATCTATACAGGGTGTAAAAGACCTCATCACGAAGCCGTCAACCAAGCATTGTTTACATCAAACTAAGTAACTTTACGCAACAATTATTGCTGGGAAACGTTTTTTTTTTTGGGTGAAAAATCATTTTTCGTGGTGGAACTCAATGTAACGCACTCAAAACATTGTGCTGATGGATGGATTGAATAGTACGGGGGTCGTGGAGGTGTTTAAAGTAAAAATCTTACATTAAAAACATGTTTTTGTAAAACAAAACTTGTCAAAAAGTTGGATCTTTGACCCCCAACATCTCCGTAACTAGCAGGTTCCCAGATATAGTGTAGAACAAAAAAAATATCGCAATGACGAGGATTTTTCTCCTCGTTTTCTCGTTTTCTCTTTAGTTTTTAAAGTTAGAGACATGAACAGTGGGCCTGAATGTTCCTTTCGGCTTCAGGTGATCACTAAGAAAAGGTTTTACGAAATTCGGAAAATTTGTATTAAAAAAAGTTAAAGATCCAAATTGAATCTTACGGCAACGCTTTATTGCATACTTTATATTGAAATTAGAATTCGGAAGCCGATAAAGATCGAAATTGAATTTTACGACAACGCGATGCATATTTTACATTAAAATAAGAATTTGGAAGTTTTTTGAGGTTTATCTTCAGTTTTTATGCGAATTTCTAGGTGGCCAGTATTTTTCAGTATGCAGTTTGCTGAAAGGTAAGAAAAAAATGTTTCAAAAAACGAACTCTTGAATCAATCACACAATACAGAATAGTGTAAAACCTGGTTACTTAAGCGATACACGTTCAAGCTTATTTCTGTTCTGCGATATTTTGCTATTACTTTGAAAATTTTGACACTATCGTTGTTTGGTTTGTCTTCGTTTTGGTTCAATCTATTTCATGCCGTGGCGTTTCTGTACAATGAAAAATTTAGAAAAAAAATAGCAGGGTTGTTAAAGGATTATGGTTATTTTTTATTTTTTTGCCTGTATGTCTGTTTGTATGTCTGTATGTCTGTGCGGGGGTCTTTTGTTACAGCATCACGTATAAATTATAAAACCAATGTGGTTAGATAAATCTTACCACCATTAAAATGCACAAATATTGGGCATAACTTAGAGAAGGTTTTAATTTTTGTTTTATTGTAATCGGTGCTTTCTATCAAATGATATAAATGAACTTAAAGTGTTCAAGAAGAACTTATCATCAAAATGCACACACGCAGCGACATCTATTCAGCCAAAATGGTACTGATGACTAAACATTGTGCTCACAAGTTAACTTTTAAATCGAGTGACCACCTTTTAAAAAAAGTAATGATAGCAAAAGGTACTCTAAATTAGTCTATATGACGCTGCTTTAAAAATCTAAATAGCCAATATAATGTGTGTTAGACCGCTTTCCATGAATTACATTTTATCAATTTAACTTCGGAGTCGATAGATGGCGTTGTTCATTTCACTCCATTATCTGAATTGCGTTGTTAAGATTTTTCGTGAAAGAATGACTCTCGCCCGAGTCAGTTGCCTCAGAGTTGGTGTTATGCCCAGAAAAGAAATTCAGGAGGTTCTCAATTCAATGCGTATAATATTTTTTTTTATGTAGGACCATGCATAACTTTTTACAGGTAATTCCGATATGCATGATATTTTTTTTTGTGAAAAGCGTATCTCAAAATATCTCAAAGTTGGTCCTATTCAAAATTGAAAAATCGTGTTTAGTATGAGTATGACAGACATCGAAGGTCTGACGATGGAGACGAAAGACAGTAGCAAGAGGTGCCCAAAAGTATACAGCAGCTTTATCGTGTTTGGGCTCATTTCATGCACCTTGATGAGAACTTTAGACCTGGCTGGAGTATGACTGTCATCAACAGTCTAACGATGGAGACAAACGGCAGTTGCAAGAGGTCCTAAACAGTTTGCAGCACCTATGTTGTTATTCGCTTCAGTTCATGCACCTTAGTGAGAACTTAATACCTGCCTGGAGTATGACTGTCATCAACGGTCTAACGATGGAGACGAATGGCAGTCGCAAGAGGTCCTCAACAGTTTACAGCAGCTATATCGTGTTTGAGCTCATTTCATGCACCTTGAAAGAGAACTTTCGACCTAGCTAGGGTAAGACTATCATCGAGTGTCTAAGGATAAAAACGTAAGGCTGTCGAGGGAAGCCTGTAATTGGAAAAACATAGTAGAATATTTTAGCGATGAATGCAAATATTTCTGAGAAATTAAATTGTTACCCACTTAAATCTATACCTATTATAAAGGAGAAGAGTTTGTTTGTTTGGTTAACCAACCAAACAAACAAACTCTTCTTCTTCAAGCGAACGTGCTAATTTTAGGAACTACTGGTTTGAGTTAAAAAATGACCCATTATATACGAGGTAGCTTTACTACCGAGCTCCAGCGAGGTAGTAAATAGGAACCGAGTTATAATGGGATTTTAGCGCCGTGTGTTACACTGTACTTTTCACTTTGAGTGTGAGAAAATAGTCAATTTAGTACAAAAACATTTATTAAATATTACTTACTTAATAAAATAAAAATCACTTCAGATTTTTTTACTTGAAGGTAAATGTGCGCATCACGCAGCAGCAGGTCGCGGCAGCCGGGGGAGAGCACGTCGAGGTACTCGTGGCTCAACAAGTCACGAGTACGAGATTTACTTTACGCCCTAGGGCCTAAAAGGGCCACTTTAGGCCCGCTTCGTAGGGCTATATTGGCGTACTTTAAGAGCATGAGAAGTGAAAACATATTTTGTGTTGGATAGCCCATTTATCGCGGAAGGCTATACGTTATAATAATATAAGATCACGCTACAATCAATAGGAGCGGAGCATCAATGAAAAATGTTGCAAATACAGGGAATAATTATTGCTTTTGAGAGCTTCCGTTGCGTGTGCTGAGTAAACGGTAAAAGTTACTCAACAGTCATGCATGTATGACGGGATTGTTCCTCTTGAAAAGTTCGCGATAGCACATGTCTATCTTTTAAGGTTGACTCTCTCTCTAACCCTCGCTCTCTCTTATGTAACGCAGACGAAGTTGCGCGGGTCAGCTAGTATACATATAAACTTTCCTCTTGAATCACTCTACCTATTGTTGAAAACTGCATTAAAATCCATTGCGTAGTTTAAAAGATCTAAGCGTATAACTCAAACTCAAAGCATTTATTTCAATTAGACCATAACGGCACTTTAGAATGCCAAAATTACAAAAAAAAAGCAAAGATACAGTCACAGTCACAAGGCATAATAACTAGAGAAAGTACTGTTAAGTAAAGACAGCGGAAGCCACTTTATTTCATAGTATGTAAAGATAGAGATACAGAAAGTTTTGTATTGGGTGTTGTTCATGTGTTTAGTTTTAGGCTCGGAGACTGTAACATCGGTTTTATACCAACCTTTATACAAAAGACTTTGACTTATTCAAACTTCTATGAATATTCAAACCACTTGTGCAAACAATGGTGTTAATAACTTTGACAGAAACATATCAGAATACCAATCCTCCCTCGAACATAACCAGACTCACCTCATCTCTCCTACAAATCAGCATAAAGCAATTCATAAACACATTTCGTTGGCTGCACGCGTCTTTTCTTACCGGAAGACCTTCCCATTCACTATTACTTCGAAGGGAAGCTGGATATGACCGGGGTAACATTGGACGTGATGCAATCAGAGAGGAGAATGGACACGAAACTACTCAGGAAAATGTAAGGCACGAAATTTTATTCTCGAATATTGTATTATTTTGAAACGGACGTCATGAAGTGTTGCTACAGCCAGGCCTCGTTCATGGCTTCAGACGACGCGACACGGGCTTGTTTTTGTCTTTTTATTTGGATTTGTGTTTATATTTGAGCATTTGAAAATGGAACTTAGCTTATTATTTCAGGTAAAATCTGGGAATACCGAGTTTTATTTGTCGAACTGAATTCAGAGGTTATTCTGTTGGAACGCGCCGCGGAAGCTAAACTTTCATAAGACTATATTGATACTAATTCAAGAATGTTCTGGTGATTGAAAAGACATTGACAGGTGGGGCGTTATTGGTGATACTAAATCACTATATGGTTATTTGTTGGTATATTTTGTATAACTATTTTGAAAAGGCAAAATAGTGGCATGAGTGCTGATCGCCGAAAGTCTGGCAACCAGTCTTACATAAGGGTATCGTAATACTCAATACTAATTGGGTTTATGGAGGGCAGAATCATGGTCAGAATCTTGGAGTGAAGAAAAAGTAATGCAGTTAATTGAGGCGTCCAGAACAAGATAAATTTTGTGAAATCCACAAAATAAATATTTTACAAAAACATCACATTCGCGTGTTCTCAGCAGTTTGAGCTATATTCGCCGCGCGCATGCCGCAAAGAGATGCCAGTACATGCTCGGTTCGTGCGCGCGCAGCGTCCACACTTATGACATGCTCATTTCATGATCCTTTGCATGTTACGTTGTGGCAGTCTGTACCCGGCTTATGAATAAAAAAAATATTCAGTGAAAAAATTAGTAGATTCAATAAAATAGTAGTGAAAAAGGCCGTAAATGTAAGTAGGTTACTATATACGCAAAAAAATGACTTACCTTTTCGTTCATGCATTTTCATTAATGATTGATGTCATTACAAGTTTATTATTAACTGTTTATATTTTTATTTAATGTTTTTACAAGACATTTACTCGTTTTGATTCATAAATGGCGAGATGAGCAGATGATATTGTTGCCATTGCGGGTATATCCTGGATGAGTTTGACACAGAAACGTGGAGATGGATGGGTCATGCGTAGCAGTTCTCGCGTCTCATCCGCCAAGTCGATAGTAAGCCCACGGACGTGTTTTTAGTGGCTGCAAGTCTCACATAACCAAGCTGTCTCCCCGGACGGTGTGGTATGCGTAGGCCTTTTTAACGGCTTCATAAAAAAAAAGGAACGTTAAGCTTGGCACAGGCAAAGAGAGGCCTATTAAACAGCATCACGTGAAGTCGGAATGTGGATGGTGATGGTTCATAAACGTCTTTAACTATAAGTTTGTTAGAACTGACCGTCCAGGGCGCACTGAACTAAGTATCCCTACGAGAGGCCTGTGTAATGATTTCAATTAAAATACTACATAAAGCTTTATAAACCCAAACCACAATAAATGTATTCCACAAAATGAACTATCCACTTTCATCATAACGTCACTTTTATGTGACTTTTTTATAAACATTTTTTTCATCTAAAAAGTTTGAAGAGCCCTTCCATTGCCACTTACAAAGAAATTAAGGTTTTAAGGGGCCGAAAACTTTTCATTTAGATGATATCCACTCCAGTAATGAGTTATTTCGGAGTCTACTTTATTTTTAAAGCCAAAAAGCTAAAAAGATTTACATTTATTACCTTTTACTTGAAGATTTAAATAGAAAGTTAACTACACAGAAATGGAAAAGAGAATACAACTGAAATTAGATTTTGTTTTTAAACATTTGTTTCGCAAACAATAGTAGTACTAATTACAGTTGTTTCTTAAAAGAAGTCAATAAACAAAAATGATAAAAACTTGCTGGTACACAATAGAATGCTATTAAATCAGTAGTTGTAATAAAGTTAATTTATTTTATCTTTAATTATTTTATTTTATTTTAATTTGCACTGATACGGATCACGTTATCTGAATTAAATGTTTTTTTTTTTTAAAATGGTAATAATAAGATACTAAAGAAATAAATAAATAAATATCGCTGGACATTAACACACAGCGCCATCTAGTGCCACACTAAGCAACGAGGCTTGTGTCGTGGACACCAGATAGTTGATATACTACATACATACTTTTTGTTTGTAAATACATACTTATTATACATATAAACATCCATGACTCGGAAACAAATGTCCATGCTCATCACACAAACGTTTGCTCCAACCGGGATTCGAACCCGAGACCCTTAGAACGTAAGGCAGCCTCACTACCGCTACGCCATTCGGGTCGTCAAATAATAAGTTATAGTTGTAGTCGGGATAAGTTACTATGACCTCCCGATCACACAGCTTACCAGTCCCCTAAGGACCCGACAAGATATTTGAAGTTCTATCTATATTTGAAGTTATCTATAATCTGTTGGTAAAAAATAGAATTAGTTACTCTCTATCATGAAGTTAGATTTTTCTAAATAGGTCAAACGTACTACGCCTGTATTTTATAGGTTTAGCAAGCTCATATTTTGTAAGCTTTCACCGGCCGATATTTCTTGTTTTATAGCTAGCCTATCATACTGTAGTAAAACGGAAGTAAAATATATGTAGAGGCAATAATACCGTACTTGGACCCATATCTATCGCTACTTAAATATTGTGTGATAAACTATATCTATACCTACTTTCATAAATGTAATATGGGCTAAGTAGTAAAGTAACTGTTTGGACGCAAGTCTCCTAAACTTTGCAGACAAGAAATACATCTACACTAATATTACAAAGAGGAAAGATTTGATTTTTTGTTTCTTTGTGTGTTTGTTACGATTTAACACTAAAACTGCTCGACCGATTTTAAAAATTCTTTCAGCAATGAAAGACATTATCAGCGAGTAACATAGGCGATATTTTATCCCCATACTCCCACGGGAACGGGAACTACGCGGGTGAAACCGAGTGACGACCGCTAGTACCTAATATAATAGTTTAGTATTTATAGATATTTTAAAATGTTTTTGATGATAATTGTGTTTTGATATTTTTTGTGATGTGTTTTTTTTTCGTGGACGAGTATGTGAGGATAGAAGCAAGTGGCGTTCTGTGGTTTCTGCCTACCCCTATGGGGAAAAGGCGTGAGTTCATGTATGTGTATTTTTCATTTCGTGCATCTTTGAGTATTAGCAAACATGCTATAAGTGCATTAGCACATGAAGTATTGGTGATTAGCGATTTAGTCGTATTTTGGAAACTTGACACCGCGAATGATCCTCACACTGTATTATCAATGAAGCTGCTTACTAAAATGCGACGCGCCCTGCGTCGCGTTTTAGTAAGCTGCTTCATTGCACCGAAACAATCTTAATGACGCTATCGTGACTGAACGCAAAAAATCATCAAAATGCAATGCAACTTAGATTAAGGCAGACATTAATCGCTGACGGCCGATACTCGTAGAAACAAGTAGCAGTGACCGCACTAAAGCGCAGGCCACACTGCCTGCTAACTAGCGAGTGAGCAAGCCTCTTTTTTCATAATTTGGTTCACACCGCTAACAACCGAAAGAGCCAAAACAAAGTATGAAAAGATGCTCGCTAGCTGGCGGTGTAGCCTGCGCTTTATAACCGCGGAATCGTTGTGGTGTGAGTGTGTGGGCCGTTCAGACAAGTTTGGTCACTCTCTTAATAGCGTGGCATGTTCTCGGAAGTAGGGAAATAAGGCAGGACCCTGCGACGCCCTAACATCCTGTTGCGGCTTGCTTAGTGATTAGAGCGTTATTCCCTTAGGGTCGTTTTCAGGAACAGTTTGTTAGGCTACAGGCTGAACAATCCTATTGTGTCTGCTAGGCTTATGTAGTGCTTATGAATATGTATTCTCATTTATATTATTAAGCTTATGTACAGGGAAAATTAGGAATAAAAATACATCACTTTGTATAACATCCAGGGTGAATTTTTCAAATGGACGTAGATGGTCAAATCTGAAATTATTTTATGAGGTATATCGAAAAATACTCAAAGGACTCTCGAGCTGAATTTAGGCTGAAAACTAAAACTGAGTCATTAGATTTTTGGTAAATCAATATTCCGAGCCAGGAATCGAACCCGTTGATTTTGAAAAAAAAACACTGCTGTATTCGAGTGTCGCTAACAGGGATTAAATTCTGGGAAGTAATGATATGCGGGAAATTAAAGGAAAATGTTTTTTATGTTTTTATTCATATTTCGAATAAATACATTCTCTTTTTTAATCAAACTTACTTTTTGCTCAATTCTGAAACCTTGTCGACATACTCCCAAACCCTTTAATTAGATAAAGAAAAAAAAAGCCTGAAAATACATTGTTAGGCACATGTTTCTCTGTAACTGTCCAACAAGGGTTAACAGTATTACGGCTTTTAGGCATTTAGGTGAAATTACATCGAACCTAGATTCCGACGTTATTTGTCTTAGCTGTCTGTGAAAATTTTATTACAACTTGGCACAAATTAAGAGACTGAAAGCAATCGGGTTTCAAAAACAGGTTATTTAATTTTAATTATGAATTCTTGGAAATGTTTGTAGGATTCTGCATTACGGAAAAGGCATATTTTGTTTGAGACAACGTTATTTTCACAGTCACAGTCATACCATTATTGAAGTTAGAAGCAAAACAATCAAGTAAATTAATTAGAAAATAATAATTTACAAAAAAAAACGTTTTACATACCTACCTACAGTTAACTAAAAAAAAACTTGACATAAAAACTGGAAATAAATATAAAATAAAAACTTTCCTTATTGTTCATTTTGTATTTCCCACTTCTGAAGAAAGGCCTTCCTCGACTCCACCTTTCCTTCACGATGCTGTACTTCTCGCTCAAGCTATACTTTATTTAGTAATCTGTCAAACAGAAGCCTAATTCTAGAATAAAAAACATTTTCATAAAAAGACTTTCGTTCCTATTAACTGCGAAGTCATTCTCAAACGTGACGCAACACTATAGCCCTTTCATGCCAAATCAATGGCCTGGCCCCAACGTAGCCCATTGTCTAATGTTTGGGATGTTGTAGGAGCACGGTTAAGCTCTTTAGCCTTGTGAACAGGGTCCTGGGGTATGTAAGGGCGTTGAACGAAATGCTGATACAGCTAAAACATTTTATTCATGAAAATTCTAATTTCAGCTCAGTGCCTGAGTGATCCAACCTCCGATGAAAAATTGAGGAATATTCTAAAATCAGACTATGAAGAAAATGTTACTATATAAATAACTAGCGGACGTCACGTCACGCAGTTTCACCAGCGTAGTTCCCGTTCCCGTGGGAGTACGGGGATAAAATAGCCTATATTACTCAAGGTGAATGTAGCTTCCTAATGGTGAAAGAATTTTTGAAATCGGCGCAGTAGTTTTTGAGTTTATTCATTACAAACATACAAAAATACAAATCTTTTCTCTTTATATTATTAGTGTAGATGTAGATATACTTATAAGATACGCCATGATGACTCACATCCGCCATATTGAATTTCGTGTGACGTCATAAGATCGAGGACGTCGTCGAAATCAAGAGTTATTCAGCGACATTTTTAAATCAGTTCTGTACGGTATGAATATGTAGTACAGTGTTACTAGGTCATAAATGATATTAAATACGAGTGAGTAGTGTTAGCTTGTGTATAACACTCACGTAAAATACGCAAAAAAATGCTTCATGTATTGACAAAACAGACCGCCATCCCAATCATCGCCAATGTAGCGAAGAAGTTGTTCCAAAATGCTGTGTGGTTTTAGAAACGTTTTCCGCGAAAGTAACATACTCGTAATTATAAGTTACTTCTATTCTATAGAAGTACCTACTAATATTTCAAATGTGGTGTAAATTCTGGGAACTGACTCAACTCCTACTGAATCTGACACCAACTGAGTTCACACCATATAAAATTAACAGACTGGTGGGTGGTCTGAACTATTCTGTGTATATTGTTAAATTTCCCAGAAACATTCATAAAATGTCTCGTCAAAATAAAAATATTGTTTTTTTTTTAGTTGTACATCAATGTATACTTAACGACTGCATATCAGTAACGCTTTTTCTTTTTGAATATTTTTCTTGAAAAACGTATTTTCTTTAAATTACACGCAAAAATATCAGCATCTATTTGTGTAACATAACCGTGTTTCTCGTAAATCTTTGAGGTAAAATACAAGAACAAATCAACACAAATATCCGAGCAATCTTACCTCATGTACATCCATACTCCGTAGACACATTTGTATTCGACTGAGATCCCTATTTACCCACCATAAACCCAACCGTATCGTACTACCAACAGTTCCACAAGCCATAAGGAAAAATTGTCACCTATCTCGATGAGATGAAACAAGGAAAGTTAACAGCATGTTTAGGTTGATATTAATACATCACAACGGTCGGACATCAATTTATCAAGCAGACAAGGGACTGAGAAGGACCGGAGTGATACTGTCTCCAGCTGAAATTACTTGTAACCTTACGAGGTTAGCTTTCATTCATCTTGGGGCCATTCATCAATCGTTCGTTAGAAACAACGGACGATCTAGCTGTTGTAACTATCTTTTGTTTAGAACACAGTATTCGTATTTTTAAATAATGACAACAGAAAACAGTGAAAAGGCTTTATAGGTCCTTATAGCCGAATTTCATCTCTTTTGATAACTGTACTTTAACTTTTTTTTCTTGTGGTCCCAAATAACCACTCAAAAATATTTAGGAGGAATCCGGGTCCGCGGTCCTGGTCCCAAAAGCCCCCCGACCTAACAAAACACGAAATGAGCATTTAAAATGAACTAATGCCAAAACAAAAGTGTTTTCGAATTCAATCAAATAGGATTTCAAAAACTAATTAGAACCGGGGGATTATTCTGAAACTGTTTTCTTTTATTTACGAAATAATCCCTGAAGAAACAGCGAAATTCACGGGAGTAAGTTTGAAGTTTAATTAGTGGGGTGAAAAGTTTGCTTTCGATACCGAACAGGTACGCATTAAATCGATAAGTGAAGTTCGAAAAGTTTCGCGTTTCGATTGTGTGATAGAACCGCATCGGTAAACAATAATTTATTTTCAAATGGGCGAAGTGGGACTAATGATTTTACTTTTCGGGAGTGTGAGTGTGAAAATGACTTGAAATTGTTAATAAGAATAAACTTACATACTTTAGGTACTTTTAATGGCACTTTCGTACGGTTTAAACCCGAATTTTGGCAGAAAACGACGCATGGGCAGGCCCAGATGAGATTGATATTATGCCATGGTGAGATGATCTAGACCAATTTTTAAGAGATTTGCCTACAAAAGTATGAGAAGGAGGGAAGCGAGGCCCTTGCACTCTAGAGGGGCAAAATAGGCTTATACAAATAAATGCGAATTTTCCACTACATTTTAATTTTATACCTAACTCGGACTCCTTGTCTAGACGAGCGTATAACAGGCTAAAAATGTTTCGACACAATATTACCTTTCAAATATCGTTCCAAAGCATGTTCCGCCTCTTGAGTCGCCGTCAAATACTGAAAAATGTTTCGCCTCAAAGGACTGAATGTTGGGAGCAAATGCCTCGGAAATGGTATGCCACGGAAAAGGTGGCTCACATCTGTGTCGACGAACGTCGAAACGTCACCAGTTGACGGTGTAATGCGATGAAGCTGGAAAGCGGTTTTGTAGTCGAGTGCCTTTTGTTTGCTATCACAGTTGATAGTGTGTCGGTATTTGTGGGGTGGGTTATGCAAATATTTGTTGCATATTGTGGTTCTCATTGGTATGTTGAAAAAAGGCATAATGATTATTTTAGATTATTATTATTTGTTTTACAGATAATTAAAAAAAAAAGATAATTTTATGGAGATGTATGAAAAAAACGTCACGTCACGTCAATAAAGAAAAAATACATTACATTATGCGCTAAACACGTTGCTTAACAAAGAATTAAGCAGAAAAAAATGTATAGAGGGAAAATATGAGTCACATTCACGCAGAACGGCCATCACTCAGCATAATCCCGTGACACCATGCGAGACAGTGGCTTCATATTAGCGTTCATATTGTGTAAAATAAGCCACTAAGATTGAATCTGATTACAGACAGGCTGCGTGGGACGGACCAAGAGTAAGTAAATAACTGTTTCATCTAATTAAGCTTATATAAATATTTCAAAACTAAAGTTAAACCAACTGATAGAAGCTTAGTTATTAGTATATTCAGCCACTAGTTCAATTACTGCTAGATACATAAATTCGCCACGAAGCAATATCTGTGTGAAATTCTGGTGCTAAGTGTTCCCCGTGGACAAAATAGTGCAGAATATCCCTGTGTCTGTTCTTCTGTAATTGTTATTATTGCACTGATTGGTCGAATAAAATGCTGCATTATCTCTACGATCGCGACGTCTTTTGTTTTTGGTATATTTTAATAGCAGTGTTGTTGTAATTGCTGTATGTATTTGGTCTTTGCAGACGCTGTAGTGGTGCAGCCGTAATCTGAGTAGAAGATAAAGTAGAAACCGCATCTAACTTAAACAAACTTTTGTTTGAGATTAAGGTTTGGCTGCTTTATTCAAAGCAACGTCTTATTTAAATGAGACAGCTGTAAGTCTACATGTTTTGCCATATTTACGTAGAATACACACAAGTACCGCAATCCATGCAAGAGTTAGTTAAAGAAGCCTTAACAAAACCACATAATCAAATAAACTTTCATAAAGGAATCAAATCATTTAGCCCATGATATAAAATTAACAACGTAAAGGTTTCTCGTTTTCTTTACGGAATTTTTCCATTTTGAGCTTCATTACTAAAAGAGTACGGACTATTTTTGTCCTCGCCACCAATATCCGGACCCATGTCACAGCGTCATTTCCTTTAATTCTGAACTTCGAACTAAACGACCTTTATTAGAAGTCAATTGGTTTTCATATCAGCTTTCGTGAAAAAACTCTAGTGTGTGGGGGTTAATGTGGTCCCAAACTTTTGTACTAGCAGGAAACAACTTTTAATTTGATTAGTTCTCTCTATCTTAACTTGTTACAAGCGAGTTTTTTTCCAGCTGCAACTAGTTAACGAGTTGAACATTATTAATTGCTGTGGTGTGTCGGTACAACACTAGCATGAATAATATATGCGAAAGAGCAATGTGTTCGGTTACTCGGCTAGCAAATAGCAGGTTTAAAATTGTTAATAATGAAATTTCAATATGCTCGGGCCTCGTCCGATAAAAAGTAAAATTCCAATTTCGAACTGCTGAAAAGAAAATATGCAATTAAGCGGATGCACTGTGGGCGTTTTTTTTTTGTAAATCTCATGATAAATTCTTGTTTATTGTAAGTGTACGCACTAATTACGTTAGCTGCGATCGGGGGATTGAAATGAAACCAAAGATGACTACTTAATCTATATTTAAAGTAAAAGAATTACATTAACTATAGCCTAAACTAGCCTAGCTCCTATTCGATGTTTTGAATATGGAATGATCATCTTCTTAGATTCTTGTTATTAGCTTATCTTATGTACGTGAAATGAAGTGCTTGTTTTGGCTCTTTACTTTCGTACGGTTCCACCTTGAAACCTTGAAAGTATCGGGTGCTGAGTCGGTGATTTCCGTTTTGCGGGGTCGATCGCTCGATGCCCGCGTGTCACGAAGTAGAGCGTCGGCGTTTATGCAGCGGCGTGTAAGTCGCGGATTGGGGTCTAGGTCGTAGGTAGCGCTGTGCGTAACATCTCCACCCGCAGATCAGGAACTATTTAGAACTTTGAGAGAAAATGTTTCTGGAACTTGTCCTCTGGGTGTGTGGTCCTCTTTCCTCCTTTCGGGTTCCTCGTAGGTGTGTCCTTCGGTGCTGGGTGCTTCGGAGCGTTTGCAAAACCATTTGCTGCGATAGCCCAGTGTGGCTATAATGAGTGCGCCTGCACCTAGTAGTGCAGCGTAGAAGGGTGTGGTCGTATGGTATATGAAGTCCGATTGTAGTTAGTTAAGTTGTATCGGCTGGCTGGTCATAACTTGGTTCTGGATGTTTTGTAGTTCTTCTAGGTCGATTGAGCTAGAGTGAACTTGAGTTAATGCGGTTCCTTGTGTCTCTGCGTCGTAGGGTATGTTCATTAGTTTCAAAGGTTGCCTTTGTATTACGTCGTTGTCATTGATTGAAGTTACTTAGTCAGGAACTCTTGAGGGCTTGGTTCATGATAAGTTCTTGTATGCGGTCAGGTTTTGTTCGTTTTCGATGGGTTATTTCCTTTTCACAGAGATACCAGTTGCTGAAATTCGAGCATTCTGCTTCTATGTACACGGAAGAGTCCCCATTAGTTGCTATTAAGGGATAGGTAGGGATAAGGGCTTGACGGTTTTTGTTGGGTACTATAGACAACTTGTATAATTGCGGTTTTAGAAATTATGGAAAATCTGAAAACTATTACTATCTGTTTTTTGTTGAAGTATGATCCGGGCCTGATGATGTCGTAGTATTCCCTGAGCTCTAGACTTAATATCTCATCCTTACTGTATATTTTCTCTAACTTATTTACTATGGACCTAAGTGTTTCTACGTCTATCATGTAGTGTGCCGTGCTCGATGCGTGTATAAAAGCTAACATATTTTCTATTCTGACCAATTCTAATCTTAAATCTTTTACGTTTTCGCTTTTTATGGACACGAGTTGACCGAACTTTGCGTAGTTAACTAAATTCGATTGTTAAATTTATTAAACTGAATTGGCAATAGTGTGGGGGTTGGATTCCTTACGTTTTTTTTTAACCTTTTGAGTACTGGTCTACGTTTATTAGGCGTGTAAATGCGTATGGGTAAATCGGCTAGAATGGTACCTTGGGTATACCGCGGTGCTGTTTTCTTGGCGGCTTGCAGAGGGGTTCTTAATGAGTACTTGTTTTTTTTCGCGTTCGCGGCTGGATAAATCCATGTGTCTATCTACCATCTCGAATGGTTTTGTTGCCGGGGGTACATTATTAAACTGGGGTCTAATAAGTCTCCGGTCATATTTGGCTTGCACGCAGGTAGTGCATTCGTTGGTGAGTTTGGCTATTTGGTCTTTCATTTTGGGCCAGTAATACTTACCTGAGAGGGCTAAATAGCTTTCGGTAATTCCTTGGTGATTAGTTTTGCCGTCATGGTAGTGTTTAATTATCTCTTGCTGATGTAGATAATCTTTAACGTTTTCTAATTCTGTCTTAGCTAGTACTAAGTTCATAGATGAGCTCCTTAACTTGTATGAGTGGCATGATGGAATACATGGCATGAGGTGGATTTATTAGGATACCGGTTTTTACTTTCGGGTTTGCATGCTCTTTGAGGACATTGACTACGTCTTGTTCCAATCTAGATGATGATATTTGTATTGCTATGCGCGTGTGAGTTTCTAACGGTTTAGTAACGACTGGTTTGCGTTTGACATCTTTTACAATCGTAAAGCATAATTGTCTGTGGAATCTGTTAAGGGGTTCGTCTGTGATCGGGACTTCTAGTGTGGGATGTTCGTGACTGGTGTGTACAATTGCAGTGGATGGAGTGTCGATCGGTATTCTAACCAATTTCGAAGATTGAGCAGGTATAATGTCCTCATGCAGGTTAACATTGCAGGGATTATACATGCGGATAGGATTTGATGAAGTGCGCGTTACTAACCTCTGATCTTTACAGTCTATTTCGGACTCCCATCTAGTTAGCAAATCTAAACCAATTAAACCATCAGAATGTTAATGGAAGCGATATCCAAATAACTTGACCAACTCTGGATCGTTGAATTCCTTGAAGCAAGGTAAACTTATAGAGTAGTTATTTCTACTAAGCGCGTAAACATTGGTAACTTCAAACGGTTCGTTATAGTTCAAGGTAAAATTCGGAAAATATTTTCTTACAGCTTCTGGACTTTTAAAAGACTGATTCGGGCCGGTGTCAATTAGAAACTTCAAAGGTGGTTCCGATATTAGTATGTAGGGCAACTGACGCTGGGTTTGGAGATTAATTCTATCTTTGTTTTTTTTTTATTTCTGGGCCTCCTGGAAATCCTGATTTACCTGACTTGGACTGAGGACCTGAGGTACAGTTGAATAAATAATATTGCCTTGAACTCCTACATTGCTTAAAGTTGGACCATAGTTACACTCTAATGAAGCGAACGGGTGATGATCGTGATAAATGTCATCGCAACTAAACCAGGTCGGCTGGTAATAGTGCTTTGTCGGGTAATATGAATCGCCGTATAACGCACACTCATTTATGTTTATTTCCCGAGTTTTAAAGTTGTTTGGTGGCGGATTACCTGAATTTTGCCAATTATGGCCAGTTAACTTTGGCCTGGGTGAAAAATGCTGTACCCCACTCATAGGTTTAGGACCTTGATTCTGATTTTGCACCGGGACGTTCCTAGGTGGCAAACGGAACATGTTACTTTGAGCGTTGTAAGGTGCGCGGAATATATGCTGTGTTTGATTAGGCATGCGGTTTTGGGCCTGGTGATTAACAGAGTTAGGGTTGAACCGCATGGTTGTGGTGTTGGTAGTTGGTCGGGTCTGATGCCCACAGGATTGGGCCTGTTGGGAATCGGCTCTGCGAAATTACTTCTACGCAGAGGAACTGGGTTGGTATTTGATGAAAACTCACAAAGTTCCTGAAAGTACATAACGTTAAGTTCTTCCTGTACATATTCGAGGGACTTCTCAATAGTGTCGGGACGCATGCACCGAATGCGGGATCCTAATGGTTCCATTAATCCTCTTACAAAAGCCTGCATAGTAACTTTCCTATACAGCGTACGTTTCGCTTCCACTGTAGTAGAAATTTGCTTGTGTAATGTTAAATACGTCGTAATCGTACTAAGCAAGGTTTGGCATTCCTCATAGAATTCCTGAGGTGTCCTATTTCTCTGCGTGGCTAAATAAAGGTCTCTATACAAAGCTGTTTCGTCTCGTTGATCTGAAAAGTTATTGACTAAGGCCGTTCCGATTCCTAGCCAATTTTCAGGTGTGCCATTGGCATTGATGGTACAGGCGGCAGTGCTTTTTTATTTATTTCAAGATGCCATTAATTACGCATAAGTTGCTTAACTCGCTACCTTGGGCACTACTAACATATTCAGCTACTATTTGATCGCATATTTTAATGAACCTAGTCAAAACATTTGGGTTCCCATCGAACTCCGGGACCATACGAAGGCCCTTGAAAATCGTATCGGGGTCGTGGGCTATTTTTACGCTAATTACGCTACTACCTATGCTATTCTCACTATCACTATCCAAATCCCTACTGTTATCTATAGCACCCCAGCGAGCCGTACGGGATGCGAGCTTCTGGGAACTGGAATTTTTCAGGTGGGAAATATTGGAAGTTGAGTGGTTCTAGGACTAAGAGGGAAGCAACACAGGAAAAATTCAAGTGTACTTACAAATTCTTCATTTCTGGCTCTCTCGTGAATCGAAGTTTGGATTTTCTGCAGCTGGACCGTAGATTCGGATATTCGACGCCGGGGCTCGATAGCCACCCAGGCGATTCGCGTACGCGGATTTCGATACTAGAGATCCCTAAGCTCGCGAACCGGCCCGCGAATATCCTACCGGCTGCGCCAATTACGTTAGCTGCGATCGGGGGATTGAAATGAAACCAAAGATGACTACTTAATCTATATTAAAGTAAAAGAATTACATTAACTATAGCCTAAACTAGCCTAGCTCCTATTAGAAGTGTGAATATGGAATGATCATCTTCTTAGATTCTCGTTATTAGCTAATCTTATTTACGTGCAATGAAGTGCTTGTCTTGGCTCTTTACTTTCGTACGGTTCCACCTTAAAACATTGAAAGTATCGGGTGCAGAGTCGGTGATTTCCGTATTGCGGGGTCGATCGCTCGATGCCCGCGCGTCACGAAGTGCAGCGTCGGCGTTTATGCGGCGGCGTGTAAGTCGCGGATTGGGGTCTAGGTCGTAGGTAGCGCTGTGCGTAACACACTAAACAAACGTGTCTCTTAAAATCACCGACGACTTAGTTAGACTGTTTAAGTGATGAACTTGAATTATGTTTAATTTAGCTTGTTGTTTACATAAGCTATTGAACATCAAACTAATCTCCAAAGGCTTTAGAAAATTGATTGATTGAGACAAGGGTTTTTGGGTTCCAGTGTTTAATTTAAGTTAATTGGGTCATTATTAAACTTTAAGTGTTTGGAGCAAGACAATTTATAACTCGAACTACTATAAATTGAGCTCGTTTATAAGGTAAGTTTTCTTTCCAAAGCGAATTTGATTTTAGATAACAAACTTTATGCTTTTGTAGATTGTTATCTAGAACAATCGCGGAAAGACTAAGATGCTGTTTTCGTAAGAAAACAATGTAGAATTAATGGCGGATGAAATGGAGATTCTAAAAGTTAAATTAAGATAAATTACAGCTGTTTGGAATAGGACATTGCAAAGGAAGCGTTGTGCGTAGGAGTGGCCTCTATCTACTAATTAATGATTCGCATTTAGGGCTGATTGTTGTTGTCAGCGTTTATTAGTTTGCTGAATAGAGCCGTAGAGTAGTTTATTATTTTAACATTTATTAATCAGACCTTATGTCTACAAGGTCCTGACAAGATAAACCATTGCGTGTAAATACAAATACTTTTACGATAATATAAACCCTATTCATCAAATCTTTATTTAAATAATTTCCCCATCTTGCCTTCCAACGGGTATCACATGCATTATTTATGAGAGCCGAGAAACAAAACAAATAAAACATTGAAAACGTTTCAAAACACAATATTTGAAGTTTATTGGGAACAAGTTGAAAGCATTTTATTTACCTGTTCCTTCTTCCCCGAGAGTTTTCGGATTGAAGTTTACTGCTTCATCTTTATAAAATGTTCCTACTTTTTAATCTAAACTACAAAGTTCTCCGTGTTCGTAATGAAAACTGTGCAAGTTCGAAACTTCACCTGACCGTCACAGCCTAATAAAATTCTCTTTGGTATCAAAACTGGCCAATGACAACTCGGGACTAGCCGACTACCGTCGAACAACAAAACTAACGCCGCGCGCCGGGCACACACATTAAACTTTTAGCATAGCTGAATAGCGTTTTCTACTCTCTCCCTCTACTCTCAGCGTTTCGGTTGAAGTATCGCCGCGTTTTAGCGACTGCATCGATGCTGCTTTGAATGAAACATGTTTCCAAATCCTTCCAGCGTTCGGAAAAAAACTTTTGGCTGTAGCCTTTCCAAACGAGTTCAGCTTGCGACCTCGCCACGTGAATAGCTTATGAATAAGGATTCCGTTTGAGCCTAAAACTAGTGGGACAATCCCCAAACACGTTGCAGGTAAATCCGTAAACAATACAATGAAAAGACCATTATTATAGGACATACACTGATATTTTTATTATTTGATGTTCTTCAGAAAGGTCAGGTGGGTAGTATCTACTCGCAACCGGCTTGCGTGTATGATCAAAATAATGTGTGAAGGACTGCGACAAAAGGAGTAGTTCCCTAGTTCTTTCTGTAAAAAGCTGCGTTTCTGGGTAGGTACGGTCTTCTAGTAATAAATTCCTTTTTGGATTCATGCCAGCCTAGTACTACCCGTAACTAGCACAATTGTACTAACACTACTTGATCCCATACAATGTTAAAAATGCGGTGGGGGCAAAATAATGATTTAATAAACTGATCCCGCTGGTCCCAAATGAGCGGGATCAATTTACTAAAGAGCCATACATACATACATACTCACGACTTTTTCCAACGGGGGTAGGCAGAAAGCACAGAACGCCACCTGCTACGATCCTTACATACCTACTCCTGTTGCCTCATCCACGTTCAACTTTCATACACCTGGTCATACTCGCACGCCAGTTACGAGTACTGCGCACCTGACCTTTCTGAAAAACTTCACCAATAAAGTCAGTGAGTATGTCATTCTAGGGCGTCCCCTCCCGGCATTGCCTCTTACATCTGACTTGACTCTGACTCGTCACCACATGACCAAAACTATCAAAGACGATTTTCAATTATTTAAGTCACTAGATTTTTGTCATGCTACAGTTAATTCACTGAATTCTGCTGCGTGGAACGACAATTCGTACAACGTTAATCTTATCTACAAACGCTTTCAATTGCGGCAATAACACCCACAGCACAGTAATAGCATCGAATTATATTCTTGTTTGCTTACCAAACACGCACTTTATAGTCCAAATATACGGAACAACCACGTAATTTATTGACGTCATCCTACCAATAAATGGCCATCAATGGAATTAGGGTTATTAATTCGTTTTAGTCAACGCGACGGTAATTTTAGTTGGAATTTGTTTTTGGCTGATTAGTGAGTAAATAACGGGTGTTCGTCAACTCCTTAATGAGTGCCTATTTAGGGGAATAGGTAACTTTATGTTAAATAACTGTTTGGAATCGGTCTTGTTTTGCTCGAAAATACTTCAACCTTTGGAAATATTTTGGCGATACCTACACTTTTTACAGCGATATGAATCGGTTTATGGTTTTTATAGTCATGAAAAATTATAATACATTGTGAGAAATGATTTCACACTTCTATATGCTTTATCATGTGGTTATTGCCTAGCTTGGTTTCAGAGTTTTTATGCCGCCCATAGGCCTCTGACTTGTCAGTACATTTTATTACACTGTTAAGTTTAATCATGTTTTTGGTAATCCTACAAAAAAAACATACTTTTTCGGAAAAGGTATCTTTGATGACAGATTTTTTATGATTCCAAAAAAGTAACGAGGGATGAGACCCAGCACCAAATCATAATAATCACTATTCTGCCCCTCTTATCCCAATCTGTGTGTTATTATTCTAACCATAATTCCACAAAAATGAAAACACACACGAACAAGTAACAATTCATTACAAAAATCCAAAAACTCCATGTAACATAATCGACTACACAAAAGTTTCGTCTGTAATTTTCAGTCCAGCTCGAAACGGAATGGAGGTAAAAGTATTGATTCACTAATAGCACATTAAATGTTAGCAAAATAACTGCTTCATAACGAGGCATAAAGCTCGTAGCACCGTTATTACTCACGGCTCATTTTGAAGCAATCTGGAATACTGCATTCTTTCGTAGTGATGGGAGCAGGCCGGCCGGATTGCCTTTGAATACGAATATGCACTGGTGCAATGAGAATCGATATGAAAGCTGAATGCAAGATTTAGTTGAACGAGTGTCAATTAATGTTTGTTATGAAATACTATTCTGACTACCTGTATATAGAATTTAATAGGAACTAGTTGTTGCTCGCCACCTTCAACCACGTGAAATTATTATAAAAATATTACTTCCCTATTTAATTTGTTAACAATTTCAAGGTTTACTAAATGGTTTTGCACGGAACCCTGTTTTTTTTTCTAAAATAGAATCCTAATTAAGTCCTTATAACACCAGCTATATGTTTGTAAAAGTCTCTGAAATTTGGTCCTGCCATTTCAGAAATTAGCCGGAACAAACAGGCAGACAGACAGGCAGAAAAACTTAAAAAATAAATTATACGAGTAGTAAAAAGCTCTTGTTTTGACATGACAAACAGACACTTCAATTTTATATATTCTATTGTATACCCCATCCAGATTTCGGATTGCTACTGAGGAATTCGTCATGGAAAAAGTCGGTCAAAAATATGCTCGACTTGAGAATCGAACCCTGAACTTCATCGGCACCAGTAGCGCTTGGGATCAATAGACTAACAAGGCAGTAAAATCAGGTTACTTTATCTGAACGAAAATTTTCTTTGAAGATCATAATGAAGACATAATCCGTGTGATGACAGAGAATAAGCAAGTTTGTCTTGAGTGGTTGGCGCAAAGGGATTTGTGTGAAGATCCCCTTTGATGAGATGGGGAATTATGAACCATGACGTTAGTGGTGATGGAAAAACCCAGATACAAGGTCAGATAATGTTAAACTGTTACTGTGTATCATTCAATTACTTCTCCCCCATAGCTCCTTCCGTGTGATTATCTCCAGTCAATCTCTAACAACCATTTTACAAAATTCAATTCAATTAAATTTCAATTCATTTAGTCTCTCTTCACAATATTGGTTCATAAAAATTAACAATGTTTTTGACAAAGTTATATTCCACCATTCCAAGAGACTGGTGCCTGAAGTAGGCTTTCGAAGAAGCCTCTGTTACCGGTCACCAGTAAATATCATTCGGTGATAATGACAAGAAAAATATGTGCAAGAGTCGATTACTTGATTGATGGTAGGGAAAAATACTTTTGTATGGACTTTTCTACTTACCATTTTTGTATGGACGTTGGACCAAGTGCTGCCCAACATTGAATCATAGTGCATAATGTTTCTTGGACTAATACTAGTCTGTGACGCTTCAGAATCTATCCGAAGAGTATTGAGAAAAAAAATCTATTGTATTGGTTTTACATTGACAAAAAATCATAACCAACAGTTTATTTTTAAACTTACACTGTCACTTTCGGGATATCTTCCATTATTGAGCTCAAAACAATTAACAAACACGGAAGATATCCCGTAAGTGACAGTATAAGCTTAGTTTTAAACCGTGAAAGCTTAAAACATTGTTTGAGCTTATTTTTTAAATAAAATACGGTATATTATAAACAATGAATTATATTATTATAACAACACTTAGTTAAGGATAGTCGGAGTCGTAGGAAGAGTTCGCGCTAAATAATAAAAAAAATAGCCACTCGGGTCGATCTTTAGGTTATGCCTTTCTTTTCTAGGTTAGTCTGTGGATGGGTGACCACCTATTACATACCGAGTTTTGTCGTCGTCCGTTTTGTCCTCCGTGCCTTGGAAAGCACGCTAAGCCGTTGGTCCCGGCTGTCATTTAGATCTTTGACAGTCGTTACAGGTAGTCAGTGGCCCAAAAGTCAAAAATCAAAAGTCAAGTCAAAAGTCTGACAACCAGTCTTACCAAGGGGTATCAGATTACCCAGTAATAACTGGATTGTGGAGGTCAGATAGGCAGTCGCTCCATGTAAACTAGTATTCAGCTGCATCCGGTTAGACTGGAAGCCGACCCCAACATAGTTGGGAAAAGGTTAGGCAAATGCTGGTGGGCATCGAAAACTTGGAGAGGTCGTTAAAGCGACCGTTATAGTTTTGAATAGTAAATGTCTCCGTGGTTCATATTTGCTTGCTGTAATAGCTAGGCACATGTTTGATCTGGTTCGTCTCAACTTCCGCTGTGATTTTGTTTTACAGATCGACCAACTTGTCTTGGAATTTAAAATCGAAACATGACAGACAGACGGAAGGAAAAAAAAATAAAAGTATTCCCATGCCTGGGCAGCATTTGGTCCAGATTGGTCAATCTCCTTTGGTTTCCCGAAGCACTGAAACGATTCAAACCCTTGATGTCTGAAAAGTGACCACCCACTTACAAACTGACCGCCCCACAAGTACCTTTTACGAACCACGAACTGGTGAAAATTCTAATTTGAAGCCACAAAATAGTAATGAATCCGTTTTCTTAGAGCAATATCTTCAGATTATTCGTTGAACTTCTGAACCGGTTAACCACCTAAATATTACAATTTTGCAAATGATGCTTCGTAAACTAACTAAAATATCCAAAACTTCAACGCTTCAGGTGACAAACTTTATTCCAAGTTGTAAAATGATTATCTACCTGTTTTCGAAGTTATTTGATAAAATAATTTGTTGTTATTATTTTCGTATTGAATATAATTTGTTTGAGTTTGTTTAGATGAGTTGAGGTGCGATGTTGTTAGCGGATTTGCATACCCTTTCAAATTATGTTAACATTGTCGGGTATTTCCTTTTAGTTCTGATATTTTGTTTGGAAAGGTTGCTCACCTTTGCCGTTATGCAAGGCAACAACTAAAGGATTATGCTAAAAGTGCGGTTCACTACATAATCCGTTTTCCAGCTTCATGAATAAAGTATGCTACCTTCAGCCATCACTCACATTCAATTCACTGCAGGCTGGTGTGAGATGGGAGTTTTTAGGAAAATCTTTGCTTTCTTTTTTGGGCTCCATAGTGGCTTCGTTTATAATTGAGTGTTTATTTTCACTACGTGCCTGAGATTTACTTTTTTTCTGGGATATAGCGCTAAGTCCTTGGTAGGGCTTTGTCTCACGTTTTACAGACATACGATTTTATCTTACAAAATCTTACTGTTACAAAAAACTGTGCATTTCTTATCTGTCTTCAAGCCTCTATTTGCTAACCCGTTCTTTACATTGCAAGAATGTATGTTTTCAATTCTCCAATAACAGTTATACTGGCGACATTGAAATCAAAACCTAAATAGCTATAACATAGATTTGACCGACACTAAAAACAAATCAAAGGAATTATTCGAATACACCAAATGTTTCAAAATAAATAAAAGCTAAACGGTTCAAAAAGCATGAAAAACGCTGTCACGTCAAACCATTGGCCTATTTCTGTTTGGCACATTTAGGGAACAAAAAATGTTCATTCAAACTAAAATGTGGAAGAAAAATCAGTGGGAGAAACATTGCAGGATTTATATTACAAAGAAATAATGAATATCAAATTGTATTACGGTTGCCAACAAAAGTCGATGAAACCAAGGTATACAATTAGTAACATTTCATATATCTAATTGCCCAGGGTTTGTATTACCTCAATTTTTCATCAATTTCAATGTTTAATTGTACTTTATCAATAACGTAAACTATACCGACTCAGACAGTTAAAATATACCACCAGAGAATTCCAAGCCCATGATTATTAGATAATGTAGGTAGTACTCAATTAATTTCACACTCATTACTTATTTAGAAGTAGAAAATAGATATTACTTTTCTGCGAACTACTCATCAGCAGACCATTATACCTAACAAAACATTATACCACTAAAAGCTGAATTTGCAATAACATTTTCAACAAAGTTCGGATTTACTGAATACGAGTTTTATCAGGCTGTCAAGTAGACATTGGCCCTATGTGTACGTCCTGTGAAAAGTTGTACCTAATGAATTGCCTTGTCAAAACGTTGGCACAACTTCTATCTGAGCATTGACGTATATTTAGAAAAATACGCTATTCTGAGACACAAAAACCGGCAAAATAACGAGGTAGCTACGTAGGTTCTCCAGGGCTCCTTATTTGAGCCATTCTGGGAAAACTATTCAATAGAAGGCGCTTTGTATAGACAAAAAAATGTGAGCTGAAATTTTATTTACATGAGTTGAAATTCACAGAACTAGATAATAAAATGACATTACTCACAACTGACGGGAACGCCTAGCATACGTCGCTATTTATATTAGGAAATTAGTTACAAGGTATCCATTCTGTGGCCTAAATAAGCCGTGATCATTGCTATAGTAACTTAAAATACAACAACATTGAGTCAGGGTTACTAAGTCAGTGTTTTGGTAAACAAGTGAGCAAAAATCACTTCCACAATACTGCTAGCTAACGGCTACGGATGACGATGCAAGTGGTCTTATCCACTAATGTTACAATTACTTGCAAACGTTATTTCGCCACCCGAGTACAGAAAACACGACCCATGTATGGATGAAAACAACATAAGAAGTAGAAAGTGCAAATTACCGCGGTGCCAAATGTAGCTATATTCGAGGCAACAGGGAAATCTAGAAATGTCTAAAGTAATAACATTTATTTAGTAAAACCAACAACTCTAACCTCTGTAGAAATTCCAACTAAGCTACATTCAGGTATGCAAGCTGAACTTTACCATAGCAAACGAACTTTCCTGTACTCAAATCACACCATAAACTTGTTGCTTTACCAACTGCAGGGTAGAAAGAGACAACACGATGCCAAAGGCTTTCGATTTGAACCTTTCGTAAAAGGCCATTAGTCAAGCCGAGCTTTTAAACTGTGTAAATGACATGATTTATATCGTGGACGCTGATTTTTACTCTTTTTACTTTCAACGTCTATTTTGAAATGTTGCGCACATTCCATTTGGCCGTGAAAGCAAGTAAAATGAAAAGCCACTCGAGTATAAATGCCTTTACTTGCGACGTTGGTTCCGTAAGAAATAAATGGTAAAGCTTAGGGTGTGCAGCTTAATGTAGTTAAATTCTTGACTTACTTTGTGTGGGGTGTGAAAAGTATTGTAACTTCCTTCTTGTATGACATGTGCGAACAGTTTATATGTAGTTTCTTAAATGAAACTTAAATCTTGGAAGTTTTTGAGACATTTTTTTTTCATTGCCTATGTTGTGTCCCTCTGCTGGGAAAGGTCTCCCGTTTCTCCCTTCAAACCTCTCTGTTTTGTGCAACTTCTGCCCCCACTTACCTACCCCGCGAACATGATCAGATCGTCACACCACCTCCTCCGAAATATAATAAGCATAATTTAGTAAAAACATTCACGATATTAAAGTATGTATCTATAAAACAGCGTGTCCTTGGCAAAAAGGTCGAATGTCAACTTCAATGATTCATTTTAGTTTAAAAAATGAAAATACTTTTGTTCAAACAGCATAATATATTCTTTCGTAAAAAACATCTACTGTTTCGCAATAGTTTTCGGCTTCGACAGTTGTCACTGTCGAAGTGACATCGACAAAGTGATATAAAAATTCGGAACACTAAAAAAAACTAAAATGTATGCCAGAATACAAAAATAATACGTTGAAAGCGGATTATTTCCGTACGAACCACCGCACTGGTCACAATCCAATTTCCTAAGTTTTGGAACGCGACATCTGTCTGCCACTACAATGTGTATGAAAAATGCTGAATCTTTTCTACGAATAAGCCTCATCACCGTCATATATTGATCGAAACGTGAACGTCCAATTTTGTCGGTGAATATTGAAAAAATCATCAGGCATGGGAAAGGAATTTGTGACCAATAGATATGAGAAGAAAGATATAACGTTACGAAATATCTTTCGTGTTGTAATATAACTAAACTAAAATAAGTTTAGTTATAAACCGTGAAAGCTTAAAACAGTGTTACGCTTGTAATCCCCAAAGTGTTAGGCAGAGGTGCCCCTAATAGTACACCAACATTTCGCCAGTTATGTTTAAGTCCCATATGATAGGGGCGCTATCATCCGCAAATCCTGACTCCGTGGCTGTAACTGAGAAATTCCTGATGAAAAAACGCAATAAAACTTTGCCCGACCTGGGAATCGAACTTAAGACCTCATGCTTAGCTGTTCCACTTCCGACCACTAGACCAATTAGACAGTTAACTAACTATTTCGAACTATGTTGAATTGCAACAGTTATCTCCAAAATTTCGGTCAGTAGCTTAGCTTATAGTAAGCATAATTTTCGTAATAAGTGCCATATTTAGTCGGTGCTGTTGATAGGTAGCCTGTACACATACTAATTAACAATGATGTAACTGCACTATTAACTGCCTCGTTTATCTAGTGGTCGGAAGCGTGAGTGCTCAGTATGAGGTCCTGGGTTCGATTCCCAGGTCGAGCAAAGTGTTATTGGGTTTTTCCATCAGGAGTTTCTCAGTAGGAGCGATGGAGTCTGGAATTGCGCCCGGTTGATGGCAATAGGCTCGCTCTCTATTACATGGGACTTAAATGTATAACTGGCGGAGTGTGGGTGTACTATTAGGTACACCTCTGCCTATCCCTTCGGCGATTTCAGGCGTGATATTATGTTATGTACGGTCGAACAAGCTATTTGGTTTACATTTTACAATCTAATTTGTTGGTTAAACTGTAAACCAAATAGCTTGTTCGACCGTACTTACAGCAATTATCTCCACGATTTCTGTCGGTAGCCTAGCTTATAGTAAGCAGTATTTTCATGCCATCTAGTAAGTGCTGTTGATAGGTAATCTTTATCCATAGTAATTAGCAATGATGTAACTGCACTATTGTATGGTCTTCTCTTGATAGAATTGTATCTAATGTCGATATGGAGAGATGTATCGCCTGATCGCGTTCGCTGCGATGTGTCTTAGTACAATGCAATAGAAATGTCACCCATCGTACTAGGAGAGATCTTAGAATTGTCAGATAGACGACACAATACATTGATGAAGTGCAATAAGCTCCGTAGACCAAACGAAATTTTCTCAGAGCTATCTGATAATACTATTCAATTTTGAGTTCAAAATATATAATAAAATAACGTCGAAAATCCGTTTCCCTTATCCCATGAGGGTAGGCAGAAACTCCAGAACGCTACTACTACCACTCCTACATAGTCCTTTCGTCTTGACCACGTTAATACATCTGGTCTTACATTCACGCAGAAAATTAATCACAATCAAGTAAATAATCATTAGTATGTTCTAACGAGAGAATCTACATCTAAATTAGAAACATATTTCAAATTAATTACTCTAATAAATTCTACTATCAAAATAATCATACCATAAATAAAATCGTAATCGAAATCGGCAAAGTTTAATTAGAAGGGCGCAATAATTCATTATAAACACCTCAACTGATATTAATTGATCGGTATCATAAACACCTGACACTAGGAATATTAACGTTTAGCTTACTGCCCTAGTTTGTGTCTACCAATTAATCGAAATCATATTTTTGTATGAATATTTTAGGGTGTTGAAAATTATCGTAAGGAAAGCTTTTTTTTTCGGTTAGGTAATCATCAAGTGACTCCTCCCGCTCTGGGTGGAGCAGGAGGGAGTGTCAGACTTTTACTGACTAAAACCCATCCATGTTCCTTCATCGCCCTTTGTGTTCCGGGGCCACGGTATGTCTTTCGAACAGTCCCGCAGGACCGGCAGGCATCGGCCCATGCGGACCCCTTACTTTTTGCTGACTCTCTTTGCGGCGCGCGTGGAACACGAACGCGCCGTCGACACGGCCTGTCGTCATAAGACGGATGGACGGCGAGCTAGCCCATAGCTCTCCGTCCACAAGCCCGCGGCTACCTTGGCCGGGGGCCACCACGTGGCCCACGAGGATACGGTGGTGCTCCGCCCAAGCGGGGCACACCTCCACCGTGTGCTCCACCGTGTCCTCCGGTCGATTCTCGCAGTGGAAACACCCAAAACAACCGTGTCCGACGAGGACCTGCGTCAGGCGGAAGGTGAGGACACCGTGGTGTCTCTCAAGCCACTCCTCAAAGAGGGGACTTATCGCCACTATTGAGGAGTGCCTTGCACGGGGTTGCGACCGTCGCTCTCTCCATGTTGCCATGAGATCACGCCGGAAGTCTGTCCGCTGCGCGACAATTTGCCGCGGCAGCGGAGTTTCTCCCCGGCATAGCGCCTCCACGCGCCATTCTCGCCTATTATCGCCTCCAGATCCCATGGCGGCAATCCGGCAAGGAGGCGCGCCGCCTCGCGACATGTCGTGCGGTACCCACGGGCATCGTAAGGAAACCTTGAATCAAAATTTGAAGACATCATGCTTCGACAAAGCTGACTGTATTGTAAAAAGTTAGACCTAGTTCCCAGAAGTGATATTACAGGCTTACTGATGGGGTGCTTACAGATTGATGTTTAATATACCTTCAGAACGTATTTTGAAACACGTGTGGTAATCGGTCGGCTTGGTATGTGATGATGAAAATGCCATGAGGAAAATGTCGTGAGGAAAGTTTTGAGTATGAATGTGGATTAGAGTGGAGTAGAGGAAAGAAACGATGGATGGACTGTGTGAAGGTTGATATAGCAAGAATGGAGGTGTGTGATGAGATAACAAGTACCTAATAAAGAAGTATTGAAGAAGAAGACATGCTGCACCGACCACAAATAAATTGGGATATGGCCAAGAGAATGATGACGTATTTTGAAACACGTACCTTGATATCCATTAGTAAAATACCATGTAACATTCCATTTCCCTAAAACTGTCTGTCAGTGACAGTAAAATAATGATTTTTTATCGCGCAACACACTCCTGATAAAAATGTTTTTTGTTTGCGCGACGTAAAGCGAATGCGGGCGGTACTCGGTGCTTTATTTTTTTTAATCTCCAATATTTTACGTACAAAGAGCATGAAAAATATTGATAGCGAACAGTGTGTCAAAATCGAAATTTATATATACGACGTGTTGAACATTTTATTAAGTCCGTCATATCCACACGACTTCAAAGTCGGATTGCTCTTAGTGTATATTTTTGAAATACTGTCTTTTTAATCGTTTCTTCATTACTACTCGTACAGGGATACAAGGATATTTTGGCGCTCCAATGACGTCGAATATAGGCACTTGTATTCGTTTCTTCATACAGAAGGTAGTGCTCGTCTTCAAAGGCTTTTACGGTGTCACTGATGATATGTTTCCAGGCCAATCTATTTTCGGCTCGTCTCAGAGTAACACCGTAAGCGTCATTATCTGGTCTGAGTAGGTAATCTGCTTGGTCTTTTCCTATCCACATTCCTCACTACAACCAGTTTTTCTGTTACCTGGAGATCTCTGGGTGATATTACCTAAGTAACAGAAAAAAAAACAAGTCTCTTTTATTTATTGATAGATCGATTTTAGCCACCCACCCAAAAATGAAGATGCCAGCACATACATGAAGCTACTACAATTTGCCAAATTTGGTATCAGGTTCAAGGTGATTACATACGGGACCGAAACGTGGTAGCTCACAATGGGCCTTATCAGAAGGCTTAAAGTCACCCAAAGGGCAATGGAGAGGGCTATGCTCGGAGTTCTTTGCGTAATCGAATCAGAAATGAAGACATCCGTAAAAGAAACAGGGTCACCGACGTAGCCCGAAGAATTGCCAAGCTTAAGTGGCAGTGGGCAGGGCACATTGCTCGCAGAACGGATGGCCGATGGGGCCGAAAAATTCTGGAGTGGCGACCGCGAACCGGAAGACGTTGCGTTAGAAGACCTCCCACTAGGTGGACAGATGACCTGGTGAAGGTTGCGGGAATCCGTTGGATGCAAGTCGCACGGGACCGGTTAATGTGGCGACACTTGGGGGAGGCCTATGTCCAGCAGTGGACGTCTTTCGGCTGAAATGATGATGATGATGATGATCAGGTTCAAGGTTGATTGGCAAAATTTGACAGTTTTGAGTGGCTTGGTGTGCTGGCGTCTGTACGCCTAAAAAGGTTAGTGTTTTTGCAGTGATGTAAGCTTTTTAGCCGAGTTTACATGATGAATTGAATATTCCTGAAAGATTTTGCGTCGTCATGTAAATATCGACCTTAATATCTGATAATAGAACCGTATTAGATACGCATTTGGTACACGTGCCAAATAATATTCTTGTGGGTAGAGTATCAAAATAGTTTGGAGGACGAAAATATTTTCATAGAAAGTTTTAATACAGTGAACATGAAAAAAACTTCGCAGGATAAAATACAATCGCTTGTACCTACATTCCTGACACACTAATACTTTATTATTATAAGCTTTTTTTTATATTGCCTTAGTAGTAAGTTAGTAAGTTGCAAGATTTGACCAATACCTATGTATTGGTCAAATCTTGCAACTTAATTTCAAACCAGTTTCTCCCATTCGATTGAGTATAAAGTTCTGGTAAGAATACATTTTTATGACGGACATGACTTAATCTTGCAGCCGGAATCGCCTCCTCGTGACAGAACAACTCCTAAACGGTTAATAGCATGGACACGAAACTGTATAGTCTCTCACAAATGTTTACCCTTTGTATTAGATTTAATAATTCCTGTTCACTGTAACGTTTGTGATGGGAAAATAAACACATTATTATTATTATTATTTCCTTTATTCATTGATAAACAAATTATTTACATTTTTAAATATTAATTTAAAAAATATATAAAAAACATTTAAAAATATAAAAAAATTGTAGCCCACCGGTATCGGGAACAGGGTCCATTTTATTATTATTGTTTAAAACCAACTTTTCTTTATTTTTTTTAGTTTATTTTATTTTACCTCTGACAGCTGCAACGCAATAACAACCTTATTTAACAAAAATAAAGGTCTCTGTCGTCTGGACAGACTACTCAGAGGTCCTCAGTAAGAGCTTCTCAGTTTAAGACGACAGTGATCTTAATTTTTCTTCGACTGGAAAGCAACCCAACACAAACCTAATAGTAATGAAAATAAAGACCATTCCGATTTTGACAGTGATGTCAAGTCGGAAGTGAAAGTACTGTACTATAAGAATCAGCTGTGTGATGAAGTGATTTGTATGTTGATTGTAAAAATTAAAAGGCGTTTAGACGTTGAATTTAGATAATTAATGGAAATAAATCATACATTTATTGACACACTTTAACGGACGCTTACGCTGTTTAAACTTTTCTTGTTTTAATTTCGACTTTATTGTTTATTTCCTTTTTATTTAATACGTGTCAGGGTTAATTCGTAGATGACCACAAAGCTAAAGGTCTCTGTAGTAACTACACACCTACATTGTGTCATTCAATGTTTAGCGCGACTGCCGTCCAAATCCTCTCAAACAGAAAACAATCAATAACCAATCACGTAAATTAAAAAGTTTAAATTAAAAGCTACAAAAGACTAAACAAAGTTTAATTTCCTTCGCTTGTTTTCGTTTAATTTAGTTACTAATTCATTATGATAACCTCGCTGTCGACGGCTTTGAAGGTTTACAAAACACAATTGTTTCCATCTTCTAGTTTCAATCAATCTTAGCTTATAAAGCCACTAATCTGATTAACAAGAAATTTTACCCGTGAAATACATCAAGGAGAAAGCCCCAAGAATATTATAATTTATAATAATTAAGCCGTAGCCTCACCACTAAGTTTTCATCTGACTGACTCTGTTTATGCCTTTATACAGGATGACTTCAAATCTAAATTCAAATCATACGCGTATTGCGTATGATTTGAAATTCGATATTTCTAATTTTTTTTTTTCAAAATATTTCTTTTGTTCTAATACGAAAAAAATACTTGAAATTTACAGCGTTTTTTGATGACAGATCAATTTTTTTCTAAGCTGTGGAAAAAGAAAAAAAAACTAGGTATGCCATAAGCTTCTACTCCGTTTACCTAATATACCCATTTTTTTTGGAAAGTGACAAAAAAGTCATCCGGTATAACCATTCAAAGTTTATTGTATACCTAATCATGGTGAATACTTTTCATCATATATTCTTCCTGCCCTTGTGCCATTCTATTTAGGGTCGGCGCAATGTTTTTTTCTTTTTCCGTTCTGTCCGGCATCATTTACTCGTTTCTCTTTCATGTTATTCCTATCACACAATCCATCCATTTTCTTTTTTGGTCTTACTCTCCCTATCCATCCATCAACATTATATTCATCAATCTTTTAGTCACATGAGATTCGTCCCTCCTCATCACATACCAAGACAGTCAATTCCCTTTCAACTGTTCTGTAACTGGTGCAACTTTTAAACAATATACCCGTTTCTTACCTTATTCATTCTTATCACTCCACACATCCACCTCAATATTTTCATCTCCGCTATATGCAACCTTTTTCATGCATAATCTCGTTTGTTACACATAATCAAGGTGAATACTTTTGCCTAAATACCTCATTCCCTTTTTTTCTCTTTCGAACCTCGCTTTTATTGGCCAGTTTTCAATTACGACAAATCGAATAATTGTTATATTTCTAATGTAGGTAAGGATTACCTTATTTTGTACTTCCACGCTACATAATTCACTTGTACAGCCAATGTATACGTCTCTCAGAATCTACATACTAAATTCTCGAAAGTGATTATGAATTAGCCCCAGTCAAAAGTTGCGACGAAGTTCAGTAATAAACTCGAACGCCAGAAGGCTTATGTCGCATAATGTTCGCGGGAGAAAATTAAATTTAACACCATTCGCGAATACCTATGTAATCTTTAATCAGAGGCAGCCGTTAAGTCTCAGACGCACCTCGCGATGTTCATCGCTTATTCAGGAGAACAATTCTTATAATGAAATTTCCCCTTTAATAGTCCACGGAATTGAGACAGGATGAAACTGCGAAATCTTCGCTAATGGTGCGGAACCACGTAACTTAATGTTGCGCGGCTGTGCGCTCTGCCGGAACTCGTACTCGCGCACCTATAGGTACGTTAAATTCCGCGTTGAGTGCCCGAGAATTATTCCCAAATATCTTTACTCCCGGTAAAACCTTAAACTTCTTTGAAAATAAAATTGAACGGATACCGTTTAGTGGTAATCTTGAGGCTTCAGAGAAATCAGCGGCGTTTTTCTGCCTTTTTTCCAGCGAATAAGCCTCGCTTAGTAAATGTTCATTGGTGTTTTAGGCAAGGCAATATTTTACAGTCATTTATTCTAGAGGTAAATAAAACCTCTCGTCTAACTTGACGTGTAAAATGTTGAAGATATTTTAAAGCAGCCGGCGCCCAATTTTATTTCGCATGCAGCAAAGTGACTTTGATATTATAAAACTTAATTTATTCTTGTGCGACATTTATGTCGGAATACTGTTTAGAAGTAGAAGATGTTGTTGCAATATTAAAAGCTTCTTGTTACTGTTAATGTTAGTTTTTCTAAAGTTATATTCTATGTTAAAAATAACGAATTTCTTTTCTATAAGATAACAGATGACAAAGGAATATTACTTACATCAGATTTTACTAATGAAACTGAACGTAGTAAGCACGCTAATGTATTGAACGAGTTCAGTTTGATTAGTGAAACTCTATAAATGTATTAGTAACTTACTAGTTGTATCTCGTGACCTTCTGCCGCGTGAAATGATTATAAAAATATTACTTACCTAGTTGAATCGAATTTAGTTAAGCATTTCAAGGGTTCAAATTTGTTTGCACGGAACCCTAATCCGATCCTTTTTTAGAAATAAAAGTAGCCTAATTTACTCATTATAACATCAGCTATCTGCCAGTGAAAGTTTCGTCAAAATCGGTCAGCTGTTTCGGAGGTTAGCCAGAACAAACAGAAAGACAAAAAAGATAAAAAAAAAACTGTTTTGGTTTAAATATACTCTCATAATATTATGCATTCAGTAAAAGGCTGTTAATTTGAAATTACAAACAGATGTCTAAATTTTATTTATTTAAATAGATGTTCGATCACTGAAATTGATACTAATATATATTATCTACGGTACTTTCATAATGAACTTGATCGATCCGTATCTAAAACTGTACCAGGTAGTATTTGACATCTGACTCCAACATAGCATCATGATTACTTGTTCCCTGTAGGATAAGTGACAGCCATGATTGATGATCACGAAAGTATAAGTTGACTTGTATAGTCGTGGTCTTTCCCGCCTGATCAGTTAAATTTTCTTTCGCTTAAATCATGCGGAGGCGCCGAGCCACGCCCACTTAAAGTTTAGGCCTATTAGGAAAGCGTCAATTTGGCGCGCAAAATAACAATAACTTTCGTTTGGCGTGCTTCGTGAGTGCGCTCGGTCGATCGGTATTATCTTTCATTCATTATTTCTATACAAAGTCAACGGGGCGGGGCCGGGGCTTGAGAGCGTTTGTATGTTGCGAGTGCAAGCAAAAATTAGCTTAGTGGTGATCAGGCGGGAGTGTCCACGATAGTACCTTGCATGATAGTGTCGACTTAGAGACTAGTCGTTTGTCTTGTACAATGATGTTTTTAATGAATTAGTACGAAGCTCTGGATGATGCTGTAATTACTATCAGTTGTAAATGAAAAAAAATGAGAATAAGTTTGCAATGAAAAAAACATTTATTATATTAGTAATCACCTTGTTGGGGTCGGCTTTCGGTCTAACCGGATGCAGCTTAGTAACAACTGTCAAAGATGCCAGCCGAGGCCAATGGATTAAGTGCTTTCCTAGGCTCCGGCCCATCCCGTAACTTTCCCATTTCGACAACTAAACAAAATAGCATCACAAAAGTCCCATTTCGTAACTATTTTGATCTTCACACATTGAATCTCATTTGGTAAACTTTTTGTTCAGCAAGTACAGTTAGCACTCAGGAGAACTACTAAGAAAAATTACAATTACTATTCGGTTTTATTTATTTTATTTTATTATTATTTATTTCTTTCTAACTTATCGTAAATACTAAAGCAATGTATGTACACAAAAATAAACCGTCCTGCTATGAAAAAAAAAGAAAAATAAAATCAAAATGCCCTAGATCAGCCGATTAGAAAAACAAAATGGCTGCCATTCACGGGATATGGGGTTAGGAGTTTATATGACTACAGTACTTTCTAAAGTTATTATGCCTTGTGACTGTAGCTTTGCTCTTTTGTATTTTTGACATTCAAAAGTGTCGTAATGGTCTAATTGAAATAAATGCTTTGAGTTTGAGTTGAGTTATAAACATGTATTTGTCGATAGAAATGAGTAAATAATATGCCCTTAAAGTATCGGTAACCGGTAGCCAAATACATTGTATATCAGCATGTAGTGACACAGTACTGGTAGTGAAAGCTTTGTTTCTTATATTATATAATTTCGAAATATACTGATTTTAGCATCATCATCCTCCTGCCCTTATCCATGCACCAACATCTCCTTCTTGAGTCTTTCAATGTATGAAGATAAAAACAGTTACGAGTTGGCACACTTTTTCACTTGTTTCGCACGTCTTTTGTTTAGTTGTTGAAATGGGAAAGTTACGAGATGGGCTGGAGCCCTTTCCTAGCTACGGAGGGAACTGGGTATTTAATAATCCACACCCATCCCTGGACCGACCTTGGCAAGTACTGCTTAATCTTGAAGATCAATCCGTGTGGCTCTTATCATTTATCCACAAGCAAAAGGCATGAGCATTTATTTTATTATAAGTAGGCGAAAATAAATTCCTGCTCTTTTTTTTTGTACGTACTTACGGATTTCTATTTAAATTTATTTATCCTGCGTTTTCACCATTGACGTTGCGGGTCCCGCATGCGAGGACCGACCGAGAAACTACTATCCCTTGAGGCTAGTCTCTTACGCAACAATCACTGAAGCGCAATATCAATTATGCAGACAGTCATGTAATTGACTATCGCTAATTAGTACGTAATTGAAACTATCACTCGTCAAATAAATCAACCGTATTAATTAACATGTTAGTAACATCCAAGGATTAATATATTCCAATTTATGCCTTTGTGTTATTTTACACATAGTACAAATTAAAGAACGCCCTACTTCGGTCTATTTATTTAGTATTATCCTCAGAATAATCTACTGGCCTTAATTATATTCAAATAGTGGTCTGCTTTTGACAGGTTTGAGAAGTTTCGTCAACGACACACTTGCTCAATACACTTGCTTTCAACATTTTTGTTAAAATTATATTTAAAAAAGGGAGTCCGCGTAACACTGGTCAGTTTCCCTCACTCGTCATTTTATTTAATTCGACAGTTTCGTTAATTCGTCACTTTCGCTGATTGGACAGTTGTGTCAATTCGACTGTTGCGTCAACTCGACAGTTTCCATAATTTGCCAGTTTCGTTGACTCGTCACTTATGTACACTCGAGGAAAAAATATAATAAACAATTAATGTGGATATTTTAAAATAATAATTCTGACAGATCTTTTAAAATAAATAAATACAATAAGTCAGTTTGACACATTCTTATAATGAGTTTGTATTATATTTCATATCCATTGTTAGAAAAGATTTGTTGTCAACTATACCAACTTAAATCCCATCGTCATAGATCCAGCTATTTATTACTCTTATTCCTCTTTCCATGCTATAAGGTTGGGAAACTCACTTCCACCTTTCGTTCATTCATTAGCGAGTTAAGACCACATCATTGTTCTAAACCAGAGTGAAAGAGCATAATCTTTCCTCTTATTTATGATTTATTTTGTACATAAATATTTATATTTTTATTTGTTTATATATCTTAGCATTATATATTTAAATAAGAATATATTCATATTTACTTATATGTTTATTTATATTAAATATTGTAGGTTCTTCCTTTTCTCACACACTATCGTCTACATTTCTTTTTAATTTTACCTTTTGCAGGTCACCTGGCAGAATTTTCTTAAGAATTAAGCGTGTGTGTAATTAAATAGTAAAACAAATAAATAGATCTCAATACATATTAAAATTAACAGACAATTTCCTATCGACTGTACTTCGACTGACGAATTGGATAAAAGTGACGAATCGACGAAACTGGCAAATTATGGAAACTGTCGAGTAGACGTAACTGTTGAATTCACACAACTGTCCAATCAGCGAAAGTGACGAATCAACAAAACTGTCGAATTAAATAAAATGACGAGTTAGGGAAACTGACCAGTGTTACGCGGACTTTGTCTGTGGCTGTAGACGAATTTAAATGATACACAATACGAATGTAATGTACACTAAATGTTCGGCCACGTAATGTAACGTAAGGTGGTTTTTGCACCTAAAGCCGGGGAGCCGCGGGGACTGCCAATGACAGGTAATGAAGAAAATAACAGATGGAAAGCCTCGGAAACATTCCTTTTTGCGCAGCATGTCCTGATAGCCGCGCACTTGACGATCTTATGACTGCATCAGCGAGTGGAGTTCGCATAGCATAGCATGAATTTTGGGCCAAATATATTTCATGAAGAAAATCAATTTTTCTGATGATCAAATCTTGTATAATAAACAAATTCAAATTAACTTTTTTTCAACTCCTAGTTATTATAGTAGTAAGTTGCGTGCCATCGAGACCCTAAGGAGAAGCCTCGGATACTGTCAAATGTCGAAAACGAACTATGAAGACATTTCCTATCGAACGCCTTAAAATTTACTATGTAGAAACTCTGTGACCAATTTTGATGAAAAAAATTACTCTCAATTAACACGAACAACGTCCGCTCTACTAAGTCGAACAAAAGCAAACCAGACTCCGCTCAAAACCACAAAACACTACACGAAACGCATAAAATTAATTTCAAACGACATTTTTTTGGAACGAAACTCGTAGCAGTGCCATTAGCATATAAATTAATGTTTGTAATAGAGAGAGCAGTAAACTTAATCAATGAAAAATATCGATATGAGGTGGAACGGAAGCCAATTTTCTCGTGGCAGGGAAATTGGTGCCGTTGTGGCTGGCTAGGCAAATCAGTGGCGACTGCAGACGGTACCTTTTATTCAGCGAATGCCAATTTACATGACCACAAGTAGGTAGTTTGGTAATTCTACAACATTCAATTCAATCATTTCATTTTTACAATTCTGGGTTAAGCTCGCCGTTGTACGGTCGAACAAGCTATTTGGTTTACAGTTTAACCCACAAAATACATTGTAAAATTTAAACCAAATAGCTTGTTCGACCGTACATAAGCTGTATATATAATTTTGTGTGCATTAAAGAATAAGAATAACAATCGCTACGAAAATGGGTTGTAGTTTCTTGGTATTGGTTCATTGGTTTTTTCAAACCGAATTCCAAATGGAGGTGATCAATTCGTCTGATTTTTTTTTTTGCATATCGAAGTAAGAAAAAAAACATTCAAACGCACTGAACCCTCACCAAATAAACATCAAATATAAGGACAAAATGATGAAACTGATGATGATGATGGGAAGAAGACCATTGATTTGATTACAAAAAGTGAGCAGTCGCGGGACGCCTGGCAGATGTGAAACATTGAAATTATTTTGTACTATGCTTTTAAAAAGTCAATATAAAAACAAACTTATAAAATAAAATAAAAACAAAATGACTCGATTCACAAAAAGAAAATCCTTATGCTGGAAAAGAACTCGAAGTCACGCGATTGTAACCCAGTGCTCTGTGCCCCGAGACCAGCTGGCTTGTTGCAAATCGTGACGAATATTTAGATCTTATGCTGCTTCAACAGGTCGATAATTTTCGGGATTGTTCGGGCCGGGTTCGATCGACGACACGAATTTTTCCTTTACCCGCGCCTATAGATGTTTCACATCAAAATAATCGGCTAGCAACTACTAATTGATTTTTTAGTAAGCTTCCCGGGTGTGCAAAACTAGAAAATACACTGCAAAAAAAAAGGTGTGTGCGCGGAGCTCTCCTTTGACATCCTCCACTATATTAAAATAATGCCTATGTAGAAGCTTTTACAAAGTTGACAAAGACGGTGGTAGTTTAAGATATTATTCATGTTATCCTTATGGAAAAACCATGTAACGTCTTGCTGACCAAGATTCATGTGTCATGTCAACGTAGTGATCTTCCGCCACATACAAAGTAGCAATTATGTGATATGAAATATCGCTACTTGGTATCGCTACTTACTTATTTCATAAAATTAGGCGAGACGACAATAAAAATCTAATTAGTCCGTCACTTAGATTATCAAAAAAAATTTGACACATGTTTTTTCTTTTGTTACGTAAACCACAATTGAGGAAGATATAACGCTTTTAAAATTCTCATACGTCACGCCTAGGTATAATTTTTAGCTAGTTCTAACGTCACGAGCCCCCACTCCCGAGTTTTGATGCGTTTTATCTTTGTCAATATTCATTGATTTACTTAAACAATAAATACGTGTCCATTAATTTCCAATACTCTAACTGACGGACTAAATAGATTTGCAATTTTTTGATACTGTCGTCATACCTATTGTAAGATTCTCATTTCAGTATACTCGTACATGAAAGATAACATGATATACACCAGAATTACCGAGGGACAGTCAAAGGTACAAAGTTACATGGTTAAACATTATTCTTTCATATTTTCATAGTATCTCTTACCTGTTTACTTGCCTGCACATATTTTTATCAGCATTTGTCATAAGAAAATAAATGCAATAAATACTTATTTTGCTCACGTCTGTGATGTTGGCACGGTGCACCCACAGATGTTGGTTACGCTTGAAACATTTTAATGTGATGGTAAAATCAGCTTGCACTCCATAAGATGCACAGGTACTCCGTAAAATCCTTAAATAAGCTTTTTGCCTTCTAACAGTCTGTAGCTTTTAATTGCCTAACTATACACATTAGCATTTAAAAATAAAATTACCTAAAGAAAATAAATTAATATCTTAAAGAAAGTTAAATTAAAAGATCTTCTTGACTTTGTTAATATTAATATATCTTTAAAAGAAAAGCAATACAAGGTGTGAACCGACCCTTCACGAAGCCGACAACCAAGCATTGCTGTATATTTATAATTATAGTACAGAAATGTTTGGTTGCTTGCTTCGTAACTCTATGCAGAAATTCTTTTATGGGGTGAAAAATCCCGTAGAACTAAATGTAATGCACTCAAAACATTGTGCTGATAGCTGCATTGAATAGTACGGCGGTCGTGGAGGTATTCAAAGTAAAGGTATATCAACATTAAAAACTTGTCGTCATCATCATTATCATCAGCCTAATAATGTTCCCACTGCTGGGACACAGGCCTCCTCTCGATGAGAGGGAATGGGCTATAGTCCACCACGCGGGCCCAGTGCGGATTCGTATATGTCACAGTATGTCTTCGAATTTTTTGGTTCTAGGACATGCCGATTTCGTAACTTGTATATTTAAAATAAAATATGCGAAAAATATTTGAACTTCGACCTAGGTATGGTCTATACCGAATCGTTTTTTTCCGAATTTCGATCGGGGAGATCAAGTGCCTTTCGGTTTCTTTAAGGGTATTTTTAGTTTACACCCATTAGGTACACCTCAGCCCAACCCACATGAGGACTACAGGCGTGATATTCATCAGATAATTCAGGAAAATGTGTCACATCAATAATTAGGATCGGCTCGATGTGACCACTGACTACTATCTTTGCATACAAATTTTGTTAGTAACAATGTGTGATTAGAAATAACCACCAATTGGCTAACGTGGTCGCTAAATCCACTGTAATTAGGAACTAGCCTTTCATTCACGACAGTATAGTTTACTGTGCTGTTAGTTTTCTTTAGTATTATTCTAACAGAAATACACATACATACATACACACACATACTTTGCTACACTTAGTTTAACACTAGCTCTACTTAGTAATGGATATCAAGTCGCCATCAAAAAGTTTCGAATACCAAGAGAATTTGTTACATTTTAACTTGAAAAATGTACTGGAATGACTACTTTTTCTTTGATGGATAAAAATAACTGATGACCGCTGGGACAGGCGTGTTCTTGGGTGGAAAACGCGGATCGGCTAAGGTAAGGTAGGGCGCCTTCAGACTAGGTGGACCGAGGATATTTGCAGGGTGGTTGGTATAAGCTGGATGAGCATTGCAGCAAACAACATAAAAAAAACAATCAACATCAACATTCAATCAATCATCACCTTTCATTCGTTGGTGCAGTATTTGAAAGTGAAGACCAATAGGACTCTGAGGGTCGAAAAGTTGGAATCGCGCCACAACATCAATTTTAAGTCATTCGTGGTACGAGTTCCAACCACCATCTACAGACCTGCTTGAAAGAGGACTTTTGGCCGAAGGGTGTCGTTTATCGACGTTTCCGAGGACGGTTACGTGACACCACGCAACGAAACACGACGCCGACAACATTACGTGAATAGTTTTAGTTTCTTATGGTTTTAAATATGTATTAGTTTATTGTTGTTAAATGTTATTTTGTGTATTTTATTAATGGGCCCTAGTTGCCTGAAAATAAAATAATAATTATTATTATTATTGCATGGCTAAGGGCTGGACTCCACCGAAGCGGAGACTAGACAAGAAGAGAGGAGATGTGATGTAAACCACCAATAAAATCGCACTAGGCGGCCAAGCGCACAGCGGAGACGAGAAGAGACATGAGCGGTGTGCTGTGAGTGGCGTGCGGTGCCTCACATGCAACTCCTTTCGTCTCTACTTTCATCTATGTTCGTCTCCGCTTTGGTGGGGGTCTAGCAATAACTGTTGTAGGCTGGTGATGACGATTAAAGTATAGTTTTACCAAGCCTAAATATCAGAAATCGATACTAAAACCCTACTTACCTACGTAGATCCACGCAAATAATATTCGAGGTAAAGGCACGGATCATTACGTAACACCGGTTACGTTCAAACCGGTGTGTGGCGAACACTTTTGGGAATACTGCCATAATCATTTGGCAGTTGAATTGGTGATCACTGTCTTAGTTATTTGAACTTTATGGGACTTTATAGATACCGCAAATTATTTGGTTTCGGAGCTAAAAGCAAATAGATATATAAAATATGTTTGTGATATATGGACTTTTTTTAATGCATACTCATTTTCATTGTTTTTTTTTGCCAAAATAACATTTAGAATGATATTACTTATGAGTGATGCATTCCAATCTTAAAGTTGAAAGTTATGTTCTATACTCAAGAAATAAAATGGAAAATTTAGGATTCCACTTTTTACACTTAAAAACCAGACATGAAATAATTTACTCACCGACATTGAAAAAATATTTTTATTAAAAAAATTTCAAAACATTTTAAGTTTTTCAAAAAGAAGATGTTAAATCACTCTAGTCAGCGAAAACAACTAGAACACTGAATTTCACTTTTTACTTAAAATTTGTTAAATCTAAGTTTAGAAATACACGCTTTAGGTTTCAGGCAAATATTCTTAGAGGATTTAAGGTAAAGTCTCATGTTCTAAGAACGGAAATAGACCTGATTCCAAAACTCAGTCGGGATAGATAGATAATACTTTATGTGGTGATATTGATCATATTGTGGATTTTTTTAAAAAGTTTGTGACTGCTAAGTTGATCTCTAAAGTTGCCGTCTCCGTTGCAATCAATAAACTTGACACATGGTGCGTAGACCTGCTTATTCGTCCATAAAACAATTGTGTAAAATAAAAAGTTGTAAAAGAAATTCACCAGCCCATAGCATTATTAGTTAATACTAAAAGTAACGAAACACAAGAAATATTTATCGTAAACGCTGCCTCCTGGAAGCAATGGACATATAAAGATATGAACCGACCTTCCGTTGCCAATATAGCTTCTATTTATAGCAGAAGTAATAACATAACTTGCTGGGATTGTTCCTTTACTTAACCACAGTATTACAATCGGTGTACAATTTAAGCAACGAATTCATGTACCAGTAACTTGCATAAAAGCATGCAAGTTGGCTAATTTGCATGAAGTTAGCCAGCTTGCATGCTTTTATGCAAGTTACTGGTACATAAATTGGACAATGCAGCCGCATTGTCATACTTTTTTTGGTAGAATAAACACTTTTTCTTTAGGCCTTTATTTTCTTTCAAGTAACTTACATACCTATTATGCTTGGAAATGGCGTGACGAACTCGACTCTTTTCTTAAATATTGGCCAGTAGCAGGAGTGGATTACGGGTGAGTGGTAGGAATGGAGGCCTTTGCTCTGCAATGGGACAAAAGTAGGTAGCAATAAATAAGTTGCATAGGTACCATTGTACAATAACCTATGTCATCATGGATCAGGGGGGTTACTCCCATATGTTTAAAGGTTCTCAGTCTAATTTTAGTTTCAACATATCAAGTGTAGTATTTCCCTAAATATTATCGGATCTCAGACGCGCGCACGTCCGTTCACTACTGCAGCTCAAAACTAACTGCCGCCATACCATCGTACGCGCACTAGAGACGACATAATGCTTCCCTCTCTTTTACTTACAGACACTACAGCAAGTAAACTTCAAATTTCCCTACGGGTTTGACTGTCGTTGAGAATAACTTGAATTTGAAAGGTTTTTTTTGTATTATTAGATTTGGCCTTCTGAGTTGTTGTTATGGCACAAATTCAAATCATGACAGCTTCTCGCGTACTTTTGTGTAAGATACTGGCACGTGTATTCCTAGCTTTACAAAGTCTACAACGCGCGACCTTACGAATATTATCTCCTTTACAACTAATTTTGGTTGCTAAACTTTTGTCTGCGATCTCAGACGCCCTTTGTGGAGATAACGAACGTAACTATTAACTGTTATACCAAGGATTTAATAACTTACTGCCTTTCTTATTGTTGTCTTTGATAATCGGCTTTTGCATAACTTTCAGTTTGACGGTTGAAGGATTAAGAGAATTGACTTTTGGATGGTGGTTACCTGTCCTTTTATAACATACTAGCACTTCGCCCGCGACTTTGTCCGCAAAAATTGTGATAGGTCGGTTAATTTGCATGATATAAATATAATTTATAACTTATATTGCTTATGGATAATGTAGCATTCTAATGATGAAAGAATTTTTGAAATCGGTCCAGTAGTTTTTGAGTTTTTTGGTTACAAACACAAATCTTTCCTCTTTATTTATTAGTGTAAATTTTTGGTCTCGTAATCAGGTGTATTCAAAAAAACCTATTTGAAAAAAAACAATCTTTCCCGTCGGTTTTTTGACCAACGTTGGTAACATAATGAAAGAATACTCGTTCACTGTAGGTCATTTGTTGATTAAGGATGAGTTCCTGACTAATTAAAAAGAAAGCTGTAGGAAGAACCTACAAATAAAACCCAATTTCAAGTTGGAAGTCCGGGAGGGACAGCTGCATTAGGGCTAATTTAGTTGAGATTACATCGCAATGCAGTGTGGGTGTGCTCGGAATTTTAATTTGGGAGTGACTGTGATTGCCTGATCTAGAATTAAATATCGAAGATTCGGTGCTGAATTTGTTATTACAATATTACACACGTTTTTTTTGCTTCTTCGTTTAAAACGTTTATGTTATTTGGTTTTGGCCCAGTAAGGGACCAGGTTGGGCTGACAGATAGCGAGACGTCTAAAGTGTAAGAAAAAACTATATGTTTGGTCAAACCACATGAATGCCAACCTTGTCAATAACGCCTTATTTCTTTGAAAACTCTATGCACAAGAACTCCTCTTTGTGAAAAGCACTTTAATTAATCAATTGTCGTCTTCGATTAATTCGATCTTTAAAAAATCGAATTTGCATAAAACTGACACAATCTCTCCGTTTTAAATAGGAACAAAATCAACATTACTGCACAGGAAAACATACCATTTGCCTCGTATTAAACTTTTAGTGGTACAACAGTGCATAGAATAATTAAATTAGTAGTTCTAGCTATTGTAAACTCCAACTTAGGGAAGTACAATAAAAGCCAAGCCGAAGCTTTAAACTTTGTAACGTCCGTGTGACCCATTTTAACCTCACAAATGAACATTACACACGAAATAGAGTCAAAGTTCCGTACAGCTGGATGACAGCGAGCCTGTCATTACAAGAACTTTGGGGGATTGACGGGATCGATCGTGAAATTCATGTTTTAGGAGACTGTAATGCTAAGCCTGTGATGGTCTGTAGCAATTCTGTTTAAAATTTTCGGTTAGTTATTAAATTGTCAGGTATTTTTAAAAGTAAATTAAGTTGTGGAAGTTTAGGTTTAATAAAAGTTTTTTGATTTGACTGCCTCGTTGATCTAGTGATCTCAAGTGCGGCTAATCATGACTTCATGAGGTACTGGGTTCGATTCCCAGGTAGGGCATGGTATTATTGGATTTTTGAATTTCTCAGTAACAGCCATGGAGTCTGGATTTGTGCTCGATTGATGGCAATAGGCTCGTCCCCTGTTACATGGGACGTTGTTTAACTGGCGAAATGTAGGTGTACTATTAGGTACACATCTGCCTAAGCCTTCGGGGATTACAGGCGTTATGTTATGAAAAGTTTGTTCTACTGTTATCAATGTCACTCATTCAAGGCCTTTGACCACTTTGGCCACTTCGAAAGCAGTCAATCATAAGAACCGAGAATACATCCGCATTACTTTGATTTTTTTTCTCAAGCCCGGAAAAGGCACCTCAAGAACATGCAACTCATGCCAAGCATTCCCGATTCAAAGGAAGGATCCTCATGATTGAGGGAAAACTTTTCCATAAGGGTTCACACACAATCGTATGAAAATTTTATATTATTCAGGTTCCACCCCCAATCGACAGCTCTGACAAAGATCGACAAGGGATCGGAACGGGCAATCTTTTCGAGTGCATACCCGCTTCGTTTAATATTTACAAATGTAAATTCGTTAACCGCTGAGGTGTGAAAATTGAACGAGAGTACCTTTTCAACACATTATTATTTTCTTTTGCAATGCCAGTTATTCGTGCCATGTATTATTTATCAAGTTCTGAATAAAGGCTCCACTGGAAATTTAAACGTGGGCATTAATTGTTTTTTAAAGGCAAAATTTTTTAATGGAAAACTGCAAAATATTTTATTTCCGTCAGTTATACGTTCATCATTTTTATTTTTAAATAGTAGTTAGTTGTGCATTGCAAACTTTATTTTTTCAGATTTTTTTCCCTTGTCTATTAAGAAATCTGTCATCATCTGCCTAGCCTTTTCTTAACTATTATAGATAAGTGATGATTTCTGGTGAGTATTTTTAAATTAACAGAACCAGTGATACTGCGTATTAAATCGTACAACTCTTTAGGGTACCTACAAATTCGGAAAAATTTGGTCAATGATTTAAAAGTAAAAAAAAAAATCATTGGACCAGTATTTCACCACCGCGGTACTACTAGTTAAGTGCTCTCCGTTCACAACGCGGCATACATATTCAAAAGTATCGAACTCGTGTTCATTTGCATAGGGCCCAAGGTGGTTACTACCATTGCAAGTACAGTCACTCACAAAGCTCTGAAGATTTTTAATAAATTGACTTGAGAAAACCCCTCCGTTTTCCATTTCCATTTTACCTTTGCACTAATTACTATCGTTTGTACATAAGTAGCGTATTACCTTAGTGTACATTACACACTATTTTCTACAGTCATTTACAGTGATCATTTTAACGTCGTTATTATAAAAAGTTCACCAAAATTAATCCTGTATTATTTATCCCACCAAAAACATTCAGTAAAAAACTAGCCAAGTCTCGATGGAGCTGCTTGTTTATCTCTAAAAAGTAATGAAATCTAGACAAAGTCGTGCCAAGTCTAAGGTTCCTTACTGCGATTTCTTAATTATTGTTACGTCGTACCCGTACTTACCTACAGTTACGGTAGTAGGTACCTACTAGTAAGTAGGTAGGTAATAGTAGGTAGGTAGGTAAAACGAGTCCCGAATAATGTAGGTACAAATTCGCAAACTACCTACAAAAGAACATCATTGTAATTTCGACCGTACGCCGAGGGCATAAAGTCCCTACTTCTTTCCTCTATACAAGTTGTGGAATTGTCTAGAAGATTCTAGGAAGTCGTGGATATTTCTCGAACGTTCGATCGCCATATAAATAGTCGACGTGTTTGCGGGAGCAGTCAGTCTTATTTTGGCTACAGTACGAAGCGAAAAGAAGTGAACTAGTAAGTGCGATATCTAAGTGAATAGTGATCAGTAGTGTACTTGTGATTAAGTTTTAAGTGTTTTGTGATTATTAAAGTTATTTATTGTTTCTTCGGTAGTAATTAATTTATCCCATACCCAGCTCGTAACAATTTGGTGTCAGAAGTGGGATAAATTATGCCAATTCTACCTAAGGACGACACGGACGGTATCCGTACCAGGAGTCAGCGACAGCAGGACATGGACCAAAGGTGGTTTGGAGATTCTCCGACACAGACACCGGGTGGTGTCCAGCCTACGTCAGTGCCAGTCGCTAGCCCATCCGGAGTTTCTCCAGCATCAGTGGCGCCAGACTTGTCAGCTTTAATGGCGCTGCTGCAGGAGCAGGCTCGCCGTCAAGAGGAGCAGGCTCGCCGTCAAGAGGAGCAGGCTCGCCGTCAAGAGGAGCAGGCTCGCCGTCAAGAGGAGCAGGCTCGCCGTCAAGAGGACCAGGCTCGCCAGTTACAGGAGCAGTTGCAACGAGATAAGAAGGAGCAGGCTCGCCGTCAAGAGGAGCAGGCTCGCCGTCAAGAGGAGCAGGCTCGCCGGGTGGAAGAGCAGTTGCAGCAAGATAAAGAGGAGCAGGCCCGCCGCCAGGATGAAAAGATGCTCCTCATAAAGGATCTTCATGCAACTTTTGGCAAAGATCTGAAAGTGATGAAGGATCAGGTTCACCAGCACGAGAACCGTATCTCAGAGGCCGAAGTTCAGATCGCTGGGGTGAAAAAGGCTTTGGGAGAACTGAAGACTGGAGACGTGACTGTGGCTTCAGTAGTTGCTGCACCCTCAGCACGGGGCTTTAAGGTGCCTCCATTCGATGGAACATCTTCGTGGTCGGCTTATAAAATTCAATTTGAGGCCGTTATGAAGGCGAATGGATGGACAAAACCGCAAGCCATGACCGCGCTCACCTTGGGCCTTCGAGACCAGGCCTTAAACATTCTTGAGGCGCTCGGCAAGGATGTAACCTACGAGCAGCTGCTGGAGGCGTTAGAGTCCAGATACGGCGACGCGCACCTGGAGCACGTATTTCGTGCTAAGTTGAAGGATCGTGTTCAACGTAGTGCCGAGAACCTGCAGCAGTGGGCCCTGGAAGTTGAAAAGCTGGTTCGAAAAGCATACCAGTCTGCCCCTGCACTTATCGATGGGAATCTGGTACAAGCGTTCGTTGATGGAATACGTGACTTGGAAGTTAGAACCGCTGTGCGACTTGGGCATCATGAGACACTGAAAGAGGCGTTGGCCCATGCCTTGGAAGTAGAGGCAGCAAGGCAAGACCATCGAACACACCACGTCAGGGAGGTTGTGGCATCACCTGTACGCGACCGTGCGCAAGGGTATAGCCCTAGCTGCTACACTGGTAGAGAAAGTGATCATCTTCGGTCAAGCTCTCCAAAGCAAGTTGTGGCATCACCTGTACGCCAGCGTTCGCAAGGTTATAGCCCTAGGTGTTATACTTGTGGAGAAAGGGGTCACCTTCGGTCAAACTGTAAAAAGCGAAGCATACCGAGAGAAGATCAATCCCTGCAAGGAAAAGCGGCTGGAATGATTGCCAAGCAACAATGGAGAAACCACAGCAACACAAATGATCTGACAAGAAGACCTTTGCCTGAAGATCGTAAGCACAGTCCCAGACAGGAGTTAAAGGAAGTGGTGCCCGTGAGGATGCTTAGAACGGATCTCAGCGAGGAATGGAAGGAAACACTACAGCAGGCTCAGCAAAATGACTCGGACATCAAACCGATCTTCGAGTGGATCAAAGCTGGTGCTTCTAAACCTAAATGGAGTGATGTGGCTGCGATGAGTTCCATCACGAAGAGTTATTGGGCGCAATGGAACAGCTTGGTGATCCAGGATGGAGTCTTGTGCCGTAAATGGGAAAACGCTCGTGGGGACAGCTGTCATCTACAAATGGTTGTCCCTAAAGCTAAGGTACCGGATGTTTTACGGCTCTACCATAATGGATGTTCAGGAGGACATTTGGGGGTAAAAAGGACACTACTGAAAATTCGAGAACGCTTTTACTGGATCCACTGTCGAGATGATGTGGAGGACTGGTGTCGCAAATGTACCAGTTGTGCGGCCGTGAAAGGGCCCCACACACGCAGCAGAGGTGCATTAAAAGTGTACAACGTTGGAGCCCCTTGGGAACGGATAGCACTAGACGTTGCGGGACCATTTCCAGAAAGTGAGAGCGGAAACAAGTACTTCCTGGTGGTCATGGATTACTTTACAAAGTGGCCAGAAGTCTTCGCTATTCCTAACCAAGAAGCTACAACTGTCGCAGATAAATTAGTTCAGGAAGTCTTCTGTCGTTTTGGAGTACCCTTAGAAATACACAGCGATCAAGGAAGGAATTTTGAATCGCAAGTATTTCAGGAGACTTGTCGTTTAATGGGTACCCACAAAACCAGAACCACCTCTTACCACCCACAATCTGATGGAATGGTGGAACGATTCAACCAAACGTTGGAAAGATATCTGGCAAAAGTCGTGGAAAGCAGACAAAGGGATTGGGACAAGCATATACAGCCATTTCTTCTGTCCTACCGTAGCGCCGTCCACGAAAGTACGACTGTGACGCCAGCCTTCGCGAACTTTGGAAGAGAATTACGGTTACCTGCTGATTTAATCACTGGAACTCCTCCTGATGCTCCACGTAGTGTAACAGATTATGCGATTGACTTGCGTAACAAGTTAAATGATGTTTATGAGCATATCAGACAATCCGGCCAACAGATGTCTGAGAAGATGAAGACCCGTTATGACCGGAAGGCAAATACTAGGGGTTTCGACGAAAGTTCACTGGTGTGGTTGCATAACCCAGTACGAAGCAAGGGGAAGTCTCCGAAATTGCAAGCAAAATGGGATGGACCATACCGAGTTGTGACTAGGATCAACGATGTCACCTACCGAATACAGAAGGGTCCACGAGGTGCGCCTAAGATTGTCCATGTAGACAGATTGGCGCGATACTACGGGGCTAATGATGCTCGGGACGAGCATGTCTAAGGAGGGGGCAGTGTTACGTCGTACCCGTACTTACCTACAGTTACGGTAGTAGGTACCTACTAGTAAGTAGGTAGGTAATAGTAGGTAGGTAGGTAAAACGAGTCCCGAATAATGTAGGTACAAATTCGCAAACTACCTACAAAAGAACATCATTGTAATTTCGACCGTACGCCGAGGGCATAAAGTCCCTACTTCTTTCCTCTATACAAGTTGTGGAATTGTCTAGAAGATTCTAGGAAGTCGTGGATATTTCTCGAACGTTCGATCGCCATATAAATAGTCGACGTGTTTGCGGGAGCAGTCAGTCTTATTTTGGCTACAGTACGAAGCGAAAAGAAGTGAACTAGTAAGTGCGATATCTAAGTGAATAGTGATCAGTAGTGTACTTGTGATTAAGTTTTAAGTGTTTTGTGATTATTAAAGTTATTTATTGTTTCTTCGGTAGTAATTAATTTATCCCATACCCAGCTCGTAACATTATTATAGTTAATGTTGTGTGACTTGGCCGTTGAAGGGTACACAAGGGTACAAAACCAGATGCTCCATGACACCATTGCACCAATCTGTCGCCAGAACCGCTACCCATTGACGATGGAAAATTGCCACTTGGAAAACGTTGATTCAATTTACTTTAATAAAGAATAAAGTAAATTGAGTATGATCTCAGATTACCAATAAAAAATCCATTGGTATGATCTCAGATAAAACAGTAATCCGTCACTAATCATAAAATTCCTAACCTATTCAAATCTTCGAATTGTTATAATAACAACCTGCTAATTAACCTTAGCAAAACCTCACGAAATAAAAAGCGAAATCAACGAAATGCAAATAATTCCTACTAATCCCTAGCAAACGTTTTCAAGTGCAGTAGAAGAATAAATAAATAAATAAACTCGCCATATAAGGTTATCGAAAAAACAAACGTAAGCGCGTTTTAAAATACAGTCAGCGCTATTTAGCGACGTGTGCGAGTATCACCGCCACTCTTAGTCCAATGCATTATATTTTGACCAAATTTTGAGGGAAATTTATATTTTAGTGTAATTTGTTTATTTTAATTTGTGTAATGTTCGAGTAGAATAAAGTTTATCGTTCGACTATTTCTTCTTGTAAAATTGTAAGTATAAGTATAAAAGCCAGTCTAGTCTTATCCAGAGTTTTCCTTTAATTTTATTTATATGCATATTAAAAGCGGAAGGGGAGGCATTCGCCCAGCAGTGGGACGCTATAGGCTAGATTAAATTAGATTAGAAGATGTGTCCCACTACGCTGGATTTTTGCAATGACAGTCGATTTTTTTATGTACCAATAGTAGAAGGGGGCATTACCATATCTCTAATACAGCTGAGACCAGCTGAGGGTTCTTCATCAGATACTTCAGATCTTCGATTTTTGACATCAAATGAAGCGGCCCACCAAGCTGAATATTTTTTGTAAACGCCGTATGTCGATCTCTAATAGTTTGGTTGGGCAAGAGCCCAACCAAACTATTAGAGATCGACATACGGCGTTTTGTTTTGTTTTCTTATCAGGGTCACCAGGTACTCCAGATCTTCGATTATCCTAGTTTTATAGTTTTCCCTTTATGTGGCCATTAAACCCTAAGTCTGTACCAAATTTCAGCTTTTTGAGTTTATGGGAAGTACTAGTTCTATTCTGATGATCATGAGTGAGTGAGTGAGTGAGTGTCATAAATGCGAAACTTTGCTTTCGCTTAAGTTCGGAACTAAATGACTTACAGACTTGACATTTTGGATTTTAAGTATGTGATTATAGCTAATTAGTATGTGATTATAGCTTAGCCTGGATGACAAAAATGTCTGCGTTCTGGTCTTATCCAGAGGTTCTCAATTATGGGCCTGAAAATGCGGCGAAATCATTCCAGTAAAGGATGGTACGGCAGTGTTTGCTTCGCGCTCGCCTTGGCGGAGGCACTGCCGTGCCCCCCGATATTCAAAATGAAGTGCCTAAATGAAATTATCTTCATAATATTATGTCTCGGAAAGTGTCTCTATTTTCATGTAACATTTTACCTTGTTTGAAACAAACAGCTCGTTCCGACTATACTTTTGTCGACTGTGCCTACGTTTTAGGAACCAAACCTTTTTCCATCCAGCAAACGCGTATCACTCACTTTGACGGCCCCAATAGCGGTGTAGCAACGTTTTTATTCCGTGATTGTTCAACATACTGTTTGCATTGTGGGGAAAAGCGCGAGTCTGTTTTCGTCCTCTATTCTCTTTCGGATTCAATTATTTTCTCTTTGGATCACAAATTATGGCTCCGGCCCATCTCGTAACTTTCCCATTTCGACAACTAAACAAAAGACGTGCGAAACAAGTGAAAAAGTGTGCCAACTCGTAACTATTTAATTCTGCATGAATGATAAATGATGTTTATTTTGCAAGTAGGTTTTTACAAACACTTTTACTCGTTTTTTTTTTTTAAACAAGTTGGGGCCGGTGTTTCGTACCTGACTACTCTGAGAAGAAACAGCCGAAACAAACTCAGAGTCTCTTTTGAAGTCCAGACAATCTTGCTCAATTCACATGAGGACTATGCAGATTAGTGTCTGAGATGGCCTTTTGAAAAAAGAACCACACAGATTTGAGTGGACCTGTCCAGTCAGTGCAAAGCACTTGTCGGTTATCGTGTAGCTCGACTTATAACTCAAGGAGCTCAACGAAACGACGAACAATACCAAAGAAAGGACATTTGGGCATGGGCGTGCGCAACGAAGAGGCAATTAGACCAAGCCTACCCTACCAACTGGGGCAATTATTATAACTAATGAACTATGTAATAAACTAACACTTTGTACAAAATATTAAAAAAAAGTTCTAACTCCTGTTCGAATACTTATAGCAATTTTTCGCGCCCGTGTTACGTAACTAACACTGTACTGGAAGTTGCTACGAAGCTCGACGCTCACCCGCCGGACGCATCTTATAGGCAAGCAATCCACTCGCCTTAATCCCATTGATAAATTTACGCACACAGCGGCACATTGGTGCATATTTTCGTGTGTATGAACCGCACACATGTATAGATTGCAGCCATTTGTGGGCGGTAACTCCTGCGAGTGTAGCTGGGCTATGATTGGCTGCTACAACACAAGGCCAGGATTCAAGGTGGATGTTCTTTAGCCCGCGAAATTCAAATTTCCTTACGTTTTTTTGCAATTTGCAGGCCAGTGCTATGTTGTATGTTGATTAAAAAGTGACTACATACGTCTTACAGCCGCAAATCATATAATCATCAACATACAACCTAGCACTGGCCTGCAAATTGCAAAAAACGTGAGGAAATTTGAATTTCGCGGGCTACCGTGCAGCAATGCACTAAGCAGGGTTGGTTCCGGTTCCTTTCCAAATTAAATATAAATTAGTGGAATTTCGTATTATCCTGCAAAATTTTGTTGATCACTGTTGTGAACCAACTCGATATGAAAATGATGCAATTTTATTTGGTCGTATTTTTCCATCGACAAATTAGAAATTATATTTTTCTGAAGGAAGCCATTATTGTTTCATTGTGACAAGCAATTTATATCGCGATCTTGAATGTTTTAATTTTAACATATTAAGTTATTTACACATTTGTTTTGAAACAGAAAACGTACATTTAACAGTAACAGTAGTGTAAATATTAATTTTGTTGTGTATTAATTGTTTATTCACCTAACAATGGTGTTTACTTGTGAAGTTTGTGCTGATAATGTGTGTTTGTTAGAAGTTAAAGGCAATAAGTTTTCTCTATTATCGTATAATGACAAGCTTCAAGTTGTGTCTAAAGGTAGATGTGTACCCAAATTATGAGAATTAATCCAAAAATATGGTAATCCAGCGCGTACTCGTCATTTCAATCCTCAAAATTATGCAACATTTACCTGGCTGTGTGGCTGTATACATACAAATAAATTATTTTGTTTTCCGTGCATTTTGTTTAATACTTCCAGTAAGTGGAGTGAGGGATTTATTGATTTGCATAATTTTCATTCCTCGGCCAAAAAGCATGACCTATCAGAAAAACATATAGAGGCTTGCTTAAAGTTAAATACATTTGGTAAATCACGTATTGAAACTAGTATTAACAGCCAGTTAAGATTAGATATAGAAAGGCATAATTCTAAAGTAGATAGGAATAGAAATATTTTTCAAAGACTGATCGATGTCGTATGCTTTCTGGGAAAACAAGAATTAGCTTTTCGCGGCCACGATGAATCATTATCATCAATGAATAGAGGTAATTATTTAGAAACAGTAGATTTATTAGCAAAGTATGATGGAGTTTTAGAAACCCACTTACAAAATGCAAGTACCTCATTCACGGGCATGTCGAACAGAACGCAAAATGATTTGATCTCGAGCGTTGCATCTGTGATGAGTGATATTATTAAAGACGAAATTAAACAGTCCGATTATGTTGCTGTCATGGTGGATGAAACACCGGACATAAGCGGCCGAGAACAATTAGTTCTGATTTTAAGATATTTTCGTGATTCCGAAGTAGTGGATCGATTTATTAAATACGTAGATGTCAGCGCGGATCGGACCGCTGTAGCTTTAAGTTCTATAATTTTGGAAATTTTAGAAAACTTAGATTGTCATTCTAAATTAATTGCACAAACTTATGACGGGGCAGCAGTTTTATCCTCTCAAATTAACGGCGTACAGGCTTTGGTGAGGCAAAAATGTCCGCAAGCTATGTATGTTTGGTGTTCCGCACATGTATTAAATTTAGTTTTATCGAAATCTTTTGAACGGGTTCCTGAAACCAAACGCTTTTTTAGTATAATAAAATCAATTGCGGTTTTTTTTCACAGTAGTACGAAATGAATGGCGTATTATAACGACTTTGCCGTTATGAAAAAGCTGCCTCGTGTCGCGGAAACAAGGTGGACATATCACTCGCGCACGTTAAATATAATTAAAAACGAGTCCACACACCTCCTCCAGTTGTTTGAAGAAATGAATGAAAATACACAACACTGGGATGGTGATACATTGTCACAAGTCACTTCATTTTTATTTAACATGAAAGAATTTGAATTCAATTTTTTTTTAAAAACCTTCGCGGATATTTTTGCTGAAACCGATGTTTTATACGACATTATACAGAAAAAAACTTGTGACATCGCGTATTGTGTTAAAAAGATAAAACAATTCGAGTCATTTTTAGCTCGTTACAGAGACAAGTTCGAGAACAATTATGATGCAACTGCCCTCATAACCGGACCACCCAAAAGAAAGCGCAATGTCGATAATATAAAAATACACTATCGGCGAATTTTTAACGAAATCATTGATAATGTACTCACCGAATTAAGAGATCGTTATATGAATATAAAAAAATTTAAATTCTTTGAGTTATGAGAATTTTCTTTCTTATGAGAATTTTAGTAAATATAGTGAACAATTCCCTGAAAAAGAAATCAGAGAATTCACTAATACTTATCAGGCAAATTTTAATTTTGATAGATTAAAAAATGAATTGCGCTGTATTTATAGATCGCCTGAATTTGCGAATTGTAGCATATATGATATCATTCAAAAGTAACTTAGATAAAGTTTTTTCAGAAGTTTTGCGTTTGGCGAAGTTTATTGTTACTATCCCAGCAAGCAGCGCATCGGCAGAACGTTCATTTTCGTCCTTAAAACGTATCCACACCTATTTACGAAACACACAAAGTCAGCAACGACTCACAAATCTATCTTTAATTTCTATAGAAAAAGAATTAATGGTCGAACTACGACGCAAGCCTACTTTTTATGACGAGGTCTTAAAATCATATTTGAAAAAGGATAGGCGAGTAGATTTAATTTATAAATGAGTTGATTTTTTTACAGATTTCAAATCCATAGTTAACTTATTAAATATATTTATACATGCGAATCACAATGAAATAGGGCCTTCAAAGGCCGCTTCGGATATCTTGCAAGTGACGTGTTCTGTAACTATCACCCACTCACTTGGTTAAGATATTTGAGGTGGCAGAATCTTTCTTCTGTTTGCATCGTTAGAAAATCGTGAGTTGAACCTTGAATAATGAGGTGAGTTCTTGAATTCTTGCATTTATAACTTTTGTTTTTACAGGCTTATTTTCAAATATTATAAATCAATAAATGTGACTACTTTGAGGGCCATCATAATTATGTAGAGCGACGGACGTTATGGAGTTGCGCGTTTTTTTTTTTTTGCTATCATTATTTCGTGGCCTACCCAGCCTGGTAGACGACTGCACGCCGCTGCATTTGGGTAGGTCGCTTATAGTACTCAAACTGCCAGACACTTGTGGGAAAAAAGCAAACAAAGAATAAATATGTAATGCATACATTAAATCCCATTTCGTCAACCATAAATTTCAACTTGAAAATTCATCACTATCTCATTAGTCTTTCTTATGAGGAAACTGAAGAACTCTTAAAAATTCAAAATTAGTAGACGCTTTACAAACATTATTTTTGTTTTTCGGTACTACACGCACAAATAAACACTACACAAACACACACACAGATACACACACACACACACACGCAGATACACAAACACACCCTTAAACATATGCGGTACTTATTTCTTTCATTAGGTTTTAAGCTAATTCCAATTTTATTTATTTGTTTAGATTATTATTAATTCCAATTTTATTTATTTGTTTAGATTATTATTAATTCCAATTTTACTTATTTATATAAATTATTGTTTTTATTGAATGTTTTGTGAGTTAGAATAGAATTTAATTTTTGAAATTATTATCCTAAGTCGATGAAACCTGTATGTCTAGTTTGGCTTAATCATTGTAGTGAAGTCTGTTAGGGGATGGCGCTGTTTGCCGAGATACAGGATCCGTCCTAGTTCGGCAACAGAGGATTCCATATTAAAAAGTTGTAAACTAAGCCTATCAAGTCAAATAATATGTAATTGTTTAAATTTTTGTGGTGAAATAAAAAAATTATTATTAAAAAAAAAAAAAAAAAAACTGTTTTTTGTACAGTACAGTCTGCTCCCAAAGTAATCAGGAAACCATTTGTTTATGTTTTTTGTCTCTCTCTGGCACACTAAGGTTTGTTACGAGAGAACTCAATTTCGAATTTAAACAGAAAGTACTAGGAGAACAGAATCAAGAAGGAGATGTTGGTGCCGCTGAAACCGTCTTTTTAGTGAATACCCAACAATAAGTACTAGGAGAACAGAATCTTGAAAAAGATGTTAGTCCCGCCGTTTACAATACTGCCAGTCTACTACTACCGACTACCAGACTTACAAAAGGGGATCGGGATATCATGTTACCCAGTTACTGGATTATTGTGGAGATGAGTTAAGCCGACTCTGGTATTCTGTGGAATCTGGTTAGACAAAATGATGTAAATTAGCTTTTAGCAAATGTTCTCCATAAACGAGTTATGGTACAGGTAGTGTAGGCTGTACGAAATAAATATTAATAATGGTAGCTAATATCAGTATTTCTAATATCATCATAATAATAACATATCATATAAAAACTTGCACATGATATTTATCGACTTCGAAAAAGCCTGCCTCGTGAGGTTTTGTGGTGGGCCCTGAAAATAAGGTACGCCTGGGAAGTATGTGCAGTTGATCCGAGCAATGTATAGTTGATGTAGTACCCAAGTCCGGTCTACAGCGGGCACTAGCAACAAGCTCCAATGTGGCTGTTGGTTTGCACCAACAACAACAACAACTATGCAACTGTACATAATTAGGTACTAAAACACTCATGTGATACTATTATCACACGAGGCGAATTCGTGTTTTAATACCCCTTAATAAACAATAGTTACATTAATAACTAAATGGAATTATTTGTTTTCTTAGTTGTATGTCTAATTACTTTTCTTTTTCTCATAGCAGGAAGGTTTATTTTTGTGTAGGTACATACATTGCTTTAGTATTATATACTGGGCTGTGAAGATGGATGAAAAAATATTGCATGTAGCGAGAATGTTGAGGTGGATTTTTTTTAGTAGTTCTCCTGAGTGCTAACTGTAACTTGCCAAACATTGTTTACCAAATGGGAATCAATGTATGAAGATCAAAATAGAAATGGGACTTTTGTGATGCTATTTTGTTTAGTTGCCGAAATGGTAAAGTTACGAGATGGGCCGGAGCCCAAATTATTAGGGTTGAATTTCTTTTACTGTATCGTGTGATGAGCTTGTTTTTTCTTTTTAAAATAGGTTAGTTCGTCTAGGTGTAGCGTTTAGAATTTATGGTTGAACTATTTGGATATTATTTTTTATTCGTTTTTTTAAACAAAAATTTGTTTCTGTTTCGAAGGTCATTTAGGAGTGAAAAATAAAGCAACTGACATGTTTTAGGTATTCTTTCATTTTTCGAATACTCATTTTCATCTTTTGGGCGATGTTGTGTTTATTTCTGTCAGCCTGCTTTTATATTTTGTCTTACATATTGGGTGGGCGTCAGTATCGAGCATTCTATAGAAATAATATGGACTAAAATGTTATTTTTTAAATTTGTTAATAATGAAATCGAACTTATACATTCTATATATTCGTTTTACGAAGTTTTCTTTGGAAAAAAATAGAAATTGAAGCTTAATGCCTGCCTTAACAAAAAAAAAGGCGAAGAACTGAAAAAACTAATCACAAAAGTGCATTTTGAATGTCGAAAGACAATTCCAAATAAAACAAACGACAAAATCACTTACAAACTGTTGACAATCAAAACAATGGATCACGACGACAAAGTTCACTGACCCGTCCCGTTGACTTCCGTCACAGAAGACGATGATTTAACATATCCGATTCTATCAGGTGACAGATAGCTAAATGTGTAATCGTGTGTATTAAAGGCACCACTGGGTCCTCCCGCTAATCAAACCATCGTCCCGTAAACGTTTTATTATGATTGATAGTTATTTTATGGGTTCTGAGGGTATTGAACTCTGTTTGTGTCATAATTAAAAGGGATGACATTAATATTTTGAATTTTAGTTGATCAGCAGCGTAGGAGATATTAAAGAAGTCATTCTTATTCGAGTACGTATGAACGAAATTGCAGTCTGTAAAACATAGCCTTTGCTGAATTAAGATAGCACTCATACTAACTGGATATAGCTATCTGTCTTAACTCCAAAACCCAGTTACTGGAATCATTAGAAAAGTTTTATTGTGCATATTAGTTGCGTAAAAAAGTTATAATTTCTTGTTTGAAATCAGAATATTTGTCAATTGCAGCTTGCAGCGCAGTTTGAATCTAAGGAATTTATTTCAATCCTGTGTTTGAATCAAGTTCTCAATGGAATACGTTTTTAGAACAGCTTTCAAAATTATGATATTATAACGACTGAGGAAAAAGTGCAATGGATTGTAAAATTAAACGGTTATCGTCGCCGACTTTACTTTTATGGTAGTTTCATAGTAGCTATTGTAGACTCTTGGTAATTTTCTTAAGTAGGATTTTTTTCACTCCGCTGCTTTCTCTCGTTGTAGAAGCATTACTATTTGAAGCTGTTCTCGAATTTAACTAGCTACTGAGGAAATGGTTTAATGATTTAGTCTTTATCATCATCGTTTCAGACGAACAACAAACGCAGGAAGCGTTGTCACATCGACCGGTCCAATGCTTCTCGCATCTAGCGGATTCTTGCATCGTTCATCAAGTCGTCAGATCACCTTGTGAAAAACCTTCCAAAGCAGAGCAAAAACCCACGCGGTTGCACTCCAGATCCTGTCGGCACCATTGACCATCTTGCGAGCGATTTTGTCTTTGGGATTTCTAAATATGAATACTTACTTAAGCATATAAGTATTTACTAATCTTTCGTTGTACCGCCAGAGTGCTTGGGTTTTCCAAATGAGTGACGAATTAATACAACAACGGTAGCTTATATCAAGACCAGGCCTTCAAACGGCAAGTGAGATAGTAACAAAGTGATTTTACTAGCTAAATAAGAAATGCATCCAAGTGCAGACTGAAAACATCTTACTGAAGAAGCGTGCATTCCCAAAGGAGGAAGACAGGCGACAGTTTCCTTAAGTAAAACATGGCTAAGTTAAGCTGACGGTGATACTAAGACTGCACTCTGAACTTTTTACATAAAGATCTTTGGTTTCCCAGAAATATTGCTTTCTTTGAATTTTATCCTGAACGCAAACAATCTTAATTAATCTGTCTGCATAGCATAACATCGCGCCTGTAATCCCGGAAGGGTGAGGCACAGGTGTAACCTAATATTACACTCACCAGTCGTCAGTTATGTTTAAAGTACCACGTAATAGGGGACGAGCCTATTGCCATCAATCAGGACCAAATCCAGACTCCGTGGCTGCTACTGAAAAATTCCTGATGGAAAAACCCAATAACAATTTTCCCAAACCGGGAATCGAACCCAGGACCTCATGCTCAACAGTGGCGATTGCGACCACTACAACGACGAGGCAGTATGACTTCAAACATGCATATTGGTTGAGCCTTGAAAAGAGATGGATCACACATATTAAAGACGCTGTTAATAATTACCAAAATGTGATTAATATTTCCATCGGTCAGATAATACCTACTTCGAAAGATACGATATGGGACGTAGCCATGATCTTTCCTATGATAATTCACCTTATCTAAATGATCTTTAAATCCTTCCTATTTAAAGATCATTTAGATAAGGTGGGTAAATTATACGTTTTTGATGATGATCCTAAAACGTATAACTTACCCACCTAATCTAAATAACCTTTGCCACTGAGCGATTTGTAAAAAGGTAATTCACTTATTAATCATGTGTAAAAATGATCAAATTACAGCCTTCTCCCGACGTCACACCCCAGCAGTTATCGCCGTAATTAATTGTAATACAATCAATTAATATTTCCCTTCTATACGTTCAATGATACGTTAATTGATGTATCGTTCAATCGAGATATCAATGCCATTACCGTTTCTTCTCTAATAATAATCTCATTTCAGCTAATGAACGTCTGGTTTCATTATCGTATAGGGTTCCCAAATACCTTTTGAAAAGATATTTGAGAACCGGGTATCAATTAGTATTTTCAAGAGATTAACAAGTAGTGATGTAAACGTAATAAATCGGATATTTGCAATATAGATGCTTATTATCCATTCCATGTAAGTAAAATAGCCACATGCTAAAGTAAATCGTAGATACAATAGTCGGTTTTCTCTAACACAATGTGAAATGATAATGAATACCTAAATAAGCGCCAGCCGTGTGGTATCCGGCAGAGTAGATTAGAACCAACCCATTACACTCACGGGTGTCGTATAAGGCGACTAATGTCTGAGGCAGAACTCCTTGCGCCTCCGTAGACCAGAGAATGGACAGCAGCGTTTTCTGTTAGTCTTTCATCACTGCGATCTCCAATCCGCCTGCCAAGCGTGGAGATTACGGCAAATTTCTCCCCACGGTGGGAGAGGCTTATGTCCAGCAGTGGACGTAATGGGCTGTTTTAGTAGTGTAGTAGTGTAGTAAATAAGCGCTTGCTTTTGATTTTATTGTGTTTTTAAGCAATAGCTGAAGTCCAACCATGTTCCTTTTTGGTAACATAAGGGAACGAGTAAAACATGATGACATATGTAAATAGTTTATGGCATATAAGGTACCTAGGTAACACCACACGGTTAATTACTAACAGGAAATATTTCGATCGTGTCTTTACGAGGAAAATTGCTTCTGGCATTAACATGCGTACAGTCACCAGCACTTATATGTATACACATAGCAACAGCATAATGTCATTTGCAAAGGTAGTACTTTTGTACCCATAATAAGTTCTTATCTCTAAGTCATCATCTGCCTAGCCTTTCCCCAACTATGTTCGGGTCGGCTTCCAGTCTAACCGGATGCAGCTGAATAACAGCATTTTACATGGAGCGTCTGCCTATCTGACCTCCACAACCCAGTTAGCACTGGGTAATACGATACCCCTTGGTAAGACTGGTTGTCAGACTTTTTGAGCCATTGACTACCTGTAACGACTGTCAAAGATCTACAAATGACAGCCGGGACCAACTGCTTAACGTGCTTTTCGAGGCACGGAGGAAACTCGGTATGTAAGGGTACCCATCTACAGACCAACTTAGGCAAGCACGGCTTAACCTAAAGATCGACCCGAGCGGCTGTTCTTATTTATCCATGAGCTCCTAAGCACGAGACTTCCTGCCCTTGTCCAATTCTACTTGGGGACGGCGCATTATATTTTCTTCTTCTATTCTCCCCTGTCAGACGTCACGACATAATTTATTCCTTTCTCCTTCATATCATTCCTCACAGTCCATCCGTCAGGTCAGTTCACACCGAGACGGTACTGGAGGCCAGTGATTTCGCACTGCGCCGCGCGCTGCCGGGAAACGCATCGCAAAGAAATGTGTATCTTTTCGTGTAGTAAATAAAGTTATACCTATTTTGAGTCGCTCTATTAAAATGTGCGCGCAGCGTCGCGTCGCGTCGCGTCTCAGTGTGAATTGACCCTTAGCCTTCCTCTGCCTCTCTATTCATCACAACATTCTCATCCATGCAATCGTTTTTCATTGTTTTTCTTTACAGGTTAGCATTCTGATCCATAGTGTAACAACACGGTCTAATCAGCCCACCAGACATAACACCCATCTGGTCGGAGGATCCTCTCTTCTCCACGGGGTATAAAGAGCTTTACACCCTGTTACGGACTTGTAAATTCTTTTAAAAGAAAAATAAAGATCGATGAAGAAAATTCCTAGAACCTTCCTATAAGTGAAACCAATCAACTTGATAAATACCCACAGTACTCATTATCGACACCAGTAGGTACAATTTTCAGTGCCAGACTTCGTTAATAGTAAAATACACTAAAGAAGTAATTTGAATCCATGAACTTGTCAGTAAAGGACACTGACGTACCAAGGCATTAATCAATATAAAAAGTAACGTTTATTAAATATTGAAAGGCTAGAAACACTTATGTGAATGGAAGCTCATTAATTACTAATTGTTATGTAGAAAGGGATTAATAAGGCATTTATAGGTAGTACTGGTAATTTACATAACTACTAATGAGTCATTTTCCTATTTAAAAAAGTAGTGGACAACCCAGTAACTTAATGGCGTGAGACAATTCCGATAACAATCCGAAAGATTTTAAAAGAAATCCCTAATCCATTGCTTCATAATGTTAGAAAAAAGTTTACTCAGCAACAAAAATAACGCAATGAATGTTGCTAAACACAGAACTGTCAAAATAAAAAAATTACTCAATTAATCTAATCGTGACACGAAACACAACTTTATACCCGAACATACGTAATCAAACTTCCTCACAACCCTCAGTCTTCCAGCAAGAAGTCCAATGAAATCTCTTAAATAAAAACAGTGTATCGTATAAAGTTACCTGAAGAACTGGCAAGTGTAAGTAAAATAATAGAAGTTAACGATCATTTGTCGCAACTTCTCCTTGCTTTGTCAACGGACGTTTATTTCTATAGAGTCTGCTGAAACCTAAGTAGTTTTATTTTCTTGTAAAACTTGTTTCTTTCTTTGCTTGTTTTTGTTATTATACAGCGAACACAAATAAAAACATAACACTGGTAAAAATAATGTCACTGAGAAATCTTTTAAAACAAGAAAGAGACGGACGTAATTTAGAGCTGTCAAATTTATTTGGAACTAATATTTTTGTACAAATGAAGGGAGCACGTAAAAACATGTCGACTAAAAACACGGTGAAGCATAAACTAGTTTGACATCTCTAACTTAGTTCATAGCTGTAGCCGTTTTCTCGCACTGCCTTTTAGTAAAAGATAGCAATAGCCTAAATAAAGTTTAGTGTGTGCACAACAGAATCGACACGATTGTTCGTAAAAATATTAAATACAATAATGGGATCTTTTGGCACTCGAAGAAGCCTTGCGATGAAACCTGATCCATCAATTTCAAAACATTTATTTTGTTTACAATGACTTTCAACGGGATTAACGTAAGCTTATCGATGGCTTAATAATGTCAGTCTCATACATTCTTGAGTCTTCCATCATCATTGATAGAATAACATTATGTCTAGAGAGGTCAAAGAGACTAAATATTACAAAAAAAGTTATAGCCGCAATATAACTAACAGTGTTTAGCAGAGAGCACCTAATGAATTCACTGTCTTTCAAAGGTGGCAATGTCAAGGGTCATGAACCGTTGTATTTTCTACCCTATGGTTTAGTTTTCTGAAGTAGTTCTAAGTTCAGATAATATATGTCTGCAAGTAAGATTGTTGTAAGATTGTTCTCACATAAATATAAATTGGTAAAAAATACTTCATAAAATGTCGACTACAATAAATTCAACTGTGGTTATTGGTACTTCGTGCTAATGCCGTTAGTTTTAGGCTTCATCCACGAGTAGGCGTTCTGGGACATATTCAAATGATAGCCTAACGGACTTAGTTGAAAATAGCCGTCCAGGGACTTAGGGTCATTCGAAATTAGCTTTCGTCTATCGTGCGTAACTAATGAAAGAGTTCATTCGCCTGAGTCACGCACGATCGCTGTAATCTAATTTCGTCAATGCATAGAATATGCTTATTTTATTTTATATTGAATTAACTAGTACAATTCAAACCTAATTCATTATAAAAACAATGTTTTACGTGACATGGAATCCTCTCTTTTAGGTTACAAAATGTCGATAAATTCGTTAACATTTTATTTAGTTCCCGTTCCGAAACAAAATAAGGTAACCACGTAGACAGAAACGCTTTTCTATTTATCTTTGTAAGAAACAAAAAGACGTCTTACGCAGCGATATAATCAACGACGTTCATTACGCCTTGCTTCGAGATTTGTCGTGTAAACGCTGGTTACACGGTCACGTTTGGGCCTGGCTGGTACAGCTGGTTTGTTTATAGAATAAAATTGTGCGGTCGGTCAATTACTGCCTCAGCTGTAAATTAAATACGAAACCCTGGATACGACATACGGAGTTTAATTTTGCTGGACCGAGCATGCTCCCTTGAGGCACTCCAATTGTTCCTCCAATGGAATTTTGATTTTACTAAGATACATTAATAAGATTATAAAACCATGCTATTAAAACCCAAAGTTTAAGTTATGTGTCCAGTTTGCTAAAATTAACTTGTTGGCTATTTCACGAAACTTTGTTCTGCAAAACAGTGTGGAATGCTTTATTGGAATTGCTTTTCGGCAGTCGCAACAACTTAATCAATTGGCCGTTGAATCAAGCTGTACTAGTGCCTTAATTAAGCATTCGTAATGTAATGGTCTTTGCATTGCAATTAATTATGCATGAAATACTCAAGTGGCATGTTTCTGAAACAGCATTTTTAATTGAATTTGCTAGCGACGTTGTACAACAGGCATGCAACTAGACATTGTGACATAATGTAGCGTTCAATTGTTTAATTTTAGTAAGTGCATATTATATGATGCTTAGTAATTATGAGCTAATTTTGTTTGGGTACGTAGAATATCACGAGTAGTGAATTAAAAAGTATGTTGTAGGGAGACCGGGGCAAGATGAGACCCTTAAAAGAAAAAGCGTCATATCTTGAAAATCAAACCGTTTATTAAAAATCTCTAACAACAAAAGCAACACTTATAGTTTTAATTAATATAATTGTTATTTTTTTCGGCTCTAAATCACATATTTTTTTCACAAATAGGAATTATATGGTACAAGTCAAAAATCCCGTCTAAACACTATGGGGCAAGATGAGTACACATTTTAATCAGATTGGCATCGTTCACAAATATGTGCCTCTTCATCGTCATCGTCTACACCTGCGCAGGAATTAGGGGCCCATCTTGCCCCGGTCTCCCTAAGACATACTTTTTCATTCACACACATTCACACATTTCATTTACAGAAGACGTTAATTTAGATTAGAGGGTTACTTGTGTTTGGTATAGTGGTGAAGTCAAATTTGTTTATCAACAAAACCAACAAACTTATTTGCGCTAAACTAATTTTTGTCTTACCCCACTTATAATAAATTTGCGTAATACCCTCTTAGTTTTTATAATAGTTAAACACAGAAGTTCTGTTTGTAAATCATGGTTTAAAACAAAATTGATGCGTAAATCACCTCGGGAACAAATTAAATATAAAATTATAGACAAAGTTTTTTTCGTAATGGGAGTTGCAAATTGTTTTGCGCATTATTTCAATTTATTTTTTCCCTTTAAGTATATGCCTACGGACTTAGTCAGCAAGCTCAATGAAAACAGCGAAAAACACTATGTATTTGCCTTATTATTTAATCTTTTTAGTAGTTATTGCTCACTAAATTAGGACTCCGTAAAATATTTTGTTCGAGAAAGTAAATCACTTTTTCTAATAAAGCCAAAATAAAGACCTCTAATGGTAGTTTGAAACATATCTTATTACTAGAAATTATTAGCACTAAGTAGAGATGTGCCGACTAGTCACCGACTAGTCTAGAAAGCCGACTATCCGGCCTATTTTGTAGTAGGCGAATAGTCGGCAAAAAGCGCTCTCTTTCTTTATTGATCGTGTGGCTAGTGCCTAACCTGGTATCAGAGTTTATATGACCGCCCTGTAGCTGGCTCGAATGATTGAAATTGACATGATAATCTTTATTGCCAATATTTTATTTTATAATCAGCTTACTACAACTGCAACAGCCCATAACGTCCACTGCTGGACATAAGCCTCTCCCATGATGGGAGGAATTTGGCGTAATCTCCACGCTTGGCAGGCGGATTGGAGATCGCAGTGATGAAAGACTAACAGAAAACGCTGCTGCCCATTCTCTGGTCTACGGAGGCGCAAGGTGTTCTGCCTCTTAGTCACCTTATACGACACCCGTGAGTGTAATGGGTTGGTTCTATTCTACTCTGCCGGATACCACACGGCTAATAATCAGCTTGAATGTGTTTATTTATTTAATAATACAGGTTCACCAACAGCTTCTGTGTACAGCATTTACGTATACATAGGTTTTACAGTCTTGGACTTACACAGTCGCCAATAGGGTACATGCATGATTTTTTTATCACTCTAAATAAAGCGTATTAACATCAGAAATAGCAAAGTGAAAATATTTTTTTAATATCTATAAAAATACTAAGTTATAAGCATTTCAAACTACTGATTAGACAGAGAGATCTGATACAGCACATGACAAAATTCGCTGCATCGATGTACAAAATCCATACTAAATTCCGTTTATCTAAAAGGGATAGAAACAAAAGTTTAAATGGTTATAACTTTTGTGTTGTTTGGCCGATTTATGTCTTGTTTTCGCTTTTTGTCATTATTTATAAAGTACTATAACATTCCGTACCGAAATAAAAAATAAATAAAAAGTATACATATTCCCTATTACAGGTTAACCAGCATTCACAAAAATAAGTGTTAGCATATGAGAAATTAAATTAAAAATAAAAATGAGTGGCTATAGACATGAAATACAATAGTTGACCCTACATTTAAGAAATTACTTATACTACGAAACATAATACAAAGAAAAAGAAAACATGTGCTGTAATTTTACTAAGTAATTACAATTAAAATAAAAAAAAGACTTATGACATGATTATTAATGTTAAAACATAAAATGAGATCAGAACTATGAATAAATATTATAATTTAAGAATCGAAACTATTCTTTTGGTAGTTTTTTCTTTTAACATAAAAAAAATACCCTATGACCACACGGGAAAGAGGGCGTCGTATGATGTACTCAATGCGAGCGACTGAGCGGTATGAGCTGTACATGAAAAGCCACGGCCCTATCAGATGCAGCTTCACTGAAAGAAATGATCGGCTTAGCTGGCGACTAGTCGGCCAAAGTCATAGTCAGCCCATCCTATCAATACTCGGACAAGATTTTTGTGCTAATTTTATTCCTACCGAAGGACACGCAAAATGTAAAAAAAAAACCTCAATAAAAAAGGAACACCGCTGTTATGTTTCATAATATTATTTCAAATTATTTCGATTTTCCGATTTGATAGAACTGCAAGAATGGTCTAAAATGAAAACTTTCCAGTAACACATTGTAGCCATAACCAGAAATCTCAGTTCATCTTAATAGTTAACTTTAGGAATAAACTACTCAAGTAATCAGTATTTAATAAAATATTGTGAGTAGGTCACCCAGTTTGTAGCTAAAACTTGTCATTATTTATACAGTTTCTGGGTAATAAACCTTATCCTCAACGTATTCACGGATATATTTTAACTCCGAACAAAATGCGGTATGTCACTTTTATGGCTTTAAAAGAACCTTAAACTTTTTATTCGGTGGTCTGTAAAATTGAGATTGAACCTAAGTCAGTCGCACTTCGTCCAATAGGCAAGTAAATAAATGTTTAAATGTCTGCAAGCCGACGGGATAGATTTACATTTGAAATGCGAGGGTCAGGGGCTTTATTACCTTTTTTGGTGAAGGTAAGCCGAGAATATGACCCGACGCCGGATTTATCCGAGGTTATTTTTCAATGAATTTACTTAAATTTTACTTTTTCTTAAGTTCTGAGGCGGCCTTTCTTAGCCTTTGTTTAAATAGCCTCATAAAAATGTGTCAAAAAAGTTTGTTTAAAGTATACACTATATTTTATAACGAAAAATATAAGGGCTTTCTTGCTAGGACGGAGAAATGTGGACATATTTTTCTTGCTGTTTTTCTTTCCTTTTCACAAAATAACAAGAAGATTAACCACATCAGAAGTTTTTGGTGATTGCCTCTCAAAGTCCATAGAAACCGCATTACTATCATGAAATATGTGTCACATCCTCGCTCTCCATGGTCAAGAAAGTTTTCGATAAAAGCACTTTCTTTCCTCATTCCTACACTGTTCCATTTATCAGATAAAAGTTGGCATAATTCCGTTGAAATGTGAAAAAAGTCTTATGCAAGCGGGATTAATCTGCCCGCGCCCGTGCAACGGATCGTCGATTTAACACGCGATAAAGTCGGAAACTAATCTTTCTTCTTTTTCTCCACTGTTGATTTTTGTCGAGCGTAATTTGCTGTGAACCGTGAATGAGTAAAAGTACTAAGTGGTTGTGGAAAATTTCGGGTTTTTTTAACAGCTTTTCGAAAAGAAAGTTCCGTTTATTTAAAAGTGGTTTTCAATATTTGGTCCTCGGATTGATACCATGATACAAAAAAAAAATGCTGACGTTAAAATAATGTAAAATCAAAGCATAAGAAAAGATGTCATATATTGTACTCGCTCAACAAATTCTCTAAGATAATAAGTATGTAAATCCCAAAATTGCCAACTACAAAATATTTTATGATAAAAAACTGAGTCAACTTAGTATTTCTACACACTCGGCTTTTTACATTTTAGCCGGGGAACTTAGGCACACAGGCATGGTATGCTCATATTTATTTTTCACGCCTTCCTCTTTACGAGATAAATAAACTTTTTAACGTATGTGCTGGTATTATTTGCTGTCATAAATATTCATAACTTAGTAAAAATGTGAAAAGTTTGTGCTAGAAAATGTTTTATATTTTTTACGGTATTCTTATGGGTATATAGAAGCCAGAAGCCAAGGACTTTTAAGTAAAATTTATTAATTTTCGACTATACTCATTTTAACCGACTTCAAAAAAGGAGGAGTTTCTCAATTCGACCGTATTATATTTTTTTTTTTATGTGTATTCGCGGATAAGTTCGTCGTTTATGAACTGATTTTGATGATTATTTTTTGTTTGGAAGAAAATTATTTCGCAGTGGTTTCGTTAAAATTTGGTGAAGATCTGATGCTGATCTTCGGAGATATACAATTGAACTTTTCAATTTATTGTTTACACAACATCATAACGTAACATCACGCTTGTAGATACAACACCTACCACACAAATAGTGGTAGGTGTACATCTGAAAATAATTTTAATTTAATCTCCTTTTCACTATAGCAGTAACTTTAAAATTTAGAATTCCCAAAAGGAGGATTACAGCATAGACAGTGTTCAGTCACCACGCTAGGAAACGGTTGAATTTCATTTAAAACAAGAATTTAAATGCATTTAAAATTCAGTTACTCCACCAGAGCGTAATAAACCAGATCTTCAATTTCAGATAAAACATCTCAGATCAAACTGAGAATAGATAATCCTTTTATATCTTACGAAGATAGTTTTTGATTTACTTGGCGGGTTCCGATAGTGATGAAATTATCCCCGCCAGCCAACTTTATCAGGGTAAGCCCTTCCCCATTCGGACCCGAATCACTTCCAACACACTGAATTGTAGGTTTGACGTGTCTATTTTCAGATTTATCAGTGGTTTTGCTATTTTTACAATTTAGTATTATTGAATCTGCACGACAATGTGATTTTGTGCATTTTTTATTTAATAACATTTTCAGACTTCAATCTACATCCAAGCGTTTGTTTTTCAGCTGCATTATAACTATTTTGAAGGTTTCCTTGCAGTGTGGAATTTAATTGAGTTTTCCACATAAGCCTATTTCGTGGAAAAAAAAATTACAAACTGTTCTAACAAAAATAGAGTTGCTTTAAAACACTTGTGACTTTACGACCCACAATAATTAAATCAATGCACGTACACTCCAGTAAAATTCAATCTTCGCAAGCTAAACTTCCAAAGTTCAGATGTGACAAGTCGACAACTAGTTACAATGTTAACATTACATCGAATTTCAGTTGCTCTTGGTGAAGCAACAAAGTAATGTTATCATTAGTCTTGTTAAATCTATAAATATTCTGTAACCCTTCCAAATCTAATGTTAAAATTCAATCCAAATTACCTCGAACAATAAAATCATGTCTTCTGTATACCTTCCTAGTAGTTCAAACGTGGGCGTCTGAACTACTAGGAAATGATTGGAATCATGCTTTTGCATTTTGATTTGGATCATTGTAATTTGTAATACCACGTTTCGTAAACAATCAACAAAGTTCCACAACGGATAACGATGTCTAGATCATGTTTACAACCTCTACAATTAACTCGGCAATCTTATCTCGTACAGTTGCATCAATTTACAGATGCACCGAACAAGACTCACAAAACGAAAACGATGAAAGGGAGCAGATAGTTGCATTTTTATCTTCGGAGAGCAGGCAAGCTATGCAAACGACTTCGCACTGAGAAACTGGGATGGTTTTATTCAAGGCAGATGTTCTCCAGCCTCTATTTGGTTTACAATTTAGTATGCAAATTGTGGACTTCGCATTTGTAAGTACTCTAAAGCGAATTACAAGCGGTGCTTCATAATTTCTTTGGAGCCGCATATTGCATTAGGAAGAATAGTAAAGTGTCACCTCCCCAACATCTCAAACCGTGAGTTAAATTGCTTTGAATAACATAACATAACATAACATAACATCACGCCTGTAATCCCCGAAGGGTTAGGCAGAGGTGTACACCCACATTTCGCCAGTTTTGTCATGTAATAGGGGGCAGTTTTGCCATCAAGCGGGCACAATCCAGACTCCGTGGCTGCTACTCATAAATTCCTGATAGAAAAACCCAATAACACTTTGCCCAACCTGAGAATCAAACCCAGGATCTCATGTTCAGCAGTCGCACTTGCAACCACTAGACCAACGAGGCAGTCGAGGCAGAGTGTTTTGAATATTCAAATGTAATTCTGATTAACGAATACACATGTTTGGTTTTGTAAATGACGTCACATGTAGTTCTAATTGGAGGTTAACTTTGTGTAGTTCTGATGAATATAATTTAATTTCTGTGAATATGAATTGTGGTGACCACGGAATGTTTTAATTTATGGTAATGAGGCGGTTGGGTTTGTCAAAGTTTATATTATAAAATCATTTAATTTCCGTACGTAAAATTTGCTTGATTTTATCGTGTGGATGATTCCTGACCTGGTGTCAGAGTTTTATGTCGCCCATGGGCCTCCGACTGGGCTATGCCGTCGAGATCTATCTATCTATCAGGAATCCTGATTTCCTCATGATGTTTTCCTTCACTGAGGCAAGTGATAATTATACAATACGCACATGAATCCGAAAAATCAGAGGTGCGGTCAGAGGCGCGTACTATAAACGTTGAGTAAATCAGGTAAAATGACAGTAACTGTTCTTTTTAATTTTAAATATTCATTGCCTTTAGGTACTGAAGATTTGAAACCTCACTGAAATATTTTCTAACAGCAATCAAATGAAAGTTTTCCTTTTGAGATATAAAAAAAAAAACTTAGTTTCCAAGAACTTAGACAGATGGCGTTGAACTGACTACGATAGTTGGTGCCAAAGCCAAACCGCTTGGGAAAAAAAACATTGCGTCACGTCACATACGCTCGTTGTTTGACACTTTCGTTTGCTTAACCTTCCGAATATAACCTAGTTTTCTCGCGCTTTGTTAAAATCAGTTTTTTTTAGGTTCCATTCCTTGCATTATCGTACTAAGTTCAGCGCCTTCTATCTAGCGACTAAGGAAGAGCTAAAACGAAAATCCCTCATTAAGTTTTTATATAACAAAAACTTGTTACGGAAAACTCCAAATTGGAATACAAAACAATGTATAAATGTTTCGTTTTCCAATTTCCTCACCAGTACACAAAAAAGGGAACCACTTTATTTTCCACATTAGAAGGTATTAAAACAATTCTCGGAAATGGCTGAATCGTTTCTTTTCTTGAAGTTGCGAACAATTGTAGGTACTCAGCAGTTGTTATTGAACAAACCAGTGATTAATTTACCTCTTCTGTATTAAAAGCATTGTGTTGTTAATTATATTGAGGGAACAAGGAACTTTCTTTGGGTTAATTGTTTGAAGTATATTATAATAAACAACTATACGCTGTCTTAAGGCCGTTTTCTATAACTTACTTACGTATAACTGTTAGTTAATATGCCTAAGTCTCGTAGCTATCATCATCATCATCAGCCTATTAATGTTCCCACAGCTGGGACACGGCTTCTTCTCAGTGAGAGGGAATGGGCTATAATCCACCACGCGGGCCCAGTTCAGATTGGTAGATGTCACGTGTGTCTTCCAATTTTTGGTTCTAGGACATGCCGGTTTCCTCACGATGTTTTCCTTCACGTTTTGAAAGCAGTGGTGATGAAATAAATTACACAAAGTAATGCGCCTGTCTGGGTTCAAACCCACGACTTACTGTTCGCATGTCGGGGCCGCCACCACTGGGCCACCGCTGCTCTCCGTAGCTATCGGTATTTCTATGAACAAAGTTAGCTTGTAATATCCTATCCGCGTCACCTACCTGTCACTTGATTCATAGAAAAATCAAAAACAGCTTTTCTGTGACGTTTTTGTTTCTAACGTTCTGTAAGCTAAATGTCAAACAGACTGAGATAGCAACCTACCGATACCTGTTGGTAAGTTATTGAAAATGGCCGTTAGTATGTTTATTTTGATTGTTCCTTTCAAAAAAAATTACTGTCCAGGGCCATGACGTGCACATAAAAATCCAAAAAAAAAAACATGCAACGCATAACAAATATGTATAAATACGCAACATAGAAGTTAGGTACATAGTGCGAAGTCTTTTCAGGTAGTCAATGGCCCGAAAGTCTGACAGCCAATCCAACCAAGCGGTATCGTATTACCCAGTACTACTACTCTAGCAGTGATAGCCTAGTGGTGTGACTGTCGGACTGCCAAGTCATAGATTTTGAGTTCAAACCCAGGGCACGCACCTCTGATTTTTCGGGATTGTTTCTTTTTTTTTTTTTTTTTCATGTGCGTATTGTATAATTATCACTTGCTTCGGTGAAGGAAAACATCGTGAGAAAACCAGGTTGCCTGAGAGATATTTCTCGATGGCATGTTACGCCAAGTCAGAGGCCCGTGGGCAGCTTAAAAACTCTGACGACACCAGGTTAGGCACTAACCACACGATAAAGAAGAAGACCAAGTACTAACTGGTTTGTGAAGATCAGATAGGCAGAGGCTCCATGTTAAATACTGGTATTCAGCTGCATCCGGTTAGACTAGAAGCTGGCCCCATATCACCTTTTTTTTTTTTTTTTCGGATGGGAAATCATCAAATGACTTCTCCCGCTCTGGGCGGAGCAGGAGGGAGTGTCAGACTTTTACTGACTAAAACCCAACCATGTTCCTTCATCGCCCTTTGTGTTCCGGGGCCACGGTATCTCTTTCGAACAGTCCCGCAACCCCGGCAGGCATCGGTCCTTGCGGACCTCTTCCTTTTTGCTGACTCTCTTTGAGGCGCGCGTGGAACACGAACGCGCCGTCGACACGGCCTGTCGTCATGCGACGGACGGACGGCGAGCTAGCCCATAGCCCACCGTCCACAGGCCCGCGCCTACGGTGGCCGGAGGCCACGTGATGGCCCCCGACGCCCGGGGCGTCTCCCGCGGCGGCCGGGACGCTGTGAGGTTCTCTCCCTCTCACGTTCCGCCACCTCCTTCTCTAGCATTACTGCTTCGCAGAAGGAGGTGACGGCGCGGCGTCCCATTCCGTCTCACTCCGGACCATGGCTTGCACCAGGGCCGGACGCGAGAGGTCGCCACCGCCAATCGCCGCTTCGAGGACACGGCGGTGCTCCGCCCACGTGGGACACACCTCCACCGTGTGCTCCACCGTGTCCTCCGGTCGATCCTCGCAATGGAAACACCCGGGCGTTTCCTCCCGCCCGATTCGGTGCAGGAACCTCCCGAAACAACCGTGTCCGGTAAGGACCTGCGTCAGGCGGAAGGTGAGGACGCCGTGGCGTCTCTCAAGCCACTCCTCAAAGAGGGGACTTACCGCCACTATTGTGGCGTGCCCTGCACGGGGTTGCGACAGTCGCTCTCTCCATGTCGCCATGAGATCATGCCGGAAGTCTGTCCGCTGCGCGACAATAAGCCGCGGCAGCGGAGTTTCCCCCCGGCGTAGCACCTCCGCGCGCCATTCGTGCAGGCGCGCGAGGACAATTGCCTCCAGATCCCATGGCGGCAATCCGGCAATGAGGCACGCCGCCTCACGGGAGATCGTGCGGTACCCACGGGCCAGCCTTACGGCTACCACCTTTTGGGGCGCGTTCAGGTAGTGGGCGGCTCGCCGCCTCAATGAACGCGCCCACACCGGGGCCCCGTAAAGGGCCATGGACCGCACGACTCCCGCGTAGAGCTTCCGGCAGGAGGCGTTTGGCCCCCCCAGGTTGGGCAGAAGCCGCCTGAAGGCAGCCCCGGTCCGTTCCAGTTTGGGGGCCAAACGTCGGAAATGCTCCACGAAGTTCCATCGGCTGTCGAGGACGAGTCCCAGGTACTTCAGTGTCGACTCGACGCCGACGGATACCCCTCCTACCGTCAGTGAGGATCCCGGAGGTGGCGCATTCCGAGGCCCATGAAAGCACATGGCCTCAGACTTGTGCAATGCCCCCTCGAGACCCAGTTGCCGGATCCTCTCGACGACTATCGCAACCCCGCGTGTCATTATTTCAGCCGCCGCCTCGTGCGACCCCCCTTGTGCCAGCACCAGCGTGTCGTCTGCATAGCAGACCACGCTGACGCCGCTAGGGAGGTCGGCGCGCAGCACCCAGTCGTACCCGATGTTCCACAAGGAAGGCCCTAGAACCGATCCCTGTGGAACACCGCACGACATCTCTCGCCGTTTCCATTCTTCGCTGCGACCGGGGTAGATGACGGCTCTGTCTGTCAAGTAATCCCCGACCACACGACGGAGGTAGGTCGGCACCCGGTGATACCGGAGTGCCTCCCTAATGCAGCTCCAGGGCATGGAGTTGAAGGCGTTGGCGATGTCAAGAGACACCGCCAAGACAACCCCACCCCGGGACACCGCATCCCCCGTCGTGAGGGCTCTCACGCGCATGATGGCGTCCACCGTAGAGCGCCCCTTGCGGAAACCAAATTGGTGTTCCGCAAGATCCGGCCCAGTCCCCGCAAGGTGCTCGGCGAGGCGGTTTGCAATGACTCTTTCAAAGAGCTTGCCCACCTCGTCGAGCAACACTATGGGCCGGTATGCGGACGGAGAGTCCGCAGGGCGCCCCGGCTTCCGAATGAGGACCAGCATCCCCGTCTTCCAACGAAGCGGGAACTGGCCCCTCTCCAAGCATGCGCTTAGGAGCCCCTCCAGTCGGGGCCCGAGAGCCTCCGAGGCCAGGACCCAGGCTTTGCCAGGCAAGCCGTCAGGTCCCGGGGCGGTATTTTTGGCACTGAGCCTGCGTACCGCCACTCTCAGGTCTACCCCAGTCACTTCCGGAGTGTCGTCGTCGTCATCCTGGTGGTCCGCTTCTAGCACCGCAGGTGGCGGAGCCATAGGCGGGGGGGGATGTTCTCCCCGCGTGGGGAACAGAGTGCTCACCACGTCCTCCACGAGCTCAGGCCGGAGACTCTGCGTCAGTGGGGGGGCCCAGGTGCGGAGTTTATCCCGCACCATCTTATAAGGGCGCCCCCACGGATCTCTGTCGAGAGTCCCCAGCATCTCCTCGCGGGCCAGATCCCTGGCCCGCAGGACAGCCTCGCGGAGGGCGGTCTTCGCCGCTCTGTACCCCTCATAAAGCTCCGCCTCGATGGCTGCCGCATTCGGTGGCGAATGCGGAGCCTGCGATGCCTGGCGTACAGGTGTCGCGCAGCCACGCATGCCTCGCGCAGAGACGTCAGCTCTCGCGACCACCAGTACACCTGACGTCGGGCGCTTCCTGGCCGGACTCGGGGCATTGCCACGTCGCATATATCGGACATGGCCTCCTGGAACCACCCTGCCTCATTGTTAATGTCGGCAGGCCTGTCTGGTGATGTCACCCAGGCCTGCACGATCGAGGCTTCCAGGAGGAGCTCCCGGTCCAGCTGCTTCAGCGCCCAACGCGGACCACTCGGGGCCTGTTGGACCAGCGCGCTTGAGGTCTGGGTGGAGACGTCAAACCGGATGTACCGGTGGTCGGAATAGGTCTCCACCCCCTCCATGACACGCCAGTCAACGACACGCGGCGACAGAGCGGGGCTAGCGAACGAAATGTCCACCACCGACTCGCCCCGCATACGCACACACGTGGGAACAGCACTTTGATTTAGGACGACCAGGCCCTTCTCCAGAGCCCAGTCCTCTACCATCCTTCCCCGCACGTCTGTACAACGAGAACCCCAAGCCAAGTTCTTGGCATTGAAGTCCCCGAGGACAAGCACGGGGAGGGAATGGTTTCCGACGACAACACTCAACTCTGCGAGAGAGTTGTGGAACTCGGCGAGAGTTCGGTTCGGGGAGAAGTACACTCCCACCACTACGATCTCCCCGAACCGTGCTGCTACGCAACCCCGACCCCTCCTGACACTTTCAAGGGTCGGGGTACCGGCGGCGGCCGACGACACTATGGTCACTGAGCCGCTAAGGTCCGCTACCCAGTCATCCCTGGGCTGGACGAAATACGGCTCAGCGACCACAGCGATGTTTATCGACACTGCGCCATGCTCTGGAGCAACAGATCCTGAGCACAGGCGCAGTGGTTGATATTCGCTTGGAGGAAGCGTAATGGGGCCGTTATTGGCACTCCATTACCGCTTCCTCCTCCCTGGCCCCTTGTGAGGGCCCCATTGTGGCGGCGACAGCGGCAGCGGCGGCAGTTGCGACTGCGGCGGAGGCGCCGGTGGCAGTGGCGGCGGAGGCGACGGTGGCAGTGGCGGCGGAGGGCCTACCTTTGCCTCTGATGGCCTTGGTGGGTGGAGCGCAGGCCTTGCTCCCAGCCCGGTTATCGGCCGGCTTGCCAGCCGCCGCACATGCACCGCAGTGCGGCGTGGCGCAGCAAGCTGCGGACACATGACCGGGCTGACTGCAACGGAAACAGAGTCCGCTGCGGTCCACCTCCGAGGCGCACCGTACTGACACGTGGTGTCCCACGTGGCAGCGGTAGCACCTCAGAGGTCTGGGCTCCAGCAGCTTCACCTGCGCTGAAACCCAGCCCACCAGTAGCCTTCGGCCCTCCACTATAGTTTTAGCCGCCGTCACCGGGCAGCATACCGTAACGGTATGCATGCCCGTTGAGTCCGGGCGAAGGGCGCCTGCCCTGACCTGATCGGCAGGGCACCCTCCGGACCTGGCAACGGCAGCCACCACTTCCTCCTCGGTCACCGAGTCGTCCAGGCCCAGGATACGCAGGTCTGCGCATCTGACGGGCCTGGACACTCGGGCCTCGTCCGCGTGTAGGGACGCTCTGAGCTTTTCAGCCAGAGCGTCAGCGGACGAGCCGCTGGTTTCACCGGGAATCTCCAGCAATCGGGCCCCTGTCGCTGTGACTTTAAGCCGGAGGCCCCCGGTGATCCCAAGCTCACCGAGGTTAACCGCCTCTTTCGCCTTCGCCAGAAGGTCGCGGTAGGACACGCCCCTCTTTTCCGCGTCCGGCTGTAGTGTTATCACTACAGCTGCGGTCTTCGGGGCGCGGAGCCTAGCCGCGATCTTTCGCGCCTTGTGCTGGCGCTGCCGCTCCTCATTTCGGGCCTTTTTGGCCGCCTTTCGCCCCTTCTTTTTCTCCCCAACCACCTGCCATACGGCTTCAGCCGAGGGAGGTGTAGGGGGCTGGGAGGGCTTTGGTGGCGGCGGCGGCTGCTGTGCCGCAGGCACTGGCCCATTCGCCGTAGGCACTGGCGTTGGCACAGTGTCCAACTGTGCAGCTGCCTTGCCCTTCCCTTTTTTGGCCTTCTTAGCCGGCGCCGGTTTCGCCGGAGCCGGTTTTTCGGAGGGGGCGGGCGCCACAGCCCTGCCAGAGGGCTGGCTGGATGGCCCCGGTCCGGGTGCGAAGGCCGCAGTAGCCGCGTAGGAAGCCGCCTTCGGGCCCATGGCTGCCTTGCTTGCCGCCAGGGGGGGGCGCAGGACAATTCCCTCCAGGACGGAGAACCGCGCCTGGAAGGAAGCCAGCTCCTGCCGAACCAGGTTCAGGACCTGGCTCTCCACCGGCGCAGGCTGGCTCTGTCGCTGCTGCCGGCCCCCATTCTGAGGCACTCCGCGGGAGCCAGCCTCACGCAGACTGGCCAGGTCTGCATGGAGATTGGCATTCTCCTTTTGGAGAACCTCCGTGGCGGCCGTCAGGCGAGCTACCTCCGCCCGCAGTTTGGCCACCTCATCTCCACCTATCGGAGGGGAAGGGGAAGGCCCCGCAAAGTTGGCCTCTGCAGCCGCCATGATGGAGGCGGAAGCCACGGGTATGGCCTTGAGTTTTGAAGATGTCTTCACCTTCAAGGCCACGCCCCTTATTGCGGCTTCCACCTCCTTTGCGAACCTGGCCTTACGCTCCGCATCGGAGCTGCCAGGTGCACCCACCTCTTCGCCAGACCCGCGAGCAGTCATGCCCGGGTGGCGCCCCTCTTTGGCCAGTCTTGCCGATCTTTCGGGGGCAGATATCCCCCTCCCCCTGCCTCTGATCCCACCACGCTTGTTGGTGGGGATCTTTCTGGCCGAGGCCTCCTCCTCCCCGGATGATGCCGCTTGGTCGCCATCCTTTCTGGACCGCTTGCGGAAGAACTTGCCGTTCTCCGCAGCAGTCCCGGCCCTCACGCGGCGGGAGCTCTCTGAGCCTCCCGCGCTCGCATCGCTGGATACGAGGTCGGACTCCGACCCCGCATCCCTCCTCTCCTCTTCCTTGCCGTTACCGGCGGTGTTGTTGGGTTTTATTAGTTTTTCCATATTGTTCCCACGAGTATGGGGGAAATATTCTCAATCTAGGCAGAGACCCCTGTACCTAGAAGGGCAGATTTTGAGTATTTATTACTCGCCAGAGGGTCTGCAGGTACCCTGGCGAGGGTGAGCACTAGCGACTGATTCGTTCCATGGGAACACCCGACAGCCATACATCCCCTCGCGGTGCGCCGCCGCTTGGGATTCGGGGTAACTTTTTATAGAGGTTTTCTACCTCGCAGTCCGGGCGGTTAAGCCAAGACCCTCGGTCCCTATCGAAGCCGCGAGACGTGATCCACAGCACTTCGACAATGGGATTACGAGCCTGACGGTGACAAAGAAGGACGCATCCTACTCTGTCTGCTCGGAGGCAGGGTGAGTGCACACCGAGCCCGCCCTCACTCCTCTGCTGTGCCCTCTGCTGTACAGAGGGTCACGCAGAGGAACGCACCGGTGGTCCTGACAGGACCCCACCCATGTCAGAATAATTAGCCGCGGCAGTAACTCTCCCCGAGGGATAAAAGGAAATTCTCATTTCCTCTCATTCCCCGGAGAAGGATACTGCCGCGCCCAGGGTGCACCGGCCCAGCAGCTGCTCTTCCCTCCAGACGTATCGAGAGGGACCAGCAACCGCCAGACACACGTGGAGGACTTCTGACATCGCACCCCGGCCCCATATCACCTAAGGTCAAAATTAATAATCTTGGTAAATGGTGATACAAATCAATATGGTGGTATTATTTTACACATTTTCATTACTTTCGTTAGCATAATCTCCACGGTAACTAATCGAAACTTGTCAAATAATTTTGCAGCATATCGAACTACAACTGTACGGTACAAAACGAAAGCAACTGTAACTCTGCAAGTAACATAATTGCCACAACTAAACTAAACAACTCCAGGCAATACACAGCATCCAGTCCGATTAGCACTTCTCTAGGTCATTCTATTCTATTCATGCACTAGCTTATGCTCGCAGCTTCGCCCGCGTGCAGTTCGGTAATTGTACCTGGGGATCTTACTACTGGAATGAAAAGAATCCTAAGGGTTAATCTAGGTTATAGACTATCTGTGAGCTAAATGTCATTCAAATACGTTCAGTTGTTTTTGCGTGAAAGAGTAACAATCATTCGTCTATCCATCCTCACAAACTTTCGTATATAAAATAGTAAATAAGGACATACACACTCTCGCCTTTTTACTATGGGGGTTGGCAGTCCAATACCTGGTCCGTCAACGAAGATACGGAGCCCGTCCGAAAGTAACTTATATTTTGAAATGAACCCTAATATTTCAGATTCATGAGTTTTGAAAACACATCAGGACAGATGACCAATCCTGTTGTTTTTAGTTCGGGCCCCTAACGAATCTTATATCCGTAAGTCATACGGAGTAGGAAACGACCGTAACTTAGCCGAAACTACGGATTTTGTGCTTAGAGAGAAGACGTTCAGGTACAATCCTTACATACGCCTTTCGCCGGACAATTATCAAACTTCACGCGTGAAGCCGCTGGCAGAAGCTAGTAATGTAATATATATTTAATTTGTGTATGTCGTTCCATTGCGCCCCCTCCCGGCGTTTCTAGTAACTTTATTTATGCATTTACTAAACCAGATCCCGTTTAAGTTATCCATTTCTCTTCAAAACACGTACAATATTGAGATCCACTATATACAAGTGGCTTTGTTGCTAACACTGGGATCACGACCGTTTGGACGCGTCGAGATATCGCAAACTTCGGAAATTTCTCATCCGTTGTAACGGGGGAATATTCTAGAAATAGACTGCATTGAATTGTTTTAGTTGTTCAAAGTGGTAGTTTATATTTAAATGGTTCTACAATAACAATGCGCCCACGTCTTGCAGTTGTGTAGATAATTTGTGTGACAAAGGCTGCGTTTTCGTAGCATTTGCCTTGCCTTTTCCCAACTATGAAGCATAGAGCTTTCATAGGAGCTCGTGGCTAAATAATAACAGCCGCTCGGGTCGATCGTTAGGTTAAGCCGTGCTTGCCTAGGTTGGTCTGTGGATGGGTGACCACCCTTACATACTGAGTTTCCTCCGTGCCTCGGAAAGCACATTAAGCCGTTGGTCCCGGCTATCATTTGTAGATCTTTGATAGTCATCACAGGTAGTCAGTGATCAGAAAATCTGACAACCAGTCTTACCAATGGGTATCGCATTACCCAGTATTAACTGGGTAGTGGAGGTCAGATAGGCAGTCGCTCCATGTAAAATACTGGTATTCAGCTGCATCCGGTTTGACTGGAAGCCGACCCCAACATAGTTGGGAAAAGGCTAGGCAGATGATGAAGCATAGAGCTTTCATAATTTTTACAGTAATAAGATAACATAACATCACGTGTACCTAATAGTACACACTCACATTTCGCCAGTTCTGTTTTAGTCCCATGTAATAGAGGGCGAGTCTGTTGCCATCAAACGGGTACAAATCCAGACTCTGTGGCTACTATTGATTCCTGGTGGAAAAACCCAATAACAGTTTGCCCGACCCGGCAATCGAACCCAGGACCTCATGCTCAGAAGTCGCGATTGCGACCGCTAGACCAACGAGACAAAAAAATTAAATAAATATTCAGGATACATATAGCCTACGTAATTCTCCAGGTGCCAAGCCATCTATCTGCCAAAGATAAAGATTAGCACAGGAGTATAGGTGTAAAAAGGTAATCGACAGACAGACACAGACACTTGTAGTTATAATATTAGTAATGACACTACCTACCTAGGAAATGTTGAACTTTTCAGTTTTGTTTTTTTTTTACGTAATCAGAGTTTCAGTCAAAGACATTCAAATATTTACGAGCGATAGACGGGATAAAATGAAGAAAATCGTAATCCAAAAACTTGTTACTACTTAGTACTAACAATTCGTTCTGTCTAGTGTCATACGCCCGCTTGTCAAGAAGCATTCGTGTGTCAAAATTGAAAATGTTCGGCATCAAAATTTTGGTATCGCATTATTCCTAATGTCCGCTCTGTACCTAATTTTTATAAATCTCTTTGGTTTCAGTAAACTTTTATTTTTGTAAGAAAACAGATACGGCTCGTGTAGCCCCTAATTTTCCGCATTTAAATCCTCCCTTTATTTCCTCGTTCTCAACACTGTCACACAAAGTTTCCTTTATCAAATTTTCAAACCGAGGGCCGTGTAAGTTTTAAATTAATGTTTTAGCTATTCATCCATCACTTTGCTGTGCGGTATCAGTTTGTCGTGACGGGAGTCGGCTCCACTGCGAAGACTGATCGCTGGCAATAATAAATCTCTTATATCACCTTGTGTGTTTGCTAATAACGTTAGAACTTGTACTTACCTACGCATATTAAAAGGTTGAAAATTCATTAATCATTTAATATTAAATCTGATAGAATCATTCGATGTTGTCGTTAATAATGGGGAGTGGGATATTTTTGAAGGAAAACATTTTGTTGCAACTTCAAGGCATATCGTCTACGACGGTACCCAGGTGTTGTTATTATTAAACACTCAATAACTCAATATCACCAATAAATAGCCAGAATATCACAGTACTGGTAGTTCATAAAACGCGAGTTACAACGGGCCAAACACGCACTGTTCAAATATAGTGATTAGTGTTCGTACTATCTCTGTACTACCTGGGCGACCGAGTTCTGCTCAGGTTAAAATAGAGTAAACGAATTTTCTCAGATACGAGACCTAGGTAGATCGCCCCCGTATACGCCATATTGCAACTTTCAACAAAATCATTAAAGCCGTTTTCGAGAACGTGATTTAAATATGTTTGTTACAATCAAAACCCTTATGAAGTTAAAATGCGTTTTCTGCATTAAAAATATGTCGTTTTAGAACGCCTTAGTTGTAATTACTGAGTCCTAGAATTACATGATGTTTTTCAAAGGGTCACAAAAAAAACCTAACAACCTAATAAGTTTCTAAGTAAATGTTAGTTATTCTTAAAACAGTTTTGACTTGCCAAAAATTGTTTTGAGCGGTCAAAAGTAGTTTTGACTGTGACATTTACAATGTTGCGCATTTAAAAGAATTGGTCAAGAGGAGTCCTTTTCCAATCACGTCCGGACAGTTACAGGCCAATAGGTGCCTGTTTTATATTATTTTAAAAGTCACATCATACTACGCCTCGCTCTTCGCAAAGGTATTGGCCGTCTTGCACTTACGATAAAGGAGGAAAGTGGTACTAGCACGAAATGAGCTGGTATCGGTAAAAGTCATGCATAGCAATGATATTGCTTATAACATTCAATAGCAGTGTTATCGTATCACTGACATTGTGAAATAGAAAACAATACGACGTGTTAAAATTTAATGTTGTAACAAATCAATGGAGTCGATAATTAGGTTCTTTGTTTTTAAACAAATTAATTTGACAACGTAAGTGATTTTATGGCGACACTTGGGGGAGGCCTATGTCCAGCAGTAGACGTCTTTCGGCTGAAATGATGATGATGAAGTGATTTTATGTTCCATACATACTTTTAAACAATACTTTTACTAAGTAAATTGTTTAATTTATTTCACTATTTGCAAGCCTCATAATGTTCAAAATAGGTAGATACACACACTTTTCACATTTAATTTAAAATTTTCAGCTCTACGCAAATGAATGTCTATTTTGACTAGACCAGTTGGACAGTTTAGTGAGTATTGTTTTTTTAATCATGGGAATCTAAATAACGCTATTTTTTATTAAAAAATAATAAATTATCACCTCATCTTATACGTGTAGTAGGTACCTATATACATATAAGTAACCTCGTCTTGATCTCCAGGATTCAACCAAAAATAGTCCAGACGGTTTAATCTACCACTTGTGCAATATTACCCCAGTAATGAGACTTTCGGTAATCTGGAAGATTTCCACATTGTCTCAAGGCAGGGGAGACAATAACATTTACTGTTATGGGCCGTTGACACACCGAGATGCAATTAAGTCTCTCTTTATAGCTTTTAAAGTGTTGATATCAAGTACGCAAGGAAGGGGGAAGGTAGAATGAATAAAATAATGTGTTACGGAAGATTAAAAACACTCTTATGAGGCCGGCGATGGATGCGTAGTTCATGCAAACGTAATACCAAATTAATTTATAAATCAAACATATTCTTAAGGTAGTGTGTCTTTAGTCCGATTGGAATACAGAATATCAAGGTTACCAAATATATATTTTGAATGGACACTGATTTAAACAAGAGTTATGAGATTTTTTTTTATTCCTCATAAATCTCGTCTGTATATCATTGTCCTTTCAAAATAATTATATAGTATATTTGGAAACATAGATATTCTGTAATCCAATTGAAATAAATACACACTACCTTACGAATATGTTTGATTTACAAATTATTTTGGTATTACGTTTGTATGAACTACGCATGCTCCGCCGGCCCCTTAAATACTGCCTCGTTGGTCTAGTTGTCATAAGCGCGAGTGCTGAGCATGAGGTCCTGGGTTCGATTCCCGGGTCGGGCAGTTTTATTGGATTTTTCTATCAAGAACTTCTTTGTAGCAGCTACGGAGTCTGGATTTGTGCCCGGTTTATGGCAATAGGCTTGCCCCCTATTACATGGAACTTAAAAATAACTGGCGAAATTTGAGTGTACTATTAGGTGAGCTGTTATGACACTTCTACCTAATCCTTTTGAGATTATAGGCGTAATTTTATGTTATGTTATGTAGTGATCACTACAACATAGTTACTATCTTGACTGACCAAATTGGCAGTCACTCAGTGTGAAATATTAGTTGTATTTAGATGCACTCGATTAGATATCACCTGCCTAGCCTTTTCCCAACTATGTTGGGGTCGGCTTCCAGTCTCACCATCAGTGAACAAACAGGTCATCTGTTTCAGTTTCTCCATTTTAATTTGTGTTGGCCCGAGTAACATGTCAAAATTTTGTTCCGTATTTTAAAATTAAATTTAAATAGTTATTAAGTTAAATTAAGGTGTAATCATATGTTATATCGTATTTTAAATGTGTAAATACCCAGGAAAATTATTTTCCTGTTAATTAATAAAGGATTCGGTTGTACGGCGACGTAACGACGTTACCGGTAACCTAAAACCAACAGCTGATGTTCGGACTACGGATTTAAACGGGGAGTATTTGTTTACTTTTATAATTAGAATAGTACACAATTGTCCCATAATCGTAACTTTAGAACACGTCCACGCCAATTCTAGTATAGTTTTTGTTTTTTTTTTGCTAATTTAGTTGGGTCTAGATTGCATTGTTGACAATTGTCATTTCGTAAAAAGTAAAATTCTAACGACTTAAACTTGCTTACATCAATCTTTTCAATATTAGTTAAATATAAAGTTCGTGACAGTTATTTTATTAACGTCTTAAAGTAATATTGTAATAATCATAAGTTTTTAGTCCAGGCAATCTACCCACATGAAAAAGTAAAACAATAAGAAAGTAAAATTCTGATTGAAGCAATAAAATTAATTATTCAGTAAGCTAATATCATTCTTGTCAAGCTAATATAGCAGCCTACCTCATTTCAGAGTAACACAAACTTTTTCCCTGTTTTTCCCCTTTTTTATCTCTAAATTCTCTTCATTGGTCTATCCTATTAGTTCTCACTGTTTCTTTATTTCCAATTTTCAGTAACCAATCCGGAAACCATGCCTGTGATGACCCGTAAGGCTACTGCTCAGGATATGGAGCTAAAATTGAGAACGGCCCTCCAAGAACTTAAGGACTCTAAACTCCAATGCCAACAGCTGTTGCAGGAGAGAGAAGACAGTGAGGAGGAGGTCATTAACGTAAATAGCAAAAACTCGAGCTTAAAACGGGAGCTAGTAGACCTACATCAGGAATTCTTGAATGTTGTCAATGAACGGGATCAACTAAGGGCGGTCACGGATGGGTTCAACTCTTGTAGCAACTTGTATGAGGAGGCTTTATGTAAAATTAGGGATCTAGAGGATGAATTAGTCCATGCAAATGTCAAACTTTTAAATTTGAAAAAGGAAAAGGATCATACTCAGGCTTTGGAAACTGAACATTTGTATAATGAATTAGTTAATACAAATTGCAACCCTCATTCCATTATAACAATAGACCTTACAGAGGACTCCTTACTAAAGCATAACTACAGCCATAAAATTAGTCAAAATAAAATTAAGAAATATGCACGATTAAATAGAATCATTAAAAAATGTAATAAATATAAGAAACAACAAAAACACCATTCCAAAAATATTCAATTAAGGAAAGAACGTGTTTCTCTAGTTAATAAATTAAATAACTATCAGATTAAATTGGAAGATAGTATAAATATTTATGAAATTGACACTCAGCGCTTACAATCAGAAATACAGGCTCTTAATAAGTCACTAAAATCATTATATAATAAATATGAAGGCTCTCAAAATCAAATTAAAGAGCATATTCTTGCTACACATGCATTGGTAGACAAAGTGGACTCGCTGACTCTCAGCAACACTCAGTGTACTTGTCAGAGGGAATCCAGCAATGATGCCCTCCAGCTTGAGGCAACGGAGGACCCGTCCCTAGCTGTTAGTACTCAGAACTGTATTTCCACCCAAGATACAATACCTGACTTAGGTAATTTTGTCTCACCAAATAGTCTTGGTTCTAATCTTTCAGTTATGTTCTCTGATAGTATAGGTAGAGTAATTAATCAGTAATAAGGTAGGTAGGGAAATTAATCAGTAATAACCTGAGTTATTGTACCCAAAATTATTGCATGCCAGGGTCAACCTACAAACAGATTATGGCATCAGTAACAAAGACTGTTTGTGATCCTAGTACCACCATTACTATATGTGTTGGTAATAGTTCCAAGATTAAAAAGGAAGACATCACTGACTGTGTTTCAGAGTTGTTGAAGTTAAATTGTAATAAAATAATATTGTGTGCTTTTCCATTTTTTGAAAATTTTGGTAACAGAAAAAACAACTATATACATATGTTAAATAACCATGTACATTTTTTAGTAGGTCACTATAGTGACAGACTTATATATCTGGATATCAACACTATTGTTGGTAAACTGAAGTCGACACGGGGTAAGGTGTATCTACCTATTAGATGTAGACACAAAATAGCTCGGCTATTAGCTTATAATATTCACACAGACATAAATAGTATGTCTAAGTTTAGTTCTATTATTAACACTGCGACTATTAGTAGTAATACTAATGTACAGGTGACTTTAAATGAATATAGCATTAATGCTATAAATGTTTACAAACATTGTACTGAGGAGGATCCATGTGTCACCGTGGAGAATTCTCAATTAGGGTCTATTAGTATTAGTGATAGGGTCTTGTTGTCTGAGGATGGCACGGGAGTCTCCGGCCTCACTCCAAATATTAATTTAAACTAGAAAATGAGACAACAGGAGGTACGATTAACAATATTGTTAATCCTACCAACGTATCTTCTTGCACTCAATTAGTTAGCAAAAAAGGGCCTCAGCAGAACACTTTAAAATTATTCCACCAAAATATCCAAGGCATTTCTTCCAAATTATTAGAAATTGAATTGTTTTTAGAAAATAGTAAGTTTGACATTATTTGTTTTACTGAACATTGGCTAAAGGATTACCAAATGCTTATCAATTATGAGAACTATATGGTGGGTAGCTGCTTTAACCGTAAAACTATGCTTCGTGGAGGTTCCCTAATATTAATAAAAAATTGTTTTAAATATAAGCAACGTAATGACATAGTAGGTCTCTCGGTTCAACATTGCGTTGAACTGTCCTGTGTTGAGCTAGATAAGCATGTAATTGTGTGTGTGTACAGACCCCCAAACTATCAAAACTTTTCCTTATTTGAATCAATAATGGAAGATGTGATGGCAAAACTTGCAGCCAGTAATAAATCTATAATTATTTGTGGTGATTTTAATATCAATATTTTAGAAGAATGCTCAAATAGCAGTCGCTTATTAAATCTTTTTAAGTCATTTGACTTGACCAACACTTTTAAAGAACCTACTAGTCACTCCATCTTCTGCTACTTGTATAGATAATATTTTCTGCGATTGTGATTACTTAGATAAAGCAATAGTAAATTGTCTGCCTTCTGACCATAGCGGACAAACTGTAACCTTTAGGTGTAATACACCCCCATTGCAAAAAGTTCAAATTAAATTTAGACCTATAACTTCTAGCAGATTAAATAGGTATAATATTTCGCTACAGAACAAGTTAAGTGTTATGAGCCTTGATGATATTAATATAGATCAATTGTATGATCGTTTCTTTTCAATAGTTCACACGGAATTCAATAAAACTTTTGAAAAGAAGACAAAAAGTATTTGCCCTAAATTCATATTTAGTGATTGGGCAACTAGAGGTATCAGAAAAAGTAGGGAAAGACTATTTGAGCTTTATGGCCTTAAGCCTTTTATAAACACTGAAACTTTTAACAAGTATGTTGCTAAGTATTCAAAAATTTTTAGAAATACGTGCAAGGTTGCTAAAGCACTGCACATTAGCAACAAGATCAAAACAGCAGAAAATAAAATAAAGACAGTTTGGAAAGTTATAAATATCGAGACTAACAGGAAGAAAATACGTAACACTAGCTACACATTAGATACAGCGTGTGGTCCTAAAAGCTCAAATCAGGAAGTAGCTCAAGAATTTGTAAATTTCTTTACCGATATACCACTAAAAACAACGGAGGCTCTTATTTCCTCACCTGAACTCTCAATTGGCTTATTAAAGGCGAATGTGTCTGGCTGCCTGGCTGAATTTAAATTTAAACACATTAACCCTATGATAGTTATTAAAACTTTCCGGCAAATAAAAATCAAACTAACCGAAGATCTATGGGGAATGTCTGTCAAAGTTTGTACATCCATACTTGAGACTATAGCCCCTTACTTAGCTTTAATTTTTAATTTATGTGTAGACCAAGGAGTTTTCCCTGATTTAATGAAATACAGTAAAGTCATACCTCTTTTCAAATCCGGAGACAGTAAAGATACTAATAATTATAGACCTGTATCCGTGTTACCAGTTTTTTAGCAAGGTTTTCGAAAAAGTAATGCTTAATCAAATGCTCTATCATTTTAACACCAACAGAATCTTACATGATCAACAGTATGGCTTCACCAAGGGACGTTGTACAACTGACGCCGGTGTAACCTTATTAAAGCACATATTTACTGCGTGGGAAGAGTCTCAAGACGCCATAGGAATTTTTTGTGACCTCTCCAAAGCGTTTGATTGCGTAAATCACGACACATTACTTTTGAAACTTGAGCATTACGGACTGGGTAAACTTGCACTTAGTTTGGTAAAATCTTATTTGAATGATAGACAACAACATGTTCAAATAAATGGTGTTAATTCACAGGGTTTAAAAGTAAAAATGGGGGTTCCACAAGGCTCAATATTGGGTCCTTTTCTCTTTCTAGTATATATAAATGATCTTCCCTATTTACTGAAAAACCAACCGCAAAATATGGTGTTATTTGCTGATGACACTTCCCTAATTTTTAAGATAAATAGGCGGGCCCAAAATCTAGATGACGTGAATAATGCCCTACTTTAGGTCCAAAATTGGTTCACAGCAAACAATTTGTTATTAAATGAAAAAAAAACCAAATGCATAAGATTTGCTTTACCGAATGTTAAAAGTAGTGATTGTGATATAATATTGAATAAAGAGAAACTTGAATTCGTAGATAAAACGGTTTTCCTGGGGATTACGCTTGATTCAAGGCTACAATGGGGTTCTCATTTGACTTCTCTTGCGGGGCGGCTAAGTTCAGCAGCCTATGCCATTAGAAAAATCCGTCAGTATACTGATGTAGATACCGCTAGACTGGTTTATTTTAGTTACTTTCATAGTATAATGTCTTATGGCATTTTACTGTGGGGACGGGCTGCAGATATTGAGTCTATATTTATTCTGCAGAAAAGAGCCATCAGGGCCATATATAATCTTCGTAAGCGCGATTCTCTAAGGGAACTGTTTAAGGATATTGGCATCATGACGGTACATTGTCAATACATCTACGAAAACATAATGTACGTCAGAAAAAATCTACACCTTTTTGGTAAAAGGGGTGACAGACATAATTACAGTACTAGAAATAGGGACCAACTAGTTCAGCCAGGTTTCCGACTCGCTAAAGTAGACTCATCTTTCATGGGGTACTGTTTGAGATGCTATAATAAAATTCCACAAAGTATTCTTGAACTGAATGAGACGAAATTTAAAACATGCATTAAACGCACACTATGTAAGCAAGCATATTACAAGTTGAGCGATTATATCGCTGATAAAAATGCTTGGCTCAATGCTGGTCCTGCTCCACAAGGACAGGGGCGCATAAATTGATAGCATTAAAATGTATTGTTGGAGCTGCTGAAGATTGTACAACTGTATTGTATAGATTCAATCTCCTTAGTATTATATAAATGCATAGCCCATATTGTGTGAGTACTATGTACTAGAAAGCTATCATTCACTGGAAACCTACGTCTTTTCTTGACTTGAATGTGCCCTGGCGGTTTAGAGTATGTCATGCTCACTCAAATGTCTCGCTGATGGTGGCGCATGTGTCGGATCATTTAGTTCCCTTCAAAATGGTTGAGTTGAATGGTGCTGATCCATGCGTCATGTCCGTGAACGGGCGCTGTCAGTTGTGACTGGTCATCTCTTAGTTGCCATGGCTTATTTGAATGAATTATTTTGAATTGTATTTTTTTTTGTTTGTGTGTTTTTGCTGTGGACACTTTTAACGTGCACATCTTGCTACATTGTTCTCACATAATATACCATCTCAACATGAATGATGTAACCAAGATTTTGTAACAATATTCTGATTTAAAAGAGTGTCCATGGAGTTTCTTGCCCGTTCTTCTCCATAGAGATCTACGCTAGGGAATGGGCAACTACAGTACTTTCACAGTTTTTATGTCTTGTGACTGGGACTGTAGCTACATTTAATTTTCATCTTTGTTTCGACAATTCAAAAGTGCCTGTAACTGGCTTACTTGAAATAAATGCTTTGATTTTGATTTTGATTTTGTGTTTTGTCCTGTGCGGGCTAATACATGCTTTTTCTTTCTTTCAGTCTCGGGTGATCGGACCTCCACAATCCATTTAGTACCGGGTCATACGATACCACTTGGTAAGACTGGTTGTCAGACTTGTTGGGCCACTGACTACTTGTAACGACTGTCAAAAATTGCAAATGACAGCCGGGACCAACGGCTTAACGTGCTTTTCGAGGCACGGAGGGAACCCGGTATGTAATGGGTGGTCACCCATCCGCAGACCAACCTAGGCAAGCACGGCATAACCTAAAGATCGACCCGAGCGGCTATTTTTATATAGCTACGGGCTCCTCCTGCACTCGATTAGACGATCTCAACATAGTTGGAAAAAGGCTTTACAGATGAGGTATACTATAATTTATCATGCCTGAAACACAGGATTACCTAGTTCAGGCTCAAAGCATGGGTGAACTTGACATAGATTTAAGAAAAACTGTAAACGTTTACCTTATTTTTTTTAATAAAATTTTATTATTATTATTATATTATTAGCATTATGTAATTATCATGTTTCAACACCACCATTGTGTAACAACAATAAAATTAATGAAGAACACACAATATTACTTAGACAGTATCTCTGCGTCTTTTATAGTTTAATCCACTTAACTGTTAATGACTCTTCACTCGACACTACAAAGTAATAATTTAATTCATTTAACAGTGTGCTCAGCTGTTAACTAACAAACAACAGCAATTCTGGAAGCTTTCTGTACGAATAAACGTGTAGTGTGTTATGGAAGTAGATGGGTTCAAGTCAACAGGTATCAGAAAGATTTTAATCAACAAATAAATAACTTGTTGTGGACATAAAAGTCGTATTCAATGGCCAACAATACAAATATCATACAATTTAAGGAACTCGTCGCTAAATAATAACAGCCACTCGGGTCGATCTTCAGGTTAAGCCGCGCTTGCCTAGGTTAGTCCGTGGATGGGTGACCGCCTATCAAAATACCAAATTTCCTCCGTTCCTCGGAAATTACGTTAAAGCCTTTGGTCCCGACTGTCATTTGTAGATCTTTGATAGTCGTAAACAACCAGTATTCATTCTTCTGACTAATCCAAATTTATTTAGCGTCACAGCATATCTTCTACCATACATCTCTATTATTCGTCATCTCACCTTTTCTACTTAAATATTTTTTTTGGTCCTACAACAGTTGACCTAGGATTAAGAGCCGTGAATGATAAAAAAACAATAGTTACGAATTCGTTCCAAACAACAAAACAACAATTTGTGCCTAAAAAAACTACAAGTCATCTTGTATACCCTAGACCAATTATCGTTCCTACACAAAAGTACTTCGTCTACAAGTGAGCCTGTATTAATTCCGTATGCCTTCGTTAATTAACTTTCAGGGTCGACTGTACATCACCCAGAGGAGTTATCAAGGATAGTCTTCACTTGATTCTCACCCAAATATAATTACAGTTACTATCTTTCCCTACATTACGGCAGTCGTTAGGGTAAATTAGTTTAAGGAATATCAACAACCTCGAACTCTGGCGTGAATGTATGAATATATTAATTTCTACTGAAGTTATGCACTGGAAAGGCTTTGATCTATTTTTGAGAGTAAATCCTCGTAAGCCTCGTTGGTCCAGTGGTCGCAAGCGCGACTGCTGCGCATTAGGTTGTGGGTTCGTTTCCCGGGTCGGGCAAAGTGTTATTGGGTTAAACTTATATCATATCTTCCGTGATTTTTATTTGTTTCGTGTGTGTTTTGTTTAGTTTACAGCGTCGAATCACAGAAGATATCCCGTAAGTGACGATATAAGTTTAGTTTAAAACCGTGAAAGCTTGAAACAGTGTTTGTTATTGGGGTTTTCCATCAGGAATTTCTCAGTAGTAGCCACGGAGTCTAGGCTACTACTACTACGTGGGACTTAGACATAACTGGCGAAATGCGAGGTACACCTCTGCCTCACACTTCGGGGGCGGGCGTAATGTTATGTTATGTTAAGTAAACGTGAAAAATAAAACTATCGTAAACTAAATCAGAATTAATATCTGTTCGTAAAATCTTTTGCATTTTTTAAGTTACGTTTTTGTATTCAAACATGGTTCAATCAAATGACGTATTACAAACCAAGCTTTAAATAAGTACAATTTTAATGTACCTTCTACCGAGTTTACTGACGGTTGACCACTTTTAAGCCTTATTACATTAGGCGTAAGGGTGAAAAGTGTGTATTACATAATTAAACAATTACCCAAGAATGCGCGCGTAGCTCAGCAGCCACATCATCACCATAAACTGTACTGTCAAGAACCTAGAATCACAAAATTCCCCCTAAGATGGTCATTAGAATACGGCATCGTACAATCAAGGGAACTGCCGCGTTTTGTGCGTAAAAGTACCATTTTCTTACGTGGTAATGTCGTGTAAACATATAAAAGAGACAAGTGACATATAAAGGAGATAAGTGACTTTAGGGACTAATGTTGGCTGAGCTATGGAAGCGGGAACAGAGCATTCATTTACCGTAAACATATTGTATAAAGGTGCGTGCACATGGAGTCAACCTTAAGCTATAAGTGGCCCAAAGGCTGCCTAACTCAAATAAGACTGGGCAGGTCATGTCTGCCGATAAACTGTGGGCAAAATAACAGGAAACTGGTGCCCTGACACAGTGAAGCGGGGTCGCGGCAGGCCACGAAGGAAATGGCGAGACGAACTAGACAAGTTCCGGAGTGGGCCAGAGCAGACTAGGAAAAAAAAAGGGTAAAAGTCTGCCTATATTATATTGTCGACCCGTCTAGCTGGTGGGCTTCTATAAAATTGGGGAGATATTACGTTGTGCCATTATCTGCGAAGTAGTTACGTTACAGATACTACCCATACTATTGAGCGATGTCATTGAACAAATACATTCATTAGCAATATAAATTATACAGAGCAATGGAAGGTAATATTGGCGAAAGAATTTCCACCAATTTACTATTCACCACTACCTCCGACATCACCAGGCAGTAAACCGTGGTTTCCACCAAAGGGAAGAAAATTATTTGTAAATAACCAATCAGATATCTTTATATCCTCTCTCTCTCACTACTCCTATAACCCTTTGTTGGAAACTAGGCCTAATTATCGGAAGGTTGTTCGTGTGACTGCCTCGTTGGTCTAGTGGTTGCAGGCACGGCTGCTGAGCAAGAGGTCCTGGGTTCAATACCCAGGTTCGGCAAAGTGTTGTTGGGTTTAGGAATTTCACAGTAGCAGCCAAGGAGTCTGGATATGTGCCCAGTTGATGGCAATAGACTCACCCCCTATTACAAGAGGCTTAAACATACTTAGCGAAATGTGCATACTGCCTTACCATTTGGGGATTACAGGCGTGATATTATGTTATGTTACGTTGTTCGTGTAAGGGCAACTTAATGTACACTATACAAGCGTGAACCAAGCATTTATTTACTGTAAAAATATGGTGTAATGCTGCGTATATACGGGTGGTTGTCTCCTAGCGTTCGTTGCACGCACTTCCGTCGACACATAAAACGTGTGTGCTATCCTGTTGTTAATGGTATTGCTTTGCCCTCTATACAAACTGTTTCTTGTGTCTTGAAGTTATCATTTTTATTGCAAATTCACTTCGTTGTACTTGAATGCGTATTTTTTTCTCCCTTGCTGTATTCCATTTTAAAATACCGGTCCATTATTATTGTCTGCATTTAGTCATAAGCATAGCATAATTAGCTTATAGTGTTTCCATTGCTAGGACAGGGTGTTCAATAAAGAGCACTAGCTAAGTTATAGGTTATCCAACACGTGCGCAAGTGTGGGTTGGTAGATGTCACGTCTTCAAAATTTTGGTTCTAGGACATTCCGGTTTTTCACGATGATTTTGTTTTCTGTTGAGAGCAGTGGTGATGAATTAAATTACACGTAATGCGCCTGTATGGATTCTAACCCACTACATTTTTGTACATACAATTCGTGAGTCGAGACCACTGCTCAAGACTTATTTTTCTCACTTATGTTTAGTCGTATTTTTTGCTCACTTTCTGTACGTATTTCATTTTAAAACACCTTCTACTTTCACTATTGCCTGTTCGATTTACTTTAGCCGTAACTATTTATAGAATTTTTGATCAGGAATAATAAAAGTATTCACAAAATTGAAGAATTTCTACGCCATTGTAAGTTAGTTCGAGATAGATTGGTTTCTTGAGAATCCAGGCAACTGACAAAAGTTTTCACATACTTTTCTTAAAGATATTATTACATTCAATTTCTTGCTACAGAGGGACTGATTGTTCAAGCTTAAGGAACATATTTTTTTGGCAAAAGAGAGTTATTTAATTGCTTTTATTTTTGTGGATAGGATCGGGGTCATTTAGGTATAGGTTTGTGGGTTTTATTTAGAACCTTGACACCCATATTGATGTAGTTTAGACTGCCACGCTAGTCTTGTGTCGAAAGCGCAACTACTCGCATCCAACGGATTCCTGCAACCTTTACCAGGTCATCGGTCCACCTAGTGGGAGGTCTTCCAACGCATTGTCTACCAGTTCGCGGTCGCACTCCAGAACTTTTTGGGCCCATCGGCCATCCGTTCTGCGAGCAATGTGCCCTGCCCACTGCCACTTAAGTTTGGCAATTCTTCGGGCTACGTCGGTAACCTTGGTTCTCTTGCTGATTCATTTCTGATTCGATCACGCAAAAAAACTCCGAGCATAGCCCTTTGGGTGACTTTAAGCCTTCTGATAAGGCCCATTGTGAGCGACCACGTTTCAGTCCCGTATGTAATCACGGTTAAATTTTTGAATCCTTGGTTGGACATTATTATTGGGTTTTTCAATCAGGGTTTCCCAGTGCGGCGTCTGTATTTGTGCCCGGTTGATGGCAATGCCCCCCCATGTTACATGGGGATAATAAATCATAACTGGCGGGATTACAGACGTGATATTTTATTTTGAATCGTGTTTATATTTTGAAACTATATTACTATTACCCCCACATCCAGTGTAAACGCGGACAGTAATCTGATTTTATTTGAGCCTGTATATATTGCTTGACAACATTATTCTTATTACAGACATATTCCAAATAAAGACTTTCCAAAAAGTTTATCAAAAAAAAGAACACAACATCCTTCCAATATAGCACTGTGTGACACTGTGTCACAAATACATCTATCTTTAACAAAAGTAGCGTCGAGGGCTATCCCAGGATGCAGTCGTTTGTACTCGCTTCAACGTTCAATTTGCCAACGTGTAGAATATCAAGAATTGCTCAAGTACTGAAACAATTTTGAAATTACGTAAAAATGGATGGGAATATAAGATACTCGTAGTTTAGGTAAAGAAATTCAATTTGATAGGTCGTTCGTTTTCTTTGAAGTTTTAGTTTTGCTATTTAAATCTACATACTACTAGAATATTTAATATGTGTTCCAACATATAATATTTTATAGTGCTTCTTCATTACTTTAGGTAAATAAGTTAGGATGAGGTTATGGTTGATTATAATTTTCTCTTATATAAGATAGCACATTTATATAATCAGCGTAAAATCGTAATATTTTAGTTTTACTACACCAAATATATTATTATGTGAGTGAATATTCTGCATAACATCAGCATATAAAATTGAAAGAACTTGCTCAAAGGCTAATGCTCACTCAGGTATTTGATTTTCTTCGATGGCTTCTCTTAAATGGAGTCTATTAATCTTTTACAGTTTCTGAGTATGCTTTATAAAACACGTAACTGTTCTATTCTATGCAAATATCTTTGAATGTAATGTTACAAGATCATCGAATTACAAATAGTAGCTACCTACTATTTGTAATTCTTTTCTTGAAATATTTGATAAAGTTTATTGCAGAATGCTATCGCCTTATTTACTAGGAAAATTAAGACAATGACTTGCAAATTAATGTATTAGAAGTCATTTTATGAAATATGCTGCTAAGTTATAATGAGTCAAACTTATTTAAATAAAACTTGGCCACTTGGTTTCGATGATGGGAAGTCAATTTTTTTGTTTTTATGATAAGTCTCGAACATACTCCCTTACAATCAGTACCCAACTTGATAACACACTCTTTTATTATTTAGGAGACGAATTGAAAGAATAAGATTCATAATCGCCCAACATTTTAGATTACAAATTTTAGTAACAATACAAATATTCTGAACAATCTTTAACTATTTTATGAACAACATCAAAAGCTTTTCTCAACACGTTTCGATATCGTTTGTGGCATTTTTACAGCTTTCTTTTAATACTGTAAACCTCTCAACGTAAGCTGTTGGTACTTGCGATTTGCTGCAATAAGTTTAACTGAAGCGAACCCAGCTTTTAGAGCAAAAACTAAATTCCAATAACTAGTTACATAGCTCAAATGTATGGTAAGGTATACAGGGTCAAATTACATATCGAGTTTCCTTGTGCCTCGGAAAGCACGTTAAGCCGTGATTTCTGGAAGTCATTTGTAGATCTTTGACAGTCGTTACATATCGTCAGTGTCCCTAAATTCTAACAACTAGTCATACCAAGGCGTGTCGTATTACCCGTTACTGACTGAGTTGTGGAGATCAGAGTAGTGACCAGAGGCCAGAGGCTTTGAAGGGGAAAGGGGAGGCTTTTGCCCATCAGTGGTGGTAAGCTTATGGCTAACAAAAAATGTATGGGGCGGCTGATAAAGGAGATCCCCCATTATGGGCCTAGCCGTTACACGCATCAGATATGTACCAAAATAATCTACTATTTTTCTTAATTAACACATTTAAATCTTAGCCTAAAATGGTTATTTTCCACACTTGGCCATTGTAATTGTACAATGGCCAAGTGTGGAAAATAACCATTTTTAAACTTAGTACCTGATCGATGGTCAACAGTAACACTTCTGCAAATTCCTAAAACAACTTTCGGCACTCTACTGGGCAAAGCTAGAAGTCTGTCAACGGTCGAAGCTAATACAATTACAATAAAATAAAAATTCCTAGAACAAAATGCTTAAAAATCTTATCTGGATGAAACAATTTATACCTAAACTAATGAAGTTATTTATGTGAATCCTTTTAAGCTATTGGTTTTCAATACAATTCATAATTTCATATCTTTAAGCACCAATTTCGTTAAAATATTATAATTCGGCTTCCAGTTTTACCCGATACAGGTGAATACTAGTATTTTACATGGAGCGACTGCCTATCTGACTTCCACTAGCCAGTTAGTACCGGGTAATACGATACCCCTTGGTAAAACTGAAAAAACCGTGGCCGTGCCGTGCGTGGTGAGCCGTGTCCGTAAAATATTATAATTAAAAGTGATATTTTCAAACTACGTAATTATATGAGATAAATTTTCTAAGTTAAAATTTTTCCTTTAAATTAACACAAAATAAGTCTTGTAATGAAAACCAATTGTAACTCTTTTGAAAGTTAATTAGAAACTATTTCGATAACTGAAATTGTAAAATAATCTAAAATGTAAACATTGTTTGATTTTACCAATTTGGCCATTGCTGGGAGACATGAAAATTGGGCTCATGAAACCTTCCCAATTGCTCTATTTATGGCAAAATTATAGCCCTGTAGCACCAGGCCTAAGTTTCTATGGAGTTTGGAACTTCTCATTTGTTGCGATTATGATGTTCGTCCATGGAGAAAGTTGTTGTTACATTATTTTATACTTATTATTATATCATTCTTGAAATACATAAAACAAAGATCTCTCTACTTGGCTACTAACAAAGGGTAAAGTATTACATTATCTTGATAAAACTTTGTAATGAACCCTCTAATGTGCGCAAAGCCCTGGAAAGGCGGTAAGGTCGTATAGCCTACCTTGATAATAATCTGTGCCTATATACACTCCATGTGGTGGCGTGTAAGTGAATCCTTATGTTTATCCTTTGTTGTTTTATCCTTGTTTCTACGAGTACCTTCTTAATGTCTTGGTAAACAAACGGCTCTTATGAATCTTTCTCTGAGACACATTGGCACCTTTAGTATTATTCGGTGGGTCGACCCATCACCGGGTCCAAGGGTAATTTTAATTACCCGTGGTTCCATGGCATTATTAGGAATTGTTTCCTGGGCTTCTGAATATATCGATAGAAAATACAAATCCATAATAAGAGCATATTAAGTACGTCAAGCTTAGTTAGTTGAATGTTTCCATCGTTGGGCCCGGACTCATCCGACACTCGGATTTGATTGGAGTGGCAACACTGCCCGAGTGACATGTCAAAATTTTGTTCCGTATTTTAAAATTAAATTTAAATAGTTATTAAGTTAAATTAAGGTGTAATCATATGTTATATCGTATTTTAAATGTGTAAATACCCAGGAAAATTATTTTCCTGTTAATTAATAAAGGATTCGGTTGTACGGCGACGTAACGACGTTACCGGTAACCTAAAACCAACAGCTGATGTTCGGACTACGGATTTAAACGGGGAGTATTTGTTTACTTTTATATTTAGAATAGCACTCAATTATCCCATAATCGTAACTTTAGAACACGTCCACGCCAATTCTAGTATAGTTTTTGTGTTTTTTTGCTAATTTAGATGGTTCTAGATTGCATTGTTGACAATTGTCATTTCGTAAAAAGTAAAATTCTAACGACTTAAACTTGCTTACATCAATCTTTTCAATATTAGTTAAATATAAAGTTCGTGACAGTTATTTTATTAGCGTCTTGAAGTAATATTGTAATAATCATAAGTTTTTAGGCCAGGCAATCTACCCACATGAAAAAGTAAAACAATAAGAAAGTAAAATTCTGATTGAAGCAATAAAATTAATTATTCAGTAAGCTAATATCATTCTTGTCAAGCTAATATAGCAGCCTACCTCATTTCAGAGTAACACAAACTTTTTCCCTGTTTTTCCCCTTTTTTATCTCTAAATTCTCTTCATTGGTCTATCCTATTAGTTCTCACTGTTTCTTTATTTCCAATTTTCAGTAACCAATCCGGAAACCATGCCTGTGATGACCCGTAAGGCTACTGCTCAGGATATGGAGCTAAAATTGAGAACGGCATTCCAAGAACTTAAGGACTCTAAACTCCAATGCCAACAGCTGTTGCAGGAGAGAGAAGACAGTGAGGAGGAGGTCATTAACGTAAATAGCAAAAACTCGAGCTTAAAACGGGAGCTAGTAGACCTACATCAGGAATTCTTGAATGTTGTCAATGAACGGGATCAACTAAGGGCGGTCACGGATGGGTTCAACTCTTGTAGCAACTTGTATGAGGAGGCTTTATGTAAAATTAGGGACCTAGAGGATGAATTAGTCCATGCAAATGTCAAACTTTTAAATTTGAAAAAGGAAAAGGATCATACTCAGGCTTTGGAAACTGAACATTTGTATAATGAATTAGTTAAAACAAATTGCAACCCTCATTCCATTATAACAATAGACCTTACAGAGGACTCCTTACTAAAGCATAACTACAGCCATAAAATTAGTCAAAATAAAATAGAATCATTAAAAAATGTAATAAATATAAGAAACAACAAAAACACCATTCCAAAAATATTCAATTAAGGAAAGAACGTGTTTCTCTAGTTAATAAATTAAATAACTATCAGATTAAATTGGAAGATAGTATAAATATTTATGAAATTGACACTCAGCGCTTACAATCAGAAATACAGGCTCTTAATAAGTCACTAAAATCATTATATAATAAATATGAAGGCTCTCAAAATCAAATTAAAGAGCATATTCTTGCTACACATGCATTGGTAGACAAAGTGGACTCGCTGACTCTCAGCAACACTCAGTGTACTTGTCAGAGGGAATCCAGCAATGATGCCCTCCAGCTTGAGGCAACGGAGGACCCGTCCCTAGCTGTGAGTACTCAGGACTGTATTTCCACCCAAGATACAATACCTGACTTAGGTAATTTTGTCTCACCAAATAGTCTTGGTTCTAATCTTTCAGTTATGTTCTCTGATAGTATAGATAGAGGGTTAGGGAAGTTAATCAGTAATAACCTGAGTTATTGTACCCAAAATTATTGCATGCCAGGGTCAACCTACAAACAGATTATGGCAACAGTAACAAAGACTGTTTGTGATCCTAGTACCACCGTTACTATATGTGTTGGTAATAGTTCCAAGATTAAAAAGGAAGACATCACTGACTGTGTTTCAGATTTGTTGAAGTTAAATTGTAATAAAATAATATTGTGTGCTTTTCCATTTTTTTAAAATTTGGGTAATAGAAAAAACAACTATATACATATGTTAAATAACCATGTACATTTTTTAGTAGGTCACTATAGTGACAGACTTATATATCTGGATATCAACACTATTGTTGGTAAACTGAAGTCGACACGGGGTAAGGTGTATCTACCTATTAGATGTAGACACAAAATAGCTCGGCTATTAGCTTATAATATTCACACAGACATAAATAGTATGTCTAAGTTTAGTTCCATTATTAACACTGCGACTATTAGTAGTAATACTAATGTACAGGTGACTTTAAATGAATATAGCATTAATGCTATAAATGTTTACAAACATTGTACTGAGGAGGATCCATGTGTCACCGTGGAGAATTCTCAATTAGGGTCTATTAGTATTAGTGATAGGGTCTTGTTGTCTGAGGATGGCACGGAAGTCTCCGGCCTCACTCCAAATATTAATTTAAACTAGAAAATGAGACAACAGGAGGTACGATTAACAATATTGTTAATCCTACCAACGTATCTTCTTGCACTCAATTAGTTAGCAAAAAAGGGCCTCAGCAGAACACTTTAAAATTATTCCACCAAAATATCCAAGGCATTTCTTCCAAATTATTAGAAATTGAATTGTTTTTAGAAAATAGTAAGTTTGACATTATTTGTTTTACTGAACATTGGCTAAAGGATTACCAAATGCTTATCAATTATGAGAACTATATGGTGGGTAGCTGCTTTAACCGTAAAACTATGCTTCGTGGAGGTTCCCTAATATTAATAAAAAATTGTTTTAAATATAAGCAACGTAATGACATAGTAGGTCTCTCGGTTGAACATTGCGTTGAACTGTCTTGTGTTGAGCTAGATAAGCATGTAATTGTGTGTGTGTACAGACCCCCAAACTATCAAAACTTTTCCTTATTTGAATCAATAATGGAAGATGTGATGGCAAAACTTGCAGCCAGTAATAAATCTATAATTATTTGTGGTGATTTTAATATCAATATTTTAGAAGAATGCTCAAATAGCAGTCGCTTATTAAATCTTTTTAAGTCATTTGACTTGACCAACACTTTTAAAGAACCTACTAGAGTCACTCCATCTTCTGCTACTTGTATAAATAATATTTTCTGCGATTGTGATTACTTAGATAAAGCAATAGTAAATTGTCTGCCTTCTGACCATAGCGGACAAACTGTAACCTTTAGGTGTAATACACCCCCATTGCAAAAAGTTCAAAATAAATATAGACCTATAACTTCTAGCAGATTAAATAGGTATAATATTTCGCTACAGAACAAGTTAAGTGCTATGAGCCTTGATGATATTAATATAGATCAATTGTATGATCGTTTCTTTTCAATAGTTCACACGGAATTCAATAATACTTTTGAAAAGAAGACCAAAAGTATTTGCCCTAAATTCATATTTAGTGATTGGGCAACTAGAGGTATCAGAAAAAGTAGGGAAAGACTATTGAGCTTTATGGCCTTAAGCCTTTTATAAACACTGAAACTTTTAACAAGTATGTTGCTAAGTATTCAAAAATTTTTAGAAATACGTGCAAGGTTGCTAAAGCACTGCACATTAGCAACAAGATCAAAACAGCAGAAAATAAAATAAAGACAGTTTGGAAAGTTATAAATAACGAGACTAACAGGAAGAAAATACGTAACACTAGCTACACATTAGATACAGCGTGTGGTCCTAAAAGCTCAAATCAGGAAGTAGCTCAAGAATTTGTAAATTTCTTTACCGATATACCACTAAAAACAACGGAGGCTCTTATTTCCTCACCTGAACTCTCAATTGGCTTATTAAAGGCGAATGTGTCTGGCTGCCTGGCTGAATTTAAATTTAAACACATTAACCCTATGATAGTTATTAAAACTTTCCGGCAAATAAAAATCAAACTAACCGAAGATCTATGGGGAATGTCTGTCAAAGTTTGTACATCCATACTTGAGACTATAGCCCCCCTTGCGCCCTTACAAGATGGTGCGGGATAAACTCCGCACCTGGGCCCCCCCACTGACGCAGAGTCTCCGGCCTGAGCTCGTGGAGGACGTGGTGAGCACTCTGTTCCCTACGCGGAGAGAACATCCCCCCCCGCCTATGGCTCCGCCACCTGCGGTGCTGGAAGCGGACCACCAGGATGACGACGACGACACTCCGGAAGTGACTGGGGTAGACCTGAGAGTGGCGGTACGCAGGCTCAGTGCCAAAAATACCGCCCCGGGACCCGACGGCTTGCCTGGCAAAGCCTGGGTCCTGGCCTTGGAGGCTCTCGCGCCCCGACTGGAGGGGCTCTTAAGCGCATGCTTGGAGAGAGGCCAGTTCCCGCTTCGTTGGGAGACGGGGAAGCTGGTCCTCATTCGGAAGCCGGGGCGCCCTGCGGACTCTCCGTCCGCATACCGGCCCGTGGTGCTGCTCGACGAGGTGGGCAAGCTCTTTGAAAGAGTCATTGCAAACCGCCTCGCCGAGCACCTTACGGGGACGGGGCCGGATCTTGCGGAACACCAATTTGGTTTCCGCAAGGGGCGCTCTACGGTGGACGCCATCATGCGCGTGAGAACCCTCACGACGGGGGATGCGGTGTGCAGGGGTGGGGTTGTCTTGGCGGTGTCTCTCGACATCGCCAACGCCTTCAACTCCATGCCCTGGAGCTGCATAAGGGAGGCACTCCGGTATCACCGGGTGCCGACCTACCTCCGTCGAGTGGTCGGGGACTACCTGACAGACAGGGCAGTCATTTACCCCAGTCGCAGTGGAGAATGGAACCGGCGAGAGATGTCGTGCGGTGTTCCACAGGGATCGGTTCTAGGGCCTTCCTTGTGGAACATCGGGTACGACTGGGTGCTGCGCGCCGACCTCCCTAGTGGTGTCAGCGTAGTTTGCTACGCTGACGACACGCTGGTGCTGGCACAGGGGGGGTCGCACGAGGCGGCGGCCGAAGCTATGACACGCGGGGTTGCGATAGTCGTTGAGAGGATCCGGCAACTGGGTCTCGAGGTGGCATTGCACAAGTCCGAGGCCATGTGCTTTCATGGGCCTCGGAATGCGCCACCTCCGGGATCCTTACTCACGGTAGGAGGGGTATCCATCGGTGTCGAGTCGACTTTGAAGTACCTAGGACTCGTCCTCGACAGCTGGTGGAACTTCGTGGAGCACTTCCGACGTTTGGCCCCCAAACTGGAACGGACTGGGGCTGCCTTCAGGCGGCTCCTGCCCAACCTGGGGGGGCCGAACTCCTCCTGCCGGAGGCTCTACGCGGGAGTCGTGCGGTCCACGGCCCTTTACGGGGCCCCGGTGTGGGCGCGTTCCTTGAGGCTGCGTGCAGCCCACTACCTGAACGCGCCCCAAAAGGTGGTAGCCGTAAGGCTGGCCCGTGGGTACCGCACGATCGCCCGCGAGGCGGCGTGCCTCCTTGCCGGATTGCCGCCATGGGATCTGGAGGCGATAGTCCTCGCGCGCCGGCATGAATGGCGCGCGGAGGCGCTTCGCCGGGGGGAAACTCCGCTGCCGCGACAAATTGTCGCTCAGCGGACAGACTTCCGGCGGGATCTCATGGCGACATGGAGAGAGCGACTGTCGCAACCCCGTGCAGGGCACGCCACGATAGTGGCCGCCGGCCGGCCGCCGCGGGAGACGCCCCGGGCGTCGGGGGCCACGTGGTGGCCCCCGGCCACCGTAGGCGCGGGCCTGTGGACGGTGGGCTATGGGCTAGCTCGCCGTCCGTCCGTCTCATGACGACAGGCCGTGTCGACGGCGCGTTCGTGTTCCACGCGCGCCTCAAAGACAGTCAGCAAAAAGGAAGGGGTCCGAAAGGACCGATGCCTGCCGGGGTTGCGGGACTATTCGAAAGAGATACCGTGGCCCCGGAACACAAAGGGCGATGAAGGAACATGGATGGGTTTTAGTCAGTAAAAGTTTGACACTCCCTCCTGCTCCGCCCAGAGCGGGAGAAGTCATTTGATGATTTCCCATCCGAAAAAAAAAAAAAAAAAAAAAGACTATAGCCCCATAATTAGCTTTAATTTTTAATTTATGTGTAGACCAAGGAGTTTTCCCTGATTTAATGAAATACAGTAAAGTCATACCTCTTTTCAAATCCGGAGACAGTAAAGATACTAATAATTATAGACCTGTATCCGTGTTACCAGTTTTTAGCAAGGTTTTCGAAAAAGTAATGCTTAATCAAATGCTCTATCATTTTAACACCAACAGAATCTTACATGATCAACAGTATGGCTTCACCAAGGGACGTTGTACAACTGACGCCGGTGTAACCTTATTAAAGCACATATTTACTGCGTGGGAAGAGTCTCAAGACGCCATAGGAATTTTTTGTGACCTTTCCAAAGCGTTTGATTGCGTAAATCACGACACATTACTTTTGAAACTTGAGCATTACGGACTGGGTAAACTTGCACTTAGTTTGGTAAAATCTTATTTGAATGATAGACAACAACATGTTCAAATAAATGGTGTTAATTCACAGGGTTTAAAAGTAAAAATGGGGGTTCCACAAGGCTCAATATTGGGTCCTTTTCTCTTTCTAGTATATATAAATGATCTACCCTATTTATTGAAAAACCAACCGCAAAATATGGTGTTATTTGCTGATGACACTTCCCTAATTTTTAAGATAAATAGGCGGGCCCAAAATCTAGATGACGTGAATAATGCCCTACTTCAGGTCCAAAATTGGTTCACAGCAAACAATTTGGTATTAAATGAAAAAAAAACCAAATGCATAAGATTTGCTTTACCGAATGTTAAAAGTAGTGATTGTGATATAATATTGAATAAAGAGAAACTTGAATTCGTAGATAAAACGGTTTTCCTGGGGATTACGCTTGATTCAAGGCTACAATGGGGTTCTCATTTGACTTCTCTTGCGGGGCGGCTAAGTTCAGCAGCCTATGCCATTAGAAAAATCCGTCAGTATTCTGATGTAGATACCGCTAGACTGGTTTATTTTAGTTACTTTCTTATTATAATGTCTTATGGCATTTTACTGTGGGGACGGGCTGCAGATATTGAGTCTATATTTATTCTGCAGAAAAGAGCCATCAGGGCCATATATAATCTTCGTAATCGCGATTCTCTAAGGGAACTGTTTAAGGATATTGGCATCATGACGGTACATTGTCAATACATCTACGAAAACATAATGTACGTCAGAAAAAATCTGCACCTTTTTGGTAAAAGGGGTGACAGACATAATTACAGTACTAGAAATAGGGACCAACTAGTTCAGCCAGGTTTCCGACTCGCTAAAGTAGACTCATCTTTCATGGGGTACTGTTTGAGATGCTATAATAAAATTCCACAAAGTATTCTTGAACTGAATGAGACAAAATTTAAAACATGCATTAAACGCACACTACGTAAGCAAGCATATTACAAGTTGAGCGATTATATCGCTGATAAAAATGCTTGGCTCAATGCTGGTCCTGCTCCACAAGGACAGGGGCGCATAAATTGATAGCATTAAAATGTATTGTTGGAGCTGCTGAAGATTGTACAACTATCTTTGCATTGTATAGATTCAATCTCTTTAGTATTATATAAATGCATAGCCCATATTGTGTGAGTACTATGTACTAGAAAGCTATCATTCACTGGAAACCTACGTCTTTTCTTGACTTGAATGTGCCCTGGCGGTTTAGAGTATGTCATGCTCACTCAAATGTCTCGCTGATGGTGGCGCATTTAGTTCCCTTCAAAATGGTTGAGTTGAATGGTGCTGATCCATGCGTCATGTCCGTGAACGGGCGCTGTCGGTTGTGACTGGTCATCTCTTGGTTGCCATGGCTTATTTGAATGAATTATTTTGAATTGTATTTTTTTTGTTTGTGTGTTTTTGCTGTGGACACTTTTAACGTGCACATCTTGCTACATTGTTCTCACATAATATACCATCTCAACATGAATGATGTAACCAAGATTTTGTAACAATATTCTGATTTAAAAGAGTGTCCATGGAGTTTCTTGCCCGTTCTTCTCCATAGAGATCTACGCTAGGGAATGGGCAACTACAGTATTTTCACAGTTTTTATGTCTTGTGACTGGGACTGTAGCTACATTTAATTTTCATCTTTGTTTCGACAATTCAAAAGTGCCTGTAACTGGCTTACTTGAAATAAATGCTTTGATTTTGATTTTTGACTCCACCAAAGTGATGAACAGACGAGAGGAGAGGTGTTATAAACCACAGCAGATTTTATAAAATTACCGATGAAAAGATGTTTTGAAATTCTGTACGGTTGACCAAGCAAATTGGTTTACAGTTTACAATGTAATTTGCATGTTAAAATGTAAACCAAATAGCTTGGTCGACCGTACATAATTTCAAAGCCCTCTTCGTAGAAACTTTGCTTAGGCTGTTTTATTTTAGTTACTCATTTATTTAAATATCACTGTATTCTCTTCCGTACGTTTTTTCACGGGTGCCCATTGCATTCCATGCCCAACCAGCGCTGTGCTGTGGGCTCCCCATAGCACAGCATCATGCTGAGTGGTTTAACCTGTTTGTCGCACTCACGACGTGCTAGCTGTCAACTTCTTTTATTTTTTTTTTGTTTACGTTTCGTTTACAAATCTGTTATGCTTTGTATGTTATGTGTTCTTTATTCTTACTAGTAGGTGTTTGTGCGTCGATGTTCCTTTAAACCTGTATAAATTCAATTTGAAACATTAGCCAGAATATTATGTGTATCTAGGTTTAATCAAACATTTTAATCCATTACATAGTTATGTGCACCATCGATACCTACTTTAATCAATGTCCAGTTTTAAAAGTCTCTATAAACTTAAAATAAATTCAATTCAAACATTTAAGAGCAAATTCCAATTTCTCCAATAGATACCTATGTTAATACAAAAATGCGATCATCGTTTTCAGAACCACAGCAAAATGGATTACTGCAATCTTTATACTAAGCATTTTTTGAAGTATAAACATATGTTTACTGCAAGAGATGTAATCCTATCCAAGGATTAAACTTTGCAATCTAAAAAAGTTTGTATTTTCAACGTCCATTTTATCGTAAATGAAGGGTTCGATAATCGTAAAATGTACACTGCTTATGTTGAAATATTATATATTTTTACTATCATTACTGCAACATCTTTATAGTTATGCGAGGATCAGCACGATGAATAGATTGATACGACTATATTTTAAGTTCTGGATGAGACTCTCATACAGAAGCATGGAGGAGGCCTTTACTATAAAATAATAAAATAAAAAGGTCACCATTCTTAGAACGGTCTGCAAGTAACAAGCTTGCGCTAGCTAGTTTTATTTACTGTCATCACCAGTAAGTTTTCTAAACGTGAGGAGAACAGCAATTTTCACCATGTTAGTTTTTTTTAATGGTCCCGAAACACGAAATTCATGAATCAAATCAAACATCGATTCAAATTCATCGTCACGCGTCACTGGCAATGTCAGAATGATTCCCAGATTTCCCATCCCCGTTTCCGTGTCACGTTACCGTTTTATTCGGTTCCCTTACAATTTTGATTAATACTCCGTAATGAAGACTAAAAGCTCACAAAATTAACATTTAAGGGGAGGATAGGAGGCGATTTACCTGATTTCCTAATGACTTCATTTAAGGTAATGTAGGTCAATTGCCATCCACTTACCTTTATACTCATGCCCGCGGTTACTAGAGTTATTAAGAGCTGCTAAATTCTGCGTTACGTTACTTCGGCCTTAATATAACTGGTGTTGGTTTTCGACGCTGGTATAATATTTACAGAGTAGGCAAGCGTACGAGTAGGAACAATATCAGTGAACAAACCCTTGAGACTGGTTCATTAGTGCTTAAATGGTTGGCAGACGTGTAAATGGCCCTTAGCAGGTAATGCCCCATTGTGTTTCGTCTGTAAAGTAGACAATGAAGATAGAAGTATTTTATAGGTACAAAAATAACATTTATGTCTGTAGTTCTAGTAACCTAGTTTCTTGAGATAATATCTAATGCTAGGCCAACATTAATCAAGTTATCCTTCGCTTGACCTAAGATCGAGTTAAGAAATAATTTCTTAAGGCGATATTGACCTCGATTTTTTTAAGAAACCTTTCTGTCTACTACTCGACATCGAATAGAATATTCCGGAGACAAATAAAAGACAATGCATCAGGTTAATCCAACAGGTGTGTTCTCTGTTCATACTATTCTTATCCCTACAAAAGTAGGCGAAAAAAAAACTTATGTTGCCAAGTATTTCCATCTCTTACACAAAACCCGGTCGTTAGTGTCCCCTTGAGCGTTTATCCCATAACTTTTGAGGCGACAAAATTATGTAAGACCGAAAACGCGAGGGAAAAAGTCGGTGGGAAAATTTCGGAAACTTAAAATCGATTCCTCTTTGTTTTTTCTAATATAAAAGTTTGGAAATTAAAGTTTATTGAATTACGAATGGCTTTGGGGACGTCGAATTGACTTCGAGTCTCATTTGTGCGGTTGACACGCGATCGAAAATGGATTTAATTTTAGTAGCTTCGGAAAATGGAATCTTCGTGGATTGAACCTTGATGGGTGTAGTTTGTTCTTGCATACATAATTTTCTGTGTAGCTATAAGTTTTTATTATAGTTGTATGAAAACGTGATTTTAGGGTTCAGTTGCCAAGTGGCAACACGGAACCCTAATAGATTCATCCTGTCCACATAACTGTCTATCTGTGTATTATCAATATCACTTCACGTGTATTTGAACGCGTATAGTTATTTGGTCAATAATAAATATGTTATGATAATTATTATGATAATTATTACTTCGAACCCTGCGTGCAATAAAATTGAAAAATGCCTCATTTGCGTCGTCTCAGTTCGGTTTCGGTTTAACTTGATACCTGAAGAATTAACTGCGTTAAATGTGATACGCGATCGGTTCAAGCCGATTCTTTGTCGATAAGGAGAGCACTTTTAGGGAGTGACCACACAAAATCTAAGTTAGGACTTCTTAGATGCGGGAGAGAACCTTACAGCGTCCTGGCCGCCGCAGGAGACGCCCCGGGCGTCGGGCCACCGTAGGCGCGGGCCTGTGGACGGTGGGTTATGGGCTAGCTCGCCGTCCGTCCGTCTCATGACGACAGGCCGTGTCGACGCGCGACGGCGCGTTCGTGTTCCACGCGCGCCTCAAAGAGAGTCAGCAAAAAGGAAGGGGTCTACAAGGACCGATGCCTGCCGGGGTTGCGGGACTGTTCGAAAGAGATACCGTGGCCCCGGAACATAAAGGGCGATGAAGGAACATGGATGGGTTTTAGTCAGTAGCGGGAGAAGTCATTTGATGATTTCCCATCCGAAAAAAAATAAAAAAAAACAAGGACTTCTTAGATTTTAACTATTCGCCATGGCTAAACACCACTACCACAGCCATTATCACTACTACAGGTACTAATGACACAACTACAACATCTCTCGTACAATATAATTCGTTTTGTACACACAAATGTACACTATGCTTAAGTGTCTCCGCAGTTAGTTACCTGTCTTAGCACGAACACAACTCGTTACTGTTCTAAGCTGTACAGTGTACACCGTTGTATTTACCTAGCATTAGCTTGAGTACATTAATATCGGACTTTATTTGAACTGTCTAGTATATCGCTTCATTGTTGATGATCTTGTATAAAATTCATAGAAATAAAAAATTAGTACTCCCCAAATTGTTATATTTACGGCACAGAAAAGCTTTGCGGTGTACCAACTCTAAAATACGTTTACCTACCGTAGGGTTACATCCTACGCAACTTGAACAAACCGAACTTCAAAGATGGGATTATGAGGTTAGACTGTTCTAGACTAACAACCATACCTACCAACTTCAATATAACTTCAGTACTTAGCGCGTCCATTCGGTAGGTACCTAATTCCTACATAGCAGGAACGCAATCCCACTAACAACGATAGCAATCTAATTGTAGCAACACATAGCGAACCCCTATTGTGCGAGCGTCACAAATACTTAACCCTAAAAAGAAAGCGACGACCATTCTTTTGTTCAAAGAAAACCTAGCAACTTCAGGATGCAATTTGGCGTAGTGCAATTGCACTTAACGAGTCGACACAGAATGAGATTATACTCGGTTCCAGCAAATGGCGACAATTGGAAGATTCATTTACGCCCTCCAAATGGGTTCGCGAGCTCTATTTGGGTTATTCACAATAGGAATAAAGATTGTGAATTATATTCTCGGATTATGAAAACTTTGCCAACATTCTGTCTGGAATGCAAAATGAGAAAATTGGAGTGGACTTGATTCTGTGTTATACACTGGGTAATAGTATATTTTTTAGATTTCTTTTTCTTTTCTTTTTATACAGAAATCTAAGCAGTGATAGAGTAGCGGTGTGATCGTTGGATTGCCAAGTCATAGGTCTCAAGTTTGAAGCCAAAACCTCCTGATTTTTCTGTTTCATATGCGTATTGAATTATTTCTTGCTTCGGTGAAGGAAAACATCGTGATTAAACCAGCATGCCTGACAGATATTTCTCGACGGCTTGTAAAGCCAAGTCAGAGGTCCATGGGCGGCATAAAAATTATGACACCAGGTTTGGCACTAACCACACAATAAAGAAAGAACAGTGTTATAATATTATGTTTTTAGTTCTATTTCATTTCATATTGAAATCTTACATGCCGATAAAAACAGTATGAGTCTGAATATACACTATTACACTTTAATGTTATTGAAACCATATTTCAGTCATATTTTAGATCAAAATTCAGAAAGGTTTTTTCAAAAACGTGATTGATAATGCCAAAGGTAACCAAGAGAGTATAATCTAAAAGTCAGCTCCTTCAGCCCTTGAAAAATTGAGCTCCTTTTCAAGAAAATATTAGTCACGTAAAATACCTAATTCCTTAGAAAATAATGCTACCGGTCTCTATTATCCGTTCCCTCGTTAAGGAAGCAGTCTACAAAAGCGTTTGAGACGGGCCTATGTGAATTATTCAAATATATTCATATGTCGGATGGAAAGCCATGAGACGTGTAAAGGTGTGCATATATTTACTGAAGCACAATTTAACGGCAATTTTATGAGGTATAAAATAAATGCATAATATGGTAATGTTGGGTTGTGTGGGTAAAGATTTGGCCGTGTTGTTTAAGGCGATTGCATGAGCTAAATAAGCAACTGTATTTGTGTTGGTTCAAACTTCGTTTGAAATACTATTAGAATAAAGTTCTAATCAGCTTGCACGACAAAGTGGTTGTTACGTCAGCCACTGCGGCCGAATAGTGCGAAATGAGTGGTTTTTTGCGATTTACAAAAAATCTATTGATTGGACTAAAAAAGTAAAACACTATGATACTAGTATTTTGCTTGTAGAATTATTTGCCAAAAAATCAGAATGATCGCATATATTTTAGTATGGTTTTTACTCGTTAAAAGAATTTTTTAGAGATAAGTTAGTGATTTTTTTCTTTCGAATAAAATTTGTTGTATTTCAAAACACTATCGTACTAGCATATATCCTGAAGAATATCATATATTTTTCTAGTTTTGTTTATTGCAGTGAATCATATGCTTTTTTGCATTATACAACTCGCATTTAGCTCATGTAATCGCCTTAATGAGTTTTAATGTTTCGCCAATTACATTAAATACTTGATGTCGTATTAATTCATTGCAGAGATTGTATTGTTTTCATTGTAGAACTCAAAAACGCAGCACTTTTATTTAAAACGTATTACTACAGGCCTAATTAAATTTCGAGTCCTTAATAATCAGTGCCTACTTTAATCAAACAAAGCAGAGTCACAAAAACAAAAGAGGAACGTCTTTCCGCAATGAAACGCATTAATCAAATGAAAAGCCAGTTGGAGACAAAAAGTAATGCTAAAAATTTAGCAATATGAATAGACAAAACAGCTAGTCTGCGTCTTAGAGGCAGTAGACTACGTGCGTTGACAAAAGGACAATGGGAAAAAAAATCTCCGGAATATTTTTCTCCGCGTCATTTTCTCTCATAATAAGTATTCTTTTGAAGAGAATCGCTGGCACAATGAGCACTGGCGTAAAACGTCGCAACGAGACTTGATAATGTAAGTTGCCGCTTAGAGGGGCTTATTAAAATTGAATCACCCTCTCAAATGAGATCTTCACGTATCTCGAGAATTCGTTGACTCGCGCCGCTTGTGGTCGAGATTACCGACGGTTATCAAAAGATATGGTGAGCTTTGTTCGCTACCCAATGGATAGAGGATGCCGTGTTTTCATAATATGAGATTAAAGTGAAAATAGGTTTCGTAAGGATTTGCTGACGATAGGAAAATGTTTAATACATAGGGTGCGTATTTTTACCTCTGTGTGTTCATCGATGTTTGCCACATACACGCCATCTTAGAATTAGTATATTATGCTGATTCTATTTAGATAATAATTGTTATTAGGTTTTTCCTTCAGGAATTTCTCAGTTGCAGCCATGGAGTCTGGATTTGTGTAGCAATAGGTTCGGCCCCAATGACATGGGACTTAAACTACTACACTACAACAGCCCATAACGTCCACTGCTGGACATAAGCCTCTCCCATGATGGGGGGAATTGGCCGTAATCTCCACGCTTGGCAGGCGGATAGGAGATCGCAGTGATGAAAGACTAACAGAAAACGCTGCTGCCCATTCTCTAGTCTACGGAGGCGCAAGCTGTTCTACCTCAGACATTAATCGCCTTATACGACACCCGTGAGTGTAATGGGTTGGTTCTTTTCTACTCTGTGTGGTATCCAGTACCACACGGCATGAGAACATGGGGCATGGGCAACATGGGACTTAAACATTTCTGGCGAAATGTGGGTGTACTACTAAGCACACCTCTGCTTAACCCTTCGCCGATTACAGGTGTGATGTTTTGTTATTTAGAAAATGAGAGTAACTTAGATCTGAACCACAGTCCCGTGAGAATGTTTCATAATATTGTTCGAGACCAAAATAACAAAATAAAATAAAATTGTTGCCGTGCAAAAAATATTTCTTAGTTAACTCGAAAAAATTTCAATTATGAAAGAGTAATAATCGTAAGAAATAAAAGTTAAAACAGTAATTATTTTTTATTGTGTGTTCGGAATAAAATCATGTATAACTGTTATTGTAAAAGATTATTTACGCAATATTATGATTAATAGAGTCTTCGTCGTCGTCGTCTGACGTGTGGGTCTAGTGGTTGCAAGCGTGACTGCTGAGCATGACGTCCTGGGTTCAATTCCCGGGTCGGGAAAAGTGTTATTGGGTTTTTCCATCAGAATTTTTTTCAGTAGTAGTCACGGGAGCTGGATATGTGTCCGGATGATGGCAATAAGCTCGCACCCTATTACATGGGACTTAAACCATTAGGTACTTGCGAAATGTGGGTGAACTATTAGGAACATCTGTGCCTAACCCTTTGAAGATTACAAGGTTGATGTTATATATACTCGTAGTTGTTCCACGCAAAATGAATTTCATGTGAAATAGTTTCGCAAATAAAATGACGGCTATTGTAAATATATGAAAACCAACAAAAGTTATCAATCAACGTAGAAATGGCTGGGGTTGGCAAATTCATGTATTTTGTGTAATATTTCACTGTTGTGACAGCAGATAAAAGTTAAAACAAACTGTTAAAAATAATATTATTAAAAAAATATTTATTTTGTGGTTGTTGGGTGATATTTTAATTGACAAAATAAAAATTATTGATAGGACTTTGGTACAATTATGTAATGCTACTAGTTTAATGAAAATATATTTTAATGAACATGTTCTCTTAAAAAAGTAACCAGTCTTCTTCTTTATCGTGTGGTTAGTGCTGAGTTTTTATGCCGCACATGGGTTCGAGAAATTCTTCCCAACCATGCTGGTTTCTTCACGATGTTTCCCATAACCGAAGCAGATGATAATTATACAATATACATATGAATCCGAAAAATCAGAGGACTTATTACAGTCTCAAAGATAACCAATGCCGAGAACTTTACAGTAACAGGTTTCACGCTCATTAAAAGTACGTCATAAGTATTTTTATGTAATAATACCTCGACTCGAGATAGTATCACTGTGACTTTAAGTATTTGAGAATCTGGCCACTCCCATCATAACCATCTCTCACGCTTTTATTTTAACAAGGTGTGAACACAGATTGAATTAGGTTATCTTACAAACGAGGAAACACCGTTGCCAGCATGAAAATTTCCTCTAAAACGGCAGGGGTATATCCCAAGATAAGGCAAAAACCTTTTAAAAATATCGCTTCCTCTTTTGGGATATGACCCTATCTGCAGAATTTTCTATCTTATATCTATGCAACGAACAACTTGCATGTTAGTACCCCATTTTGTTAGTTTAAAATTAATACACTGTTCTAAATCCTGTGTTTCTGTAAACTACTGAAGATGCTATTTTTAACGAACTATTTTTAAAAAGTAAAGATTATTATCGAACGAAAATATTCGTGATCTAAAAGCAAAATTCGTGGATATAACCCGTAGTCGAAAATAAAAAGGCTAACATTTCATTATTCTAAAACTAGGTTATCCCCTTAATTTTTTTGTTACTTTAAATTATGTTTAACGACTGATAAGCCGTACGTTTGTGACATTTAAACGTCTCTTAACTTTAACGAAGACACCCATTAGGTATACGTTCCGGTTTAAGGTACTAGGTATAAGAGTAACGTAGTACGGAACGTAATGGGTGTAAAAGTACGCTTAATGAAACCGAAAGGCACTTGTTCTCCCGGTCATTGAGATATTTTTTCTAAACCATACATAAGTAAGAACCTTCTATTTACGAAGATATTGGGGGTCAAAGTTCCAAGTTTTTCAGAAGTTTGTTTATAATTAATACAAGTTTTGAATGTTATAACTTTAAATACCTCCATGACCCCCATACTATTCAGTGCATCCCACAGCGCAATGTTATGAGTGCGTTTAATTGAGTCCTACCGTAAAAAATTGAAAAGAGTGTCCATGAAGTTTCTTGCCCGTTCTTCTCCATAGAGATCTACGCTTTGGAATGTGCAACTACAGTACTTTCTCAAGTTATTATGTCTTGTGACTGTGACTCTAGCTTAGTTTTTTTTTTGTTTTTTTGACTTTCAATAGTGCCGTAATGATCTAATTGAAAAGAATGCTTTAGGTTTGAGTTTGAAAACAAGTTTTGAAAACTTTGACCCAAAAAAAAGTAGTTTCCCCAGCAATAATTGCATAGACTTACTTAGTTTTATGTACAAAATGGTTAGGTGACGGCTTCGGGAAGGGTCACACCCTGTTTACACCCTGTATAGAGTACCGTCCAATAATCTGAAAGCTTGCCTAGAACGAACTATGACAAACACCAGTTTTACAAGCGCTGTGCCAACACACTATCCCCCACTCGATGTGTAGTTTCATTAACCTAAAGAGGATAAGAAATTCTATACTCCGTGGTTGGAAAACATGTTTCTGCGTAGACGTTATATTTAAAGGCTCTTAGGAGTTTAGTCACGAAAAAGAAAGGTGGATGCGAATTGGAGTGTAAAAAATATTGGTCTGGCTGTACGCTGAATATTCAAGTCAGGATCAATAGACACTGAAAGGTTTGGATTAAAACGGATTTTTTTTTAACTAAACTCTTCTCCTTTCTTTGTGCCGGTGATATTGGAAACTTTGGGTAGATTCTGTTGAGAATATATGGCCCATATTTTATACGTTTTCATCAACCTTTATTCACAGCAGTGCGTACTGCGGTATTGTAAATATTAAATAATACATATTAATAAATAAATGTTTATTGGTCTTACTGTTAGTGTGTGTCATCCGACTGCTGGGCAAAGGGCTGCCTCCATGATCTCCAAATCTTTTGACCCAGGGCCAATGTGAATTACATCATCATCATCATCTCGTTGGTCTCTGTCTCTATCTGTCCAGCTCGACCTGCCATCTCTTGCGTGGTCTACGGCGTCCTGTTCTGGCTGTGTCAGTGCTTCACAACGTGGTTATTTTGGCCCACAGCTGGGCTGGTAGTCTCGACATAGATTAACAATATCGTTAACTTTCGATCGCAAAATAAAAATGATAAAGTTCGGTTGCAATAACGATGCTTGCGGGAAACGCAAGTCTCTACATCCAAAATGCGATTCGTTATCTATGTCGAGACTCCGACCCTGGCGTCGGGCATACGGCAGAAATGGCCAGCCCACGATTATTTTTAATTGAACTAAAACATTGGTTTATAATGCACACAAAAACTCCGGCAGCTTTTTGAATGCGCATTGCTACCGAAACGGTACTCACATTAATTTAATGTAACTTACAATCATTTTATCAATAATTGCTCTAGAATCAAGTCATTCGAGTGAAAAACCCGTACGGTTCTCTTTATTGTTTAATTATTCAATGAAACAAGAAACGTAAAATAAACAAATTAAAGCCTTTCCTTTGCTGATGTCCGCATTTTGCAAGTGCCAGCGATGGAAGTCGACAACACAGAATGTTGTTTAACATATTTCTTGGAATTTATTTACCAAGCGGTTTCAAGCTATAGCAGCATACTTAATTACAAATGGACTACGTTGTACACTTTGGTCTCGACAGGAATCTAAGTCCGGAAATCTGACATTGAAACATTTTAATTGTGACGACGTTTTTTCTCGACGGACTGTTTACTTGTCAGAAATAATGAATATTTAAAGAGGTGCTAGCTTTGTTTAAGCATCTTGTTCTGTAAGTGAGCAGCCGTTGTTCTGATAACTATAAATTACCTGGCTTACTTCAAAGTTATAATTAAGCTTTTAATTGCACCTCAATTAGGGTTTGGGAATTCCCGACAATTTCAATGTCCCGGGACACGAGACAGCCTACAACCAAAGTCCCGGGAATTCCCGAGACTTCGAGACTGCAACATATCCTGTAATTTTAGATTGTTTTTAACGTTTAACTTTTTTTTAATTCCGGTTCGTAAGATGTCCCAGGCTGTATAACTGATGTTGATTCTTCCAGCGGTTGATTTATAGAAATATTGTGATCTCTTTGGAGGTGTCTGTCAAGGCCTGAAGTATTCGACCCTTTGCATGAAAGGATAGTGGGCAAATGTGGTCCAAGCGTCGCCAAGGATCACGTATGAATCATATACTACATTAAAGGAATAATAGAAAGAAAGAAAAAGCATTTATTAGCCAGCACAGGACAATATACATAAAACCGCTTAAAGTACACCCCACCCACCACCCACCCAATTTTAATTTTAATCACCCAAATTTTGATTTCAATCATTCAAGACAAAAATAAGCTATAATTTCTCGAAATCCCTCGGACAGATTTTGATGCCCTTCTGCATGTTTGAACAGTACATTCCCTTTCATTTGGTATATGATTAATCCTTGGCGACGCTTGGACCAAATCCCATACATTTTTGCCCACTAGCGGTCTTTTGTTTTGGACTAACGAGCACTGTTCAGTTGATTTGTTTATTTTTTTAAATCTTTCTACACTATCTCTATCATGGGGTATAGGTTTCCGCACTTAGTCCTTGAAGTGGACCATTGTGCGTGAGCCAACCAGCCCACCTCCCTCCAGAAGCAGATTAAACTTCCCGGTCTCCTCAGGGCATCCGCAAGGGATCTTGGTGTTCCCAGGGTCTCCTCGCGAATCTTGGTAATGCCTGTGCACTCAAGGAGCACATGCGCCACCGTTTCCTCCGCCTCCATGCTTGCTCTGCACAGGGGGCTGTCAGTGATACCCCCTGGAAGTGTTTATTCAGTGAACAGTGTCCGGTGATGGTTCCCGCCACCAGACGCAGGCTATCTCTGTCCAGGCGCAGAAGGTGCCTGGTCAGCTTTGTATCCAGGGATGGCATAGCTTCCTTGGATTGCCTGCATCCTGGTGTCGAGGTCCACCATTTCTCCGCTAGTATTCGGGTGTGATCCTTTAACCAGCTTCTTAGCTGCTTGAAGGGAATGGGCACAATGGGTTCGGGTCCGTAAGGTCTTGTGCTGGATCCTCTTCTGGCAAGTTCGTCAGCCGCATCGTTTCCGAGTGATCCACTGTGACTTTTGATCCATTGTAGCGTTACCGTGTTGTGATTTAGTACCGTGATTCGTTCTAGGGCCTTGTGGCATTCTAGTGTTAGTCTCGACGTGATCTGATTACTCTTTAGGGATTGAAGAACTGAGGCACTGTCGGAGAGTATTCGAATATTGGTACCTGTAACCTCCCTGGCCTCTATAGCGTGTGCCGCTTGGATAATACCTACACACTCTGCTTGGTAAACAGAGTTGAGCATTCCAAGTGGTTTGGATATCTTAATGTTTAGGTCGTCGGAGAACACCCCGACGCCTGTCCCATCGTCGGTTTTTGATCCGTCAGTGTAAATCCTTAGCTCTTTTGTACCTGAGTAGTCACATAACTCCTCTATGAGTTCTATGTTGTAGTGTTTTTGGAAACAGTGGGTCTTCAGGATTCTGTCGATAGGTGATGCCATCATCGGCTGTTTTTTGATTGAATCTGCTCTGATGCGTGTGTGTTTGATTCTGGAGTCCTTGCTTAGGGTGACGGATACTTCGAGTCTGAAAGACGCTATGGCCGCCTCCTATCTTACGACGACGTGTAGGGGTGGTAGCCCCAGCATCACCTGTAAGGCAGCATTGGGGGAAGTTCTCATGCTGCCGGTGATTGCTACGCAGGCAAATCTTTGTAGTTTCTCGAGATCCTTTTGGGTCGTACTTAGGTTGGTCCTGGGCCACCAAACTAAAGAGCCGTATGTAATAATTGGTCGGATAACTGCAGTGTATAGCCAGTAGGTGATTTTGGGGCTTATGCCCCAATTTCTCCCGAGGAGTCTCTTACACTGCCATAGGGCTATACTGGCTTTTGTGATTATGTAGTCTGTGTGTTTTGCCCAGTTCAGCTGTTTGTCCAAAAAGATGCCCAGGTATTTGGTTTCAGTCGATAGGCTTAGGGTTGTCCCAAAGAAGCTTGGTAGTTGTAACGTTGCCAGCTTCCTTTTCTTTGTGAAGAGGACGAGTTCGGTTTTGGTAGGGTTCACTGCTAGTCTGTATTCCTTGCACCAGTCTTCTACTATCCTTAGGGCTTGGCGCATAAGGTTGCATAGTGTGTTTTCGTGTGTGCCGTTTATTATTATGGTCAGATCATCAGCATGGCCCACCGTATAGTAGCCTCTGCTGTTGAGACGTTTGATGAGGCTGTCTACTACGAGGTTCCATAGTAGTGGCGAAAGGACACCACCTTGGGGGCAGCCCTTCGCCACTATGGCTCTAGTGGTGTCGTTTACAGTAACTTGTACGGCTCTCAGTCGGAGCATATTTGTGATCCATCCTCGCAGGGTCGAGTCCACACCGTGTTCCTCGAGGGCTGCGTTGATGCTATGGAAGATGGTTTTGTCAAAAGCGCCTTCTACGTCAATGAAGACGGCTAGGGAGGAGCATTTGTGGTCCACTGCACATTCGATCTTGGAGATCACATTGTGCAGCGCAGATTCTGTTGATTTTCCTGAGGAATACGCGTGTTGTTGTTTGTGGAGTGGTCGCTCCCGAAGAGGTCCGTCCCGAATGTGTCGATCACAGAGTCTCTCGAGGGTTTTCAGTAGGAAAGGTGTTAGGCTTATTGGTCTGTACGCCTTAGGTTGTGTGTAATCTGGTTTGCCGGGTTTAGGGATGAAAATAACTTTCACCTCTCGCCATGCAAGTGGTATGTATTTCTGTGCTATGCAGGCTCGGTAGATGGCGGTCAGCCACGGCGTTAGGACGTCTACTCCCCATTGTAGCAGGGCGGGGAAAATTTCGTCTAAGCCTGCGGATTTATATGGTTTAAAAGTCTTTATTGTCCATTTTATTCTCTCTGCAGTTACTATGGTGCGGGCTCTGGCCCAATCTTGGTCATTTGGTGTGTGCGTTGGCTCACTTGCCCAGGTTCTGTCCTCGGAGAGGTTGCAGTCTGGGAAGTGGGTTTCCAAAAGGACTTTACTTGTTTCGTGGTCCGACGAGATTGCGATCCTGATCAGTAGATAGGATCTTTCTCACACGCGCGGCTTCGCTGTTCGATTCAATTTCTTCGCAGAATTTCCGCCAGGCAGCCCTGCTGGCATTCCTGACTTGTTTTTTGAAGGTGTATTGTGTTTTCTTGTATGAGTCCCAGTATTCTGGTAGTCTGGAGTTTTTGGTTCTGTTGAATTGTTTGCCCACGATATGCCTGAGCTTACTAAGTTCCGCATTCCACCAGGAGTTACCCTTGCTCTTGGTGTTTGGGTCTTTTAATTTGCAGCAGGCGTGGTAGGCTTCAATTTCATTCAATTCTGAGAGTTTTGTCACGGTGTCTTCAAGTTGTTTGGGGTCTGTTAGAATTTGGGGCGTTTGGTGCTGCATTAATAGGGAGGCCAACAGCCGTTTGTAGCCAAGTACATTGGTGCGGCGTTGGTTGTGTCTAGGATCAGGATTTTTTTAAGTTAGGTACTAGTGAGAAGCGAATCCTTCTATGGTCAGAGCAGGAAGGCTCGTTGGATACGTGCCAGTCAGAGATAAGTTTTGCCGCGCTTTCCGAAGACAACGTTAAGTCAATGATCGTTTGTCCGCGGGATGTGACCCAAGTGGGTTCCGAGCTGCGGTTTGCGATGTTAAGGTTAGTGGAGAACAAATATGTGCATAGTACCTCACCTCTATTGTTAGCTTTGGTGCAACCCCAAAGCGGGTGATGGGCGTTCGAGTCTGTGCAGATGACCAGGTCCAGGTTGGCGTCTTCACAATACCTTACCAGGTCGGCCATTTCTTTTGGTGGGCAGTCTTCATCCTCGCCTGGCATGTATACCGAGGCCAGGACAATATCGGGTGCACCGCCGTCGGTTTTGAGCCTGACGGCTGTTAGATCTCTGGAACATAATTGCGTGAGTGTGGTGGTGGGTCTATCTTTGGGTATATAGGCACAGGTTCGTGGTTTATCTGTGCCTTGTGTGTCGAGGATCAGCTTACCTCCAATGTTACCAAGGCCGCATATTCTGTTATTACGGATCCAAGGCTCCTGGATGATTGCAATGGTTCGGGGTTCCATCTCCAGTGCCCTGCGCAGGCGGTAGCCGTCTGGCTATGCTGGAGGTTGGTCTGGGTGATATTTAGGGGACGGGATGTGGGCGGCAGTGGGGTGGAATTAGGGGGAGATGGATCCATCGGATGATTCCTTCCGGTCTTCCGGCCCGTGCTGGTCTTCGCTAGGTGTCGGTGAAGATGAGAACAGCTGCTCCGTCCACCCTGGTGGTGAGGATGGCATCCTCACAGCGTCGGCATCAGCCATCGCTGTTCTGGCCATCTCCTCCTCCAGTTGCGTCATCGTCAGGTCGAGTTCAGTCGGTGCCGGTTTCGTCCGTTCAGAGTCATTGTCAGTCTGGGTGTCGGAGGGTTGGGTGTTGGGGAAAAAGCGCACGTATATCGACCCAAGTAGGTACGATATCCGTCGCTCCCTCCCCAAGACCTTTTCGACCTCGTCCGGTGGGATACCCAGGGTCAGATAAGTCCCGTAGTTATCCCCACCGACCGATGTCGCCCTGTACAGGGACCACCTACCGATGGCGTACCAGGGGTTCTAGCAGGTCAGAACCATCTGGAGCAGCGCTATGTCCCCATTGTACCTGGGTACGAAGAGCGCTGTTCGAACCCGGGTCGGTACGTCGGATTGTCTTATGACTGTCAGTGTCGTGCCGGTGTTCGGCAGTCTTATCTTAGGCACGTTCTGGGTCAGCCAAGTCAGGGCGTTGTCGTCCTCGCACCACATGTGCACCGTGCCATCCGCTACCCTTGGGTAACCGCGGAAGGCCGGGACTTTGGAGGGGTCGGTTCGACACGTTTCAACAATCAGGTCTTCAAGGCTGAGTTTGTATGTTATGTGCTCGCCCTCGTCAGTCGTCATGTCTCGGGATGAAGGCGAGAGGCAGATCGCTACGGCGAGTCGCGCATTGATATCCTTTGTGGCCCGCGCATAGGTTCTCTGCTCCCCTTGAGCGCTCTGGGTTCTAACACGCTTGGCGTCCCCCTGGAGCGTACTCGGGCCACTTGTACCGGGTTGCGGTTCTGAGGAGCTTGGCACAGCGTTTTGTGCCAGGGACACCCGGCGCAGGAACCCAGACCGCTTGCCTCGCTTCTGTCTAGTTCGGTGTCGGTTTTCGGCCTTTTCGTCGCGGTTCCGGTCGTTTCCTCCGGATGGTCCTGGTGCGGGCAGTGACTTCTCGCACTGGGTTTCCCCTTCTCGTACTGTTCCTTGCCCGCACGTTTCCGCATCTGACTGCTTTTCGCGCTGGGTTTCCCCTTCGCGTGTCTGTAGCCGGTCGCGTACTCCCTTACAACTAACCGTTTGTGCTACGCGCTGGCTACTGCCTTCGCGGATTTTGCGCAAACGGTTGTTGAGTTCTCTCTCTCTGTTCCGGATCTTTCCGCGCTTTGTTTTCAGCATGCGTACTTCGTCCACAGAGATGAAACCAGAACCACCAGATTCCGCTTCCTTTCCCGTCCCGAGAGAGTTAATGTCTTTCAGCCTTGCCTCGATCTTCTCGCGCTGGAGTGCCAGCGCGCGGAGTTCGCTGCTAAGGCTGGAGAGTCTAGCTTTGTCATTGTCATTGTCAGGATTATTCGTTACACTGTTTCGAACGATGCTCTGTTGCAGCCCTCGTGGAAGGTGTAACAGTCGTCAGAGTAGTTGGCGCAGAAGTCGCAGCCATTGTCGTGTTGGTCGCAGTCGGAGCTGTTGGCGCTAAAGCGGCCAGCCGCGCAGAAGGCGCGGCGCTAGTAGGCAGATTGGTGCCCCGCCCAGATTACGGTGGGGGCAGACCGACGAGTCGGTGTGGGATTCCCCGTTGCCGGGACCCACCTGGGGAATATTATTATTTTTTCCACTCTGCATTTTGGGGTTTGTGGGCTTTTCTTGGAGTTCCACACTTTTAGCTGTACGTGTAGGCTCACTCTTAAAAGATTTTTGTTTGATCAAAATCATCATACATTTTAAAATAAAAATGATTACATAACAATTTCGACAATCTTGTCTCGTCTCGAGTCTCGACCCGAAAGTCCCGGGACTCGAGACAACTAAAACTACGAAATGTCCCGGGACTTCGAGACACGAGACGTCCCGGGACCCAAACCCTAACCTCAATACTTTTAACTTATTAGATTCTTCGTTTTTAGGTTTATAGCACAACTCTAAGTACCTGTTGTAACATCATAACATTATGCCTGTAATCCCCGAAGGGTTAGGCAGAGGAAAAATGTGGGTGAATTAGTAGGTACAATAGTATACCCACATACGCCAGTTATGTTCATGTCCCATGTAATAGAGGGCAAGCCTATTGCCAGAAACCGGGAACAAATCCAGACTCTGTGACTGCTACTGAGAAATTCCTGATCGAAAAACCCAATAATACTTTGCCCGACTTGTGAATCGGACCCAGGACCTCATGCATGTTGCATGCATGCAACGAGGCAGTCACCTACCATACACACAGTACTGACAGTACCTAGTTATACAGAATTGTAAACTAGACATCATTAAACGGAACGTGTTTTCCTTTTCAACCATGATAATATACCTAGCCCTAAGGGCACGACTTAGGACGAGACTCATTAACCTTACACAAACACATTAATAGACTCTCTATTTACCTCGATTTCTCATTCAAACCTCCATACGTCTCCGTCATTGCTTCCCGCCTTCAAATAACTACGGCTAATTATTGGGGCGGATGCCAGTCAAACCGGTTTATTTATGGGTAGTACTAAGGAACCCTCTCATTGCATTCGACTGACTGGGGAATGACAGTGCCTACCAACCTTCGGTTTAATTGCTTCCAATTCAAGTAGTCCGTAAATACAGCGAGGAGAAAATTTTGCCGAAGTGAGATTTCCGAGGAAACGTGATTTCGTGAAGAGCACTAATTGGACGGATAGTGTTTTTTAGATTTCTTAGTTAGTCACTGATTTAGGCTTATGAAATGAACTACGGAAGGGTCATCTCGTCACTGTAGTTTCATGATCAATTTTATCATCATAAAAAAGTGAGTCGCCTAAATTGCGAACAGTGCGGAACTGGAGGATGTGCATCACTTGCTAGTGGAATGTGTCCATAATGGCATTGAAAGAGACGCTCTGTGAGCCTAATTAAACACTAAAAGATCTAGGTGCTTTTCAAGGTTACATTTCGAATCCATGTAGTGTGCTATTAGAATTCACAAGTTTGTTTACTTTTAAGTAATGTAGCTGTTTTTTTTATTTTTGTAATTTAAAAATTAAGTATTCGTGTATTTGTGTTGTCAAGCCGTCGTTGTTGTGCCTGGGCAAGAGTTTCGACATAGATAACGACATTATCGTTAACTTTCGATCGATAAAATAAGGCGTAATATATGTAAATAACGATGATTGCGAGGAACGCATCTTGGATGTTAGAGACTTGCGTTTCCCGCAAGCATCGTTTTTGCAACCGAATTTTTTCATTGTTATTTTAGCGATCGAAAGTTAGCGATTTTGTCGTTATCTATGTCGATACTGCCGGCCCCGACATGGCCAGGTATGTAAGACCAAAAGCCCCTAAATAAAGAAAGACTAACAAAAATATGACATTATAATTATCATCATTTACGGTCTACCTAGCAAAAGCAAGGTTACTGGGTACCGAATACTCGAAAGCAAACCCAACGTAGAAAGTCCAGCTTGTTAAATCCTTCCTTAAATATCTTCATTTCAGCCTTACGTGTATTAGGTACGTATGTCATAGGTACATTAAGGGGCTCCCCCATGCACACTAGCGCCACTTTAGTAAAAAAATCAGAACTCGTTAAATACACAATTAATATAAAATCTGATTGACAAAATCAATCATTTGGTCTTCTAAATTATTTACGTTTGCCTAACTCATTGAAAAATAGCTCGCAATCTTTACAGATATAGAATGGAAAAAAACGGCCGTTTTTAGCAATTTTTCTAACTGTAACTACAGTGAAATATATTTTAATGAATTAAATGTACGTTAATAATCTAGAACTTGAAAGCATTGATTTTGTCAATCAGGTTTTACATTAATTGTGTATTTAACGAGTTCTGTTTTTTTACCAAAGTGGCGCTAGTGTGCATGGGGGAGCCCCTTAAAAGCGTGTCTTTTGTACAATAAAAACCTGCAAACTCTTTTTTCGAGCTTTTCTTCATACAACAATAATGTTTTTCCATCAATCGCAGATTAGCGCGGAAGTAAACATCGTTATTGTATCTTTTGTATTCGAGAATATTATTCATTGTCACACTGAATAAATATTCTCTCGGACTTTGATGAATAACCTGAATGAAGATGCATCATTAACTGGGAAAGACATTTGTTCAGACATGAGATACATCAAAAAGAAGATATTTCATTGCGAAAGTGGAATAAAATATGATCTTTTTACTGCAATCACTTTTCATGCAACATTGCGTAGATAGAAAATTAAATGTTAAAACTTGAGATTCGTGTATATTAATGGCCACTTGAATTGAGATTGGTTTCATTAATTTGAGTGTGAAAGAACGTATTAATCTAGACTTTGATAACGAATTGAAATTACAAGATTTAGTGATAAATATGTAGGTACTTTTAACCGCAATATTTCTGAAAACCAAACTAATCACGTTAATTGCCACATTACGCGGCGCGACGTCGCGTGGTGATGCCTTATAATTTATGCACGAGCCATAAAATGGCGGACGCATCGTATTGGGTTTTAGTATTTGTTATAAGGAAGACATTCCAACGATTTTTTTATTTTGGCTATCTATGTAAGTTCAGCATTTTGGCTTGGCAATGAACGTGTTTTTTCATTGTTAGGTGGAAACTAAATGCTCTCACAAAAACATGACAGCCTAGTCCGATCCCGTAGACATATTCTCAAACGGCGGTCCTAAAGATACAAATTAAGACGAAAAAGTAATAAATAAAAGGTGAGGTAAAGGACTACTTAGGTCCGTTTTGAAACTCTTCAGCTTAGAGTGGCACTTTCGTGGTTCCGTGAGGAAAATGGTTCAAAGAAATGCTAGGAAAGACTACAGTTTAATAGCATAGTTAGTTACTGCAGTATAATGGCTTCCTTTAATACAATTTAGTAAATACCCGCATACTTGGGATCTCAATAGTGCCAACCGAATCTTCGGCTTCGGCAGAACCTTCGGCTTCGACCAGAATGCCGGAGCTGAATGTTTCTAGCAACAGCGAAATTGAACGAACTGTTACATCCCTCATCTGTACCCCTTCTGGTCTACTCAGCAGCCTACGCTGCATTCCTGCTGCTGACGCAGCATCCTCTCATTCCTCTCTCCCCCTCGTCACAGTCCAGCACTCCAGTCGTCTCCCAACCATCCTACCGTGCACATGTACCTTGTCACTTGCGTCTTTTTATTGATTTAATATACAAGTTTATTTGAGCCAAAAGTAATTTCCTTTTTTAAAAACCCATTTCGGTACCCGGTTCTAACAGAACGAGTGCTTGATCATCATCATCTTTATAACCTTTTCCCAAATATGTTGGGGTCGGCTTCCAGCCTAACCGGATGCAGTATTTTACATGGAGCGACTGCCTGTCTGACCTAAACCACCCAGTTAGTACTGGGTAATAAGATACCTCTTGTTAAGACTGGTTGACAGACTACCTCAACTACCTACAAATGACAGCCGGGAGCCATGGATTGATATTATTTCCGTGTATTTAGTTTTACAATTTGCAAGATTTTTATCAGCTCGTTAAGCTGTAACTTTTAATTTAGGAAAAAAGTTAGGAAATCATTGTAATTAATCACTTTTAGATCATCTTGAACTGACTGTCTTAGGGTTATTGAGGCTTCGGTTTCGTCATATGACCAATGACCTTCGATCTGAAACTAAAAACTACTATTTTTATCATATTGTCGTGGGTGTGACAGTTATGTATCACGTTGGTAACTATCAGTGATTGATATGTATCATTCCCCGTATACGCGCTGATTCCAAACTGTTTGATTGATCATTCGCAAATGTATCGGCGTACGTTAGTATTTCGTTTATTCATTTGCGTACATAGTATCATAAATTAGGTGTTTTTTTATATATAAAATCGGGATCAGGAATCCAATGCCGTAATTTTTACAAGTATATGGCACGGAGAGATTTCAAAACATAACATTCAATTCCATGCCTTCTTTAATTGCGTTGTTGGTCAAGTGGTCGCAATCGTGACTGCTGAAGGGTGAGGTCCTGGATTCGATTCTCAAGTCGGGCAAAGTGTTATTGAGTTTTTCTATCAGGAATTTCTCAGTACCAACTACGGAGTCTAGATTTTTGCCCGATTGATGGCAATTGGCTCGCCCCCTATTACATAGGACTTAAACATAACTGGCGAAATGTGGGTGTATTATTAGGTATTTCTCTGTCTAATCCTTCGGGATAACAAGAGTGATGTTATGTAAAATTCTATTAAATTTAAATAGCTAAGTACCTATAGTTTTAACACGTTTACTCTGGCGGCACAATTTTCGTCATCGGAATCTTTTCCCTAATAATTATTTACGTCGAGAATCAAAAGTTGAGCGCCTGCTCCTTTAAAGGTCAGTTTATTAATAAAAGCCTTAATAATGACAAAGCCTTTAACAAACAGCCAATTTAGGGTCATGTGGCATGCGTCAGGTTAATAAAAGCATACAATGTATTAATTAAAAATTTGTTTACAAACTCCGCCAGCGTTGTTTGTGGGGCTATTATTTCGGTATTTAAATTAATTGACTACAATAACACGCTGACGGAAGCATGGCCTCAACGTGAATCTTTAAAATGCATACGTTTATGAACAGTGTTGTGTATGGCTGCATGTGCGATATTTTGTACTTTGTTTATATTAAGGTAACGTCTATAAAATCACGTGTTTTTTTCGCTTCTGTTCGCAGTTTCACCTTGTGTGGCCATTACCCGTGTCTGTATTCCTTAAAATAGAGTAGCTCTTTACAATAGCATCTAGTCATATTATGTCAATTTTGCCCCTTAATAATTATACAACCAAGTAGCCAGGATTATACACCAGCAACTTGCCTTGAAATATAAACTTGTGGAATCTGAGGTACCGTACTACAAGTATGTGCCCGACCCAGTTCTCGAAAAAGACCATGTCACGCTGTACTGGGATTGGTCTATCATTACTGACAGGACTATTGTCGCCAATAAGCCTGACATAGTGATGATAAACCGATCAGCGCGCCGCGTAATGATAATCGATGTTACCATTCCGCATGACGAGAACCTCGTGAAAGCTGAGAAAGAGAAACAAATAAAATATCTCGACTTGGCACACGAGGTTCACGACATGTGGAATATGAACTTGGTTATCATTGTACCGATTGTCGTGACGGCCAATGGCATTATAGCCAAGAGCTTCGATGACCATCTATCGAAGCTCTCGTTAGGCGGTTGGATCAAGGGCCTGATTCAGAAGGTACTCCTCGATACGGTTCACATTGTGGGGAGGTTCCTGTCTCTGCAGCCCTAACCACCGGTGGCTTGGACCCTGCTCCTGACACCGGCGGACTACTATTTTTTTAAATGTTTTTGTTTTTTTAAGAAATATTTAAAAATGTAAATAATAAGATGCTAAATTAATAAAGATAATAATGATAAGAAACAGATAGAGCATCTGACCACGATAGGCAGTTAAGTTAATCCCTCCCTCTGTAGCTCCATAATATGTGCGCATCACATTTTCGTTCATGGACTGTGTCCAACGAATGCGCGACACATTTCCACCGGCAGCGGGCCCCCCGCTGCCGACCTCGGGGCCTGTTGGCCTCGAGGTCCCAAGCCCGATGGTTGCCGACCTCGTCCTCTTGGTGGTGGTTGTGGTGTCGACGGGGCGGGGAGAAATACTCGTCGTTCGAGTTTGACGTAACTGCAGCGACCGGTGACACGGTGCTCACGGGTGTGGCGCGTCCTGGTGGCTGCGAGGTGGAGCTGAGCGACGAGCCCGGAGACGGTGGGTGTGCCTCCTGATGCTGTTTTACTCGGCTTCTAGTGATCACTGGTGACTTAATGACATTTTGACAATAATTGTTTTGCGAAATTTTTCATGTTTGTTGCAATCTTCATACAATAAATGGCCAATGGCTTAATAGCCAAGAGCTTCGACCAACCTCTTAGGAGGCTCTCGCTTGGCAGCTGGATCAAGGGCTTGATTCAGAGAGCAGTACTTCTGGACACGGCACGTATTGTTAGGAGGTTCCTCTCTCAAGAGCCGGCAGCTCGGACCCGGTTCCCAGCGCTGGTGAGCTACTATTTTTTTATATTTTTAAATGTTTTTTTTATAGTGTTTTATATAGAAATATTTAAAAATGTTAAAAATATGTAAAATAATGAATAAAGAAAATACTAATAATGTAAATTTATTTCAGATCAAATACAATCCATATGTTGTTAGTAAGTATTAACTTATGTTAGTAAAAAAGTAAAACGAATGACTCTAGTTTCGCCACGAAAAACCAAAATAAGTAGAAATCTGCTATGATGGCAAAAAATATGCCATTTTGGTAATTTTGGTCTTAGCGATTGATTTTTACATAGCTAGATCAAGTTCCTTATAGGTAATTCTGTATTCTATCTTCATGGCACATTAATTTCTACAAGCATTAATTTTCCTGATATTAATACATGTTACCAACCTTTTCCGATGTCTTCTCGTATTTTGAACATGTTAGATAATGTTCCCTTTTTATCACAAAAGAAAGGTAATGTTCGTTGCGATGTCAATTCAAATGATGTTGAGGAAAATTGGGACTGCGACCAGTAAGTATTAATAATAATAACAAAAATTACGGACGTATCTTCTGTTTGGGTAAACAAGGCCAAAGATATAAGATTTTTATATTTGTGATGAAATCATAATTAATGCATTAGATATATACAGTAGGTATTTCAGTTTAGATACCTTGTTTGCAGATTTATAAAACAAAAGCACAAAATTCTAAAACAATAGGTATAATATTTACTTTATAAGATAATAAAGAAAACAGTTTTTTTTATATTAAGATAATAGACCTGTTTTTCTCTAAACATGTGTAAAAATTGATAAACACGAAAGAAGACGCATTTATTTAAATAATTAGGTAACCACGACCTAACGTCCTTGTCAGCTATTAAGGATATCAAAGTTAAGCATAGCAAGAAATAAGAACATTTACTTCGTAAATATATTTATGGAACTACGAAGCTGTCAATCTATCGTGAGACGAAATTAACTTACGAACAAACTGTTGTTACCGCTATAATTGGGAGAGGCGTCTACATCACTTTCTATGTAATTACGCTAATTAATGAGTTTCTGATGTTTACTCTCCCTTACTAGTGTATAATCTGTTATGTTTTGTGTGTTTACACATGTAATTAGTCTAGTGTTCAGTTTAATTATATGATTTTATGTGGATGTAATAAGAGCATGACTTAGTTTGTATATTCAAAGTGCTAAACATAAATTGCAGTGGAGGCTGTTGTAGTGGTATGTGAATTACGTGAGAATATCACGAGGCTTGATTTTAAATGCATATCCAAATCTTGTTCTTGTTTTTGTCACTTCTAAAAAATATTTTTTGGTCTGTATATTATTTGAGTGATAAAAGTTTTCAGTAGGTAGAGGAAGACCAAAGAAACGATGTATGGACTGTGTAAAGGATTATATGGCAAGAAAGGAGGTGTCTGATGAGATGACGAGTAATAGAGAAGTAAGGAATAGGAAGACATGCTGCTCCGACCCCAAAAAAATTGGGATAAGGGCAAGAGATGACAAGTATCGAACAACACCATAAAATCGAAAATAAATTACTATTTACGTAGACAACGGTGCAGTATTATCACTGCACATTAAACCCGAAATCATCTGCGCCACAGGCAAATCGAATGCCAACTAGAGCGATCATGTACACACAATGGTAATCCAAACTGGTCAATAGAGCGTACACCATTTACGGCCGTCATCGGTCGTTATGTGAATCGCAAATAAGATCCAGATTCAGTATGCGATTGTCGACCAAAAGGTAATATAGAATTCACCAAAGTTCGAAAGGCAGCGATGGTCACAGAGATAGGGTCGTGTGAATGGGCAGGAGGAAATTTTTATCACTAACATGTATACGGGCGATAAAGTGAATGCTATCGGTGTTATGTCGAACAGTATTCGTAAAATGTCATCGGCGATATTTGGTTGGTCGTGCCAAAAGTTTTACGTGTGGATAGATAAGCTTTATCACTAATATTATGAAGATGATGATGCAGATAATTAAAATAGGGAATAATTTAAATCTGAGTGTTTAGTAGACAAATAAACAGTAGATCGCATTTTTGTCATCTCAAACGAAGAACTCCAATAAACTTTAAAAGTAAGAAAATAATAAAACTCGAGAAATCTTTAGTCGGCAACACGCCTGCCAAACTCATTGATACAGTTTCGTTATACTCCACTTCTATGAGAATTTTCGATGATCCAATATTTGATATCACGATGTGCAGCTTTCAATAAACCTTTATTGGGTTGAAAGTAGAACAAACAATGTACACTGAAAAGTTATTGAATTAATACACACATCAAAAATGTCTAGGGATCAAGCATTTTTATGCGGATTTCTTGAGATTGAGATGTGGCTTTGTAATAAATTTATGATTTTATAAATTTATATGGATCCTTTTTGGTGCATTTCATAATTTGAATCAGGAACACTCAATCAAATTCGAGTAAAAGATGAAAATAAGCTGTCAATATTTTCCCTATAAAAACATACAACGCATTGAAGACATTATTAGTGCTACTGTTTCCCTACTACTGATTAAAACCAACGTTATTATGGAGCGGCGACGTCATTTAAGCAGGGAAGAAATGCTCAGAGCCGTGGGAATGATAGAAGCTGGTTCCCGGCAACGTACTGTAGCTTTAGCTCTGAATACAAGTCAGAGTGTTATCAGTCGACTTTGGACACGTTACCGAAGCACTGGTACCGTGGCTGAGCGCCATGGAGGACGGTATCGCTGCACCACACGGAGACAAGACCGATACATTCAAATCTTAACTCGAAGAGCTCCAACAATAACCGCCATGATGTTAGCCGTGAGGCTTCATCACTCTTCAGGGAACTTAATTAGCGACCAAACAGTCAGAAACCGCTTGCATGAAGTGAACCTTCATTCCCGAAGACCGCTACGGGTACCACCTATAGCAATGCACAATCGTAGGATTCGATATCAATGGGCTCTTGAACACAGAAATTGGGCAGAAGAACAATGGCGTTTCGTGTGCTTTTCTGATGAGTCTCGTTTTGGTATGAGACCGGATACAAGACGTATACGACACTGGAGAACCCCTGGACGCCAACAGCGATTAAAATCCTGCCAGGAAGTCCATCTTTATAGTGGTGGAACCATCATGGTATGGGCGGGTATTTGGATCGGCGGAAGAACTGAGTTGATTTGGATCAGAGGCAACCTCAACGCTCAAATTTATGCTGAGACGATTGTATCAGACGTCATCGTTCCTCTACAAGTGCAAATCGGTCCCTTATTTCAGTTAATGCATGATAATGCACGACCGCACACCGCAAGAGTTGTAAGACAGACTCTCGCCGCAGCTAACATCAATGTCCTGCCCTGGCCTGCTCAGTCGCCAGACTTGAACCCGATTGAGCATGCATGGGATATGCTACAGAGAAGAGCTCTGCCGAATATGGAGGGTATCCAGTCGCAAGAAGACCTTTTTTTGTTGTTGCAACGAACATGGGCGGCCATTCCACAGCGTGATTTGGATGAACTCATTTTGAGTATGCCAAACCGATGTTCTTGTGTTGTTAGTGTTCGCGGTAGAAACACGGATTATTAATTGTTTAAGTTACCCAATAAAATTTTAAAGAAAACTGTTATTTCAGTCTTTTTTTCGAACTTTAATGTTAGTGGTTCAAATGTCAAAAATCCCTTTATTAGGAAAATGGCAAATTTCTTTATTAATGCAAAGGTGACTTGGTTTATCGTTACTGTGACAAACGAAAACACTTTATTTGATGAATCCTTAAAGAAAATTTTAATTAATATCAATCAGGAGAAAAGTTATTGCAAAAATATATGTTGATCCCTAGATACTTTTGATGTGTGTAGTTAGTATAGATAGATAAGTATTTATATTACCCTGTATATGAACATTCATCAGACACATAGTCGGTTACATAGTTTAATAACCACGGTTGTCCTTGAAACGTCTGCTGACATGATATTCATTAAGGAAGAATATACTATGTGAGATTCCACTAACCTCACTTTTGAAGCCATTCTAATTGGAGTAGCTCACAGTGACAATAATTTCACTTCAGTAAATTCAAGACATGTTTTAAATTATAACTGTTTTAGGAGGTCATGTTGCGACTTAGTTTTAAAAAGATGTAACCACGTGTACCGCCGGAAAATATGACACGAATGAAGAGCATTATAAGGAAAAACTTATTATATTGTTTAAGCTGTGGCCGTTGCCCTACGCCGCGATGCAATATCCTACGTTATATATAAGGTCTGTCAGTCAGCAACGGTTTGAGTTAGGTCAACAGCAGACAGATGGACTGACGGGTCGTGGGCCGACCACGTTTTTTTACTCTGTGACAAATGGCCCCTTTTGCCGCTCGCGTAATTGGTCGAATTTATGATATAGGAGAAAACTTAGAAGCACTTTTTTCGAGGCCTGTGAAAAACGGTGTTTTTTCCTTGATTTTCGTGCGAATAATTATTTTTGAGTTAGGCAGTTTCTGTCACGGATTAAATTGTACTCGTTGAGTTATTGTTTCTTGCTTTTCGTTCTTTTTATATAAATGTATGTAGTAACCTCGACTGCCTTTTTAGTCTAGTGGTTGCAAGTGCGACTGGTGAGCATGAGGTACTGGGTTCGATACCAGGTCGTGCAAATAGTTATTGGGTTTTTCCATCAGAAATTTCTCAGTAGCAGCCATGGAGTCTGGATTTGTGCCCGGTTGATAGCAATGGGCTCGCCCCTATTACATGGGACTTAAACATAACGAGCGAAATGTGGGTGTTCTGATGGGTACACCTCTGCCTTACCCTCCGAGGATTACAGGTGTGATGTTATGTTTATGTTATAATAGGCTACTACATATAAAACAAAAACATAACCATTAAGTGGTTTTACGATATGTCCAGCCACTATACTGTGTTGTATTACAAACAAATTCAGTAATAAACGAATTATAACATTCAAAGATCGAAAACAGTTAGATAATCTCGTGGTTAGTGGTTGTTAAGCCTCATAGAAAAAATCGGCCGAGTGCGAGTTGAACTCGCGTGGAAAGGGTTCCGTACAATGCCAAAGTCAAATTTTCAGTAAGGGAACGTATTACATTGAGTTTACCACTTTATTTTCAATTGATAGAATTCTTATAGGTTTTCCTGTAATCTACAAGTAATTAACTATATTTTGTATTTTTTTTTAAATTTTACGCTCAGTAGTTCCGGATATCAGGGAGGGGGGGAATAGTCAATTTTCGTCTACTTTCTTGATTTATATTAAAACTATTTATTTTACAATAAAAACAAAACTATATTTGAGATTCTCATAACGAGCCCTTTCATTTGATTATATGACAGTAAGGTTTGCAAAACATTTTTTTTCTAATTTCCTAATATTTTTTTTTTCTAATTTTCTAATTTTCTTAATTATTTTTTTTTTATTAATTAATGACCCTTATTAAAAAAAAGAAATACTTTGCACATCTGTGTTTTGGTCATAGGATTATACTATCGTACCAAATTTCACATTGGTCGAGTAGATTCGGAGCAAATTGGCTGTGGCAGACAGACGTACAGACAGACAGACGCACGAGTGATCCTATAAGGGTTCCGTTGTTTTAATTTTTTGTACGGAACCCTAAAAATATGTAGCTATAAATTGTGTAACATTTCACTTTGATATTATGAGATAAGTTTAAAGCTGGCTTTAATAGAATTCGCAACCGCAACTCAGCCGTATTTCGAGATTAGCAAAGTTAATGTCAACAAAAACGACGACTCTGAACTTCGAAAATGATAATAGCTACAAGTACAAACAGTTAAACTATGTATAAATGCTTGGCCACAAGCTCTACGATCACGCGACACACGTGTTGCGACATCTATGGAGACAAAAATGAAAGAGATGACTTATAGTCAGTTCAGACAGACCGGAAAAATCTTCTAGCAATAATACTAGCTGCATTGAAAATAGGACCGTAATACCATTATTTTCAAGAAAAAAATTGTATGAATATCGTTGCGGACATCAAGCATCGGCGCGCGGCGCCTCAATTGCGCGCTTTTAAACAATTGTTATAGGGTCCTATTTTCAATGCAGCCAGTAATTGGCTTGCGCATTTTTTCGTTCAGTCTGAAATTGCGACGCGACAAAACCAAGTGACACGCACTTAAAACAAATCGCATATCCTGAGGTCATGGACGGAGCGTATTATAACAATAGTGGCTTCAGTTTTTAACAATTATAACCTATACTGCAATATACTGGACTCTAGTATTTTTTTTGAGTAAATACTCCATTGAAATACTAAAAATCTTTAAAAATACTATAAGATCACTACGCCTGTCTAGTTTCAGGTTTCAATCTAAATGCGCCACAATCAGTTTATTGATCGTCAATCTAGTTCTAGGCTTTGATTAACTAGATTACGCTCTAATTGACCTTGGGTCTAATTAAGGACTCAGTTTATAGCGATTTAAAATAGTAGATAGCTACTTTGGGTAGGTACTAAATTAGTAATGTAGTCATAAATACGATTTCATCGAATTTTTATTCTTAGTTTTTTTTTCGTTTCTACTCGCACTCGTAAATAAATGATAGCACCATACTGGTCAATCTTAAAAGTCGCTTAACTTGCTTCCAACACGGTTACATTGTGAAAAGGCTAGGTAGATAATATGATTTCGTAGCACGATGCCTACTTTCGCACTATGACTATTTTTTTGTACTTTTAAGTAATCGGTAGCTCGATGCCAACAGTTTGAAACCACCGTACATTAGATCGCACGGTGCCTACTTTTTAATATTTGTCCCGGTTACATCGCAGTTCGCAAACTTTATGAAAAATTGAATCTGACAATAGCAATATGTCTACTTTAGTACAAGAGTAGAGAGAGTGACAAGAGAGAGTGCGTTAGAGTCTTACGCAATTATTTCTTAGCAAATAGTTTTTCCATCTAAAGTGACGTAAGTACCTACTTACGTCACTTTAGGTCAATTCAATTCGTCAATTTAGTATTTACTAAATTGATAGAAATTCAATCCGTAAATAATCTTACATTACGCATTACATTCTTCGCTTACGAATTAGATATGAACAAAATATACACTTAAAAAAAACGCAAAGAAACCCAAACCAGAATTCAACAGAAAAATTCACACGTGGAAATTAGGTTTCCTGCATTCATTAAGGTTGTATCTGATGAAGCTAACGGCCCGTTTCTCCGGGTACGTCCGCCGGCATAATGGTATTTACCTTTATAGCTCTGTCGGTCCGTAACGCTTACATCTTGATATGCATCTGAGCCAGTTAACTTGTCAGCTGAGCGCGAAATCGGGTTAATTCACGCCGGAAACGTCCGAATCGTGAGCTGGGACACTTATTCTGTTTTTTGATGAATATTTTTGTCGAGTAAAAAATATTTTTTGTATTTTTTTGGGTACACGGCTTTTACGTTGTTTTCGGATTATGACCGTAGGTGTATTTTATTTTCAGGAAAATACTTTTATTCAGTATTTTCCGTATTCGTTTTTCACGTCATCGCGACAGTCGATTATACGAGTATGTAAGTGTTAAAATATTTTAAGTAAAAAATCTTTACATTCATCATCTGCCTAGCCTTTTCCCAACTATGTTGGGGTCAGCTTCCAGTCTAACCGGATGCAGCTGAACACCAGTGTTTTTCATGGAGCCCCCTTGGTAAGACTGGTTGTCAGACTTTTTGGGCCACTGACTACCTGTAACGACTGTCAAAGAACTACAAATGACAGCCGGGACCAAAAGCTTAACGTGCTTTTCGAGGCACGAAAGAAACTCGGTATGCAAGGGTGGTCACCCATCCACAGACCGACCTAGGCAAGCACGGCTTAACCTAAAGATCGACCCGAGCGGCTGTAGCTAATCTTTATATTCACAAACGCTTAATTATGCCAACTAGCTTTCAGATTTATAGACTTCTTATCGACTTAAAATACCGGTTTTGTCAGTTAATGATTGAGTAGAAATAAATGCTTTGACTTTGACTTGTTCTAGTCTTTTCAATGCCATTGAAATCAAATGATAATAAAGTTAAATGCTATCGTAGTTGTAGGACATCTAATAGGACATTAAATACCTACATACTACATAGAAAACACTGAATGCTTCTTTGGCCTAGTGGAGCACGAGTGCTGAGCGTGAGGACCTGGGTGCGATTCTCGGGTCGGGCAAAGTGTCTTTGGATTTTTCCATCAGGAATATTCTCAGTAGCAGTCTGCAGTCTGGATTTGTGCCCAGTTGATGGCAATAGGTTGGCATCTATTACAGGGGACTTAAGGCTGGGGTATCTGCTAAATTAGCAACTCTATTTGTGGTGCTTCAAACTTCGTTTAAAATACTGTTAGACTAAAGTTCTAATCAGCTTGCACTACAAAGTGGTTGTTACGTCAGTCACTGCGGGCCGAATATTGCGAAATGAGTGGTTTTTATTTAGTTGTAGCCTAATAAATCATTAGATCAAAATGCCAATTGTACACTTTGTGAAGAAAAAAGAGACAAATATAAAAGTGCAAAAAAATATACTAAAACTTAAAACCGTATAAAGTAGTTACGACATTTCAAAGAAAAAATGCTTCACTTAGAATATTTTTTTCATTTAATAATAATAAAGTTAGAATTATTTCAATTGTACCAATTAAAGTTTAGAGTGTAATAAGCAACATATTCTTTTTTTTTGCACATACATATTCACTCATCAAGGAGGAGTTACATGGAGAAAACCTCTCGTTAGCAGATACCACCCCCTTAAACATAACTGGCGAATTAATGTGGGTGTGTTATTAGGTAGGACACCTCTGCCTAACCCTGCGGGGATTACAGGCGTGATGTTATGTTACTATTAATTACATTAAGAAAAAATCTGCTTAAAAATGTGCCTTCCAGTAATGTTCGTAACCTATTGTAGATACCTACCCACCCACGCATATACAACTTTGTAGAAACCCTCAAGGGAAGTTTCCCATATTCTTTCAAACTTATTTGCTTTTTCTGGGTCAATCTTTGTAGAGACTTTGTAAGTCGCCACGTCAGCGTTTGTTAGGCCTCCCTTTGTGTTCTCGAATTTCTACAGTCAACAAGGCATTTGATGAATCTTTTTTACATATTTTTTTATTTACGTACCCTATTTTCATACATTTCTACAATTCAATTCCGTGTATGAATGTCTATTAGAGTAGAGTGAAAACAATGAAATGATGGATGGAATGTGTGAAAGATGATATGGAGGAACCTAACCTACGACCTACCTTTTCAAGTTCAGTAAGAATGGCTTTAACGAGAGGCATCCTCAATCCACAAGCCAGGATTTTCGATACCCACATTGAAAGAAACATGGTCGAGAAGAATAGAAGGAAAAAGGAGGTGACTACTGAAATGATGAGTAATAGAGAAGTATGGAAGAAGAAGTCATGCTGCGCCGACCTCGAAATAAATTGGGAGACGGGCAATGATATTCTAATAAACAGATATGTTGTGAGCGCGCAATCGTGGAGAATCGAAAACGGGCCAATTAGCTCGTTTTGCCTTTATTCTGCGTCACTGCGTGTATGTGAGCTGGCTCTGCCCCGCGGAACACTTTTTTCGGTGGTTTTGTAGGTGTATAACATATCTGTTTATTAGAATATCATTGGTGACGGTTAAGAGAATGATGATAATGATCTTCAATTCAATTCCGAAGGCATACAATTAAATCGCTGCGGTACGACTCATTCAAACCAGTTCTTTTCAAAAAAATTAAAATTCCAAGCTTTATTGTCGCGAAAAGAAATTAAAATAAAATAAATCCTCCGTTCAGAATACGCCCTTTGATGCAGAGCCCAGCGCACGACCGCAAATATAGATGGACCTAATTAACTTCAGATCGATTTTGTCCACATTCCGTACCCAGTTCCTTTATTCTCTGTTTATGTAAATCATTGACCAGTGCTTTAACCGGAGCAATAAAAAGTAGACGGGGGTTTTAATTTCCATTGATATCAAGTGTGTTCTGGTTCTTAAACCTTTGCTTTAGTTAGCCAAGCTAATTGACCCGTCGATTAAGTCTCGAAAACCGAGACTCAGTTCCTTCCACTAGACTTAATACACCGCTATTAGAAATAAAGATTCCAATCTAAAATGGAACAATTAAAAAAAGTAAACGTTCCATTTTAAATTCCAGATCACAGGTTCGGTATAGCGCCGCCTTATAAATATTTACGTTCGCTCACTATAACCACTACAAAATTGTATGAAATGGAAATTTTTCAGAAAAACTAAACTAAACGTCTTGAGAAAGAAACGCCTTAATTTTGTTGCTTAAACGCTAAAAGCTGCAGCTATGAATTTTGTATGAAAATTGACGTAACCGAAGACGCAGTATGAAATTTTAAATCACGTCAGGATTTATTAAGGCGGCGTCATGTTTTATAGTTCCGTGTATTCCGCATTGTGTTAAGGTTTATTGGAATAACATAGGTAAAGCTTTTGTCTTCACGGTGTTATGAGCCGGAAATGTTGGTTTTCGTTCATGTCTACTTTATTAATATATATATATATATATATATATATATATATATATTATTATATTTATGTATTTATTCTTATATGTTTTAGTTATAAATATTTTCTTGTCTTTTTTTCTGTTATAGCACCTGCTGTGTATTATCTCTGCATCACCCTAAGGTCGACTGGTAGAAAATACCCAAGGCATTAAGTCCGCCTTTGTACAGTTTTTTTACTTGTGCATAAAGTTGAAATAAATTAATAAATAAATAATTACGTGTCATAGAATACACATATTGGTTTAAATGAAATCTCTCTTGTGGGCCCCCCATGATCACGTCATGGGGGGCCCACATCTGTGATTGCTGCCTTCGCTATCCTTTTCAACTGGTCTCTATCGGCCGCATGGTGAGCACATTCAGCCACAAGGATCTTGGTGTTAGATTTGATGGAATCTGTCCGTCGGTTGGTGATCGATCCACGTAGTCTCATGCTTTCGACTCTACCCTGAATCACAAAACTCTCCACAGAATCATTGTTGTGGGTGACGTGTCCAAAAAATCTGTTGATTTGTTATTGCACAAGCGACGAGTCTTTGATTTATATTGAGTTCTTTGAGTACTGACACGTTAGTCCGATGAGCGGTCCAGCTTCTCCAACACCAGGGCTTCAATCTTGTGTCATTTAAATTAAGTACTGCTGCGTATTAAGATTAACCTATAATAAGTGTGGTGACATTTATTTATTTATTTAATTACAACGGTTGTATTTCTAAACCAATTATAACTTGGCATATTAAGCATTATAAGTTGGTGGATTACATTGATGATAAAAATGCTTGGCTCAATCAAATGCTGGTCCTGCTCCACAACCATAGGGGAAAACTAATTGGGCAAACTATTGTGCTAACTGCAGAAGTTTGTAAAAGTATCTTTGCTTTGTATAGATTCCATCTCCTAGTATTGTATAATTGCATAGCACATGTGTGAGTACCATATATTGTAAAGCTACCATTTGCTACCTTTTTACTGTAATCTGTGCAATATGAATTATGATGTTATAGTATTAACAGAAACCTGACTAAACAGTAATGTATTGAGTAGTGAATTGTTTGATGATCGTTATGAAGTTTACAGACGGGACAGAGAAACAGCAGGGTCTCGGAACAGCAAAAACGGGGGAGGAGTCTTGATAGCAATTAATAAAAAAATTAACTCTGCACGTATCGAACGCTGGCAAAGTAATTGTGAAGACCTTTGGGTCACGCTTGACATGTCGACATCTCACAAGTCGCGCCAAGTTGCTCTTTGTGCCGTCTATCTGCCACCACCAGTGAGTCTCGCAACATTTGATCATTTTGTGGATAGCTGCAACAGAGTGCTTGACTCAACGGACATCCCCTGTTACATAATTGGTGATTTTAACCTAAGTAAATTGAACTGGGATAAAACCGCCGTAAACGATTCCTTACCTAAGGCTTGTCAAAATCTCTTGGATTTTATGAATGTAAATCAACTATCACAATGTAATCAGTAAAAAACTGTTCTGGCCGAATACTGGATCTGGTCTTATCAACAGAGCAAACTTGTTTGGTGAGTGAGTCTAGAAATTCTCTGGTAGCTGTCGATAAATTGCACCCCCCCCCCTTGAACTAACTATAGCTTTGCTAAATAATTGTTATTTACCATATAGTATGGACTCAAGACCTAACTTTTATAGGGCTAATTACCATGAAGTTAATAATTACCTAAATAAACTAAACTGGAATGAACTTTTTCTAAATACTTGTGATGTGAATGACATGGTGGCAATTTTTTACAAATGTCTCCGTGATGCTATTTTGAAATTTGTGCCTGATCGGAAACCAAACAATAGTCGCTATCCGCCGTGGTTTGATATAGCATTAATAAAATTATTAAAGGAAAAAAACAGGTTGAGGTTGCGTTACAGGAAATACAAGAATCCTCTAGATAAGATTGAACTGAAACTGGTTTCCAAGCGGTGTGAAAAACTAGCCATGAATCTATATAATGACTATATTGATAGAATTGAGAAGGACATAAAAGATAATCCCAAACTTCTCTTACATAAAAGCGAAACGCGGTGGCTCTAGTGGCTACCCTTTGGCAATGACTGATGGACAGGTTGTTACATCTAACGGTTCTGAAATCTGTGACCTTTTTGCTAACCACTTCGCAACCGTGTACACGCTTGACAAAAATACAGAAATCAACTGCCATACAAAGTACCTCCAAGCACTGCATAATAATAGTCAGGGCTTGAGTATTCCAGTGATTGACCGCGACTGTTTACTAAAAAAACTAAAAACAGTAAATATTAGTAAAGGACCTGGCCCGGATGGCATCCCACCTGTTTTTATTTATAACTGTGCCACAGCTCTTGTGTCTCCTTTACTAATAATATATAATGCATCGCTGGCTACTAGAACTTTTCCGTCAGAATGGAAAAAGGCCAAGGTAGTCCCAGTGCATAAGTCAGAACAAAAAGATACCGTAAGCAACTAGAGGCCAATTTCAATTTTATCCACATTCGCAAAGATTTTTGAATCTAATTATATCCATACTTTCAGCAACATTTACGATTGTATCTTAATGATAACCAACACGGTTTCGTAGCATCGAGATCTACAGCCACAAATTTGGTGTCATTCACGGAGTCCCTAATACAGGCTGTAGGTGGAGGCAAACAATTTGACGTAGTGTACACCGACTTCAGTAAGGCATTTGATAAAATGCCTCACTCTATTCTGATATATAAACTAGCAGCATATGGTATAACAGGGCCTTAATTAAGTTGGTTCAAGTCCTATCTTGCTGAACGCGAATTCTTTGTCGTTGTAAACGGTTTTCGATCGGCTGCACACAAAATAACATCGGGCGCCCCCCAAGGATCTCACTTAGCTCAAATACTATTTATTATGTTCATTAATGACCTTCTTGAGTGTTTTCGTTTTTCCGAACCTTTTCTGTATGCTGATGACTTAAAATTTGCACGAGTAATAGAGACTAAAAGAGACTGCGAACTTCTGCAACACGATCTTAACCAAGTTATAAAATGGTGCCGCAATAATAAAATGCAACTAAATCCGAAGAAATGTTACCATGTTAAATATACGAGAAAAATTAGTTGTATTGACACAGAGTACTTCATAGACCAAGAGCGAGTCCAATAAGTCGAAACAATAAGGGATCTAGGAGTACACTTTGACAGGAAGGTCACTTTTGTGCCTCATATTGATAACATTATTAAAAAGTCATCAAAAATGCTTGGGTTCCTACTTCATAACACCAAAGGCTTTCGTAAAAGTAGCACTAAGATAATGTTATATAACAGTTTCGTACGCAGTGTTATGGAATATTGTAGTGTTGTGTGGAGACCTCACATGTTGCGTCTGGAAAGGGTCCAGAAACGTTTTGTGTGGCATTTAGCCTTTAGTGACGGGAAATCTAATCGTCTGCCCTCTTATAAAGTCCGTCTATGCCATTTCAAGATGCAGACGTTGTCTATGCGTAGAGATATAAGCGATGTTATGTTTCTTTACAAACTGTTGCGCAATAAGATTGACGGCCCCGGTTTACTGAAGCTTATTCGATTCCGTGCGCCTTCTAGATATCCTAGGAATAAGATAACACCCCTGTGTCCGCCATTTCGAAAGTCAGTGCTTGGTGCGAATTCTCCGATACCTAGAATGTGCAAGATCCTTAATGGCCACAGTGACTTAGTAGATGTACACCACGATAGTATAAATAAATTCCTTCGAGCTTTTCTAAATAATCCAATGGCGATTTAATTTAATTTAATTTAAACTAGATTGTGATTTTAATTTTGATTTTGATTTTAATTTTGATTTTGATTTTGATTTTGATTTTGATTTTGATTTTAATTTTAATTTTAATTTTGATTTTGATTCTGATTTTGATTTTAATTTTAATTTTGATTTTGATTTTAATTTTGATTTTGATTTTAATTTTATTTTATTTTGAAAATGTTTTTAATTTCTTTGTTTTTTTTTGTTTTTTCTTTATTAATATTTTAATTATTCTTTGTTTGTATAGTTTCTACTGTCAATAATTTATAAATATGTTATGTTAAACCGTTTTTTGTGCATGTGGTGTTAACCTGTAATTAATTGTTGCACTTGTAAATGTTACTCTAGTCACTAAGTCAGAAATGTACATAGTGTAAACAATTGTTGGTTAACCTAAATAAATAAATAAATAAATTTGCATTTAGTTATCTTTCATTGACTTGAATATGCCTTGGTGGCTGAGAGAAAGTCATGCTCACTCAAATGTCTCGCTGATGGTGGCGGGTGTGTCGGGTCATTTAGTTCCCTTCAATATGGTTGAGTTGAATGGCGCCGATACACGCGTCAAGTTAGTGATCGGGCGCTGTCAGTTGGGACTGGTCATCTCTTAGCTGCCACGGTTCATTTTACTTACTTTATTTTTAATTTGTTGATTTAATCTTTTACTCTGAACGCTCATAATGTGCACGTCTTTCTACATCGTTCTCACATATTTCTATAATCTCAACATGATTGATGTAACCAAGGTTTTGTAACAATATTTAGATTTAAAAGAGTGTCCATGGAGTTTCTTGCCCGTTCTTCTCCACAGAGATCTACGCTAGGGAATGGGCAACTACAGTACTTTCTCAAGTTATTATGTCTTGTGTCTGGGACTATAGCTTTGTTTTTTTTTTGTACGTTTTTGACATTCAAAAGTGCCGTAATGGTATAATTGAAATAAATGCTTTGAGTTTGAGTTTTTGAGTTTGAGTTTGAATTACAGTAACTAAACCTAGAACTAAAAGAGTTATAACATAAAGTTAAAATACACAAAATAACAAAGTAAAGGCATAAGAGTATGAAATTAAAATTATAGCTGAGTTTTAATTTTATTATCGTCAAGTGTTTAGTTTAGTTAGTATGGTCGTAGCAGTTGGGTAGGTTGGTAGTTACCTACACCCGCATCGTCATAATATTTGGCTGCTAAGGCTTGTTAAATGTCCAAAGTTATTTCCACGATCGTCATAAAAAATTACGACTCAGTTTATAGGAGTAACAGCATTTACTGGGTAAAGGTCTTGTCGCATTTATATTTAAATGAACTTTATTGTGAGTCTGGAATACAAATTTGTGATCTCGACACCAGTCCAAACGCTTCGTTCTACTATATAATTACAAAATTTAAAGTCTTAACTTTACTTTTGTGTTACATTGCGTCTTCCAGAGCTTTCACAGTTAACACTTCCAAATGAATTTGTAATAAGGGCGCAATGTATTCTAAAATGTGACTTGAAGTTTCGAAATATCGTATTTTCTTAGTACAGTTCTCTGCAATTCCCAATTTTACATAACTTCGTTCCGTAGCAATTGGCGAGGTCATTTTATTCCGAGTTTCGCTATCGCGACTTCTAAGTCTACTTAAAATTTCAAGTTTGATTTCACATTTATTATACTTAGCGCTTTTGTTCTCAATGTCGTTTACATTGAGTCAAAAGTTAGTTTTTTAAATATGCGGATTAGGTCCCAGAACGGATTTTCATCTTAAAAGAAAATGTATTTAATGGGATTTCAAAATTATGAAGTTTATACTTCGTTTTAAGTTAGTTTAGGTTTTCGTGTGATTATAGAAGGCTATAGGTATATTGTTCTGTATCCGATTATAAATAATGGTTGGGTTTGTGGTTAATAATAGTTTGTCCCTCTTTAGCCCTAGTTATTAGAGCCATGCAGCATCCCGATACACACTCACTACTCCAAATGATATAAATTAAAATTAACGAGTGAACGTTCATGTCGGATCAGCGAAGGGACAAGATCATAATATGCAAATGCTAACCCATCACATTACTGTGCGTGCTGAGCATAACTGAAATACATGATGACGTCATGTCACACAGTTGAAGGGATCTAATTTACAAGTTAATGAGGAAGAGAGAAGCTCTGCTTTGTTGTTTTACGTTTGAATGAGGAACACATCCAATGCGTTGTGACCGGTTGGTGTACTTTTGTTTTGACTGTGTTGTGTTTGTAAATGGAAACAAAACCAAATGCAAATCGGGGAAATTTGAGGTACCTACAGAGGCTCTAGCATGTAGACTTGATGGAAACGTAACGAAAATTCGAAATATTTGAAAACGGACTAATAATTACATTTGTTTTTTTTTTTGCGAAGAGCTCAATTAGCATCACCGACAGTTTTTAATAAATAATGGTAAAACTAAGTTAATTGAGTGTGAAACAAGCATTTTCAATTTTAAAATCGTTCGATATTATGTAATGTTTACTTAGCTCTTTCGTGCTAGGCCAATAGTTGTGGTGCCTACGTATACTAATGTTTGGTGTTATCACAATAAAAGCAGTTTACGGTTAAATATTCGTTATTCTTTTTTAACTATGGTAAATATTTATAACTTACCTATATTATTAGTATAAAATATATTCAAGTAATTTATTTAGGTAACCCTACCTAAATAAATAGTACAGTATCATTTTATTCTGAAATAAAAAATATTCTTGTTTTTCGATCAGACGCTTGTTGACTTTTGTTATGAGGTAATATTTTATTCGATTCAACGTAATATACTTATTGAATTTTAGATAAACCAGTCCTTGAGGTCTATGCATAGTGACCTCTACGTTACTCGGGTGACACTGGCTAAGATATATCTACTAATATACAGAATTACTTTTTTATCCCTTTCCAATAAAATGGGTATATTAGGTTACCGGAGTAGAAGCTGGCGCCTAATATACCCATTTACAAAAGATTAAAAATCTAGACATGCCAATATCCATGAAAAAAATTGATCCATCATCAAAAAACGCTACAAATTTCATATTAGAACAAAGAAACAGAAATTTTGAAAAAGTAATAAATAATATCGAATTTCGAAATCATACGCAATTCGCGTATGTTTTTTTTTCGAAAAAAAAAAACTAATTATGCTTCTACTCACCTTATACCCATTTTTTTGGAAAGGGATAAAAAAGTCACCCTGTATATTGAGCGACTTGTGGCAATATTGACTAGCCAACGGATTAGCGTCCCTTGGGATAGATTGATATGAACTGATGTATATTAAGAGGGCATTTTTAGGGTAAGATGAAAGGATAAAGGGTTTAAAGGACCAGAAAAAAAGAAGAGATCAAATGAAGTACCCAGTGAATAGGCATGACGACAGTATCAAAAAAATGCAAATCTATTTAGTCCGTCAGTTAAAGTATTGGAAATTAATGAACACGTATTTTTTGTTTTTGTAAATCAATGAATATTGACAAAGATAAAACGCACCAAACTCGGGAGTGGGGGCTCGTGACGTCAGAACTAGCTAAAAATTATACCAAGACGTGACGTATTAAGGATTTTAAAAGCGTCATATCTTCGTCAATTTTGGTTTACGTAACAAGAGAAAAAACACGGGTCAAATATTTTTTGATAATCTAACTGACGGACTAATTATATTTTTTTTGTTGTCTCGCCTATTTCAAAGACAAAAGTTGCCCCATTTTAGATTAAGATAACGATAGAAAGTCTTCTTTCTTTATCGTGTGGTTCGTAGTTCTAACCTAACCTAACCTGGTGTCAGAGTTTTGATGCCGCTCAAGGGTCTCTGACTTGGCTTTATATGCCGTCGAGAAATATCTCTCAGGCATGCTGGTTTCCTCACGATATTTTCCTTCACCATAGCAAGTGATAATTATACAATGCGCACATGAGGTGACAGGTGCGTGCCTTGTGTTCGAACTCGAGTCTCACCACTAAGCTATCACTTCTATACGATAGAAAGTGAGGAGTAGGTACCTAGATAATATTTTTAATATGACCAGCGTTATAGCCGTGGATGCTAGTCGTGCTTAAATGTTTAATTAAAAACATACATACTAATATAACGCCATAACTTCATTAATACTAAACTGCAGAGGTTGTAGGATATCCCTTATGAATATGCAAAGCACGTGGTTAAGACACTTAAATTAGCTCGTTATTCAGCGATTTACATACATAATTGTATTGTTTTAATGAGAAAATACAATGTTGCTCTGTTATCTACCGAATAATGGATGGAAAGTCGTATGGTGTGGGGAAGCTGTTAATGAAATTGGACAATATGTTTTGATAATAGTTTTCAGCCTACACACTACACAGTGATACGGTCTTTATCCATTTGTTTCAGAACACATAATCTCACGCCTATTTCCAATGGGGACAGGCAGAAATCACAAAATGCAATCTACTATACGATCCTTTCATATTCCTTTTGCCTCGTTCACGTTCATGCATTTGTTTCAGAATAATTGTTTTTTTTTTAAATAAGACTATAGGAATTAGATACTTAAATCAAGAACTAGACCCATTCATCAGTCGTGATCGCTGCAATCCATTACTCTACTCCAACGGCCGTTTCAAATAAAATGCTCAAAGTTAGAAAAGACTTATCTGTCAATAATGGATGTTCGTCCCACCGTGAAAGTAAACCAGCTTATAAAGCGGTTTTTTTTTTCTTATTTTGGCTAACAAAGTAATTACGTGAGAAAAATAATGTCTCCGCTTAACTTTTTAATCTCCACGGAGCCGAATTTATGAACAAGAATTGTGACGCTAAATTCTTCTTAACACGTTGGCAGTGGTGGAAATATTTCCAAAAAATGTGAAGTAAAGTGGCTTGGGATCTATTTAATTTGGAATGTATATTACTACCGATGTTGGTGGGGAACTGTTTGACCCGTAGGTATATTTTTTTATTTGTACTGACAACCCGGTTTCTAGATTTATTTTCCGCACGCATTTATTATATTTATAGCACAGCCGTAAGACTGTACTGTAATGTTCGTCGACCACAGCACGGACGGCTTCCTGGCGGTGCTTCGCAAAAGAACGGCTTCCTTGCCAACACGCTTCTGAACGTGATGCTGGGCAGAGTGGACAGCCAAATCCTCAGACATTGGTCGCTCATGCATGTCCAGCTATAAGTATCTACCTACTAACGTTATATGGACTTGTATCAATAAATTAATGTGTGCTTAGTCTAAAATAAATTTCAATGTCATTGTTGAGCTGAATTTTCAACTGGTTGGCATAAATTGATGTTCGCTTGTTATAAGCCCCCGTTGCGGTTAGGTCAACTCAGCAAAAAGGTAAAAAGAGTATTTAAAGATTTCACGACTCTGCAAAAAAAGATTTATATTTAGAGATAATTTCAAATTCGGCACATTACTTGGCGGTAAACATACCGAACAAAGGGCCGCTCCCGAAGAAAGTATTTGTGAAGAAAATTAATGTTTAATATAAGATCGAAATCTTAGCTTTCCACGCCGAAGGCCGTCGGCGGATATTTTTGCATTAAGATGAGGATGCCGTAAATTTTCTGATAAATATTCTGCATAAACAATGCGTAACTTCTTTTATGTCAGAATCCTCAATATTGCTAATCCTTGCTGAATTAGGCACTTATTTTTAAAAAACATTGACACATGAGATTTCGATCTCTCAGTCTTGGTGACACTTTTGAAATGACATCATCACAATGTTTATACTTTTTTTAATAAAACCGCAAAGCCTCTTTGTATACTCTTCTTTTACCTATTTAAAAATGATACACAATACATACTCAGACACAGCTCTAACGACTAGATCTGAAATCATTAATGTTCCTTTTTGAGCGAAAATAATAAAAGAGACTTCTTTTTTAAATCTATCCCCAAAAGAGGTTAACTGTAGTTCGTCATTTTTACTGAAGGAAAATCCCAACTGTTGTTTGGCTTTCCTACAAATAAATTGTCAACTGGTCGGAACGTAGTAGGTAAGCATAAACCATCTTACTAATAGGACTGATGACGTTTGTCGTTCATTAGTTCCAACTTGACAAGTCCTCTTAAGCTGCCATTACATTGTCTGATCATGTGTCTAGCTCAACTCACTTGAGTGCCATTAATTCGATCGGCGACGTCTTGGACTTTTGTCGGTTGTCGGATTTCAAAGTAGCCTTGTTCCGATTTCAAGAATCCTGTCATTACGAATGATCTGGAATTCTCTGACTTATATTTCTATGTTGACAAACCTTTCCAAGAGCCCGTGGAAAGAGTTGTCACAATAGTAATTATTTTAACATTGCATGAAACCTCTGCACCAACCTAACCTAACCATGCCTATCAATTAAAGTAAAAAGGCACACTCATTCATGGACTCCATAGTTCATTCAAGAATTAAAAGTTGTTGCTTTTAAAAACTGGTAGGTACCTGACTATGGATATTCTCTGTGACATGAATTTCAATGGCAAAAAACACTTTAGCTTTGGGTTAAAAATGCAAAGGTTTCAACATTGCGCACATGGACGAGCAACTGAATTGTTGAGTTCCCTAAAATTGAAACGTTACTTCTTTTCACTACAAAATGGCTGAATTATTTTTAACCGACTAAAATGAAGCCCAAAAATGAGTTTTGTTGTTTCATGATCAGTCTTCAGTCTCCCTACGGTGAAGGAAAACATTTTGACGAAATCGGCATGTCTTAAAACCCATAATTTGAAGACGTATGAGATTCATTAACCCGCACTTTGCTCGCATGATAGAGTCTGTTTCTTACTTAAAATAAGGCCTCTGACCCGTCATTGAGAACGTTAAACGTCGAATAGCTGTAGTAAAACAAAAAAAAAAACAAATACCTAAGTGGAAGAACTCTCTTCATTTGTTGTTTTTTGGAGTCCCTTCCCAAATACCATCTATATTTTTCTTTCCAATAGAACTCCACTAATATTCTTCTAATACCACTAAGAACGCTGCAATAATCAAGTTACGTACATCCTTCCTATAAACTGCACGCGCCGCATTTGGGCCGCACTTGCCCAAAGACCCTTGACCTGAAACCTCTTTGTAGGACGAGTGTAGTTACAACACTCTTTACCCCCGTTTTTATGGATGGAACAAGTATGGCTCCGTTTTTATTCTTGGTATTGTTGTACGTAGTAGTTCGTGGCGTCTTAAGGTTAATTGCTTTTGCGAAAAAAAAAATACAATTTGCTTGAAGCTCCGGGGTGTTTTTAAAAGAGTTTTGCAATTTGGTTAGTGGTCAAAAGTTTGCACTGTATTTCCAATTCTCTATGGTAAGTGACGAAATCTGTTTTAATATTAATTTAATGTTCATAATTATAATTTACGGACTTATCACAATAACTAAATCTTGTAAGCATGTCTCAGAGGTAGGTAGATACAAAACAAAGGCTTGTATTAATTAAACTTACATTGTTATTGAAACTTTGTACTAGTTCCTACTCCGTACCAATATGAAACAAAACACAAACATAGCCAAGACAATAATATCCACAAGACAGAACCCACTTACCCTCCATAACCTTCGGATAACAATCGAAACACATTTCTGTGTTTAAGTACATATCGGGGAGGCTATAGAGCCACACGGTAATAGAAACGAGCCACTTTAATGGTTCTCCGGACACTATTTTGTCACTAATAATACCGGGTTAAGGCCACTAAACACGGTCGTTAAAGAGGTGCGTCAAATGGAACATTACAATGGTGTACTATCGGTTTGAATTATTTGGAATGGATGTGTGAGAATTTGCATGGAACCTAACCTAGCTTTTTTTTTCTAGCCGTGTGGTATCCGACATGTCTGAGGCAGAACACCTTGCGCCTCCGTAGACCAGAGAATGGGCAGCAGTGTTTTCTGTTAGTCTTTCATCACTGCGATCTCCAATCCACCTACCAAGCGTGGAGATTACGGCAAATTCCTCCCATCATGGGAGAGGCTTATGTCCAGCAGTGGACGTTATGGGCTGTTGTAGTATTGTAGTAACCTAGCTTTTTCGTAGAGATGCCAGCACATGAAGATACTACAATTTGTCAAATTGCTTTAATAGATTTTCAACTTAATCACTAAAGCATTAGGTTCAAGGATGATTGGGAAGTCAGTTTTGGGTAGTTTGATGTGCTGGCATCTAATCGTCTATCGTACTTTTTTTTAGCAAGTTCAATGGCGTTTCTGCTATACTGAGTAGCTACGGCTCGTTTCTGTTTGCACATATTTTCTCTTATGTGCGCAACAGCTTAGAGAATTCTTGATTTAATTAAACTCTCTTTTCGACCAAGAATTATTTTGACCATTGCAGTAAATACTTGATATTTTCCCAATAAATTCTTAGTTGATTTTGAGAAGAACGCCGGCTTCACACATTTACTTACATGTTTCCGTATTGGTTATGCTTCCTGATTAATCAAAATGTAACCATGAAAAGGAAGTGTTTATCTGTATATCACCTTGAATACCACTCACATAACCTAATGACAAAGTAATGAGGATGATATATATACAATATATCTATTACTTCCTGTATTTTGATGTAAATTTGTAGCCATAATAATATGTTTCGTACTTTCTTCTACTTTCTATTTTTGTACTACTCTACTTCGTTAAAGGAAATAGTACCTTTAACGAAGTAGAGTAATACAAAAATAGAACTCTCAATACTTTTATAGTTTATAAGTTCTATTTTGTATGTATTAGTATATATTTTTATGTTGTAATGTAATTTGTATATTTTATCTATGGGCCTTAAGATGCCTGATAATAAAAATGATTGATTGATTGAATACACCTTGAATTTTTATAATGTCACAATAATTATTGAATTCATGTCAATTATCTACGTGTGTTCTGTAATCGAGGGTCGCTTTACGTCCTTCGGTTTGTTTAGTAAGTAGGTTTTTATAACTACTTGTAAAGAAAATTCCGTGTGGTCCCCCTGGTTAAAGCATAGCCTCTCATGCACGAAGTTGTAGGTTCAAAATCGAGTGAGCGCCAATACGGATTTATCAATTTACTAGCTTTTGCCCGCGGCTTCGCTCGCGTTAATTTAGAACTTGACAATCAATTTGGGTATTTGTAATAATATAATTCAATCATGATTCGAAAGACAAGTGGCGCCCTATTATTGCCCGTTATATTCGCCCGTTTTTGTACACCTGACAACGAATATGCAAAGTTTCAGGAAGTTCGGTTCAGTGGTTAAGACGTGAAAAGGTAACAAACAAACATACTTTCGCATTTATAATATGAGTATATAGTGTATATATTTAATGTTTTTTTTTTAATTTTTAATTTAGACAAACTAAGAATTCATATTTTATCCTTACTTCCTAATAAGAAAGGATAAAATATGAATTCTTAGTTTGTCTTGGATGTCACTATCTCGCGAGGAAACCTAGTCTTATAAATATTAAAATAAGTTTGAAATCGCGTGGGACAGTAATTAGTTGGTATTATTATCTAAACAACAAATTAAGAAACGATTCTACGACTGGCTGATTTTCTGAATGTTTAAGTTACAAACCTTTTTCTTTTTCGTGTTTTTGTAAAAAGAAAACATTTAACCTTCAATTTGTTTCACGTACTTTCAAAGCCAAAAGTCAACTGTCGGGAAGCGATGTTAGAAACTTGAATAATTTATCGGTTCTTACATAGAACTCAATCGTGTTGGATGAAGTTGGTTTTACGTTAGTTGATACTTGATACCCCATTGGGTTCCCACATTAATTACACAAACAAATTGGATTGACTTAACACCTACAAAAGTTGAGCGTATCAACACGAACAATAGTTTAATAGAGTCTATTCCGCAGTGGAACTAAATTCTGTGGCGGGCTTTGAAAAGTGAGGTACGAGGACTGAGTCGACTGCATACGAATATTATTATGTAAGCGGGTATTATTTTACTATTCTGGGAATTGTGCAGTTGCCAGATAAGTAGGTTTAAGTTTTAGATACTAGGTACTATTTTCCTGGTTGTCTTTTAGACTTAGTTAGATCGTATCCGGAATTAAATTAACTGAAAGGAACTGGTGTTAAGGGCATAGTTTGCAAAGTAATCAAGCATAAGTGGCAGTGAGTTGGCCGTGTTTGTTGAAGGACTGATGACCAATAGAGCAAATTTAGTCTTGGAGTGAATACCGCCGTCAGCAAACGCAGCGTTGGACGGCCCCCAGCCATTTGGATCGACGATCATAAAGAGGGTGCCTGGGGTACAGACTGGATGTTGTGCTGTAGTACGAATATACGTATATACAGGGTTAGCCGCCTTCCGCGCGCCCCGCACTGCCACGCTTGTTGCACAGGATTTGTTCGCGCTGTCTTATATTCTCTATACGTAAGTAGTAATAACTCAATGCTTGGGGGAGGCATATGCACAGCAGTGGACTGTGATATTGCTGAGTTGATGGATTAGGTCATATTCATATTGATGATTATACCTGTTGTTGTCTCGTCCTCGATGATGAAGCAAGTTACTAAGGTAGTATATTTCCATGTTACCTGAAGGCGTCACATAAAGTTTAAATTCCAAAATAAAAAATTATACTCGTATCCGAACGCTCCCATTCTCAGCTCACTGTTCTATTATCTGTGGATTTCATTCGTTTCTTATGTCACTGCGAGGCGTCACCGCTCCCGCTAAAACATTTTTATACTTAGTGCAAGTTAGTATTTTTTACAGTTGTTTTATAACATAATGAGAAAACACAAAGATATGGAAAGAGTATTAAGGAAATTGAGGAGGAAAATTGAAAAATTGGAAGAAAATACCAAAGGTTAGTTGACAGACGCCAATGGCACCATTTTACCTTTTATATCTTTATTTTTTCTCTCTAATAATGCTCTAAAAAGCTCAATAATGAGAAGTAAAGTGTTTTTATCCACAAAATAAATAATTTGATAGTTGTTGCTGTACTGATACGAGTACCGAACAGCTTTTCTCACGATAAAATCGAGCGGTAGGGTAGGTAGGTAACCGGTTTCATCCAGTCATATCTACACCGAAAAACTGCAAATTGACGAAAACTGTGGTTGCTATGCTGGCAGAGTATCGAACAACTTTAGGCCAATTTTGCACACAAGTCACACATTGTTGTTGCTATACTGTCAGAGTATCGAACAACTTTAGAACCCATTTTTAACTTTTACACGCAAGCCACACTTGGTGGGTGCTGTTGCTACACTGTCAGAGTATCGAACAACTAGGCGTGTTGTGTGTGTGATCTTGCAACTTAGTTCCCCTTTTTTCCTGTTGTTGCTATACTGTCAGAGTATCGGACAACACGGCAAAGGTGTAATATCCACCATTGTTCTGGATACAGGGTCTTCACGAAGTCGTTCACCAAGAGACCGTCGTCGCCACACCCGGTCACCAAGTGCTCGTTCCCGATCGCGACACCGCTCACCAAGTACTTGTTCCCGCTCGCGACACAAGTCACGTGGCAGCACCCGATCGCCAAGTGTACGGTGCCACACCCGGTCTCCAAGTGTGCATACCATAATTCAACAACCTGATAATCATCATATTAATGAGCCTTCAAATATCCAAAACTTGGAAATTCCTTAGGCGTTGGTGGATGAAGCCCCTGAAACAGCACCAAACGATACAATATAGCAGGATCTACAACAGCAGGAGGCTGAACATAATATTGAAATTGACATTGACATTATATCTGCCATGGGTGCTGTGGAGGAGGAGCCTGTAAACGCCCCTCCAGCTCACAACGAGATTGCTCAACGCTGGGCACCTATTTTAAATAAAGGTCTCAAAAAAGAGGATAAGGTTCTCTTACTAAAACAATATGCTCCATTTCACAACATACTCTCTATGGTTCCCCCAAAATTGAATCCAGAGCTATCAGCCGCTGTATCTGAACCGGTAAAGAAGAGAGATATAATTATAGAATACAGACAGAAAAATGTAGCTGCTGCCCTAGCAGCCGTTGGCCGTGGTTTGGAATGTTTTATGTTTTATAATAAAGTTGATGGAATAAAAAAATTTAATGATGCTGCTAAGATTTTATGTGAACACAGTGAAACTCAGAGCAGAAGAGCTCTTATCTTAAGTGTAATAAATAAAGAAATGAAGGACTCTTTACAAGGAAGTCCTGATTAATTTCTTTTCGGTGCAGGCCTCCAGAAAGGATTAAGGTAGCTAAGGCGGTCCAGAGGTCTGCACAGGATCTGGGTACAACTGTTGTTAAACAAAATAATGTTCGAGCTAATCAAAGACCTTTAAACTCGCGGGTCCCTCCTCAACCAGGATACAAACGCTCGGGATTCAACAGAATGAAGAGCGAGAATCAACAGGGTGGAGGGGGGAAGAAAGCTTTTTCTCAAAAGAAAATGCGACGACCACCCCAGCATCAGCGCGAACGGACTCACAACCCACGCAAATGAACCTGCACAATGAGGTAGGCAGATTATCCTATTTAAAAAAAAAATATGGTAAACAATTACAGACGACCCTGTAATTCTGACTTGGGTGTCTGGATATACTCTAAACTTTATTAAAACTCCAAGGAGGAATATTTGTTATTAAGTGGGGTATACCCTTGACAAGTCAAGGGGATACCCCACTTAATAACAAATTTTCACAATCTGAGACAATTCTTATTAAAAAAGAAATTGATGAATTACTCAGAATTAGAGCTGTTGAAAGTTGTATGCCAACAAAGGACCATTTTTGTTCACCCATTTTCTTAGTACAGAAACCAAATGGAGAATACCGTTTTATTCTAAATCTTAAAAACTAAATCAATTAATGCTGCCTGACCATTTCAAGTTAGAAGATTACCGTACAGTTTGCAAGTTAATACATAAAAATATCTGTATGGTGTCGGGCGTCTGTATGGTGTCGGGCGTCTGTATGGTGTCGGACGTAAAGAATAGCACCATCTCATATCTTCCCGTGGGTGTCGTAAGAGGCGACTAAGGGACTTACCAGAGAATGGGCAGCAGCGTTCTCTGTGCTTTCGTAACAACCGTACTGCGACCGCCAACCCGCCTGCCAAGCGTGGCGATTATGGCAAAACCCCCTAATGAATAGCGCATCAAAGAAATGGCCCCTAGTGCCCGGCAGCTTGTCTACCCTCGACTACGGCAGCGGTCGAGGCTACGGCGTGGCAAGGGGTGCGAAGAATCTCCGGAAGGGATCCGGCTGCCAATACCAACGACTGGACCTGGCAAAATACAACACGCGCACACTCTGGACCGACGAGAAGATAACGGAACTCGAAGAGGAATTGAGCAGGCTGCGATGGAGTATTGTGGGATTATCTGAAGTCCGAAGAGAGGGGGAGGACACGATAATCCTGAAATCCGGCAACCTGCTCTATTTCTGTGAGGGTGACCAGTAGTCCCAGGGTGGTGTTGGGTTTATCGTCCACAAGTCCCTTGTGAACAACGTGGTGAAGATCGAGAGTGTGTCGACCAGGGTGGCGTACCTTATACTCAGGATATCCTCAAGATATACGCTGAAGGTCATACAGGTCTACCGCCCCGACCTCGGCACACCCCGACGACGAAGTGGAGACCATGTATGAGGATATTTCTAAAGCCATGCATGGTTCCAAAATTCAATTCACCGTTGTCATGGGGGACTTCAACGCGAAACTGGGCAAACGAGACGGGGTTGAGCTGCAGGTGGGGCAATTTGGAGTTGGACGTCGGAATCGCCGGGGCCACCAACTGGCTAGTTTTATGGAGAAGAAAGGCCTTTATATGATGAACTCCTTCAACAGAAAGCGTGAGCACAGGAAGTGGACCTGGCAGAGCCCCGATGGTGCAACTAGAAATGAGATTGACTTCATAATGTCAACCAAGAAACAAATGTTCAATGATGTCTCGGTGATCAATTCGGTAAAAACCGGGAGCGATCACCGCATGGTAAGAGGCAAATTGAACATCAATATCAAGCTTGAAAGGTATCGACTGATGAAGTCTACGCTCCGTCCAGCACAGATCCAAATCCAAAACCCCGAGAGCTTTCAGCTTGAACTCCAGAACCGTTTCGAATGCCTAGGAAGCTCAGTGGACGAATATAACGATGGGTTCGTGGAAACTGTCCATACGACCGGGTCTAAGTTCTTCAAGGCACGTCGTACAGATCAGAACAAGAGACTCTCCGATCACACTCTAAAGCTCATGAACGAGCGGCGTGAAATGTTCCTGCAGTCTTCAGACGAGGCGTGTAAATACCGGCAGCTCAATAGACGGATCTCTAAATCCTTGAAGAGCGATCTCCGCCGCTTTAATACCGAGCGTATTAAAGACGCGATTGAGCGGAATAAAGGCTCCAAGGTATTTGCAAGAGATCTGGCTATTGGGCAAAGCCAGCTCACGAAACTGAAGACCGACGATAGTAGGATCTTATCCGCCAAACCGGAGCTTCTGAGGGAGATCGAGAGCTTCTATGGACAGTTGTACACGTCAACCAGTCGTGTACCGTCGTAGATCTAACAAACGACCCAAGAGCTAGACTAACCGATACTATACCGAAGACATCCCGGACGTCAGCCTGTACGAGATTAGGATGGCTCTGAAGCAGCTCAAAAACAACAAGGCACCGGGTGATGACGGAATTACGGCCGAACTCCTGAAGGCGGGTGGAAAACCGGTACTTAAGGCCCTTCGTCATACCGCCCGTCCGCATACCGGCCCATAGTGTTGCTCGACGAGGTGGGCAAGCTCTTTGAAAGAGTCATTGCAAACCGCCTCGCCGAGCACCTTGCGGGGACGGGGCCGGATCTTGCGGAACACCAGTTTGGTTTCCGCAAGGGGCGCTCTACGGTGGACGCCATCATGCGCGTGAGGGCCCTCACGACGGGGGATGCAGTGTCCCGGGGTGGGGTTGTCTTGGCGGTGTCTCTCGACATCGCCAATGCCTTCAACTCCATGCCCTGGAGCTGCATTAGGGAGGCACTCCGGTATCACCGGGTGCCGACCTACCTTCGTCGTGTGGTCGGGGACTACCTGACGGATAGAGCCGTCATCTACCCTGGTCGCAGCGGAGAATGGAACCGGCGAGAGATGTCGTGCGGTGTTCCGCAGGGATCGGTCCTAGGGCCGTCCTTGTGGAACATCGGGTACGACTGGGTGCTGCGCGCCGACCTCCCTAGCGGCGTCAGCGTGGTCTGCTATGCAGACGACACGCTGGTGCTGGCACAGGGGGGGTCGCACGAGGCGGCGGCCGAAATCATGACACGCGGGGTTGCGATAGTCGTTGAGAGGATCCGGCAACTGGGTCTCGAGGTGGCATTGCACAAGTCCGAGGCCATGTGCTTTCATGGGCCTCGGAATGCGCCACCTCCGGGATCCTTACTCACGGTAGGAGGGGTATCCATCGGTGTCGAGTCGACTTTGAAGTACCTAGGACTCGTCCTCGACAGCCGGTGGAACTTCGTGGAGCACTTCCGACGTTTGGCCCCCAAACTGGAACGGACTGGGGCTGCCTTCAGGCGGCTCCTGCCCAACCTGGGGGGGCCGAACGCCTCCTGCCGGAGGCTCTACGCGGGAGTCGTGCGGTCCATGGCCCTTTACGGGGCCCCAGTGTGGGCGCGTTCCTTGAGGCTGCGTGCAGCCCACTACCTGAACGCGCCCCAAAAGGTGGTAGCCGTAAGGCTGGCCCGTGGGTACCGCACGATCGCCCGCGAGGCGGCGTGCCTCCTTGCCGGATTGCCGCCATGGGATCTGGAGGCGATAGTCCTCGCGCGCCTGCATGAATGGCGCGCGGAGGCGCTTCGCCGGGGGAAAACTCCGCTGCCGCGACAAATTGTCGCTCAGCGGACAGACTTCCGGCGGGATCTCATGGCGACATGGAGAGAGCGACTGTCGCAACCCCGTGCAGGGCACGCCACGATAGTGGCGATAAGTCCCCTCTTTGAGGAGTGGCTGGAGAGACGCCACGGCGTCCTCACCTTCCGCCTGACGCAGGTCCCCACCGGACACGGTGTTTTCGGGAGGTTCCTGCACCGAATCGGGCGGGAGGAAACGCCCGGGTGTTTCCACTGCGAGGATCGACCGGAGGACACGGTGGAGCACACGGTGGAGGTGTGCCCCGCGTGGGCGGAGCACCGCCGTGTCCTCGAAGCGGCGATTGGCGGCGGCGACCTCTCGCGTCCGGGCCTGGTGCAAGCCATGGTCCGGAGCGAGACGGAATGGGACGCCGTCACCTCCTTCTGCGAAGCAGTAATGCTAGAGAAGGAGGTGGCGGAACGTGAGAGGGAGAGAACCTCACAGCGTCCCGGCCGCCGCGGGAGACGCCCCGGGCGTCGGGGGCCACGTGGTGGCCCCCGGCCACCGTAGGCGCGGGCCTGTGGACGGTGGGCTATGGGCTAGCTCGCCGTCCGTCCGTCTCATGACGACAGGCCGTGTCGACGGCGCGTTCGTGTTCCACGCGCGCCTCAAAGATGGTCAGCAAAAAGGAAGGGGTCCGCAAAGACCGATGCCTGCCGGGGTTGCGGGACTGTTCGAAAGAGATACCGTGGCCCCGGAACACAAAGGGCGATGAAGGAACATGGATGGGTTTTAGTCAGTAAAAGTCTGACACTCCCTCCTGCTCCGCCCAGAGCGGGAGAAGTCATTTGATGATTTCCCATCCGAAAAAAAAAAAAAAAAAAAAAAAGGCCCTTCAGAAGCTATTTAATTCCGTCATACTTCAGGGAAAAACGCCACAGGCATGGTGCAGGGGTGTGGTGGTACTCTTCTTCAAGGGGATGCCCGGTTGAAGAATTATAGGCCCATCTTACTTCTAAGCCATGTCTACAAGTTGTTTTCAAGAGTCATCACGAATCGTCTCGCGCGCAGGTTTGACGATTTCCAGCCTCTCGAACAAGCCGGTTTCCGGAAAGGCTTTAGCACCGTGGACCACATACATACGCTGCGGCAGGTTATACAGAAGACCGAAGAGTATAACCTACCCTTCTATTTAGCGTACTACGGGAAAGCCTTCGATTCGATCGAGACCTGGGCTGTACTGCGGTCTCTCCAACGGTGCCAAATCGACTATCGGTACATCGAGGTGTTGAAGTGTTTGTACAAAAACGCCACCATGTCAGTCCGACTTCAGGACCAAGCCTCGGAACCTATCCTCCTGCAGCGAGGTGTGAGACAGGGTAACGTCATATCTCCGAAACTGTTCACCGCTGCACTGGAGGATGTCTTCAAAGTTCTGGACTGGAGAGGGCAACAACGTCAATCATCACCCACCACACGTCCATCACGTCGTCATCGTCGTCGTAACGTCAATGGCGAGTGCATCACCCACCTTCGGTTTTGCCGACGATATAGTGGTCATGGCTGAAACCATGGAGGACCTCGGTACAATGAAATCCACAGATGATAGAACAGTGAGCTGGGAATGGGAGCGTTCGGATACGAGTATAATTTTTTATTTTGGAGATTTAAACTTTATGTGACGCCCTCGGGTAACATGGAAATATACTACCTTAGTAACTTGCTTCATCATCGAGGACGAGACAACAACAGGAATAATCTCAATCGAACGGCGCTTACAGGTAAGCTAGTTTGATTGTTCAATTATCTCTTAAGCTTATCTGCTTCCGTCAATAGGTGATGCCTGTCATTAATAAGTCAACCAATAAAGTTTTTAGGCAGGTATACTAAATACCGTCGCTTGATTCTCCCAAAAAAATCATAATAAAAAAAGATTTAAAGTACATATAGTAGGCAAGACGATATAAATAATCATCTTCATTTTAGGCATTTTTTGACCCACTGCTGAATATAGACGACATTATCCTTGACAAATCAACTGCTATTCAATCCCATAATATTATTACTTTATAAAAGGATGAATGAACTAGGTACTTACATGTCACATTATACCAAATATACGTAAACCGCGAACAAGAATACCAAATTAACCTAGCTTTTCCAATTCAGACACATTTGAAGAAATACCTGCGCATATAATATTTCGGCACACAAAAATACTCGTAAATTGTTTCTTTGAAAGAAACGAGGTTAATCTCAATGCGAAAGAAAGTTTCCTAAGAAGTTCAGTGGTACTTGTTACATTAAGCTAAAGTATAAACCAAAAGAATGATAAAGTAGGTAGGTCGGAACGAGAATAATTCTCGAGGTAGTACACACACTTAGGTTTTTGTTTTTCTTTTGATGTTGTAAATGTTTTTCTTACAGACTATCTTAAAGAGTTTGTTCCTAAAATATTGAGGGTTTTGTTGATATTAAAAAAGAACAATGTGACTGATAATATTGTAATTAATGTTTTTGTAGGCTTTTTAAATAATGTAGACCACTTATCCTTTTCGATCACCTTACTAATAAAGAGACATTACAAAAACTAGCAGTTTATACAAAATTATTTTTACCTTTTTTTTTGTTAGCCCATAATGTCCCACTCCTGAGCAAAGGCCTCCTCCCATTCCTTCCAATTCTCACGATGGTGTGCTTCTTCTCGCCATTTCCCGAGGAGGAATCGGGAATTGGAATCCAAGACATCTCGCCATTTTCTCCTCGGTCTGCCGCAACCCCACCTAGCTATCTCAGGGCTCCAGTATTTTTATTCGGGCCCATAGCTATGCCGGCAGATATGGCCTGCCCAGTCACATTATATTCTAGCAGCTTTATAAACTACGTCGGCAATTTGCGTTGTGGAACGCAGTGTGGTGTTCCTTATCCGGTCAGTTATTTTTACATTCAGTATGCTCCGCTGTATCGCTCGTTATCAAACATTAAGTTTCTTTGAAAAAATAAATAAATATATTGAGATACCAAAATAAAGGCAGCACACGTCCCTAAACCAAAGCCTTCATAAAACAGTAACCTAACACTTGGAATACATCAATAGATTTGAATCCAAAATTTCTCCGACCAGCAGTTGTCGCCCCGAGTTAACCCAGCTGTGAGTCAGACAAATAATAGGATAGTGCACACGGACGGTTGTTCAAACACTACACTGGGCTATTGGTCTTCCCAGACGTGACTAGCCTACGTAATACAATACTTGTCGCCGGTCTTAGAGCAATTTCAGAAAAAAAAACAGATAATAAGAGAAACTGCTGATATTAATCCGCAGCTGGGTTTTATTGAAAACTGGACGTTTGGCTGGGAAAGGAAATTGTAGTGATCAAAATTCTGTCTGGTTTTATCACAAGGTAATGAGGAAATTCCGTTTGTCGGGTGTTTGGGTAGAGAGTTAGCGGACGATAACACGGTTTTTAAATCTTTCGATGTTTTTTTTGGTATGTGGTTAAGGATAAGTTTAGTTTTAATCTATTTACTATAATATTAAAGTGTTAATTCACTTGGCTCGTTAAAACTGCCCGAACAGTCTTGAATGATTCTTTCTTGTCGTGTGGTTAGTGCCTAACCTAGTATCAGAGTCTTTATGCTGCCCATGGGCCTCTGATTTGGCTCCGATGATGTAAAATAGTAATCATCTTTGTATGTATTTTTGTCATAAACTACCTACATTTCTTACTAATGAATATTCTTACGTCCATATACATTTACATCCTCATAATCACCATAAAGAAAAGTTCCGAAAAGTTCTCGAGTGGCGACCGCGAACCGGAAGACGTTGCGTTGGAGGACCTCCCACTAGGTGGACCGATGACCTGGTGAAGGCTGCGGGAATCCGCTGGATGCGAGTCGCACTGGACCAGTCATTGTGGCGACACTTGGGGGAAGCCTTTGTCCGTCTTGCAGCTGAAATGATGATGATGATGATGATGAATCACCATAATTATTATAATTACAATCTAATTAACAGATAGACTACCATCCAGTAGGTACTATGTAGGTACCGGACTACGGACAAAGATCAAATAACATAGATAAATGTATGTTCACATAATACACATCAAAGTCACACAGTCACAATCAAGTAAGCTGTTCGTATAAACATAATATACATATTATGTATACACGTCTTCAAAGCGTTGACATCCGAAAGTCATCTAGTTAATGCAGGCATTATGCGTTTAACAGATCTCGTCTCAATATTATAGATGTGGAGTGGATTATTCAACTGAGTGTTAACGTGTTAGTTCGTACCAATTGATAAATTGTGTCAGTATAACAGTTTAAAACGTTATAATGCATTGGTACATAATTTTCTTACTGCCTCGTTGGTCGGTTCGATTTCCGGGTCGGACAAAGTGTTATTGGATTTTTCCATCAGGAATTTTTCAGTTGCAGCCACGGAGTCTGGATTTGGGAATTCCTTAGTAGCAGCCACAGAGTCTGGATTTGTGCCCGGTTGATGGTTATGCTCGCCCCTTTAACATGGGACTTAAAACACAACTGGCGAATTTTGGGTGTTCTATTATATACACCTCTGCCTAACCCTTTGGGGATTACAGGCGTGATATTATGATATGATGATGACATAATTTTCATAAGTTTTGTTTCATTATTCAGATATCAATACCCGTCAGCTCTGCAGAGTATCACTAGTTAATTTAATTTGAACTGAGGGAGAGTAACGCCAAAAAAAACCGGCCAAGTGAGAGTTGAACTCGCGTGGAGAGGGTTCCGTACAATGCCAAAGTCTTATATTGAGTTTACCACTTTATTTTCAATTGATAGAATTCTTATAGGTTTTCCTGTAAAACTACAAGCAATGAACTATATTTTGTATTTTTTTTTCAAAATTTTAGGCTCAGTAGTTTCGGAGATCAGGAATAGTCAATTTTCTTCTTCTTTCATGAATAAAATTAAAACTATTTATTTTACAATAATATATTTGAGATCCTCATAATGAGTCCTTTCATTTGATAAACGACACAGTAAGGTTTGCAAAACTTTTTTTTATTTTCCTAATTTGTTCCCCGAAAATGACCTAAATTAAAAAAAAAAAAATTATTTACTTTGCACATCTGTGTTTGGGTCATAGGATTACACCATCCTACCAAATTTCAACTGATTTGGTCCAGTAGATTCGGAGCAAATTGGCTGTGACAGAGAGACGTACAGACAGACAGACGCAAGAGTGATCCTATAAGGGTTCCGTTTTTTTTTTTTCATTTTTTGTACGGAAAGACGGATTAAAGATGGATGGATTATGTGACAAGGGCAGGAAAGATGATGATGATATTTTTTAGACCATATCGTATTATCGTAGTATATATTATACTAGCTGTTGCCCGCGGCTTCGCCCGCGTAAAGTTCGGTAACCGTCCCACTGGATCATTTTAAAGGGATAAATAGTGTCCTACGTGTTAATCCAGGTTATGAACCATATATGTGCCAAATTTCATAATCATCACAATCCCCATCACTATCACAACCACCATCATTATCACAATCACCATCACTATCACAATCACCATCATCGTTATCACAATCATCATTATCGTTATCACCTTCATCATCAACACTATCACAATCACCATCACTGTCACAATCACAATCACTATCACCATCACAATCACCATCACAATCACCATCACAATCACCTTCACAATCACCATCACAATCACCATCACAATCACCATCACCATTACAATCACAATCACTATTATCATCATCAGTATCACAATCATCATCATCGTAATCACAATCATCATCATGGTAATCACAATCATTATTATCGTAATCACAATCATCACCATCATCATCATTATCACAATCACCATCATCGTTATCACAATCATCACAATAAATCAACAATAACCCTGTATAGAAGTCGAATCTGCCATCTTCTGGATCTCAAAATAAATGCCATTTCCGTAATCTGCACCCCTGATATTCTCGGTATCGACACCCATATTGATTTTTAGACATTTCAACCCCATCGCACCCCAACAGGGAATGAAGGCATTTCAGGTCCACCTCATTAAATGATAAAATCGTTGTTTTTGTAATACACCCGACCCGATACACCATACAAACAATACCGATGTTGATTTTCAGACTTTGTTACCCCATTTCTTCCTTTAGGGTTGAATTCTGAAAAAACCTGAAACCCAAATGTTAACTCATTTATAGGGGTTGAATTCTAAAAATTCCTGAAACGCTTGCGAACCTGCAGAGGTTAGTCGAGATCCGCGCGCCAGTACTACAGCACTTGTCCGATACACGCACAGCATCGCTTATTAGACTTTTGCACTTCGACTAATTTCCAAAACTTTTTCATACTAATTTTATTTCATTTAAGAGTTTCAATTAAGGAACATTAACTTCGGTGTTTTAATTCCCCATATCGGGTAAGTGGCTAAGTGTTGACAAATTCACGCAGTGCTTTTTTTTAATGTCATGTCAAGGTCAATGATTTGCAAATTATTTCATCATCTTTTTCCTAGACATCATTTTATCTTTTCTTTCAACCATTGTACATACTTCCATCAAACCTTGCCTTAACCTGTAGAGTCTAATGTAGAGTCTAATGTAGATTACAATGTAGAGTCTAATGTAGAGTCTAATGTAGAGTCTAATGTAGAGTCTAATGTAGAGTCTGATGTAGAGTCTGATGTAGAGTCTAATGTAGAGTCTAATGTAGAGTCCAATGTAGAGTCTAATGTAGAGTCTAATGTAGAGTCTAATGTAGAGTCTAATGTAGGGTCTAATGTAGAGTCTAATGTAGAGTCTAATGTAGAGTCTAATGTGTAGGGTATGTTGATAAATGATATGTGTGGGTATGTGAAATTACATGTACTGGCCAGGTGTTTTAGTGTTTGTAGATATTCACTGAGAGATTCACCCGTATTCTGACGTCTTTGTCTAAAAACATGGCGTTCAGCAATTTCGGAACGTTTAGGTTCAAGATAATCCCACAATTTTAACTAATTCACGAAATGTTTTATTTTCTGGATGATTAGGTGCATATAAATCACACATTAAGTCATAAGTTGCGGCTCCCACCAACGTCACCAACGTTGCAACTTGTAACTCTGGTTTTATTTCATTTAAGGTTATGAATTGTTCCACGCGTCTAATGTAAGCCAACCACTTTTTGCTTGTTAGGTCAAATTCTTAAATTTTTTCGATAGGCATCTTGAAGTCTAACACTTAAACGATGTAAATCACACGAATTTGATTGTTTTCCTCGTCGCCAGTTGGATTTATGAAATATTATGACATTCATTTTTGGTCCCAACTTCGGCTTGCCACAGACTACGGCAAGCAGATTACAAAGGTATGCTACAAAGTTAGCAGCCTATGACTTCACTATAGAATTTGTAAAATCCAAAGATAATTATAACGTGGACGAATTATCACGCTTGCCACTGCCGTATGATCGGAAATTAGAAACGGGGCTGGATGCGGTGTCATATATTAATTATGTAGAACAATCGATTCCTATTAGAGCAAAAGATTTTGCAAACAAAACACACGAGGATGAAGTTCTTAAAAATATTTATGATTACATTATTAATGGCTGGCCCTCAGTAGTTACACGAAGTGAAGAAAAGCCTTATTTTTTATAGAAAGGACAGTCTTACTATCGACAGAGAGTGTATTTTATACAATCACAGAGTGGTCATTCCAAAGGTACTTAGGCAGCAAATTTTACAGGAATTGCATGAAGGACACCTAGGTGTTGTTAAAATGAAAAATCTATCTCAAAACTATGTTTACTGGCCACAATTGGACAACGAAATTGAAACATTGTGTCGAGAATGCAGCGCATGCTTACAGCAGCGTGATGCGCCGGTGCGTGCACAGTTGCATCCGTGGGCATTTCCCACGCGACCGTGGCAACGATTAAATATTGACTTTGCTATATTTCATGGCAAATATTATTTAGTGACGGTAGATGCACACAGTAAATGGATAGAATTTACAAAAATGTTAGGAACTAATGCAAACTTCACTATAAATAAGTTAAGAGAACTTTTTGCACGTTTCGGATTGCCCTCACATATAATTAGTGATGGGGGACCTCCATTTAGCTCGTTTGAATTTACTAACTATTTAAATAAAAACCTAATAAACCACACCATCACAAGTCCATATCGACCAGCCGGTAACGGGGCGGCTGAAAATGCAGTAAAATTAGTCAAACGGGCAATGAAAAAAGCAATACATGAAGGCAAAGATGTGGATGCGGCCCTCTCGAAATTTTTGTTTCAATATCGTAATTGTGAGCACGCCACTACCGGAGTGGCACCAGCGGTAGCTATGTTTGGTAGGAGATTACGAGGTCGGCTGGACATCGTAAAACCGTCCACTGAGCGTGCAGTGGAGTCGTCTGCAGAGCGAGCGGGGCGCGCGCGGCCCGGCGCCGAGCGGCACGTGGAGCCCGGCGAGCACGTGCTGGCGCGGGACAACCGTGCTCGCGCTGACAAATGGGCAACAGCAACTGTGCTTGCACGGACTGATCCACTTACTTATAAAGTACGCGTGTCTGATAGCCACGAGTGGAAGCGTCACATCGATCAATTATTACCACTTAGGAAACGATATTCTAGACATTCCATAACGAGTAGCACGGCTGAACAAGTAACAAAGATTGATACTTCTGAATCCAGACCGGTCAATCAAATTATTGAAAACACTAATAATCATCATCATGTGTAGTTGAAACTGATCAGAATCAACAACAATTAGACGTTAATACGGCAGTCAGTCCAAAAAATTTGACAGCTAAACCAGCTCTGGTTTCTGATATAGAAAGTGTTAAACTAAGGCGTAAATGTTTATACCAAGGAAAATACACAAAGTAAATAAAATATAGATTATCCATTTTTTTATATAGCATTATACGTATACTTAGCACTTACAGATAATATTAATTAAAATGTAAGGTAGACAAATGTAACTACATACACATAGCACAAAGGCAGTGAACTTGGTGGTTATTTCGTTCAGATATTTATTTTTCAACTACTAGTATTAAAAAAACATACAAAGCAAGTATGATAACTATTAACGAACCGCCACGAGGTACACTACTAAACGTGAAATTATTGTGAACGACATTGTCAAAGCCGCATCATAGTTTTTTATAAAAAAAAAATACTTATTAATTGCGCGGCCAATGATCACAATCCTTTCAGCTATAACTCATCTTTATTTTGTGATTTTACTTTTACATAATTTTAGACTTACTTAAATACTTACATGTTACCTAGATTTGTTTTTTTTTTTTGCTTATTTCTGCTATATTTTAAGTATACTACCGTTTCAAAGCTATTGTACCTATGTATTGTTTTAAAGGGGAGGTGTAGGGTATGTTGATAAATGATATGTGTGGGTATGCGAAAATAAACCAGTTGACACTTGGAATTGCAGTTTCAGTCATCGCTCCCCGCTATAATATTTCATAAATCCAACTTAATGTAGAGTCTAATGTAGAGTCTAATGTAGAGTCTAATGTAGAGTCTAATGTAGAGTCTAATGTAGAGTCTAATGTAGAGTCTAATGTAGAGTCTAATGTAGAGTCTAATGTAGAGTCTAATGTAGAGTCTAATGTAGAGTCTAATGTAGAGTCTAATGTAGAGTCTAATGTAGAGTCTAATGTAGAGTCTAATGTAGAGTCTAATGTAGAGTCTAATGTAGAGTCTAATGTAGAGTCTAATGTAGAGTCTAATGTAGAGTCTAATGTAGAGTCTAATGTAGAGTCTAATGTAGAGTCTAATGTAGAGTCTAATGTAGAGTCTAATGTAGAGTCTAATGTAGAGTCTAATGTAGAGTCTATGTAGAGTCTAATGTAGAGTCTAATCTGATTCAGACCAAAAAATATTTCGGTCAAATCTAAATTATCCGACAAGGACAGACCCTGACTCTAGCAAGACTGACGAGACGAGGCCGGTTGATGATGCAAATGTAATATGCAAGTGACTCAGATTGCTTACATTCCGATACTGTTCGTAGCTGTATGCCTAAGTGTTTACTTAAGTTGGCGACCAACGTTCAGCATGGTGATGTAGGCATTCGCAAAAGGTGCTAAGTGGAGGCGATGTGATGTGTTGAAGTTGGGTACCGGATGGAGGTCCCGACTATTTTGCCGGATGGAGGCAGTGTGTTGTATGTGACGAAGCTAGCTACCTTACAGGCAGAGCATTGCATACTAGATTTGGTCGGAAGATTTCATGAATTGGTTCGAATATTGATGATTCTTGAAGAGTGGTTATTTCAATGTTGAGATTTTCTTTATAAGATTTGATGAGAATGTGAATCAGAATAGAATTGTGTTGTTGAATTGTGTGACTTCATTCCGCGACGTCTTGGTCAGGAAGGCCGAGAAAGGAACGTTTTACTTTCCGTAGATTCTTGTTTCAGTTGCATCACACGAAGACGTATGCAAGCAGGATGGCCCTGTCGAATCCGGTCATGAGTACGGACGGGCGAATGAATCGAAAGCGCGCCAGTAGTGACATCACGCGACCTACTTACCAGTCTACCCCACCATGGCGTGCTTCTACAGAGTCCTGATGTTAACAGCTCGCAGCGAAAACGCGGAAACTGTACCCGATTAATTGTGCCCAGTGTTATTGTGTGAAAGTGTATTGTCAAGTAATTTGTTAGTTTACTCAGTGTATCTGTTTGAAAAGAGTAACCATGGAGTTTCTCGCCGGTTCTTCTCCATGAAAACGACCAACCCGAACCGTGCAATGTGAAATAAAATAGTGTATCGCATCCAGTGTGTTTTCATTGCACGAAACCCGTCTTCTGCCCACATAAGCTCGAGCCTAGCGAAATAAATCCTGACAACACGACATAATATATATATTTATCGTCATCGTAGTCAATACATACCAAATTTTCCCTGTTCAGGACAAATAAGACATCGCATTTTCGTTTCACCATAGTCATTGTCTATTTGGAAAAGAAGAAATTGGTTGTCTATTTCTCGCTTAAGAAAACGGCATAGTAATGGTCCTATAATTACTTCAGCTCCATTTAAACTAATTTAGTTACTTAAGAACAATTAAAACAACCAGTGTGAGAGTTTTTAGAGCGTCGTTTAGTTTTACAAAAACAAAATATTGACGCCCATTACTTGTTTTGGCATCTTGCCAAATGTATGAAAGGGGTCTCGAGATCTCCTTTTGTTTTTAGATTCTTTGTCAATATTGTTGGAATTCAAAACGTCTGCTGCTCTTGTTAGGACTTCGTTACAGTTTTCTAGAGTGCTTTGATGCCTCGGATGTTAGGCGTCGTTATTGTTTAGGTTTAAGGTACTCAGCTGTTTTATGGGAATTGTTTTCGTAGCTAAGTTAATAGCAATAATTGTGGGCATTGTCGAAGTGTGCGGTATATTAATAGATACTGTCTTTATTAGAAGTGTGCCCTAAATATCGGGTTCATTTTATAATGAACATAATTATCATATAAGCACATACATTTCCTCTGACAATTTCTTGGTTGTTTGTGTATTTAAGGCTGAATGCTTACATTCGATCAACTTTATGGCTGCTATGCCATAAAGTGGATCGATGTAAGCTTTCTTTAATTTCCGTATTGCTAGAATTACGAGATACATAGATGCTCCGAAAACTATACGAAACGTTGAACAACCCAACCTCCAACATGACACATACGTGTCGTCAAAAACAAATTCTCAACCATACGAATGAGTAATGAACAACTTTGTTCCCATAGTCAAAGAAAAGTGGTTCCGCTAACCGAGCACCATATGACTGAACACCTTAAAAAATTGCTTGACTCCTGAAGGGGATTCGCACCCGCATAGGGATGGTAGATTGATGGTAACCGATTTTTCAAGCGACGTCCTTGTACCGAGACCTTTTTCCTTATCCACCCGTAGAACCTTTAATGTCCTAGATTCGATTCTTCAGTACAAGATGGCTTAGGAAGATTGATGTTAATATACGTCTGGTTTGAGTGACTGCTGAATTAGTTTTGTGAAAACTAAAACGTTAAACGTTTTCTGTAAACGTATCCAACGTTTTGCATGGCCGCATTTGTGTATTCAAATGAGAAGTGAAATTTTGCCCGTCCCATCGAGCCCAAAATTTCCAGAGTGGTTGTGCAAAAATACCAATGAAACAAGCCTTCTAGATATAATATAATAGACAAAAAAAAAACTAATTAGCCCGTCACGCGTCAGTTAGATTATCAAAAAATATTTGACCCGTATTTTGACTTTTGTAAAGTAAACATATTGACGAAACTATGACGCTTTTAAAATTCTCAATACGTCGCGCCTTGGTATAATTTTAGCTAGTTCTGACGTCATGAGCCCCCACTCCCGAGTTTTGATGCGTTTTATCTTTGTCATTATTCATTGATTTACAAAAACAAAAAATACGTGTCCATTAATTTCCAATACTCTAACCGACGGACTAAATAGATTTGTAATTTTTTGATACTGTCGTCATGCCTTTTCCTGTCAATAGTTTTAATAAATAAATAAATAGCGGCCAAGTGCGAGTCGGACTCGCGCACGAAGTGTTCCGTACCATTATCTATACAACTTTAGACAAACCTTTTGTTGTATGGGAGCCCCTCTTAAATATTTATTTTATTTTAATTTAATTATTTATTTTTAAGTAAATATACAACTAAATATTCTGTGAATATTTCAAGCGTCTACCTGTTGCCATTATTAATTTCTAGCTAAAATCTTCAAAAAATACCCGTTTGTTGTTTTTTTAAGGGGAGCCCTCCCTTAAATATTTATTTTATTGTGTTTTTTTTTTGTATTTGTTGTTATAGCGGTAACCAAAATACATCATCTGTAAACATCAATTCAATTCAACTGTCTAGCTATCACGGTTCATGAGATAAAGCCTGGTGACAGACAGACGAACAGATGCACAGACGGACAGATGGACAGACGGACAGACGGACAGTGGAGTCTTAGTAGGTAATAGGGTACCGTTTTTACCCTTTGATCACGGAACCCTAAAAACATTTAAATAGTTTACTATTCACTGTTTTAGAATTTCACGGTTTTTCGCTCCACCCGTATACCTCTTCAGTATTCCCGCAATCATGATGCTTGCAACGGCGTCGAAATATCGGGAGCTCATAAATAAAGAAAATCACGGATATTATTCCGTAAGTACTGTGTAGTTTACTATTATTTTACAAACATAACAAAAACACACCTGTAATTCCCAAAGGGTAAGGCTGAGGTGTACCTAATAGATCACTCACATTTCACCAGTTATGTTTAAGTCCCATGTAATGAGGGGGCGCGCCGGTTGCCATCACCCGGACACAAATCCAGACTCCGTGGCTGCTACTGAGAAATTCCTGATGGAAAAAACTAATGACACTTTGCCCGACCTGGGAATCGAACCCAGGATCTCATGCTCAGAACTTGTGCTTACGACCACTAGACAAATAATATTTTACTAATACTATAATTACTTTAACGATTCACTAAAGTTTCTACACTTTACCAATGGCGGAAGACCAAATCTATTATCAACCCTTTTCCACCCATGTTGATATTAAGTACCTGTCATTTAGAGAGACACCTATCGCGGTAGAAGATTGATAAATCCCCTGCATTATCCCGATACAACTTCGAATCCTACAAGTTCGATTACCCGTAAGTTTTCAAACAGAAACAGAACAGATAGTGTTTATCTTATCAGCGATTACCGGGCATATAAGGGTCTTGTAATATGTAAATGTTTGATAACAACCGCCATAGAGGTACCAAGTCGCTCTTGAACCAGTAAACGGGCTAAGATATTAAAGGATTAATGATAGGCGCAATTTGTATGTATGTATGTATGTACGGGAACGTTGCCCGACTTGCCGCTGTATCACACAAACATTTGCGAAAGGGAAAATGTATGTAGATAAATAATATCGTCTTCAGACTTATATTTCGGAGATGTGAACATAATTACGGAACGGAGTAAGGTGAATTGAATATTTGACGTGAGACGTTTATAAATGGAAAATTTTTGAAGGCCTCGACGAATTGCGTATCTATGTGGCTTCATAAATACCAATCAATAGGTAGCTAATTAATAACATGGATCTTTGATTCATAAACATAAATTGCTGTTGACGGCATTAGGCTCGCATCCTATTACTAGGTGTACTTATGGGTAAACCTCTGCCTTACCCTTATATTACAGCCGAGTTATGTTTCAATCGTAAATCTTTCAATATCCTCTTACGTGTAAATTAATAATTCATAGTTTTGGATGCCCGCCAAATCGGAATCTATGAGAGCAAGTAAATATAGTACGAGTACCGTTGTGAAGTCACTTTGTGTAGCGCTTAAAACATATTACAAGATTCACAATGGATCACCGTTCTTTATCGAGAGTTTAACTTTTTGAACGCCATTGTCACATATACCTACGTGACAAGCAAGCGAGTGGCCCGTACGCCAACGACACAAATATGTGACATGCGCGGTGCACTATAACACGAAATAAACAATCTTGGAATCCTTTTTCTTTTTGTAGATATTTGGTGGCTTGGCGTGGATGCCACGAGCGTGCCTTTATGCTCTGATGTTCAGAAAGTTAAATTAAACTGAAAAAACTTCCAACTTGATTTTGTTCACCATTGTCATCTTAATAATGATGATTGCGAGTAACGCAAGTCTCTGCACCCAAGATGCGTTTCTCGCAAGCATCGTTATTGCAACCGTATTTATTCGTTAGTAATGAGCAATCGAAAGTTAGCGATTTTGTCGTTATCTCAGCAATCGAAAGTTAGTGATTTTGTCGTTATCTCAGCAATCGAAAGTTAGCGATTTTGTCGTTATCTCAGCAATCGAAAGGTAGCGATTTTGTCGTTATCTCAGCAATCGAAAGTTAGTGATTTTGTCGTTATCTCAGCAATCGAAAGTTAGCGATTTTGTCGTTATCTCTGTCTCTCTGAGACGTCATTTTCATTCATTCTCCCCTGTCATTCATCACGCTATCATTTACTCCTTTTTCATTAACTTTCCTCATACAATTCATCCATCTTTACTTTAGTCTTCGTCTCCCTTTCCATCCACGTGCATGCTAAGACATTTATTTTACTGCATGTTACACCTATTAAAAGATCAATTGAACCCTAAATGGAATTGAATCACGTTACACCCCTTATCGTTCACCATTCACCTACGAACTCCCGCTACATCGAACTAATTGATATGCAAAGGGGAATGAAGTTTAAATTAATTCCAGATAGCATCCAACTCCGTGTACAAGTCAGTTGGTACTTGTGTTACTTGTACTAAGATTGGTCTATCGAAAGTTTCGAAGTTCTTTTTTTGTGCATCTTATCTGAAAGCAATCGTGGTGTTTAAATGAAATTTAATGCTACGGGTTGGTCCTTTCCTATGGAGAAAAGCCGGCAAGAAACTCCATGGTAACTCTTTTAAATGGTTTTGTTTTACAATATCATCATGTAACAGCATTAGTACTTATGTATGGATACATTAATAATATTTACAAGCATCTAGGAATCTGCAAGTGCTACAATGTTCCCGCAATGTTTCACAAACAATCTGTAAAAAAGAATCTATACACAGGTAACAAAACATCATTACAAAAAGACTAAATTCAACATGTGACACAATCATTTTTCCAACTGTGTTGGAATTTGCTTCCAGTCTAACCGCGTGCAGTCTAATACAAGTGTTTTACATAGAGCAATTGCCTATTTGACCTACGATAGGATTGTAGCAGGTTGCGTACTATGGTTTTTGCGTACCCCCTGGGAAAAAGCGTGAATTTATGTATGCGTATACGCACTCCAGTATCTACATAAATCGCTAAACATACATTGTATACAGTATAGCGATGTGATCTATGATTCTAGCGATATATGTCCCTATTACATGCGATCATGTGGAATAATGCCATAATCATCACGTTTACCAAAACCGTGATCGGATTGCCTGTAGGTGTGTTTTTATTATCGCATATGAGAATAATTCTGTTGCCCATACCCTTATCGTGAAACAAATTATCGTAGGTACCTATTACATATATGAACCTTTATAGGCACATTCATTGTTATGGGGTTATTCAAGGCAATGAGTTCATCTTATCGGTACGCGTGCTTAGGTGTGTTATGGTGAAAAATACAAAAGATGTCTAAAAGGTTTCTTCCGTGGTGGGGAGAGACCTGTTAAAAAATATTTCATGTGGCCTCAAAAAAAATAGTAAGTAAAGGTAGTTTTGCCATACAAACGTATTTTTTGTGACGAATATTATACTGAGTAATAAATAAATTTGTATGTAAGTATCTTAGATTTTTGTAAACATTTTTTCTTATAAATATTACCGCAAAATTCTTGCTGAAAACTTGGGTAATATTTAGTGATTTATCTTTTCCGTCGTGCACTGCGAAAGGCAGTAAACTAGTTGAAAGTGGCGAATCTCATCCCCATTCCAAACATGAACATTTGAAATTGCTTTTAGAAACACTTCAGTCGGAAGGCGTCCGTTTCGAGACGTTGCTCCATCGCGGACCGTCCTTAATAGCCTGTATTTACTTTTATGAAAGTTCCACGGAAACTTCGTAGCCCCCGAAATTAAAAGCAACGCCCTAAAAAGGAGAAACAAAATTAAGGCGACGGTGAACATAGATAATAACTCCCCTTTGCCCTCGAGTGCCTTAAAAAGACAAGCCACTTTCATAAATCTCCGCGGTGGTTAACGCCTCGTCCGCAATACGAGAAACAAGGGGAGAATGGCTTCAAGCGACAACGGGAAGGGACCAAAGTTTTAAGTACTGTTCAGTAAAATGTTTTCAGCAAGTGATCTCTTTCGGCATTACTGCGAATTTACTTGTTAATTGTCTAAGATGTGAATTGGAGTTATAATGTTATGGAGATCGGGTGTTATGAGCTTAGAAACTTTGTCGACTCTGAATATAATTGCAATATATTATGCGGGATGATAAAGTGGGAGCACAATACCTCCTCTGTAAAATTAAACAATCTTAACGATATTTTAACAACTTTACTGCAAGTTCTTAACTATAAAACTGTAAACTTGGGGCTGAACTATTTTTCAATCTGTTAAGCAAACTAATTAGTAAGTAAACAAATTTCACTGGCCAAGACAAAGTACTTAATAATGAAAATCCGAAAAGGATTTGTTTTGTCTTACACAAATAGTGCTACGAAGATAATCATTATACGTCATTCTATAACCAATCACAAGCTAGTCTGTAATTATTACCCCAGGCCATGCAATTAGCAGCACAAATTGCCTTACTAGGAAAACAGACTAACCATAATACAGAGATGAATCCGCTAACTCTCCTGGAATGATTTGCTAGCTGACCATAACAACACGGCGTCTATAACGCTTGGTCAATCAAACAGATAGACAAACAATAAAAAAACACATTCAGACAAATGGACCATCATCTTATGAGAAATAAAAGCTTGATATAGTGTCTGGTGTTATACTTAGACGATTTTATCGATTCGTAGACGCTATCAGTCAAGACGGTACGAACGAGAATCCTTAAATGAATAATTTATGAGGTTAGGCTCCCGTCGCTTTTCTAATAGTGGTTAGTGAGACAAGGCTCGGATGAAGCTTTGGTCTCGAAGCCTCATAGCAGGGATTATGGAAGCTACCAGGGGCTCAGTCCGCTATTTTCAATGATTGGTTAATAAGACAACCATACCAAGATAATGCCAGTAGCAGTGACATTGTGCTAAAAGTTTGTAGTCTTCTAAATTCATAATGGTCGCTTGATAGTGCTGTGTTGAAATTGTACATTAGTAAGAAGCCATTAATGTTAAAACAAATCAAAATAATACGAGATTTTCGAAAAATCATACATACGCCATCGTAAAATCATGACGACGGTAATTGCGCTCTAATTGGCGGACAAAGTGTTCTTGGGTTTTTCTATCACGAATTTTTCAGTAGCAGCCATTGAGTCTAGATTTGTACCCGGTTGATGGCAATAAGCTCGCCCCGTATTAAATGAGACTTACACATAACTGGCGAAATGTGGGGGTGTACTATTACACTTCTGCCTCATCCTTCGGGAATTACAGGCGTGATATTATGTCACCATGGTTTTGATTACCAAAACCATCAAAGTAATTTTTCGATGTCATTGCTTACGATCACAATTTCATTAGCAGACTTGGGCCCCAGTGAAAGCCTTCAAGGTAGCAACGTTCGTTTTGTCTTGACTGTTTACAATAGGAGGGAGTCACGCTGCGAAAGTAAATAAAAAATAATATTATGATGTTTATCGCCGTATACGCAAGCAATATTATCTATGTTTATAGCCGCTTTATTTGTTCAGCGTGATATTTTGTGAGCAATCGGTTTAACGGTAGCGTTTATTTTAATGATTATGTTTTGTTTATGAACGATGAAATGAAGGTGAAAAGGTTTTGTTCCGATAATAATGTTTTAAAGGTGTGATTAGTATGATTGTATGTTATTAATAATTATGTAATGGTGTGGTTGGTAACATTGAATTTTTCTTAGAACTAACTTAAGAGACTTTCAACTGTGTTTTGATATAATTGGTTGTTAGTACTAACGATACTCTTGTATCGTACTAACAACCAATTACATCGTCCTCTAGGACGTCTTATCATTGTTCAAACTTTACTACTATAGCAAATACCATGTCTGCTAAAATAAAAAGTCCAGATTATTTTTTTCAAGGATGACGCCAAACCACATCGGTCTTTTGCTACGACAGCGTAGTTCGCGTAGCAGTCGTGTAGCACACGTTGGCTACGTCGTAGCAGCTGACTACAAAAACTCGTTATTAGTCAATACAATTTTATTTCAACACGCTTTTGTTAGCTTTTAGGTACATAAATTCCTACATAAATTCCTTTACAAAATCGTGTACGCCAAAATCTTTCAAAGTTCGCTGTCAAATTCACAAGAGTACGAAAAAAATCCTTTCAAGGACAAACAATCTGTATCAGACAGGTATGTTTGGCACGACATTGATGCGGGTAACACAGATAAAGATTTCTCTTTCAGGCGTATAATACCAATTACGAGAGCTAAGTGAGTGTTAGGTAAAATATAATTCTTTTGGATATCACGTAATTCAATAAATCCCAATGAAAGGGATCACAGTTTTTCCCACTCGACGTAATATCGCATTCCGTTCGTCATAAAAACAGGCCCATCTATTCGACGTAGATGTATGGTAGGTAATAACTCACGTCAATATTCATTCTTGTCAAACAAATCGTAAAACGTACGGTATCCAGGTTTCAGCCGAATTTGCTTTACAATGATTTAACATACAACTTTTGTAACGACCAGGTTTGATTTAAATTCCATATTTGACAATTCTAATAAATCTGGCCACGGTTATGGATTTTGCTTCTAATAAGTCAGAAATCAAGATTTGGCTTCTAAACTATTTGTAGGTATTGTAATATAATTAAAAAAAATAACAAATAATCTACTAATATGTTGCGTGGTCGACTGAGTCAGATTAAACAGTCGACGACGATGACTTATGACTTAGGAGCACAAAATATCCTGCAGGGGTTGCGGGACTGTTCGAAAGAGATACCGTGGCCCCGGAACATAAAGGGCGATGAAGGAACATGGATGGGTTTTAGTCAGTAAAAGTCTGACACTTCCTCCTGCCACGCCCAGAGCGGGAGAAGTCATTTGATGATTTCCAATCCGAAAAAATAAAATAAAAAAAGGAGCACAAAATATCAGTCATTGTAAGACTTGTACTGAATTACTGCTCGTTAAAATATTTGTACCAACCTACTTAATATCATCTGGAAATATTAATATTTTGCATCGCCTTTGAAATCAAAAGACCTAGTATTTATTCTTAGCCAGCAAAAAATGTTTACTTTTTTTTTTAAGATAAGAAATATTAAAGAATTTCCCGCTGAAGTAACAACATAAAAAGATGATTCTTTTCATCCTTATCTTTTACGATCATCCAAAAAATCTGCTTGTCGACCTAAAAATGCTAAAACTTTGTACATTTAGGATGAGTGACTTGAGAACTTAATGTAGGTTTAGCAAAACTTACACTTCGTTACAAGTATTTGCTGCAGTACTTTACAAGCATTTTTGAAACTTTTACTTAATGTTATAGGTAGTGACTGAGTTTCATCTTTTCGTATAGAAAAGCAATGAGTTCCGATAAGGTTTGGCATTGTGTTTGTGTTTCTATACATTTAAGTTTATTTTCAGAACAATTTCGTTTTTCCACAAACTCGCAAAATGAAAAGAACAAGTGAACCCCCATACAAAACTGAGCATTCTCCTTTGAATTTTAAAACGCAGTGCTTAAAATATTTTTGTTTTTTTTTTTTTAATTATTAACTGCAACATATCGTAGTGTTTTCGCAACGTTAATATACCAGTTATTATTAGTTAGTACACTATTTCTTAATATCTAAACTAAACACAGCTCAGGGATACATTCTGAAACATTTTCGAATCTAAAAGTTGAGATAACTTATCTGCGTTTTGAATGAAAAATATTCATATCTGATTAAGAAAATCCCAGCATGTCTTTAGTAATTTGCTATCTTTCTGTATTTTGGTACCCACTTTCATAAAAAAAAACATTTTGTAAACTAGAACTGTACTTAGAAAAAAAAAAGTGGCTGAATGAATAGGCAAACAAAATAGAGATTGTTTAAATTTAAAAAAGGGAAAATACTTTCACATAAATCGAAGTCTTTGTTAAACAACAATAGTTAAACCCGTGTCCACAAAAAAGGGGAAATCCCTTTGCATCCTTTTTACCATGCATTTGTAGATAACGTATTTCACAGTCCCTTTTTACATTATCCATTATGTTAATCTAAGGTCAACGGTTTATCGTGTCTGAAATTCTGAATGGATTAAACGAAAATGTTGTTTTATCACTCCATTTTAGAAAAAGCCTTGAATTTTGACACATGACAAAGGGAGCGATACTTTTGTGTTTCCTTTGCAGGCTTATCCGCGGTGAGACCAGTTTGTATATCAGACACCTTTCGCTTGATGTTTTAACGTTCACGTTGTGTCTTTTATAGCTGCATATTTTCGATATTCGCTTTGCTAGATACCGCATCAGTTCATTAGAAAATTAATTTGGATTAAATATTTATTTAGTTTGTAAATATTTTAAAGTTGGAATAACATTAGGTATACTTATTACTTTGACTAAAGCAAAATTAGGGAAAATGCTAATATTGAACTTACTTTAAATATCATAGATGAAGCAAGCCACATTTCAGCTATGTGTGTTCTAGTCAAGAAAATAGTAGAAAGTAGTGCAATTTTTCCCATTTTCTTAGCGCTGTACTTGAACTAAGCGCTAACTTGCCAAATAGCCGGAGTTACAAGCGAAAATGACTGGAGATAACGCAAATGAGATGAACTTTTTAGAGCTGCTTTTATTAAAAGGAGGAGTCTTTAAAATTAAGGATGTTCTTACCTACTATGACAGTGTAAACTTAAAATGTCATTTACGAGATATATTCCGTGATTATCATTACTTTTGAGCTCCCGATATTTCGACGCTGTTGCAAATGCCATGATCGCGCGGTGACTGGAGAATGCGGGTGGATGGAAAAAAAATAGCAGCCGGCAACGTTATAAGTACTCCACAAAACCTGGTGATACTATGAGTGTGTTTTGCCGTGATTTAGTGTCAAGTTCCAGTAGTGCGCGTAGCAAAAGACAACGAAAGAGGGTAGACAGATTTGTCTGCTCCTTACATTTTTCCATCCACCCGCGTCGAAATATCGGGAGCACAACAGTAATGATAATCACGGAAGATATCACGCAACTTATGTGACATTTTAAGTTTAGTTATAAGCCGTGAAAGCTTAAAACAGTGTTTGACAGTGTATTAGATTTGTTATATCAAAACCTCAGAATGTTCCGTTTAGGTATAGGCAAGTCGTCAAGTAGTCGGTTTTTCTTTTGTGATCTTCTATTTACCAAACTTATTTCGCCAATATCCAAGATAATGATCTGCCAACTTTAGTTCTAAACGAGTGCCAAGTGCTGTCCCAGAAGAAAACCTAGCCTTGCTTTCACTTGGCAACTATTCAGTTTTTTAAGTATAAACTGACACATACTTAGCGGTAGCCACGGGGCATGAAGCAAAAACTTTTGTAGTGGAAGTAATACTTAAAACGGTTCGGTGCCTGATGCTTTTTTTGTTTCGAACTTTTCTGTTACATGAGCAAGGATTTCTAAACCTTGTTATAGTTGTGCATTTTGAAAAAGGGCACTCTAAAAACCATTAAAAATGTCATTTTTGCACCTTAAACTGTTGCAACGCATAAATGTGAAATAAAATTTTGGTTTTTGACTGGACATCACTGACGGACACTTGAGTAATATGGAGGTGTCCGTATCCAAGGTCGCGTCCGGCAGTTCGTTCGTATCTACCTAACGGTTTCATCAAACTTTAACACGAAAAGTGTACCCATGAGTAGGTACGATTAATTTCGTGGTGATTCTCAAATTCAAATAATTTAATTTCGTTTTAGTTATTTTTGTTTTTTTTTTTCTCGTTGCTCTTGTTACATGATTGTTTTCAACTCGCTACGGTCGAGAAACTCTTATTTTGTTGCTTTCATCATTCTCTTGCCTTATCCCAATTTATTTGGGGTCGGCGCAGCATGTCTTCTTCGTCCATACTTTTCTATTACTCATCATCTCATCAGACACCTTGTAAACTTTGTTATAAAGTTTACAAGGTGTCCTTAAGAAAACACAAAGACTTTCGATAATAAAAACCTAGTATAATTAAGATGTGATATAGAGACAGATATCAGAAAACATAGACATGCATGGCCTTTTCCTTGCCTCCCTTTGACGTAACTCAAACGAAGCAGAAATTTTTTTTAGCTCCGGAATACCAAATGATGCTCAATACATTTGGCTTGTACCTTTTTTTCTTAACCCTAAACTGCTGGAGGTCTCTAAATAAAACCTTTTGTACCCTTTACCCCACTTCGTAATATCCTTAAGATGTATACCACAGATGTTATCTGAGAGCCCATAACAAAAACCCTATCATAAAGTTTGCAAATTACATTTGAATAGTACCAATACCATTTTTAAGTGGTACCATTGGTAAGTGTTTCTACACTTACAGATATTGTTATTCTTTTCCAGTATTTCTATAGTAAAAAAAAAAAACAAAAATATATGTAATTCCGTGTAACACATTTTTTTTTCACCCAATGTGTTTGTTTGTATTGATGAAATTAAATCACAAATAATGCTATTTTTGTTGTTATTTTTTTTTTCAAAATTGCTGCCTCTTCAGTCTTTATAAATATTTTGCTATATAGCACATTAACTTACAGATGACGAAATATAACAAAATAGGTCAACACAAAATGATTTCGTCTTGTTTATTGATTCAGCAAAATAATTTACCATAAAAGTCCCGTAAATAACTCTGGCATGAAAGAAAATATTTTAGGAGTGTATCAGTTCCGGATTTTTCTTAGAAAAATGTATGCTTATGGAGTCGCAGAATCAGTGATCTGGAAACCTGTCACTACATCCCAACATTCTTTATGTCAAAGTGTTTTGGAGTTTTTGTCCAGAGTTTTTAGGTGGCTGAGAAAATGCGTCGTGATTTTTTTATCGGAATTTCTACCACTCTCCTTTCTTTTGAATATTATTATGTTTCAGAAATATTAAGCATTTCGGCATGGTGCAGATTTCTTATTTCAAAAAAAATATAAAAGTATTATCTTAAAAATAAAATACGCCTTACGCAGAAAACCTTTTTTCTTAAAATCATTTTAATGTAAAAGTAAAACCAATAAATTTCAATAACGAAGTCATAATTCTATCAAAACATTACCACAAAAAAGAAATATTTTAGCTCCAAACAGAATTACCGAAGTCTCGTTACTAATACTCGAACTGTCATATGTTTTTATTAGCGACGGAAAAGTTTTTCCGATACTCGCATTTACCGAAGTAAAATAAATCTAAGCAATGAATTACCAATTTTCTTCATAACGGAGTCGTGACTTTCTCAGTTTTAACCCTTTCAGTGGCTAAGTTCGTTCATTACGCAGCAAGGCTACCAAGTTCTTGCCGAGTGTCGAATATTCCGAAGGAGCAAATGGGAATTTGTTTAGTTTATTTTGATCAACGCCACGGTATTAAGCGGTGGAGGTGGTAATTTTGCTTTACTAAGTAATTAATACATTTTACTTGGGAACAGATTCACTAAAATGATACAATGCATTACTTAATTTAAATACTCCCCGATAAAAAAAAATTGTTCGAATCCGGATAACTCTGTAAAAAGTAATGCGTGGTCATACTATAGTATTTATGCTATACTTACACTTTATATTCATAATTTATAATACTATTTATCATCCTTTTTATTTGTTTATATTTTTACACTCAACAGATTGATATAATTACGACTCAAACTTAAAAATTGCTGAAATAAAATATCATAATTTTCATGTCAAACTGTCAATTACTTTTTAATTCTCTTCCTACATTACTCTATGATGATTTTTGGTTTATAAAATTTAAATAATTTTTATCAATATGCTGCTATTGTATTATAGAGATTATTACGATTGTTTACTAAATAACTTTAAATTAAATTATATTTATAAAATTCTTTACGCACTCATGGATATATCCTGGCCGACTACACTTGTCAGATGAGATGATGGCCACAAGAAAACTAATATTTGAAAAATAAAAAAAAAGGAAGACTACTTAAAAAACGAGCTGACGAACCGCTAGAGAAAGTCTACTATCTGGATTTGAATCTGCATAAGAAAACAGTTTGGTTTCTCGTACATATCTATATTACCCAGGGGATTCCACTAAAGATTCCGCCTGGTGTCTCTTCTCCCGATCTTCGGAAGTTATCTACAGATCTGGAACCTCTACTCCCGATCTTCTGAAGCTGCTACTTGTCTCGCCTGCCTTACTACAGGGCTGACCTGGAGATCTGCACGACGCCCTTCCTGCTGAGGTTTCCTAAAACGGAACCTCGAAGTTGCCCAGGTATTGACCAGCTACCCTGACGCCTGTTCCCGTCTCTCCTACAGTGCTGAACTTCATAACCAACTAAGTGCGACACCTAAAAAAACAATCCTAGAGTGCGTGCTAGGTAGGTTTTTAATATTTTGCTGTATTTTTTATCCCTAATACTAATCTTTCCCTAATTAAATTTTAATTGAACAAGTCTGCTTATCCTTTTATTTAATAGGAGCAAGTAGATTTGTTAAAATACACGAAAAACAATAAAAAATATATGCGTCGACTTGAAAACCTCCTCCTTTTTTTCAGCAGTTAAAAAGTTAGCAAACTATCATTCTTCTACAATACACCAAAAAAAACCTGTTTGATCGTCTCATTTTCCATGTAGATTTATCTTTCTGTTTGAACGTGTACCTAATTCGATTTACATTCAAAACTTTATAGGCAGGCATTATAAATTAAGCATTTAAATTGCAAAGAAATAAATATAACCTATTGGCCAGCTGCAAGTGAAAGTTCCCTTCCTACCTCCACGTATAATGATGTATGATTTTGCACATGTTTCGGGGCACTGAGCCTGTTCCTCTCAACTTGGTAATGAGAACAATTTATTCTAATTATTTTCTGCTGCCTCTCTTGGCTCACCGAACGCTTTTACGTATATTATTTTTGATACATTGTATACTACTTTTGTTACCCACGTTCTGGTATGGAATTTTTATCCACCGGATGAATTTTTGAGATGAGGAAAAAGTGTAACAAAATTCTGAAAAAAGTTTTCAAGAATACCCTTGGCTTTTCCCACGGGTGCCGTAAAATGCGAATAAGATATAATTTTTGTACATATTTAAGTCTCAAATATTAAACGCAATACCACCTAGAAATTAGGGTTTTTTTTTTGTGAACCGCATGTCATCATCTATATGGGCTTGTGTCCTGAAAAAATCTAGATAGATTATCAAAAAATATTTGACACGTATTTTTTCTTTTGTTACGTAAACCATAATTGACGAAGATACGACGCTTTTAAAATTCTCAATTCGTCACGCCGTGCTATAATTTTTAGTCCATTGTGACGTCACGAGCCCCCACTCCCGAGTTTTGGTGCGTTTTGTCTTTGTCAATCATTATCATTCTCTTCCAATATATCCCAATCGTTTGGGGTCGGCGCAGAAAGAAAGAAAGAAAAGTATTTATTGAACTTACACAGGACATAACAGAAACAAAAAGATTGAATAGACATGATAAAATTATATAAAAAGTAAACAAGAGAAAAATAAAAAAAACAATCAAAATGGTCCTGTGCAAGGCCAAAAGGCTTCTATCTCAGCAAGGTGCTGTGACATTTAAAAAAAAAATCCCTTCGGCAAGTCGCAGGAGGAGGTAGATTTTGAAGAAGGTTTCACCCATATTTATTCTGGAAATTCAGAGGCAAGCCACAGCTGCGCTGGCCGATTTTTTGTTTGAATTTTGGGGCATTCCACGTGATGCGGACAGGTAAAAAAATTTGATGTGTCTGACTTTAGTAATATTCGATTTAGTTGTATCTATATAAGTCCTCGACCCAGAGATACAATATTTTTGCGGTACAACATATAGTTAACGAGTTAAAGGTCATTGAACTTTTGGCTAACTAGCAAGTATGCGCTACTTCAAGCCAGAGTACCAAATACTACACTACTACAACAGCCCATAACGTCCACTGCTGGACATAAGCCTCTCCCATGATGGGAGGAATTTGCCGTAATCTCCACGCTTGGCAGGCGGATTGGAGATCGCAGTGATGAAAGACTAACAGAAAACGCTGCTGCCTATTCTCTGGTCTACGGAGGCGCAAGGTGTTCTGCCTCAGACATTAGTCGCCTTATACGACACCCGTGAGTGTAATGGGATGGTTCTATTCTACTCTGCCGGATACCACACGGCTAAGAGTACCAAATATTGTACCGCAAAAATATTGTATATCTGGATCGACGACTTACAACTCAATCGAATAATACTAAAATCGGACACATCAAAATTTTTTACCTGTCCGCTTCACGTGGAATGCCCCTTTTTTTGTTTTTGTTAGAAGTACTTACCTCCTTTATGAATACGTCAGTTGCCAAAAGACTTGGTCGTCATGGCAACGAATTTGTTGATGTTTGACAATTAAACGTCATAATGGTTATCATACATTTTAAAATCCTCCCATAAGAGTTTAGCATGGAATTAAAAACCCTCAATTTTTCAGTTATTATTTTTTATTTCGAAAACTATAAGTTTTATCGCTAAACTTTAAAAGTAAAATTGTAGAGTAAACAAATTGCTTAAAAAAAAATGCGGCGGTAAAATATTTACCGTTTCGGAGATATAATTTTTGTGTCTAAAAATTTTGGAAATTTCGACCCCCTCCCCAAGTTAGGGGTTGCATCAAAAAAGTTAATATTTAAAAGTTGTCCGTATTCTTACTCTGAATGATAAAAATGTTAATTCTGTTGCCATTTCTCCAATCTGCTCTGGATATCAGGTCCATCTTCACCGACAAGAACAATGACGTCCGCAAACAGCATGCACCAGGGTGCCTCTTCCTGGATGTCCGACGTTAAAGCGTCCATAATGAACAAAAAGAGGTAAAGACTTAAAGCCGCCACTTAAGGGCGCGGGCACTTAAGCCCTTGATGCAAGCCTACAGCCACACTGAACTCATCGGTGTTGCCAGCAGCTGACCGGACGTAGGTACAAGATTGATTGTACATAGCACGAATTAACTCTACATACTTCCCAGGTATACCTTTCTCTTTCAAGGCCCACCACAACACATCACGAGGTACCCTATCATACGCTTTCTCCAGATCAATGAACACCATGTGCAAGTTTTTGTGTGCACGTCTGTACTTCTCGCATAATTGGCGGAGTGTAAAAGTGGCGTCCATTGTTCCTCGACCTCTCTTATTCTTTTCTCTATCACTTTCTCCCATACTTCAATACTATGTGACATGAGCTTTATCCCCCGATAGTTGTTGCAGTCCTGCACATCACCTTTATTTTTGAAGATGGGCACTAGCGAACTATTGCACCATTCTTGTGGGCGCTCCTTTATACAACAACTTATTGAAGAATAAAGTCAGCCACATACATCCGTCTTCTTTTAAACACTTCCATACTTCTACTGGTATTTCATCAGGGCCCATGGCCTTCTCCTGCGCCTTAGCCCTTAACTTTTCTCTTCCAGACTCTTTTGCACCTCTTCATTCCACCACCATGTATCCTTATCTATCATACTTTTCCCTTTTGATTCTCCAAACACATCTTTTGCTACTCTTCTTATACAATCCGCCATCTCCTTCCAACATTCATTCACAGATTATCCTTCCATATCCAGCATATCCTTCATTTCAATCATCTTATCTACTACTTAACTCTTAAAAATACTTGCATATTCTTCCTTTTCTATCATACGCCATCTGATTTTGGGCGGGGCCGTTCTTTGTTTCTACTGGCCGAGACACTCATTTTTACCTCCATTATGACCAATCTGTGTTGGGAGACTAAATCTTCGCCTGGCAGCACTTTACAGTTTTTGATTTATTTAAGACTGTCCCGTTTAACCAGGAAAAAGTCACTTATAAATGTAATAAGATGTTTGTCTCTTTTTTTATAGCACGTATTTGTTATTCCAGGTAACCATTATAACATTCCACTATAACCAGGTCGAAGGCAGACGCAGCTTGAAGCATAGTCTCACCGTCATTGTTACGGTCTCCATACCGCCAACCGCCATGCACTCTCTCATACCCATCCTTGATTCTTCCTACACCCCACATACACTTCTTTACTCTCTTGCACATCCAACATCACTCGATCAAAGTCTTCCCAGAACTTCTCTTTTACGCTATCCTCACTTCCTGACTGGGGTGCATACACACGAACTACATTAAGCACCAAAATATTCAGAATCTTTTTTACAGCTATCACTCTATCGCTCAGTCTTTTAACATCCACCCCACATTCTTTCAACTCACTATCCAAAACTATACCCGCACCATTTCGCGTGCCATCGCTCCCACAGTAATAAAACTTAAATCCTTCTCCTATCTCTCTTGCCTTCTCACCCTTCCACTTAGTCTCTTGCAGACACGCTATTTTTATTCGTCGCCTTTTAAGAACATCTGCTAATTCTCTTCCTCTTCCAGTCATCGTATCTACATTCCAGCAAGCACACCTCATTCTTACATCTCTTACTCTCCAAGCTTGCCTCTTACATCGCACCCTCTTACATCTGATGCGACAACCCTTGTCCACTTTCCGCAGTGGTGTTTTATCTTTGTCAATATTCATTGATTTACAAAAATATAAAATACGTTTTGCAATTTATTAATGGTGGAAACTAGCCTATTATGCATTTATAAGTAATCAATGACACACCTTGTTTTAATCAATCGGAATATCTGTACGTACCCTCACTAAAATAGGTTTTGCCTTGGCCAGACTTTTGACAGATTTTTGACAGCTTTGTTACAAAGGTTTTGTTACATACTCTTCCCATGGATAATTGTAAACACGTGGAGCCTAAAAGTGTCAGAGTCGAAACCAAGGTTCAATTTAAATGTCGAGAAAAAATGACATTTAGTGAGTGTTAGTAATTATTAAAAAGCAATTATAAGCTTTAACAGTGGGTTTTTTCCTTCTGTGACATGAACGTAAACAGAGCGTTTATTTTTGAGCGTACTTATTTAGGTAAAGCTAAACGCCGTTTTATTTATTCGTAAGAAAATAACATATTGTAAATAAATAAACAACCATTTGTTTTTCCATTTATTTAGCTTTCAACATTCATTACATAAAATGAGTACTTAGTTAAACGACAAGTCTAGCTCCAGTTTCACAACATACCCAACTACAAAACCATTAACATTTAACGTTAGCTTGAAAGCTAACCATTAAACGAAAAATTCACATCATTAAACGGGCGTTTAATTTTAACAGCCCGTCAAACTACGCGTAGTATCTGTCTCCACATTACTCTGTGGTCCACAAACGTACGTCACCGCTCGTAGTCACAATATTGCGGTTTGTCCGCATGATAAAATACGCACAGATCTGTATTATTACTGTAGCGACTATAGAATTGTTATTATATAATAATTATATAAACATGGTGTAAACGGACCCTTTACAAACCGGCAAACAAGCATTCTGTACATTAAACTAAGTAACTCTTCGCAGAAATGATTGCTGGACGACTTTTTTTTGGGGCGAACATCACGTTTTACGGTAAAACTCAATGTAATGCACTCAAAAAATTGTGCTGATGGACGCATTTAATAGTAAACGGATTATGGAGGTATTTAAAGTAAAGGAGACAATTTTTTTTAGGCCCTCTTCGATGTTGCATAATTATAATTCATATTACATCAAAAAAGTAACCATTTTATTATAGTAATAAACGAAAGACCGTTAGCCGTGTGGTATCCGGCAGAGTAGAATAGAACCAACCCATTACACTCACGGGTGTCGTATAAGGCGACTAATGTCTGAGGCAGAACACCTTGCGCCTCCGTAGACCAGAGAATGGGCAGCAGCGTTTTCTGTTAGTCTTTCATCACTGCGATCTCCAATCCGCCTGCCAAGCGTGGAGATTACGGCAAATTCCTCCCATCATGGGAGAGGCTATGTCCAGCAGTGGACGTTATGGGCTGTTGTAGTAGTAGTAGTAATAAACGAAAGATAACATAGAAACGAAACCGGAATCTTAAAATCATAATAAATAAGTTATATTATGATATTGTTTGCGAGTCAAATCATTCCTGTAGTGGTCAATGTCATTTGACAGGAAATACTTACGTAAATAGGGCCGTTTTCCGTTTACAAAAAAAAAAAAAACGGTATCCATTGCCTGCTTCTATTGGTCTGCTTTAATTATAATAGAAATCTAATATAATATAAAAAGAAATATTCAACTGTGAGCTTTTTAATGCTATTTTTAAAGGTTTCCGCTAAAATATTTTAGATGGTATAGAAAATCATCATGTCACGGGACGTTGTAAATCCGTCTTTTTGGTGGTTGACAGACAACTTCATTTGACATTTACTCTTTCCGTTTATTTCGGTCTTCGTGAAAGTGTTTCTGCGATTTTTTCGCAGATAATAAAAACTATTTTATAAAAATGGCATCTGCTGGTGGTTGTGTTAATTGTGCAGTAAGATTTCAACGCAATGTGTGAACACAATTACTTTCATATACTGCTACAGACGTGTTATTGTTATTGTTTATTGTTAGATTCACGTTTTCATTTTCGATTTTGTCATCATTCAGGTTAGACATGGCTTAGCTAATATTACCACTGTAATCTAGAGATTATAAGGAAGAAATCTATATACGTTTCATTAATATCTGCTACAATTTATGTGGGTGGCATGTTCTCCAAACAAAAAAAAATGTCTCCTTTATGACCTGAAAAACTAGTAAGATTTGAAAAAAAAACTTGTGAAAAAGCTGGAACTTTTACCTCCAATATGGAGATATTAGAGGTCAAAGTTCCAACTTTTTCTAACTAGTAGGTTCCGTAGGGTTTTTCTAACTGGTAGGCTAGGTAACTAGTAGGTTCCCAGGGTATGGTCCAGAACAAAAAAAAAGCGCAATGACGCGAAGAACAAGTGCCTTTCGGCTTCGTTAAGGGTCTATTTACACCCTAGTCACCCCCAGCTAGATAGATCAACAACCAGAAAATGGTGGTTGGGTCAGACTGGATGTGAAAAAGGGAGGACTGGGGGCGGTACCGTAGCTTCGAAGAAGCCTAAATTATGTCCAGTTGTGAACTGTGATAGGCTGAATTGATTGATGAAAATATAATTTTTGCTTTTTCATTGAAAACTGAAACCAGTATTAATTAATTATAGTCTGAATTTAGAGAGGAATATCTGGAAACAAATAATATTGCCGGCATTACGCAAACTTTTGCTTACACGTGCTACGCGTAGGTATTTTCCGATAAAACAGTAAATATAGAAAGTATAGGATGTTTATATGTATATTAAGTATGTATTTACAAACAAAAAGTATCTGTGTAGTATATCAACTATCTGGTGTCCACAACACAAGCCTCGTTGCTTAGTGTGGCACTGGATAGCGCTGTGTGTAATGTCCAGCGATATTTATTTATTTATTTATTTATTTATACTTGAACCTATATCCATTAAAAATCGAAGATTCATATCAGAATTTATATTTGAGTAACCTGAGTTCAAAATGGAACTCGCAATTAAATCAATTTCGACCAAACCATTCATTACTCAAGTAATGATTAATATCGCAGGGGCTGCTTACCTCTATTAATACGTACTAAAATATCTTCATAGATATGCATTCACATTCCGGATTGCGTAAGCTTCAGCAACTCAATGCATTGTTTACCAACAGAAGATCCTGTGGTTTCGTTTAGAATGGTCGACGTTTTGATTCCGATTCAATTAAATGCTATTGCCATTTTTCTAGTCTATTTTAGTGCTGTATTTGTTAATACGTTTGAAGTTTTTAGATTGCGAATTCGTTTTACTTCGTTTCCGACTTCGAATTCGCGTAGCTTCGTTAACGTCGGTCATTTGTTTGGAAGACCGAAAGATGCCTTTGGCTCGCGACTGAGGTATTCCTCAGAGCGCACCTATTTCTGAGCGCAACCATCTAAGCGCAACTAAATTATTCCTCGAAGCGCAACCTTTGGTTGCGCTCAAAATTTTCAATTTAAAATATTACATGTTTATTCCTCAGAGCGCAACCATGCATGATAAAAAAATAGAGAGGGGTACGATGGATTTATTAGTTATATCGATAGACAGTTTTAAATCAAAATCCCTCACCCTAAAATATTCATCTTAATAACCAGTTAAGCTGCGTTCACACAAAACGCGTTTAATATCCGACTATTTGTGAGAATGTTTGAAACCCAACAAATAGCACTTGAAGCTGTTTTTCACAGACAGCGACCGCTTGGTGTAAACGCGGTCTTAGTTGCATTCAAGCCTCGCTACCTCAAATGTGTGTATCTCAGTGTATGAATGTTTTAAATGAAAATCTCATTGAAGTATATTTTTAAAAACAATCGATAATGTAATGAGTGGAAAGACCATCATCACCATCTTCTTGCTCTTGTCTTATATTTTATTTGGGGTGGTTGCATGTGGTACATGTTTTAGTTTTCCATTCTCCCCTGCCAACCGTTACGCTATCATTTACTCCTTTTTCTTTCAAATCATTCCTCACACAATCCTTTCATCGTTTTCTTACTTTTAATCTCCCACTCTATTTATCACATCCATATCCATTGATATTCGTCACTCTTTTAGTCACATGTGATTTTTCACATGTTTATACAAAGATATGAGGCACAATTACTAAAAATACTTAATAACCCTCCTTTTGGGCTTCGCTGTCGGGGTACGCCCATTGAAGACATTCTAATATCGTTTCTTGAACCAGTTGGTAAGAAATTTCCATTACATCTGATTTTGTTAATTAAATTAAAGTAATTTCAACTTTATCACCCACTTTTCATTCAATATAAAAGCCAATTTCGTTTACCAAAGCTCCTAGTAATGTCGAGTAACGAAATCACATTGTTTCTTTCTGACGATAGTTTTGCTCCAAATGTGTCAGCCCATTAACATTCCAGTGGTATTGTAGTGAAATTCCTTGCTTCAAGATTCGCCCCAGATTCGGTTTTCGGGTCGTAGGCTATTGTACGACATAGATTGTGGACTATTGTTTATAAATTAATATCCGGGTTGCGATGCTAATAACAGTTTGTGGTCATTATAAATCATTGTTTATCTTATTTGTAACTATCTTGATATAACATTGGACGATAGTATAGTATTGCTGTATTTGGAAGATACAATGTATTGATGTGAAACAAATGAATATTGAACAAATGATATACTCACCCTACGCGGCGGGTCTTGCGACACGACTTGCGTCAAAAAGGACACGGTCGCACATCATTTGTCGCCACAAGACGCGTTACGCTGAATCGTGGCGTGACACAGTCACGTTTCATTTGTTTTCTCCGCAGTTGCTGTCACTATACGCTTGTTGCAAGCGGCGTGCGGTGAGTTATGCTGTGAGCGGTGTGCTGTTAGCGGCGTGCGGTGAATGGTGTGCTGCTTCGCACATCTCTGCTTTGGTGGAGTCCGGCCCTAATTCGTAGATAGCGGGCTAGTGACGTGAAAATTTTAGAAGAAAAACGAACATCGTTTCGTTTTCCTCTTTGTTTGTGTTAAAAATTGTTCAAGTCCAACTTCTCACTACGAATACATAAACATAATCACGCCTGTAATCCCCGAAGGCTTAGGCAGAGATATACCTAATAGTACACCTAATTTTCTCCAGTTAAGTTTTAAGCCACATGTAATAGGGGGCAAGCCTGTTGCCATCAACCGGGCACAAATCCAGACTCCTAATAAAAAACTCAATAACACTTTGCCCGACCCAGAAATCGAACTCAGGACCGGGGGTTTCTTGCTCAGCAACTATGAACATTAGGCCTGTAAATTGCAAAACACTTTAAGTATTAACAGCATTCCAGGCACACTAAGTGATTCGAACGAGAATAGAATAAATAAAATAGACAATTTATTTCTTTTCGCTTTTTCGTCCATTTCTCGTGATTTCAATTCTGATGATTAATTAATAATCATCTAAACCAAAATACGGTAGGAAACAGAAACAGTATTTTGGAGCAAGAAATCTGAAACTAGGCCCGTTTTTAGTAACGATGAGCTCGACAATACTTGACAGAGACAAATTAATTGTAATAAAGCTGCTCAAGTTCACTGTGAGTGAAAAATAGGAATTAATTTTATGTCAAAATAAATTACTTACGAGAATAAATAGTAGTAATTTACTGTGCATCGTGGGAAATGACGTTATTATGGAGTATGTTTTGTATTGTATATTCAGAGTTAAATACAATTTGCCTATTTCTAATTTAATTATTGGTTTGTTTCCTATTGAAGCAAAAAATAACTTTACCATAGTTTCATCATCAGACTAATTCCAAGTTCTATTACTTACGAACATTACTAATAAATTATCTACCATGCTATGAATAGTGTTCATCAACAAATGAATACTGAAAGCAGACTAAACCATTATTACTCCACAACTCCATTGACTTGTGTTCATCATGTTCAAGCAACTTGTTTTGGAAATCAAAAATAAATTGAAACCTTATGTTAATGTAAACTTTGTCATGTTCTTCAGACTTACATCTGGCTTATACTATGATTTGAGCACTTCTTTTATTGTTTGTTTCATTGCAAGAGTTTATTGTACTTTGATTCTAATAGCTTGCCTGAACGATTTATTTTCCTCTGTTGCTAACTTCAATTCTTCGCCTTTGTCCTTGTACTTTTTAATGGTGACTACAGATGCCTTGGCAAACATTATGTACTCGTTAATCACTGCAGAGAAACAGGTGTTAAAGTTTTCTTCTACACTTCCAAAAGAATTATGTTTAAACAGTTTCATTTATGTCAATTTATTGATAACACATCTTGTATTAGACATTTTAGGAACGCTATGGCATTCTATTATGGACATTTTTACTATGCCTGTTTTAACAAATTTAACGGTATATCACAGTCGGCTATCATCGTTCTACATAAGTGATATGTTTAGGGCAACTGTAAGATCTCTAAAAACATCGATAAGTAAAAATTTTGAAAATAAAATGATGACTGACGAAGAGAAGATTGTTCACATCGGCACGTTTTTGAATGCTTTTATGAAACTTGTGAACAACGTTAATTCAAACGTCAAGATTATCAGGCTGAAGGTATGGTCTATAATTTCAAAAGTATCCTAATTACGTAGCTAACTGGTGCTTCTTGAGATAATATTTACACTTTACCCCGAAACTTAAAATTTTTGTAATTTATTTCAGATGATCTTTTATTTAATATTCAACTTTGTGGAAATACTGACTGTTTTATATTTTACTATTTCTACTAGATTTGTGGTAAGCCAAGTTTTAAAAATGTTATTATGGTTAAAATTAAATATTAACACTTGTCACGTCTGTGTTACTACTAACATTGAATGTTTAAAAAAGAAATACCAAGAAAGGAGCAATTTTTTTTTTGTGTATTTTGAGAAAATCCCGAAACTCGTACTAAAACTACATCTTTTTTAGAGCGTGATTTTGACTTCCTGGTATTTAGAAATACTGATTCACTTACTGATAACATGCGCACCTTGTGTATCTTTTGAATTTGCTATTAATGATCTAGATGAAATAAAGTCCATTCTTGCAGAGCAATTGTTGGTCTATGAAGGTAATTTTTACTCTTGTTTATCGTCATCATCATATTTCACCCTTATTTCCAATTTATTTGTTCGGAGCAGTATGTTTTATTTTCTAGTTACAGAAAAGTTGAAAGGGAATCGAATGTCTTGGTATGGGCATGTATTGAGGAGGGACTCATCGCATGTGACTAAAAGAGTGATGAATGTTAATGTAAATAATTGATAGGGGAGGGAGAGGAAGACCAAGAAAAAGATGAATGCACTGTGTGAGGAATGGTATAAAGAAAAAACCGGCCAAATGCGAGTTGGACTCGCGCACCGAGGTCCGTATAATCTTGTAGGTATTTGGTTATTAAACTACATATTAAAGGTTTTTCCCTTAATTTTTTTTTTCTCTTTACACGTGCTGTAAGACATTGCTTCTTGCCAAATTTCATGATTCTAGGTCAACGGGAAGTACCCTATAAATTTCGATTCCCTTGAGAGTGTATACGTATTTTGCGGCATAAACGGCCGTATCTTTTTTAGGGTTCCGTAGTCAACTAGGAACCCTTATAGTTTCGCCATGTCTGTCCGTCCGTCCGTCCGTCTGTCCGTCCTCGCTTAATCTCTGTGACCATTAGCACTAGAAAGCTGAAATTTGGTACCAATATGTATATCAATCACGCCGACAAAGTGGTAAAATAAAAAATGTTTTATTAGGGTAGCCATGTAAAGTGGGAAGTGATTTTTTTTTAATTTCAACCCTAACGTGTGATATATTGTTGGAAAGGTATTTAAAAATGAATAGGGGTTTTCTAAAATCATTTTTTGATAATGTCAATAATTTCGGAAATAATCGCTCCAAAAGTAAAAAACAATGTGTCCCCCCCTCTAACTTTTGAACCATAAGTTTAGAAAATATGAAAAAAATCTGAAAAGTAGAACTTTATAAGGACTTTCTAGGAAAATCATTTTGAACTTGATGGAAACAACAGTTTTTGTACAAAAAAGACAAAAAGTTGTACAATATAATTTCTGGACTAAGTTTGTAGTATATTCGTATATGCAAGCATTTTGGAGCGCGAACATAATGGACCTTTAAACTCATAAGTGGGAACACTTATTGTGACGGACGGGAACCCTACACTGAGCGTGGCCCGACACGCTCTTGGCCGGTTTTTTTTTAAGTTAAGTTAGAAGTTTAATTTGTTAACAGCTTTAAGGGACTGTAGATTTGAGTATAATTATGATTTTAATTTCAACTCGATACCTCCACGCGTTCTCGAGATAAAGGGTCTTGACAGACAGACGAACGGACTGACAACAAACTGATCCTATAAGAGTTCCGTTTTTATCGTTTTGAGGCACGGAAGCCTAAAAAGAAGTAACTGATAGCGTGAAGATTGACAGGGGAGAATGGGACGAGGGCAGGAAGATGAGGAGCATATACAGGGTGTAAAAGACCTCATCATGAAGCCGTCAACCAAGCATTCTATACATCAAGCTAAGTAACTTTACGCAAAAATTATTGCTGGGAAACGACTTTTTTTTTGGGGTGAAAAATCATGTTTTGATAGAAATCAATGTAACGCACTCAAAACATTGTGCTGATGGATGGATTGAATAGTACAGGGGTCGTGGAGGTGTTTAAAGTAAAAATCTTACATTAAAAACTTGTATTTAAAAAAAAAACTTGTCAAAAAGTTGGAACTTTGACCCCCAATATCTCCGAAACTAGAAGGTTCCCAGGTATGGTGTACAGCAAAAAAGTGATCGCAATGACGAGGAGAACAAGAACCTTTCGGCTTCGTTAGAGGTGTTTTACACCCTTTATTTTACTTTCTACACTTCCTGTTCCTTTCTAGACACATCATTTCATTTAATATGGAATTAAAACAAAATAGATCATGTTTGTGCTGTTTTATTAACTAAACCTTCTTTCAGACATAAATCTTCGGATTCGGTTGATACAAACTATGGACTATATTGATGCATGGACCGCTCAAAATAATCTGTGGAATGGCTTTCCAATGAATATGAACCTATTTTTAAGTGTCCTTAGTTTGTGTGCTTCTTATATTATAGCTGTATTACAATTTGCATATTAAATTATTTAAATAATGTTTTTATCAAACTAATTTAAATTAATGCAATTTAAATTGTTTTTTTTTGCACTAAGTCAATTTATAAACTAAAGTTTTCAATGTAGTTTGAAACATAAATGAAACTTCAATAAAGTTTGTGTATATTATTTTATGTTTTATTATTTGTTTGGCACCCCGCCAAGATCAAAAAAATATACTGTTACGTATTTGTAAAATCCATAGTTTAACCTACTAAAGATATATTTTTTATAATACGATATTCTTCGCCATTTTCGGTGCCAAAGGGCGAACCAGGAAACGTAGGAAGTCACGTATTCTTAATCCCACGCATACTTGCGTGGAATATCAATCTCAGTACTCCTGAAAAGTGTGACTTTGATAAGTAGATCACGTCGTTACCTTCTTTTTGCCAAGACAAAAAAGACACCCATTCTTACTAAACTTTTTCAGTTTCAGCGGCCTTTTATGCTCAACACAATTTGTAAAAGCTTTTAAAGCTAACCATCATTAATACCCGTCTTATTTATTAATTTTCTTTTAAGTAAAATTTCAGTGTCCTAAAACTTGTTCATAATTGAAATTATCATTATTTAGAACAGTAACGTAGGTACTTTATGGTCCAATAAAATGTTGGCCAAACTGACGGTTTAACTGAAGTACCGAAGGTGTTTTTACGACGTCGTAATTATTATCGTACTAAACAATTAATTGTGACGTCAAAATTTTAATGCCGGTCCTAGAATAAAATTAAACTGTACCTTAAAATAAACAACCACAGAGTATAATCTGAAGTGGTAACTCCTTAAGCGCCGTTCGAAAAAAGTGGGTGGGCTAAAATTAAAAATAACGGACCTACTGGGAAATGAGGCACCTTGAAAGAGGGCTCGTTATCTTCGACGTGGAGGTTTAAAGAAAACAATCAGCGGAAAACAAAGGAAACTGTAAGTGGGATAAATTCCAATCTTTTTTGAATTGAAAGATATTTTACGGGCAGACCTGTGATCTGCCTTGGGGACATTTTTTATTATTAGCAACACCAGAATTCTATTTTTCTTTGACGGTTATTAATTTATCTTTAAATATAAAATAAGAAATTGTATCAAATTGTAAATAACTTAGGTTTGACCCCAATATTTAGGGAAAGCTATTCAATAAAGTTCCTGCTAAGAGAGAGAAACAGCTGATATGTGCGCCCCTAAGATAGCTCATTAGTGGTGTCAGAGAGTTCTAATTAAACTTTCTAGCAACGTCCTATTACCCACTGCTCATGCGGTTTCATGATTCTGAATTAACTTTCCGAAGACTCATTTGCAGTCTAAATCTATGTATATCTATAAATTTTCTGGCCAGCCAGATCTTAAATTAAAACGTCGACTTTCATTCGAGTTAATAACTTGGAATAACACGTCTCCAACGGCAGCACAGAGACGTGATCAGGATTTTAATCACAAGCCACTGAGAAAAAGAACAGTTTATAAAAAAAAATATATTGTTTTCCTACCGTTTGGTCTCTGTCGTTACCATAATCTTTCGTGTGTTATTTTTAGGAGTCCATTTCATGGATTTATCTTGTGGAATTGATTAATTTCACTTTTTAATGCAATTTGATTGCACGTATGACTACCTCGTTGGTCAAGTGATCGCAAGCGCGACTGCTGAGTATGAGGTCTTGGGTTCGATTCCTGCGTAGGGCAAAGTGTTATTAGGTTTTCCTTTAGGAATTTGTCAGTAGCAACCACGGAGTCTGGATTTGTGCCCGGTTGATGGGAATATACTCGCTCTCTAATACATGGGACTTCAATATTTGAAACCTGGGTGTACTGTTAGGAACACATCTGCCAAACCCATCGGGGATTACAGGCTTGATGTTATGATGTTATTGATTGCACGTACTGTTTCAAAAGGAAAATCACTTATTATACAAGGAATAGTAGTAATATTGCAAATGCATTTAATAATTTCTTTATTGATCAAATACCGTCTAATTCTTTACCAACACGTGTACCTACTGATTTAATTAGCAACACGCATTCGATTTTTATGTCTCCAGTGCTACCTCAAGACGTAATAAGGGTAATACAGGCACTAAAAAGTACTAACAGCGTAGGGTATGATGGTATAGATACAAAAGTTATAAAATTCGTGTCTAATATTATTGCCGTACACATAAGCCCGATTATAAATTTATGCATTTGCTCTGGAATATTCCCCGACGGTCTAAAAACAGTTATTGTCAAACCACTTTTAAAAAAAAACGATAAAGAGAGTTTAGATAATTATAGACCCGTTGCCCTAATTCCCATATTTTCAAAAATTATGGAAAAGATTATTTATGAATCAATCAATAAGTTTTTATGTAAATGTAATATTCTATGTGATGAACAAAAAGGATTCAGGAAAAACAAAGGAATAAATATTGCTATTTACGACTTACTAAGTGTTATAATGGGCAATGTTGATAAAAAACTACCTATCTGCGCAATCCTCACAGATATGACAAAAGCTTTCGATTGTGTCCATCACGAAACCCTGCTTAATAAGCTTAACATGTACGGAATAAGAGGAAATGTATTAGACCTAATTAAGTCATATCTGAGCGGCCGTAAACAGTACACGGAAATTTCTAAAATTTGCACTAATACTAAGCGTGAGATAAAATATAAATCCGGAGCAAGACTTATAAGACATGGCGTACCTCAGGGTGGAGTTCTTAGCTCACTCTTATTCTTACTCTATATAAATGACCTACCTCATCACATTGAACACCCCATGGTCTTATTTGCTGACGACAGTACGGCACTAATTAAATGTACAGACATAACCAAATACGAACAGGACATAAATAATGCACTTACGGACATTGTGAATTGGCTTGACAAAAATAATTTAGTAATAAACCTGCAAAAAACTAACGTAATGCAGTTTTATCAACGCATATCAGTACCGAATATAGCGATAGAATATAATAATTGTAGTATAGACCAAGTAACAGTTGCGAAATTTCTAGGCATACTGATAGATAGCCAGTTGACGTGGAAACCTCAAGCAGAAGAAGTCTGTAAAAAACTGAGCGTTTCGGCGTATGTCTTACATAATCTAGCGAAAAAGGGAAGCATCACCACAACGGTAGTTGCATACCATGGTCTAGTCGCGTCCATTTTAAGATATGGAATAATCTTTTGGGGAAACTGTACCCTACGAGAACAGGTGTTCAAAGCCCAAAAACGATGCATAAGGGCAATACTTAACATGAAAGTGACGGATAGTTGCGTTCCTGTGTTTAAGTCCCTAAAACTTTTAACTTTCCCGTGTATGTATATACTAGAAATAGCACTCTTCGTTAAATGTAACATGCACCTTTTCACCTCAGTGTCTGAGGCTAGGAAGAGACCTATTAGAAGACAGTACAAACACTTACTACATGTTGAGAGATGTAATACTGCTTTGCTCAAAAAAAGTGTTATTAGTATGGGACCAATAATTTTGAATAAAGTACCCAATATTATTAAAAATGACACAATTCTACATTTTAAAAAGAGACTGACATTACTACTAATTTCAAAATGCTATTATTCAGTAAATGACTTTTTAAATGACACTGACTTGTAATTTAATAATTTAATGTATGGAATAATTTAATGTAATTTAATTAATATTGACATACCTAACGATCTTATTCTTGTAATGTTTCTCCGATTATTTTCAAATTGTATGTAGTAGATTATTTTTTTTATATTATGAAACTATAAACCATAATTTAATTTAATTTTAATATTCAATATATAACAATTTAATTAATGTTTGCATGCCTAAAGGTAGATTGTACAAGGCTCACCCATTTTACTGTAACAACTTATTTTATGTACCTGCAATCTATGCAAATAAATATGACTTTGACTTTGACTAATAGATACTAACTTAATTGATAAAAGCTGTTATGTATAATATAAGCGAAAGCAACTACGTTATTCACTCTTAGGAACTTTCTTTTTTAGTCACAATGCGAACAAATCTACATACTTAACTGAGATGTTTTACCCACGAGCCTATTCATCTGTTGTAGAAAACGAACTAGCAAAAGAATGGAGAGCAACATTTCTATGCAAAAATAAGCACCTTTAGATCCGTTAAAAGACAAAAAGGCTGAAAGAAAACAGTAGAATTCTTTTTCTCATTAATTTTCTAGAACTGCAACGAAGCAACAAAGAATCTATCTTTGTTCTAGGTAACGTTGTAGCTTAGGATTCTGTAAAGCCGCTCCCATACGGTCCTAATTTCCCTGGAGGACACCAGTATTTGTCACAGTCTATTCGTTACTCACGCTTACTTACTTCGTCGCAGAGAAAAAGTGTTCGAGTGCGCTAGTTGTATTATCTTTGACTGTAAAGTAACTGTCATAGTTAATACTGGCGTAGATAATAAAACGTTCTTTTATTTTTTGTTCCACTGTGACAGTAAATTACTGCAGCGCAATCACAAGGCAATGGCGTTAAAATTGTGAAAAATAACGTCAAGCTGCCCCCAAGTCAATCGAGGAGACTTCCTCAACTTTACAATCTTTGTAAATTACCCCGCGCACTAGCAGATGGCGCAGCAAAAGTATTTTGCATTAATATGGCTTGAGTTTTAAATTCGAATTTCTTGGCGACGGCAGACGAGAATCGGTCGGAAAATTCGATAACCCGCACTTCTGTCGCTTTACTACGAACTTTGATCTCTATCCTATTCTCTTTTTTGTTTGGATCTTGAGACCTCGGATAGTGTTTCGTTTTTCCTACAAACGACAATTTGCATAAATATCTAAACGGACGCCATATTTTATCATGATTCTTCGTGTTTGTCTGCGGATATTCAGGAACTACGCCAAGATATATGTTGATATCATCTAAATCATCATGCGGTAAACAACATAACGTAAAATAATATTATTTGGTAACCACAGAAGATACTCTTCCTATATGGAGACGCCGCATTATATGCAATGAATTCATGTTTTATTATAGCAGTTAAAGTAATAGGCGAAAGCATGAACCATAAATGGCTGTGATAAGGATGATAAATAAATATTAATACACATAAATAATATAATAGTTGTGTGTGTGTTCTCGTAAATTAAACTAAAAAGTTAACTTTTTCATAACAAACGATTAAAAAAAAATTCATTTGAAAAAGAAATTTCATTTACTATAAGAGAAGTAAAGTCCATTTGGGATAATATTCAATGAAGCCTATGGCCCAGCGCACACCGCTGGAGGCGCAGCGGAGCGCATTTGAAGACAACAAATTAATATAAACCTTAACTACCTCGATATATAGGTATAGCTCCGCTGCGCCTCCAGCGGTGTGCGCTGGGCCTATAACATAATTTACCCAGTCTAATTGGGGGTTAAAGTATTTATACAGACAAAGTCGCAGCAAACTACTAGTACACATATAATAATTAAGTGAATCGAACCAATACTCAATATGTTGAACACAAAAGCGTATTGAAAACAAACAATGCAGTACAATAAATACATGAACTTCCATTTATTTCCTGCCCACATCCAGTTCTATTAATATCGTCTATATTTGTACTATACAATATTATAGTACACCGAATACGAAATATGATTTTACGTGGTTTTAATTAGCAAGCACTGTGAGCCAACTTGCAGAACGCGCAAACAGTACTGTTCTATATTATAACGATGTGAGTTTCTTGTTTCTACTGCGCTACAGGACTGCATTTTGTTAAACGAAATTTTTATATTTCTGCTGTATCTTTCTGGGTATAGAGGTAATTTTCATATACTTCCTCGCTACGCTGTGTCGTTCAGACCTAATTCTGAAAATACTTTTGGGTACTTATTTTCCAAATGAAACAATTTATAAATTACATCGTTGTAAATTAGGACGCCACTACAAATATGCCAGTCTCTGTTTCAATCGTCGTGTATTCACACTTATTTATGTGTTTATACCGAATAGCACCTTTCATTTATATAAAAAGAGGTTACCGTACTCTTATATTCTCGTTCTTTATAGTACACAAAATTATATAGAAATATTGTAACAATATTTTAGCTTAGATACAAATATGAGTTTGTGCCTCGGAAAACACGGTCCTTTGGCTATCATATGTCAGATCTTTGACAGTCGTTACAGCTGGTTCTGTGGCCCGAAAGTCTGACAACCCAGTCTTACCAAAATACCTATTTAAAATTACCCAATCCTAACCTGGGCCTCCGTAAGTCAGATAGGCAGTCGCTTCATGTATAATACTAATATTCAGCTGCATCCCGGAAACCAACCCCAGATATAGTTGGGAAAAACCTATGCAGATGATAATTTATTGAATAAAAGTTCTTTTTTATATTGTTTTTATCAAATGCAAGATATGATTACGTTTTAATAGCAACTTAGATGGGCATATGGGCAGGATGTGTGTTCCTAGTCTTCAAAGGAAGACAAACTACCGGGAACCCCTATAAACACGTCAGATCCTCGCCCATCCGTCCTCCTAACTTCTTTTCTGAGATAAATCCGCCATAGCTGAGATTTATTGTAGAGGGTGCCAATTTATGTGAGAAGCTGTCCCAAATGTTTGCGTAACAAGATGGTGAACTTATAATACGGCATTATAAACAGATGTTATGTAATGAGGGATTTTCTTTTTAAACTCTTCCCTAGTCGCTGGATAGATGGCGCTGAACTTGGTAAGTTACTGCAAGGAATGGAACGTCACATAAGTTCACTTGGATATAATTGGAAGCTTATGCAAACGAAAGTGTTAGTCAAAAAGCGTAGATGACGTGATAATGTTTTGTTTTTTCAAGCGTTTTGACTTTGGCGCCTAGTAACGTAATCAGTTCAACGCCATCTACAGACTTCTTGGAAACTATGTTTTTTTTTAATACTCAAAAAGAAAACCTCTCATTAGAATTAATGGGTGACTAGCTTTTCTCCGCGGCTACGCTTGTTTAAATTTAGAATTTGACAATCAATTCGGGCTGTACTCAGCATGTTAAAATATAATGACGGATTTTCTTTTTAGCACTTCTCTAGTTGCTGGATAGATGGCGCTGAACTTACTTTAATGCAAGGAACGGAACGTAAAAAAACTGATTTGAACAATGCGCGAGAAAACTAGGCTATATTTGGAAGCTTAAGCAAACGAAAGTGAAAGTCAACGAGCGTATGTGTCGTGACGCAATGTTTTTTTTAACAAGCGTTTTGGCTTTGGCACCAACTAACGTAGTCAGTTCAACGCCATCTAGAGAGTTCTTGGAAACAATTTTTTTTAATCCCTCAAAAAGAAAACCTCTCATTCAATCATGATTCAAAAGACACGTAACGCCATCCATTATCATAAAAACGTTACTGTTGTTTTCCTCGGGAACAGTACTTTTTTCGGGATGAAAGGTATGACCGTTGCTGTACACCTGACAACGTACGCAACATTTCAGGATGAACGGCTCAGTGGTTTAGGCGTGAAAAGGTAACAAACAAACTTACTTTCACTTTAATAATATTAGTTATGAAGGATAGGATTCAGATTTGTTTAGCTAAATAGGTAATACTTTGCGGGTTTGTTGTTACTTAAATTTAAATTTGCTCTTATATTTTACAACATAAACTAAACAGATCAGACCCAGGTATTGCCCTACACCAAATACAGCTAATTTCTAAAATTTTTGTATTCACTTTCCCGGTTGCAAAGTTTACATGTTTGCTTTAAATGCATGTAGAATAATTAATAAACACGGCTTTCGCTCGCTGGCTGCGAAAGACTGGAAGGTAGGAGTGTCGAGTTGAAAATTTACGATCTTCATACGAACAAAAAAAGAACTGTTTTACATTTTGAAAAGTCGGTACATTTCCTGCGTTAGTTTCACTAAAGTCGGTAAGAAGGTAATTCCGAATTGTTTTTTTGGATTAAATAAATAGTTGTTAGGTTTTCAATTTTGTTCACTTGACATTTTTATTGACCAGTTTTTCTTGTTCTCAAACATAGAAAAATACTAATCCACTACTTCAAATTGTTAATGTTACTTTAACAAAGAATAAACGGTTAGTAGGTCTTTCCTTTTCTATTTTAAACATTTCATGCCGAGAACAACGCGCTATCTCCCATCTAAGTTCTTGCATAAAACCGGGTTGCCACCGAGGCTAAAAAGACAAATTTCAACAAATTTGCATATTACAAATAGACTATGTAAAACACCTATAAACTGACTTAAATATTCAAAACACTGTTTACCAGGGCTTTATAAAATTTGTCCTAAGTTTATAATCTAGAAATGAGGTTTGCGGTGCTTGGCATAGTGTATGTGGCAAAGCAATTAATTTGCATAGTTGAAACAGCCACCGCGTCAGGCACAGCCCTGTTGTCTCCAACATTCGTAAGTGCTGTATTGTATAATGAATGGCTCAATACAGCTTTGTGTCAATACGTTTGGTTAACTGGACACACACACTACCCGCTTCTGACTTGAAACTATGACGTCAAAGACGAATCAAGATAGTAATTAGAATAATGTTAGGTATTCCTCCTGTATCAGAACCAGAAAATTATTTATATAAATCAAATTACAATGAAAATGAACTAGTCATTTTCCTTTCAAAAACCGCTCATCGCTCGGACTTCAATAAAGAAGTGATTAACAACTTGAAGTTGTTCGGAGCGAACAAAACCCAAGATATTGTATAAAAAGCGTTCTGAACTAGTTAGGGAACAACACTACCCCAAGCTTCTCTTTTAGCTAATTGCACTTTTTTCTTACAGCATATAATGAATTTAATAAGCGCTGAAGTAGAGAGTTAACTTCTTAGTTGGCCGCAGCAAACTGCTGTATGGATTAAACGGCTTTTAAAACTTATTTAACCCAGATTAACTTCAATATTCCAGCAGGATTTGTGGCCCGCCTCTTACATTAAAACGTAATTTGGTAGATAGAAAACATGGACTTACGTAATGGGAGTTTATGAATTATTATTTGCCACTAGTTGCCTGGTCGTTGTACGGTACTTGTAGAAAACGACCTATAATTTTCTATCGTGAACTACTTTTCCAATTTTTATTGTTGGACTTTGTAAAACGCATTAATGAGTTTGGGAAAGTTTTGTTTTAGTAGTTGTTCTGAAGTGATAATGTTCCAAACAATTGTTTTGAATGTTAAAGTGTTCTTTTTGAATTGGGTCTAAAATCTCGTATAATGATATCACTGCTGACTATATGAACAAAACGTTATAATTACCGGAAAAAATATTTAGAGGAAGCAAGTAATGGTCAAACTGACGGCTATCGTGGATTATCTGCCTCAAACGTAAAAAAAAAAAAAAATGCAGCGCTTTTTGGAAGCGTAAGCCTAAGTTTCAGCAAAGCCTTCGTGGTTCTTCTTGTTAGCGTGTCGATGACAATTTAAATTCAGTCAGCCCAAAATTTGGCAATGAGTTTGGCACTTTCAGTAGCGTCCATCAGCTCTTGTGATGTGTAGGACAGGCAGGACACGATATTTAAGTGTCCCATCGATTAGGGAGCAACACCACCTTTAGACTCCAAGACAGAATCATCTACTCTCCTCTTCTTGCTTTGGCCAACCTACGTCCTGAGCCTATTAAAAGATTTCCAGGCCAGTAACTCGTGTTTAGGTGGGAGATAGCAGCAAGTGGCACAAATGGGTTTGTGGTTTAATAGTAGGTAGTTATTGCTCAAAAATAAACTCTTGTACGAAAACACTACATTTATACGGTCTTTTGTTGATAGCTATTATGTTTTTATTTACACAGTTATCTTATTCGAGCGTATAAGGGTCTCAGAGACCATCACTAACCAGAATTTCTTGTTAACATTTCTAGTAAATAATACTAGACCAACCAATAAGATTCACTCAATCCTACTGTAATTGCAAACAGATCAAGTTCCCACACGTTGAATATTGCTTGAGCATCTATCAACGGCTACTGGTTAATAAACAGCCGCTGATATATTTGGATGACATGATTTAGGATACTGTGGTAGACGATTGTATTAGTGTAACCGTCAGATTCTAGTTACTGAGTAACGTTACTCTCGAACGCACCGTTCACAAACTCATACGAAGCGATTTGCTTTACGGTAAGTCCGCACCGTACGGATCGCTCGAATCTGTTCTATAATACTACGATCCGTTTGATGCGATGCGTACGATGCGGACAGCCACCTGTCCGTATCGTACGCATCGGATACGCTTACCTTTCATGGGCGTGTGTCACTTATGACCTTCCCGTCGCAATTTGCACATAATATCTTAGCAATTTGTTTCATTGGTTTTCTCTGCAGTGGAGAAAGTCGATTGGACCTTAGTCCTAATCTAACTAATGAGGTTACGTTATTTTGAAATATAAAATGACTAGCTGAAGCCTGCGGCTTCGCCCGCGTGGATGTCACTTATCGCGACCAAAAGTAATCATGTAATTTTGTTCCCGTTCCCGCAACCCATGGGAACCTATTTCAGTGATAAAAAGTAGCCAATGTCTTATTCCAGGCTATAATCTATCCCTGTACCAAATTTGAGCCAGATCCGTTCATCCGTTAGAGCCTGATTGAATAACAAACATCCAAACATTCCAAACACCAACAAAGAGTAAAATAATGTGCATGAAATGCTTTAAGCCTCTAACTTAATTAAAATTAAAAGGATTAATACCGTATTTGTGTAAATACGGTGAATGTAAATATATAGGTAAATAGGATTGGTAAATGAGAGCAGCGGTGGCCCAGTGGTGGCGGCCCCGACTTACGAACAGTAAGTCGTGGGTTCGAACCCAGACCGACGCATTACTTTGTGTAATTTATTTCATCACCGATTTTGCCGACTTGGTGTGTACGTGGCCTTAAGACGGCTAAGAATCTTCAAGGCTTTGCTTTGATCTGAATACTAAGCAGACCGACGCATTACTTTGTGTAATTTATTTCATCACCACTGTACTCAAAACGGTGAAGGAAAACATCGTGAGGAAACCGGCATGTCCTAGAACCAAAAAATTCGAAGACATGTGACATCTACCAAGCCTCACTGGGCCCTCGTGGTGGATTGTAGCCCATTCTCTCTCATAGAGAGGAGGCCTGTGTCCCAGCAGTGGGAACATTAATAGGCTGATGATGATGATGATGATTGTGTAAATAGCTTTCCAATTACCGCTTTATAATTGCCCATTTTTTAAAGTATAAAAATGGATATAGCGTGTTATCCTTAAGAGATAGACATAATTATGCCATTGCGGACTGTAGACCTATATAAGATATACAATTCCACCTCACATTATTTTGTTATACCTCAAAGGATTTAGGCAGCGTTTTCGTTCAAACTCCCAGACGGCTTATTTTTTTCCGACACCTCCAACAAATATCACTATATTTTGGGCAATGTATACAAAAACTTGACATTATATGGTTCCTCTTGAATCACTCTATTTAATAAAAAAACCCGCATCAAAATCCGTTGCGCACTTTTAAAGATCGAAGCATACATAGAGACAGACAGACGCGGCGCGGGACTTTGTTTTATAATATGTAGTGATAGTGACAGTGAAATTGACAGATTTTCAGTCAATGATTAAGCTTTGCCTTAGACCATTGCTCAACAGCAATTGCAACAACAGCAATTCAAACAATTCAACAGCATTTGTGTTGCAACCAACACAAATGTCAATTGTTCACGTGGCCAAGGGTAAGGTTGCATTCACACCTACAAACGTATAATCGGTTGGATAACTGTCGACTGTGTGCTTCAAATTCACCGACCGACCGTTTTGCCGACTTGGTGTGTACGTGGCCTTAAGACGGCTAAGAATCTTCCAGGCTTTGCTTTGATCTGAATACTAAGCAGTATGCTAGTGAAAATATTAAAGCTAATAGAAGTAGTCTTGAGAGTTATTTGCAGTCTCATAACGCAGCTGTATAATGAAGAAGCTACAACATAAAAATGAAAAGGGTTTGTTTGTAAGAAAGGGTTTCTTTGTGAGAGATAATTTTAATTATGGCAGTCCAATTCAGGAAATTAGACACCTGAAAAAATAGAATGGGAAGTAAATGGCGTGTCTTTTCTCCTTCAACTCGTAAGTATCTCTGCTGAATTTGGGTCTTCTCCATTGCACACCACATTACTATGATCTGGGCCTACACGCATCTAATTCTTATCTGCTACTCTAGGTCGCTGATCCACCTGGCTCGACCAAAGATGCCAGGGTCGTTTTTTTTAATGCTAAATAGGCTTGGGTTTGGCCGCAACTCGCCTGATGTGAAGCAATGTCGTGGCCTAGAGTGGAGCACGCTTACCTAGAAGAAACCAATTCACTCAAACTTTGAAGAGATCTAGATTATAATAATGATCGGGAAACAGAAAAGCTGGCAGTGAATTCCACAGAGTGGTGATTCACACAATAATGTGGAAGCATAGCGCTCTGTTCGGGTTTGTAGAACTTTAACCATACAAAATGGTGGTGCTTCACCGTATCTCTGCTTGGCTTTCCACTTCCAATGGCGAGGTATAATATGTCACGGAGTAAATAAGAATTATAAAATAAACAAGCCTGGCGATAAATCTGCTCCGGACACCACAAAAAGTTTTCAATTAAAAAGCAGATGAAAAAAAAATTGCTCAGAAAATTTTTACTACCCCCACATTGGCAAAAGCAAAACTGTATTTTGAAATGAGAAATACGAAAAGCAATAAATAAATCATTGAATGATTCGTTTTATTAAAAAGAAAATTGAATTGATTTCGAAATTTTAACCAGTGAAATGATTTACAGAATTTGTGTTATTAATAGTAAAATAATATTTGTTTTTCTGTCCTATTGCAATAGTGGCAAAAAACAGTGGTGGCTCAGTGATAACCTATGAGTACCTATGGTATGTGTAGTACCAATGAGTTGTACTCGTGGGTTCAAACCTAGACAGCCGTGTTACTTTGTATTATTCATATCTCCATTGCAGCTCTCAAAACGGTAAAGGAAAATATGATTAAATACCGACGATGACTTAGAACCAAAGACGCTTGGGTCGATCTTCAGGCTAAGCTGCGCTTGCCTAGGTTGGTCTGTGGATGGGTGACCACCCATTACATAACGAGTTTCCGACGTGCGTCGGAAAGCACGTTAAGCCGTTTGTCCCAGCTGACAATTGTAGATCTTTGACAGTCGCTAAGGAGTCAAGGGCCCGTAATTCTGACCCTGGTTGTCAGAATTTCTTAATGAGGGGTGGTGGGTAAATTCACCAATTTATGAGACAATTTTGAAATTTTTTTTATTTATAGAAATGGGGATTATTTTTTAGTGGACTGTATGGAGGATTCTGATTATCGTCTTGGGGAATCAAAATGACACGTACAGACGACAATAGATTAAGAGGAGGTGGAAAATTATGGCTCACCTACCTTGTTCTGGACCACGTGGCGGCTTCGATGGCGCGGCCGGTAGGATGACGATGCCGGCGATTGATGGAAACACTGGTTGTGAGTGTCTTCTGGTGCACCAGGTCGCGAATGGCCCCGGGGCCGCTGTTTGTATATCACGATTCCGGCGGAAGGTAGTTTGACCTGCAGCCTGCGTATACGCAGCGCGGTCGTGAAGCGAACGTATAGCTGTCTTGAAGTGGAGACTCGCTCCGATCAATTTTTGATAGGCGAGCGCAAAGGGGAGGGAAAGGGTTGGACATATCTCGTCGCCTGTTCCTACGATCTACGTCATACGAGAGAATCAGTTGATGAGTAGAAAAGTTACGAGATGGCGTCACCAAGGGGATCTTTACCTAGTACTAAATAGGTTGTGGAGGTCACAGTCAGCCATAGGCAGTCGTACCAAATAAATAACTGGTATTCAGCTGAACCCGGTTAGACTGGAAGCAGACCTCAACATAGTTAGGAAAAAGCCAGGCCAGATAATGATGATCTAGAAGCAAAATTGGACGAAAATCATGTGACATCTACTATTAATATAGAGGAGACCTAGGCTGTGTCCCAGCAGTGGCAATTATGCTAAATGTCGTATCGTTTCTGCAAAAGACTATTCTGTGACGTAAAACTTTCTACATTTTACCTGCTAACAGTACTCGTTCACCCAACAAAACATTTTTACCGCATGATTGTGGCGGATCGGATGATATTATGAACACTTTGTATCTAGTTCACGTTTCCGAATAAATCAAGCTGGGTTGGTGAACCGAATTTGTTTAAAGCATTTAGACAATTTTATAGTGAGGGAGTAGATTCGAGAGGTATAAGTTAATACTGCACTTGATAAAGTGGGTAGAATTTAATGATTAAAGTGTTGTGTATTTTTTTACTTGAAATGTTGCCAACTGTCAACGGAAGTCATAGTAATTTTTACTCTTTAAAATTATTATTCAAATCTTTTAATGTACTGTTTAATCTGTTAATTTAATCTAAATAAATAGTGTTTAATTATCTACTAACATTTTAATATTTTTGGTCTATGCTTTATAGTTTGTTTATTAGTCGATCGGTTGACTTATGGCGGGAGAATGAGGTATAAAAGCCAGACACGGTGACAGTTCGGCGACTTCTTGTTTGGCTGCCGACGGGAACACTTCTATACAAAGTTAAGTACCTATATTATTGCTTTGCTGAAATTATTATGTAATTATAATTATGTTACTCATTATTGTGATTATGAGAATAATAAACTAACTTGATTTGTGTTTGTTTAGATGATATTTATAATTATAATGCTAACTTTGGTTATATAAATAATTTATATTATATTAAATGATAACTTTGTCTTTATAGTTATTGCTAGGGGTACACGATACCTTTTTGTAAATCTATATGTGTGTTATAAGCTTATATGTGTATATTTTATCTGTTGTAAATATAAACAGTAAAACGTTCCTTGTAGTTTCCCTTACTATAATCCCAGTAAATCACATTAATTCTCATTAATTTCAGTTAAAGTAGATAAATAGTATGTTGCTTATCCGTTTACCCTGCCGTCTATAACACAGGCATCCTACTTCTTACTAATCGTACTAATATTACAAGTACACAAGGTTACAAGCACTACAGGCAGGTTTACAAGTACTATTGTAACTTACTGGGGCTGCCTCAATTTATGTATGACACTATGTTTGAGAAGTATTTTTTTTTTTTTTTTATATTATAAATGGGTAAGTTTGTGAGGATGTATAGACGGATGGATGTTTATTACTCTTTCACGTAAAAGCTACTAAACGGATTTTCATGAAATTTTGCACACAGATAGTTTAGTACCTGGATTAACACATAAAATACTTTTTATCCCGATAGTATGGTCTCCTAGGGCAATTATCGTACTCCACGCGAGCGAAGCCGCGGGCATAAGTTTGTACTAAATAAAATAAACACACACCTGTAATCCCAAAACCTTGAGACCACTCAGATCAACAGGTACCAGTATACACAATCTTTTTATTATTGAAAGGTTTAAAATATTGAATTAATACAGTTATCATTCTACCAATAACTTCATAAACACTTATTTACCTTACAGACAGTATAAGCATTCACGGATAAACGATTTTGCAAATAAAATCAGAACACGTAACGGTCTTTCAGCCCGTGTAAAATGTAGCAAATGTCATAAAATGGCTGCTGTGACCTACATGGGAGATTGACAGGGCAATCAAAATGACATTCGAGGCGCGGAAATTGTCAAAATGGCCACAATAAATGAAAAGAAATAATAAATATCTGATGTTGCGATGTCGTCAGGGTTTTCAAACGGCTTGTTACTTGGTTTCTGTTTGGGACGGCCTTTATGGCCCGATATATTTTCTTTAATAATTTAACTTTGGAAGCAAATTTTGTTAAGTTCAGCTCGCTGCCCCGAGGGGTCTGACAAAAATTTCGAAATTTGTTGTGCTCGTGGGAGCTTAGATACAAATAGCCTAACTCAGGTCAAGACGGCTACGTTTTAGTCTGTAAAGTTGTTGCATTGGTCGTTGTGGGGATTACATTGAATTGATCACTGTTTGGTAACTTTAGCTGCTATTTAAAGCCACTTAAAGTACTATTTTAGTTTTTGCCATAACTACTCCAATTTGTTACAAAACAAGAGCTAGTTTATCATGTCATACTTCCTATTACAATTATTAATCCTAATACGAGTATGTTATGTTTTAGTCATTCAAGAGTAACAGTAGGTTTCGGTAAATAGGTACTACATTCGTTTTGTAGATAAAAGTAGACCTTACAACACGAGTATCTGCCGTAGGTACTAGTGTAAGAACTTATTATAAACGCGAAAGCTTGTGAGGATAGATGGATGGATGCATGTTTGTTACTCTTTCACGCAAAAACTACTGACCGGTTTTGGATGAAATTTAGCATCATCATCAGCCTATTAATGTTCCCACTGCTGGGACACAGGCCTCCTCTCTATGAGAAGGAATGGGCTATAATCCATCACGCGGGCCCAGTGCGGATTGGTAGATGTCACATGTCTTCGAATTTTTCGGTTCTAGGACATGCCGCCGGTTTCCTCACGATGTTTTCCTTCACCGTTTTGAGGGCAGTGGTGATGAAATAAATTACACAAAGTAATGCGCCTGTCTGGGTTCGAAACCCACGACTTACTGTTCGTAAGTCGAGGCCGCCACTACTGGGCCACCGCTGCTCTCAAATTGAGCATACAGTACATACAGTAGTATGATCCCGTAGGACAATTTTCAAACACCACGCGGGCGAAGCCGCGGGCATAAGCTATTACCTTAATATAGTTAACTTTTTCAACAAATCCACCTACATAACGTTAAGCGTATCGGACCAACCACATAACGACCCTAAGTGTTACACAAAAAATAAAATATACGAGCTTAATTTAACAAATACAGAACACAATATTTCACAAACTTGTCCAAGTGAAACTCGCAATTATTGCTAGCTCTTTCACTCAATGCCTTCATTAGGTCGTTTCAACCTAATAAATACCATTAAAAATAAATGGCACTTAAACGTTGGTCTCACGTCTCGAACTTGACCTATTCAAATATTCTCATTGAAATCTGTTCGGTTGTTAAAATTAAAAGCTGAAAATTCATAGAATAACTTAACTGTAAATCAACAAATAGTGAACTGAACAATACACATTTTCTTTGCTGTTTTATTTCTTCAACTCTTACTAAATGAAAACTAATAAAATCTGAAGCTAAGCTAAACTGTCTAATGAAAGCTGATAAAACAAACAAAAATTTCAACTATTTGACATTCTAATCCTCATAAAACAAGACATTGGAAAACGCTATCTTTCAAACATTAAAAGCAATGTGTACCCAAGCAAAGTGCAACATAGTAGTTTTCTAACAGAACAATAATATGTCCGTTTTACGTCCTCTCAAAGTTATCACCCTTCCAACAAAACTTTAGATATTTTTTTGCACGATGTTATTAAAATAACCGGTTTCCACCAACATTTGTTAACAAAACCCTCTGATACCAACACACATATTTCACTGAAACTATTTAGATCCTCATGCTCCATGAATGTCAAATGAAGTAAAGTTTTGGGCGTGAGATGAAAGTAAGTTCTTTTGAGACGTGATAAAGTATGAAATTTTCCTCCTGAATATATTTAGAAATTTTCGAGTTTATTTACACATAGTAAATATTTGCGCTCACATGTTTTATGTGGGTTATTTACGCTTACATTAATGTCGAAGAAATTGTGACATCTTCGAATATACCTGGTACGAATAGATGTAATTTTTATTTTCGGCCAAAATCTGAGGTAAATCTGTATTAAAACCCATTTACTCCCAAGACTAAAGTAGACGCAGGAAAATGAAAGAATTTGTATTATTTGATGGAGGTTAGAGAGTTTGAAAATAAAACAAGAGTTTTTTAGTTTTAAAAAACATGCTGTGCTCAAAATATGGGGATACTGGACACATTCGTATGAAAATATTTGATATAAAACGAAAGACTCATAACCTCGACAATTATTATATAACGTAGATAAGCTAAACTTATCATGTTATAAAAAAAAAACAATCGAGGCAGTCTTTGGGGACTGCCGATAGAAGTGAAAACAAAAAATACACAGGCCCTTCCCCAGTCGTGGTGCATTGGTTGTGCCCTGCGCATGCCTATGTGGTGCTACCGTAGCGGATGGCCTACGAGTGCTACGAAGCTTGACTGCACATTACGTCAAGTGACGATGAGTTTAATGTTTTTCCTTCACCCAAAAAGTGCTCAACGTGCCAGAAGTTTTCACTTCAAAATGTTGAAGGTAGTTGAAAGTGTGCCCAACTGAGTACGGCAGGCGTAAATGGGCTCTGGCCACACAGAAGCGGATCTCTCGTGAGTTGATTGTTTAAATCATTTAGAAGTCACGTGGCTTTTCGAGTCAGTTTGAACACCTCAATACAAGTTAGCAGATTCAATCGGGCGGATTTCCTTTCGCATCCCCAGGAGGTCCACGCTGAATAATAACAGCCGCTCGGGACGATATTAAGGTTAAGCCACGCTTTCCTAGGTTGGTCCGTGGATGGCAGACCGCCCATTACATACCGAGTTTCCTTCGTGCCTCGGAAATGATTGGCTGTCATTTGTAGATCTTTGACAACCGTTACTGGTAGTTTGTTGCCCGAAAGTCTGACAACCAGTCTTACCAAGTATCGTATTACCCAGTACTCACTGGGTTGTGGAGCTCATATTGGCAGTCGCTCCATGTAAAATACGGGTTTTCAGCTGTATCCGGTTAGAAGGGAGCTGAATCCACGCGGATGCACCAGACGATGATACCACGCGGGACTCGCTTCCGTTTAGCCCGAGCTTAATTCAATATAGTAATATACATATATAATAATATAGAAAACTGAAATTTTTCACAATTTGGATTTTTCGAAATTCTACCCCTAAGGGACTTAAATAGGGTATGAAACTTTGTATGAAAGTTTGCCAGTTTTAAAGTTATTATCTTAAAATTTTGTGTTTAGACTGACGATTGAAAAAAAAAATTTAATTTATACGTATCTCAGCGTTTTTTGATAATTCCAACTCGAAAGGGTAAAAAAGGGGATGAAGTTGCGTATGAAAACTCCTTAATTTTCGAAGTAAAAATCACAAAACTAATCTAGGCGTATGTTTGGAAGATAACGCAACGTTGTTGTTAAAATTTTAATCCTTAAAGGGGTGTAGAAAGGAGGATGAAATTTTGTTTTTTTAAGTTAAAATCACTAATAAATATCATGAAAAACTACGTTATCACGTAAAAGTATCGTCCGTAAACCGACTTTACAGACAAGCATTTTTTTATACGAATACTATTTATTCGGGGCGTAATAATTGTCTTCTAAGCAATAACATCGCAACAATTAAGAATAAATTGTCACCTGCAAATAAATCATGCCCTCGACATTACCATTATTTCCCTTACAAAAGAAGACAAAGATCTTTAAAATATAATACCGTTGACAATTGATCTCAATATTCACGCCGTGTCGTCATTCTCAATTTATTTGGGTGGAATCGACAAAATTTAATTACTTTGTCGTCCCTTTTAGCTTTGATTATTATCTTTTTGTCTGTGGTATTGTAAAATGTCTGAAGCCAAAATTGATGCCTACTATTCGTCCATTTGTAAAAATAGTTTTCGTGATAGGAATAAAGTATGTATATACAAATTTTATTCGTGTTATTTAAATATATTTTTCCACGTATTTAGTACTTTAATAGTACTTTAGTACTTTAGTAGTCTGGTTTTGTCAAAGAGGCTAAAAATATGTCATTTTGATTTGTTTATCAATGTATCCACATTTATTTCGGACAATTCTTGGTAGGTAATAATTAAAAAATCGCGCAGTTTTTTTTGAATTGACACTCTTGAATATCAAAAGTTACAATTATGTTTCTGGATATTTCTAAATACAAAAATATTTTACGAAAAAAAAGGACGTATTCATTTTGCGGTAAAAATAATAGTCGCTCAAAATGTTTGAATCAGTCGGAATTTATTTATTTAGAACACTCCAAGCACTAAGTACAGAGGCGGACTTAATGTCATAGATGCCTATGACATTAAGTCCGCCAGCGAAGTTCTACCAGTCAACCTTAACCAATTAGAGATGAAGGAGATGGATTTTTAATACACTTAACTTAATTATGAAGTACTTAATGTCCCAATATTAGGATAATCTGTATTCCTCGGCACCTTACAAGTGCCTACTTTGCTACAACTCCACCAATTTCATCATAACCTCTAACAAAAGATATACTTATAAGAGTTCTTTTCATGCCAATTGGAAGCCGAGACTACCCCTGAAATTATTATCCTTATTCCTTCGACCGTCAAGTAAATACGGAAAATATTACCATTGTCTTATAATGGAAAGGGCGAGGAAAAAAGTTGATTTATCACTCATGATTTATGGTAATATTATTTATTAGGACCAAATAAAGCAAGCAATCATTTCAAAACAACTAGAAAAAACATTAAAACCTAATGCGTGTAAGGCCTTCCAACATTGTTTCCACTGCGAGGATCGACCGGAGGACACGGTGGAGCACACGGTGGAGGTGTGCCTCGCGTGGGCAGTGCACCGCCGTGTCCTCGAAGCGGCGATTGGCGGCGGCGACCTCTCGCGTCCGGCCCTGGTGCAAGCCATGGTCCGGAGCGAGACGGAATGGGACGCCGTCACCTCCTTCTGCGAAGCAGTAATGCTAGAGAAGGAGGTGGCGGAACGTGAGAGGGAGAGAACCTCACAGCGTCCGAGACGCCCCGGGCGTCGGGGGCCACCACGTGGCCCCCGGCCACCGTAGGCGCGGGCCTGTGGACGGTGGGCTATGGGCTAGCTCGCCGTCCATCCGTCTCATGACGACAGGCCGTGTCGACGGCGCGTTCGTGTTCCACGCGCGCCTCAAAGAGAGTCAGCAAAAAGGAAGGGGTCCGCAAGGACCGATGCCTGCCGGGGTTGCGGGACTATTCGAAAGAGATACCGTGGCCCCGGAACACAAAGGGCGATGAAGGAACATGGATGGGTTTTAGTCAGTAAAAGTCTGACACTCCCTCCTGCTCCGCCCAGAGCGGGAGAAGCCATTTGATGATTTCCCATCCGAAAAAAAATAAAAAATAAAAAGGCCTTCCAACATCAAATAAAACTGTCGTAATTACCACAATTTAACAGACAAATGTTAGTAATGAAAACCAGCATTCTCAACAACCAAAACACTAGGTTTCCGACCCCAAAATCTCCTCAAAAAAGCCTTATTTTCAAAGCAAAATCAGTTCCAATTCCAACAAAACACTGTAACCCAGTAAAACATTACCGACATCACCTAAATCTCCATACAAAAAACTAGCTATCCGTTACAAGCCCGTATGTTCCGCGATGAGAGTTCCACCCATTACTTTTTACTGACCCTTTTAACTTCACTTCACATTTCAAGACTTGAGATCCCTGTACAGAAAGAACTACCGACCTCCATAACTCACGTCAGGCACTGGGATCCAGCTTTTATTACACACCTTATCTAAGGTACCTACGTTTGAAGACTGAATTTCGTTGTAAACGATCCAATATTTCGTATGTTCGTGTTAAAATTTTCACCCGCTTCTGTAAACCGGAGATGGATTAAGTTGTCTGCATAAACAACGATGTACAACGATGTTGGTGGAACTGAAACTTTGTACGGGATTTTGATAGATTCGGTAGGTGTTTTTTAAAAGGATTGCTCGTTCGTCTGTGGTTTAGTGTAATAACATTATTTGAATTGAAATTATTCTGTTTTGAGCATGACTTTGTTTTAGTCGAACAAACATTTTATGTAATTTGCAACTATTTTCCAAATACGATGCCAAAAGTTATGAGGATAAAATGGAAAACTATCACAAACGCCTAAAGTCGCTTGAATCAATACAAGCTTCTAGATTTATATATTTTCATTTGTATAATTTAATAACATTATAATGAAGAAGTGTCAAACTTCACAGGAGTCAGGAAACATACTGAATCCCATAAAAAATATCAGTCATTCCACTAAGCTTTTCCATTTAGTACAAATCTCGAGGTTTGTGAATAAAAATAAATGAGAATAAGTGTAGATAGGTAGCCATAAAAAGTTACACATGACCATAAAAATGAGTAACAGTAGCCCATAAACAATTTTATGTAGATTGTTGAGCCCTTTAGGGAGATACCGAGTGTACCAACTAATACCATTCTAAGGAGAAAAAAAATAGATTACATTTGGCAAAGCCGTCTCGAGCGAATAGTAAGACTGTATTGTGTAAGTATTAGCAGCAATTGTTTATGTTTTTTCTAGTGTTCAATTGAGAGAAATATTTCTAACGTTTGTTTTACGAATTTTTGTTAAAAACCAACATGCTTTTGTTATTTTTTATGATAGACATAAAAAAGCCCGAAAGTCTGACAACCTGTCTTACCATGGTATTGCTAAATCTAGTTTTGTTGAATTGTGGAGTTAGATCAGCAGTAAAATATTCAGTTTAAATAGGTTAGATTAGAAGTCGACCGCAAAATAGTCGGGAACAACTTAGGTTTATTTATTTATTTAAACTTCATGTACAATAGTGGTACATTGGTGGGCTTAATGCCATAAGGCATTCTCTAGTCAACGTTTGAGTTAAATAGGAAAACATAGTGATAGGGTACAAAATAATGTCTAAAAAAAAATTCTTGGTAACGAGAATTTAGATTTAGATCTAGATTGATACTAATACACATATACAGATAAAATAAACAATAGATATTTTATAACGTCAAATAAATATTGTTTCATAATGCATATTGCAGAAATACTATTTTCTACCGCATTATGATATTACCGAAATATAATATCAAGATAGTTTACGTAAAACCGGTTCATGCATGGTTAGGTTAACGCTTACAATAGCTTATGAATAATCATGAGACGAATGACATCAGTTGATAAATATTCATTATCTAACTAAATCCTTGCAATAATACACCAGCTTTTAAAAGTACCCAGAATCTTGTCAATGAAAACGGAATTAATAATTATTAGGGGTCCGTGATCAATGACAACATACGGGACCATGTTACAGAAACAGATCGTATGCTCGACTGAATTACACAGGAAAATTTTGTGGTTTTTGTTTTCGTTTTTGTTCGGCGTTTCATTGTATTCTTATGTTGTATTTATTTATGTTAGCGGCTTGGAATATAAATATCAATCAAGCGGAAATGATGGCATGTGATGACAGGGGGTTTATTATCACCTTCTTCAATGGTAGTGAAAATGTTTGGTCTAAAATTGTTTAATATCAAGGTAAGTAGTGGAGTTCACTATTCAAGTACCTAACACCAGACGTCAGCTTCAGTTTCGGGGTAACAGTTTTGTAAAGATGTTATGGAATTATTAATAACACAAATCCTTTGTCTGAAAGGGTAACTTATACAAAATTAGTAATTGAGATGTCTATAGCGGGTAAATAATACTCATACCTATTCGGATATCGACGGCGTATGCGTTAAAGAAAACCATCGGGAGAAAAAGGTTACTTTTATAAAATATTGTGCAAGCGTGGTGAGTAATTTATTTATTGACACACCAACGACTTATTCACTAAATCATTTACATAAATTAGATTCTATTTCAACAACTTTGCGTTGAATTCGTCACTTATAGGTGCGCGCAGCACTTGTATAATCAATAATAAAAATTAAAATGGAAATATTTATGTTAATAACAAAATTAAAATTTACATAGTTTACATTGAATTAATAATTAAAAAAAAAACATCAATTCAATTGGAATAGAAAAACAATTATTAATTAAAACTATAAAAATAACAAATAAATTAGGGCATAATTATTACCTACATTAATTATAATTAATTAGTATTAATAATGCTTTCTGTGCATGAGAAAGGCCCTAAAGTGGATGAAATAATATAGCTTCCATAAATAAACATAACATAATATCACGCATGTAATCCCTGAAGGGTAAGTCAGAGGTGTACCTACTTTAGTACACCAACATTTCGCCGGTTAATCCGCTAAATCCCATGTAATAAGGGGCGAGCCAATTATTATCTACAACTGAGAAATTTCTAAATAAAAGAAATTATATTTACGTAAGTTATTACATTTTAACTTTATACCTACGAGTATTTGCTTAAAGACCATAAATATAATGTAACATACTCTGACAAATAAATAAATTTGAAGTAACACTTATAGTATTATGCGATACTTACACTATAAATTCATCATTCATAATACTATTTATCATCCTTTTTATTTGTTTATATTTTTACACTCAACAAATCAATCTAATTACGACTCATTAACTTAAAAATTGCTGAAATAAAATATTATCATAATTTTCATGTTGTGACACGCCAAATTGTCAAACTGTCAATTACTTTTTAATTCTCTTCCTACCTTAGTCTATGATGATTTTTTGGAGAATAAAATTTAAATTATTAGTGTGTATGTATTAAAAGATTATTACGATTGTTTATTAAATAGCTTAATTTTAAATTATATTTATAAAATTCTTTACGGACTCATGGATATGTCCTGGCCGACTACACTTGTCAGATGAGATGATGGCCACAAGAAAACTAATATTTGAAAATTGAAAAAGGAAGACTACTTTGAAAACGAGCTGACGAACCGCTGGAGGCAGTCTACGATTGGATCTGATATAAGAAGCATCAGAAAACAGTTTGGTTTTTGCTGTTACATTTCTATATTACCCAGGGGATTCCGCTAAAGATTCCACCTGGTGCCTCTTCTCCCGATCTTCGGAAGCTATCTACGTGATCTGGGACCTCTACTCCCGATCTTCGGAAGCTGTCTTCGTGCCTGACTTGCTACTTGCCTCGCAAAGCTATCCTGACGTCTGGTCCTGAGATCTACACTGCCTTCCTACAGAGCTGACCTGGTGCGTGGCTGGGAACTGCACGACGCCCTTCCAGCAGAGGTTTCCTGAAGCTGAACCTCGAAGTTGCCCAGGTATTGACCTGCTACCCTGACGCCTGTTCCCGTCTCTCCTACAGTTCTGAACTGATTCCTAACCAACTAAGTGCGTAAACTATAAAACTACTACGTTTCTATCCAGAGTGCGTGCTAGGTAGGTTTTTTATAATTAGCTGTATTTTTTATCTCCTATGTAAATTCATCCCCTAATTAAATTTTAATTGAACAAGTCTGCTTTTATCCATTTATTTTGATAGGATCAAGTAGATTTGTTACACAATAAAGATAAAGTTTTCTCTTCCTTCACCAAAGATTTCCGTGTGAATTCTAAACAAAATAATATGAAGGTCCCTTGACAACTCCATTCCCCATATTTACGGTGGATATGCCAGAAGGGAGGTCTAAAACATCCCCTATAAAAGCCGTGCAAACTAAATTGAAGCGGAAACTATCCACATTTTGTTTCTTATCACGTACATAGTAGGGCTCCACGATAACGACCTTACGTTTTCGGTTTATTTAACAAAATATATTAGAGAAATGGATTATTCTATTTTTGTACTGAGTTAGTGGGACATGTTTTGTTTTGTATATTAGAAGAATGTTCCATCAACATAAACTAAAACGACAGTTATTTTAATAATAATGATAGCTCGTATGTCGGAAACGTGACACTTTAGAATATATTGTCTCAAACAAAACTTTTTGTGTTGATGACAGCTATAGATTCATGTAGGTTTTATCAGTGGCTGCTATTTTGAAAATAAAATAAAATGACGGAAGTTAAGCCGGCCAGGCTTCATACAAAAATCTTCCTATCTCTTTCTCATTTTTTGCGGCTTATCAGTCTACAATCATTTATATCCCTTAAAAACAGATTAAAGCAGAAACACGGTTTTTATCGCTATCGTTGTCCTATTTGGTCAGTCATATAAATTACTCCCGTTAAAGCTTTTCGACGACACAAATAACAATTAAAACGGTACCATGAACGTTTTATTCTTTACATATTTTGAGATTAGCGTAACAACAATGTAAAGGGCAGTGTGGTATGAGCATTACTTTGGTAGGACCATTTATAACGGGTGCTTTGACCCTTGGATTACGGATAAAATGAACCTCGCAATGCTACGGGGCATGTGTGGATCCCTAAATAAGTACCATTTTATGTCATACGTGTAAAATGGAAAATGTCAAGTTCTCGACGTGTGGTGGGACTTGCCATGTATGTAAATAGGTTGGTTTCTTTTGATGTAGTTATAAATGAGTTAAAATAAATTTCAAGTCATAGGACTAGTTTCATCATCAATCTCTTGTCCTTATTCCATTTTAATTGGGGTCGGCGTAGCACGTCTTCTTCCTCCATACTTCTCTATTACTCGTCATCTCCTAAGACACCTCCTTTCTTGCCATAATATCATCCTTTACACAGTCCATCCATCGTTTCTTTGGTCTTTCTCTACATAAATACCCATCCACATTCATACTCAAAACTTTCCTAGTCAAATAGTAACTAGTTTATTAAACTTTTAGACTTTGGAACTGTGTATCTTTTTGATGTTAAATTAACTTGCCTTTTACCTTGCGGGCATGAAGAAGCATATTAGTTTCTACGTAGCCTTAAAAATATGTAGGAGGCCAGCAAACCTTTTTTTTTTCTAAAACATGGAAAAGGTCCGCCAAGTTTAGCGCACACACGAAGAAGTGATATTACATTATCGAGTTTTGTACATCAAAAGGACGTCGCTTGAAAGAGTTTCGTTAAAGCAGGTTGATTAGTTGGCGATCTGGCTGGTAAGAAAAAACTTTTCAAAGTTAAAAGAAACTGTAGCCGACAGGAAACTTCTAAACGAGCTTTCTAATATAGAATGAAGATAAGATGTTAATGTTCGGACACAGTTTTAAGTTCTTTTATAATTTTTATTAAGTTGTCCTTTATGAAGAACTGAACCGAAAAAACCTTTAAAAGTATTCGCATAATAAGATGTTTTTATTAAAGCGGGTGTACTTTTTATGGCTTATTCCTTTTAGGAAATCGGATATTGGCAATAGAAAGTCAAAACAAGGAGATAAAAGACGAACTTAAATTTTATTAGTACTAAGGCAAACTACCTATTTGGAAAAAAATTTTTCATAGTAAACAAACGTAAATGCTTGGTTTCTAATGTTTTTAAGCAACATGAAAATGAAATACTTCTTCACCAACGATGAAGCTATCGTAATATTATTCTTAGTGAAGCTATTAATGAACTGAAGAATGCCACAGATATCGTGATACAAAAGGTGAATTTAATGTTCTATCGGTACGAAAAGAAGTAGCCGTAGTGTCGTAATGGTCTAAATGAAATAAATGCTTTGAGTTTGAGTTTGAGTTTGACTTGAGCACATTATGAACCATAAGGCGAGAGGTGAGACGAGTGGCAACCGCTTTCAAGGTGTTTCGTTTTCTAGAACGTAATAACTGCATACTACGAGTAGTAGCACTTATGAAATCTAAAAGAAATTGTTGACTTTTGCATCAACACTATCACTTCATCACATTATCTAGAGAGCCTCAGAACTAGCATTCATTATCATCTGCCTAGCCTTTTTCCAACTATGTTGGGGTCCGTTTCCCGTCTAACCGGATGCAGCTGAATACCAGTATTTTGCATGGAACGACTGCCAATCTGACCTCCACAACCCAATTAATACTGGGTAATACGTCACCCTTTGGTAAGACTGGAGCTAGCATTGATACTTTTTGAACTGTAGAACGCAAAGACCACACTACGTAGTATAACGCTACCTATAAATCACAAGTACCTAAGCTGAAACATTGTTCGTTTGGAATCCCTTTTAATGTACGAAAACAAATAACATCCCACGCGGATGCTGTGACTCCAGAGTACAATTACATAGAGTCAGACTTATGCGAGCTTTTCAGGAAAATATTGTGGTGAACAAATAGGTTTACGATCTATGCTCGGTAAATGGGAATGTTCTGAGGCATAAATAGTGTACGTAAGTTGTAAGAACTTCATCATCATCATCATCATCATTTTAGCCGAAAGACGTCCACTGCTGGACATAGGCCTCCCCCAAGTGTCGCCACATTGACCGGTCCCGTGCGACTCGCATCCAGCGGATTCCCGCAACCTTCACCAGGTCATCGGTCCACCTAGTGGGAGGCCTTCCAACGCAACGTCTTCCGGTTCGCGGTTGCCACTCCAGAACTTTTCGGCCCCATCGGCCATCCGTTCTGCGAGCAATGTGCCCTGCCCACTGCCACTTAAGTTTGGCAATTATTCGGGCTACGTCGGTGACCCTAGTTACCTGCCGCTGCTGGCAGGTAGGTTATAAGTACCTACCTGTCTAAATTAGACCATCTTTAGGTAAAGATTCGGTTTGTTAACTTTTTCTGATGATTTGTTTCACGATTTTGTTAAGTATATGTACTTACCTAAAACACTGTAATACAAAACATTGACATCATGTTCATGCCCTTGTGCCATTCTATTTGGGGTCGGAGCCAAACATTTTCTTCTTTCATTCAAGAGAACTCAATAACATTATAAAGCCAAATATTTTTTAAAGCATAATCATGGAGTTTTCTTGCTGGTTATTATTCTCCATAGAAATTGACAAACCGGAGACGTGCACCTACATATCTTTCGACATTTCATAATTAGTGCCCGTGTATGTTCATATGAATTAAAAATTAGAATAGATACTAGAACTCACTATTCTGTTTCTCAAATCAAGTAATTTTACACTTACGTTATTGGTTTTCCATAACACGAAAATACAAATAGGTGAATGCTGAATTACTGAGGTACATTTATAACTAGCTAAATTAACGTCACCTATAACTTTTTAATACAAACAACACAAGTTACAGTCACTCACTTCTATTTTTACCTATAAAGTATGTACGTATAAATAACGCGAAATTTCATCACACAAAGACCTTTTTAAAAGGTTTCATTCATCGTGACTTTGTGAAACCTAATTCAATGTGCCAATATTGAGCCTAAGCCTATTTATAACCGACTTTCAAAAGCAGGATGTTATTAAATCTCATATCAAGTTTTACGAACGATAAGAGTTATTTCGGTAACTAATTACTACTACGGTTCAGTAAGGTTTGTCTTGTAATTATTGAATTGAAAGTTTGATACACTTTCCAGAAACCTTGAAGAGAAGATATGGACTCATATTACATAACATCACCCCTATATAGCCCGAAAGATTGGGCAGAGGAACACTATGCCTTTATTACGCCAATCATTAATTTTGTTAATCCCATGTAATGAGGGTGATCCAATCCCGTAATTTTGGTTCAAATTCAGTAATATTACGTTATTCAATAGATAAATTTACAGTGGAGAGCCCAGTATTACTTTGTTGGTCCTGAGAATCAAACTCTATGGGGCTCCGGCTTTAACTTTCCCATTTCGACAACTAAACAAAAGACGTGCAAAACAAGTGAAAATGTGTGCCAACTCGTAACTATTTTAATCTTCATACATTGAATCCCATTTCGTCAACCATATATTTCAACTGTTTTTTGTACAGTACAGTCAGCTCCCAAAGTTAAAGAAGGAAACCATTTGTTAATGTTGCTATTTTTTGTCTCTCTCTGGCACACTATGGTTTTGTTACGTGAGAACTTAATTTTGAATTTGAACAGAAATTACTAGGAGAACAGAATCAAGAAGGTGATGTTGGTGCCGCTGAAATCGTCTTTTTAGTGAATACCCAACAATAAGTACTAGGAGAACAGAATCGTGAAGAAGATGTTAGTCCCGCCGTTTACAATACTACCGACTACCAGACTTACAAAAGGAGATCGCGAAATCATGTTACCCAGTTACTGGATTATTGTGGAGATCAGTTAAGCCGACTCTTCAAGTAAAAATCTGGTATTCGGTCAGTATTTTTACTAAGTTATTACTAAATTAACGAAGCAGTCCATTGTAATTCCATAATGTTCATCTTCATTCTCCTACCCTGATCCCAGTTTAGAAGAAGACACATTCCCAGAAGAAGACATGCTGCGTCGACCCCAAAGGGTCGACGCAGCATGTCTTCTTCTTCCATACTTCTCTATAAAACTCGTTACGTGGCCACCTACTGGCCCAAAGCGTATAATTGGAAGGAACATCGATACGATAAGAAGAAGAAGAACTCGTTATGTCACAGTCACTTCGTTTCTAGTCATTCTTATATGATTCGCCAAGCCTTTTCTCAAATCAAGGGTAGGCACCTAGTCTAGTCCGAAGCAGCTAAAATACCTTCTTAGTAAAAAAAAAAAAAATAGCCCTCACCCCAACTACTTGTTCTGTAAACATAGCGAGTAAAAGCGAACTGAAAAAGGTTTCCGATATCACACGAATGAAAGTGAAGAGCTTTTCAAAGGAAAATTTTAGTGTGGAGTTTTGTGCCTACCTGCTTAGTAACGTTTGAGAGATTCTCCCCGGGGCGGTGTGTCATCCTATGACAAGTTTTACGATATTTGGTAACAATTTAGAATTTGATAGCTTACGAGTTAGTAGGTTTTAGTTATCATTTTTATAGTTTCTTTGTTATGTAAATTATTTAGCTGTAAGATTGAATATGCAGTTCTATAGCTGAACTGTGGGTTTAGAGTTATTTTAAGACCTAAAATATTTTATGATTGCAGCAAATTAGGATATTCTCATTTTGTCCTACTTTAAATAACCTAGTATACAGGGTGTAAAAAACCTCATCACGAAGCCGTCAACCAAGCATTCTGTACATCAAACTAAGTAACTTTACGCAAAAATTATTGCTGGGAAACGACTTTTTTTTTTGGGGTGAAAAATTAAGTTTTGTGGTAACTCAATGTAACGCACTCAAAACATTGTGCTGATGGATAGATTGAATAGTAAGGGGGTCGTGGAGGTGTTTAAAGTAAAAATCTTACACTAAAAACTTGTATTTAAAAAAAAACTTGTCAAAAAGTTGGAACTTTGACCCCCAATATATCCGTAACTAGAAGGTTCCCAGGTATGGTGTAGAACAATAAAATGATCGCAATGACGGGGAGAACAAGTGCCTTTTGGCTTCGTTAAGAGGTGTTTTACACCCTTTATGTATAGTTTATATAGGTACCTATATAGTATCACATGTATGTTATCTAAGACTATTTTATATGTATTTCTATGATGAGAATGATGATAACCTACATAATTATTGAACAAATTAAAACAGTGTGCAATAAAGCATGAGTATGCTAAACCGTCGTGCAGATTTACCGAAATATCATTAATTACTTCGGTAAATCAGTCCCAGCATTAAATCCACGAAATGTCGTCAAAATATCGTCGATATGTCCACTTCTTTACTTCACGCTGTTAACGAAGCATTAATGTTCTCAATCAGCGAGCTTCGTTTCGCTAAAGATCTCGGCCGGCAAAAGAGGATTTTATCGACGGATGATGTTATTGTGAGATATTATCTATAATTTTATTTATGAAAATAGGTGGTATGGATGAACATAATACAGGTATGATACTCTTAGTAACATATTAATATTGGGGTGCTTCAACAAGATTAACTGTTTAGGTAGGTCTTGTAGGAAAGTGTAATTGAGGTTACGTATTGTATTTTTTATAGGAGAATTTAACCACAGTGACTATCCCGAAAAAAGATCAATGTGAATTATTGGTAAATTATTTAAGTGTCAGTAAAGTAACTTTAGTTTTTTTTTCTAAGTAAGTACACTTTGACACAGGAAGACCCGATTGGCGCAGCGGTAGTACTGCCTTACGTTTTTAGGCTCCCGGGTTCGAACCTGGTAGGGGCAAATGTTATTGTGATAAGCATGGACATTTGTTTCCGAGTCATGGATGTTTATATTTATAATAATTATATATTTACAAAAAAAAAGTATCATAATTTAAATTTTATTTTTATAATTGTTAATTTTTATTTAGTCTTGGATTTTAATTTTGGAATTTTAGTTTAATTTTTTATTATTTTAATACTGTAATTGTAATTTTATAATTGTTAATTTGTATTTCAAGTGTGTGTGTGCAATTATGATCCTAAATGGATTGAAATAAATTATTTTGAATTTGAATTTGAATTTGAATATCTGGTGTCCACGACACAAGCCTCATTGCTTAGTGTGGCACTAGATGGTGGTACGTGTAATATCCATGCGATATTTATTTATTATATATTTTTTGATAAATCTCACAAAATCTTAATTTAAATCTCTTCCGCATGTGAATGTAACAATACAAGGTTATATTACTTAATGGTAACTTGATGAATGTTGTTAAAGGATCTTGGTTAGTCAGATTAAGTCTGTTCTCAGAATTACGTTTCTACATACATAAGACCTTTTTCTTTTTTTTTTTTTTTCGGATGGGAAATCATCAAATGACTTCTCCCGCTCTGGGCGGAGCAGGAGGGAGTGTCAGACTTTTACTGACTAAAACCCATCCATGTTCCTTCATCGCCCTTTGTGTTCCGGGGCCACGGTATCTCTTTCGAATAGTCCCGCAACCCCGGCAGGACATACATAAGACCTTACATGTAAATAATTATTATTACGCTTCTGTTGATAATGCAGGAACGCACGTTTAGTATTAATAAATTAAGCTTTGTAGTAAACCTCTTAGGTAAAGTCGTTTGAAAACAAAAAACAACAACACGCTTGTAATCCTCGAAGGATTAGGCAGAAGTATACATGATAGTACATAGTAATAGGATGCGAGTGACTCCAAAATCCAGACTCCGTGGCTGTTATTGAGAAATTTCTGATGAAAAACCAAATAACATTTTGCCCAACCCGGTAATAGAACCCACGGCCTCATGCTAAGCAGTCGCGCTTGCGATCACTCCACCAACGAGGCAGTCTACCTAAATTACCTATCTTTGAACTTTATTAGCATGTTGATGTCCACTTGGACTCTTAATAAGCCCTCCAGGCTTACATTTAAGAGACTCTTAATATAAATTGGTAAATAAAGTATACTAAGTAGTCTTCAAGTCCATCTACGAGTATGAGCAATATCTGCCACTTTCATGGCGCCTGCTTTCTATCTTTCTATTATTGAACTGATTTTTCCAAAGAATTATTTCATTGTGAAGCAGACTCTATCTAAGCACTTAGTTAAATGATTTATTTCTTTATAATGCGTCAAAGATAGCGATGTTCTATGCTGTATGAAATTAAAATCAAAAAATAATCAAACCCATTTTTCACTCAGTATTTCTCCACAGAGATCGTCAAAGCTGAAATGTGAGTAGATTAAAAAAAGGCCTCCTAAAAGCGAATTTAACGACCTAATTACTGAATAAAAAGAATATTTTGACTTTCAGCCAAAAGCTGGCAGCATTGTTTTGTGTTCCGAAGAGCCTTTTTTCAATCTTTGTTGTGGTAAGAACAATAGAAAATTACGTTTGGAAAAAAAAAAAAAAAATTAATCATTAACGCCCAAAAGGGTTAGGTAGAGCTGTACCTAATAGTACACCAACATTTCGCACGTTATGATTGAGTCATATGTAATAGGAGGCCGCCTATTGCCATCAACCAGGCATAAATCCAAATTAAGTGGCTGCTACTGAGAAATTCCTGATGGAAAAACTCAATAACGCTTTGTACTATCCGGGAAGCGAACCCAGGACTTCGACCTCCACCTACAAGGCAGTCATAATTTAATCATGTACGTCGTAAAAGTCTCATTTTAACTCCGGTGTAATAATAAATCTGTTGGTACTCGTACCTATGTGTTTATATTACAACGTGCGGGCTTCCTATCTGCCCGAGTATCGTAAAACAGGATTGAAGGAAGGGTTTCCCTTTGATGTTTCAGAAGACAATGCTGTCATAATAAGGGCTTATTTATTTTCAGCTATAAAAATAATCTTTTTTGTGAGTGAAATTTTTAAAAGCCTTTTTTATTTAAAAAAAAAAAACTCTGTTTTTTGTTTTGTGATGAGCATAAACATTACTGTATCTACTAGCTTTTTTTTTTTGGATATTTATGCCTATATGTTTAAAGTAATCACAATTAAATCGTCTAATTACTTAAACCGCACCAAAATTATTGTCATTAAACCTAAACGTCGTTAATCCAGTTTATTGTTCGATCTGTAGTTATATGAGGGGCTGAATTTAGAGGTAGCTTCACAACCTTTTAAACTTTCAATTACCACAGTATGGTGATTGAAAAGGGACAACAGCGCATCGAGCAATTCATTGTTAATAGAAACATCAAAGGTTGCTTCCTTTAATACACTTTGTAGTCGTCAGCTATATCATTGATTTTCTACATCGCCGATCCTCTTTCCCATTTTCTGCTGGAAGGCGAAGATAAAACCGTCTCTCCACAGCTCTGTGTATAATACAAATCTCAGTATATTGCATTTCTTCAGGTCGAGGTGCGTCTTTTCAAAGGGTTCATTCAAAGTGAGTGTTTTTGCTGATAAAATATCAACCCGAAGGCCCGGGTTGGACAATTTTTGTGAATCTACCTATTGCTTGAAATGAAAACACCGATGTTGTGGAAAAGGCCCAGAGGCAGCGAACTAAGCAATGAATTAGGTTTATATGGGATGGTTCAATTTGGTTGAAAGCAACGCAAACTTATGGGAAGGTTTCCAGAGTTTTGTTTCCGCGAGAGCAGCTTGGTGGGTTTATCTACATAAGAGTAAATTGGTAACCAAGTATAGTTCCATTTCAAATAAAGCCAAAAGTGCCCCGAAGGTCTAATGCTTAAAGAATAACAAATAGGACTAAGTTCGTTAACCTAATTGTTACTTACCTACTTCTTCACTGTGAAAAAAAAAAATTTGAGATAGACATAGTGTTCACGAAAGGAGCCTGAAATATACCTTTTACACCTACGTCCAATAATTTACCTATTGACATTTAAGTTACGGCGTAGGATGAAACTCCAATAAAAATGCTTTAAAGACTTTAGTATAATGTTAAATTTATTTTATAGTTTACAGTCATATAACATAGTCTTTCTTTTGTTTACAGATGAGAGATTTGTGTATTATTAACAAAAATGTGCAACAACATATAAAATATCTCACAGATTATGTTACTATTTTGGCTTCGCCTCACTTTATAACTAAGTTTATATTACAAACGAGAAAGGTTTCTATTCCTTAGTATAAGAGTTCAGTAGCATTAACTGTACATGTTGTATTAAAATACACGTTAGGTATAATATTTTTATGCTACAGATATTACATGGAACTGAATCAGTTATGGTTGAATTAAATCATTTACAATCATGAAATTTCATTTATGTACAATCTACACCGTAATAACCTTACTTCACGTAATAATTTTGTCTTAAAACTAAATACACTTTGTGTAAATATTTCGAATTTCGATAAAATCAGTAAACAAAGGTCAACAAATCATAAATCTGAACGTTCAAATATTCCAACAATAAAAAATTATTATGTACACAATTTTAAAAAATTACATGTTCGCAGATAGCACTTTACGTAATATCACTCATTGCATAGTAAAAAAAGTACTAAAACCATTTTACGAGCATTTTATGCATTGTCGTGAATTACGTGATGTCTCTTGTAAATCAACGGAATTTTTACAAAACTGCGTCATTACTTGACAAAATTATTATTTTGATCCTTGATGGATTATGTTCCACGGCCTATTCGAGTTTAGATTACAACAGATTTAGAAGAATTTTTATTTCTCTAGGCTAGTTTTATATGCATGGTGTTTAACTTAAGTCTAAGTCATGGTCGAATGTGTCGTACATTAAAATTGTATGACGAAATAAAAATATTTTTATAGAAAACTTCACATTTTTCTGTTTCGAGAGTAACTGTCAATAAACATGAGGGTAGTTCGGATACTCTCACGTCTACTCTCCGAACGAGGATATATTTATTACACACCTATTTCATGTAAACTCGGACCGATGGTTTATAAGCAGAAATCTACAAGCAAAATCCGACGAGATTGCAGTAACATTTGCAATTTAAATTGCCCTCCGCTGAAAAATCTATAAAAATATTTTCATTCAAAATGAAATTATCTGCTCGAATATCAGCAAACATCACATTTGACGCCTTAAATAATTCTGACGTTCACTTGTTTTAGCTTTAACAAAAACTTACACCCGTATTTATAAACAAGTCAAAGCGATTACGTAAGTAAAAATCATTATTCAAGATACAATTTTAATTTTTTAATTTAGTAATTGCTTGAAGTTAGAACTGTTAAAAGTTACAATTCTAAGTTTTGCTTTTTTGACGGTTCTTACTGACGGTTCTTAAATTCTTGTCTATTGTATAAAAAAGGTTGCAGTAATGACTTTAACCTGCCCATAGATACGGGTGGTAATGTTTCACTTGCGTGACATATTTTAACATCATAATTTAGAAGTTTTCACATCATCAAGGGTAAAATAATAGAAAAATAGCGAAGGAAACTAAAGCTAAGATTTGAGGTTGCCAGAAAAGAGTTCCTTTGTTCCCCGTGTTATGCTGTACTGCAGCTTGATTCTCGCCTGATAAAGAGAACGAAATTATTAAAGTTTTCAGTTTCTATAAAGTTTTCAATATGTCTCAGTTATTCTATTATATTGTACGAAACTATCAACGACAAAGTTTTACTGAGACTATAAATATTAATTTATATCTCTTTCGGCATCTTTGTTAGGGGTGAAATAGTTTAATGTCTAGCTACAAAAGAGTAACTTAGGAGTGAATTTTGATAATGAAACACAATACATTACCGATTTTCAAATGAACTGAATTTTAAAGTCTTCACTGGTAATTATTAACCGTGAAGGTGACTTTTAGATTGCTGATTATGTAGTTTTCTTGGAAATTTATAAAAACAATTTGAATAATAATTAGTACAAAATTGTAAGTGCTTTTCATGCTAAAATCGCTTTTATGTCTTCGTAAGTCACACACAAAATATTAGAGTAGAGCAGAAATAATACAAAACAAAATGAAATCACTTACCAATTAAAACGTGGACATTGATGGTTACTTGAGAATGGTTTTGCAAGTGACAGGAATACGTCCCACTGTCATTTTGTGATGCTGATGCTACACTGATAGTAGCGCTGAAAAGGAAACAGACCATTAGTAATAGATAACATAACGCCTGTAATACCCAAAGAGGGCAGAGGCAGAGGTGTATCTAATTGAACACCCACACTTCACCAGTAAGTCCCATGTATAAGGGGGCGAGCCTATTGCCATCAGCCGGGCACAAATCCAGACTTCGTGACTGCTACCGAGACATTCCAGATGGAAAAACCCAATAACATTTGCCCGACCCGGGAAACAAACGCAAGACCTCATGTTCAGCAGGACTCAAAAGTAAGACAAAATAAGTAAACGATTATAGTATTACGTATTTAACGTATTAAGTTAGGTTATTTACTACTGTTTGTTAGTACTCTCTGGTGTCCACGACACAAGCCTCGTTGCTTAGTATGGCACTAGATGGCGCTGTGTGTAATGCTCAGTGATTTTTTTTTTATTTGAAAAAAATGGATACAAAGTTTGAAAACGCCACGTGGTGAAACAAGACATTAATATTACAGTTTTTATTTTCGTTTAAAAAAGGTATCTTACCTCATATTCCGCCAAGAGACGTTTTCTGTGAACTCCTTCCCTTGTTTCTTCCAAACAATTCCATAAATATTATTTTCTACTGGAGGTGTCGTTGGTTTGAGAGTAGTAAGTTCAGTCGTGGTCTTCTCTGGTGCTTTCTTAGTAGTACTTACACTAACAGTCGAAGTGAGCGTCGTCGTCTCCACACTCCAACTTTTATTCATCATTATATCTATTCTATTGAATATTGTACTCATTTTTGTTGTTAATTCTGTAGTTGTAGTTGTGGGCAAGGGAGTAGTTGAAGGTAAAGGCGTCGTCACAGGCGCCTTCGTAGATATAGATGAAACGTACTGTTCTGATATGATACAGGATAATTTTATCGCGCTACCCGCTTTGTAAAATCTGTCTTTCACATCATGTGTGTCGTCACCGTTTATGGATATAATGGGAGCTGAAAACAAAATATTCTTTAATTTGGGTGAAAACAGGATCTCATTTTTGTTTAAGACACTGAAATTTCGGTTTGTGGCCTAAATAAATTAAATTATTTAATATTTTCTCCCTTTCATAATTTTCTAGGTTCATCACGGTCCCGGAAAATTTGAATTATTTTCCCTCACGGAGACGCAAAACATAATTATGTTTCAGTTATTTTCCCAAGAAAAGCACAAAGAGGACTTCAAGGGTCTAATAAAAACTTTACTACTTTTTTAAGACCTTACCTTTCCGTTGCCGTTGACAAAACATAAGCAAAAAAGAACAGGCACAGAGAGGTAATGCTAATAAATCGAAGTAAATACTTTAATTTGTCTAAATCACATAAATACTAAGAAACGACGTCATTAAGTGCTGTTACATGCAAATGGAGATTAAGGATATTTTCGGGGAAAAAATAGGTTACCTTAAACGGTAATATCACAAGCGATTAAGACGAAATGAAATGGCGTGCCAAAGTACAGACAACAGAGAAAAGGAGATGTGAGAAATAAAATAAAAAAGGTTTTCAATCTCAAAAATAATATACACAATAGCACGACTTAATTAAACGTTTCAATAAAAGATGAAAAAGAAATACTGAGCGAAGAATTTATATTGATTTTTATACTTACGTAAAACGGTGAGATTTGTGAATATCGTTCTCGGGGGATGTGTGGATATTTGGCACATGTAGTGTCCAGCGTCGGTTAACTTCACTGGGTTCATACTAAGTCTCCAGTTGTTTGGGTATTGGAATTTTACTGCTATCCTATTGTCGCCGGCGTATAGAGCTGGACCGACGGTGAGGAGTTGTGCTGACTCCGTGGTGTTTCTCAACCACATCACCTGCATGAATGGAAAATATTTGAACATACTTATGCATACATACATAAACTCACGCCTCTGTTTTTTGTGGGCTGGCAGATACTACAGAGCGCCACCTACTACGACCCTTTGGCCTCGTCCAAGTTCATACATCTGGTCAAACGCGCACGGTTCATTAAAATCCAGAACACTATCATAAATACGTTATCGATAAAAAATGGTGAGGAAACCGACCTATCCTAAGAACCAAATATTCAAAGACATGTGTAATCTACCACACATCATAAAAAATAGGTTATTAGTAATTATCTGTCTCTCGAGTGTCCAAAACCACCCCGTGTACAAATACCATAATTGCTCTAATTTCTTCAGTTTACACCATATTAAACATTTATGTAACCATGGTTGATTTCTCCGCCTCATTCATTACTGATCTCTCAGCCTTTGACTGAAATTTCTTTTAAAGAGGCTAATTTGGAAACCGAAATAATTTAACGACTAAAATTACAAATTCTTTTTCGGTTCGTAACGAAATAAAAGGTAGAAAGATTTGAAATAAAAGAGCTCATAATATTTTTAGGCAATGAGGAAACTCACACAAAAGAAATTCTTAGAAGTTTTTTATAAATTAATGATAGATGGATGGACATTTATTTATAACTGCGACCTTCTGGGTATTACACTAATGCTTAAAGGGTATCTGTATACAGACTCTTTCCAGGTATGATATCTTTTTACTCAAAAATAAATACGCTTTGAAAATTGAAGAATAGATGTAAAACACATTTTCTGGAACTTTTTTCGCAGCGGTATTTACTTTTAGGTTCTGAATATTTTAAGTAAACTTCTATCTCGTATTTACATATTTTACAAGAAAAATACACCGAGGTATCAGTTTCATCCTACGAAGATAAACCTCTCTTTTCAATAAAATAAAAATGATACCGACCTACTATTCTAGAAAAAGCTATTGCTAAACAGTGGTAAAAAGTAACAAAAAGGCACTTTTGTTTCACAGAATTTTTCAGAACTTGGCAGAACGACTGTAAATAAGAACTGCCTACTGAAAATGTATTGAAAATGTGTTCAGCTGCTTTTAAGGTGATTATTAAACATAATCTAGAAATACAATTCACTGTTGAACTTTTTGAAACCAAAAGTATTAACTCAAAAGAAATAATATTGTGGCGAAGAAATATCTTGGCATCCAGCTCGTCCTAGCGCCAAAACTTCTGGGTCATGTGGCATCCATCAAACAGCTCTGGACTTACGGGTCGGATACTAAGCGATTATCTATTATCGTCATCATCATGAGCAGCCTAAGGTAGTCCACTGTTGGACATAGGCTTTTCCACTTCCGATTCTCAGCAAATTTTATTCCTGCGTAGATTATTTATCGCTATAACTAGCATGAGAGCAGCGGTGGCCTAGTGGTGGCGGCCCAGTAAGTCTTGGGTTCGAACCCAGACAGGCGCATTACTTTGTGTAATTTATTTCATCACCACTGCTCTCAAAACGGTGAAGGAAAACATTGTGAGGAAACCGGCATGTCCTAGAACCAAAAATTCGAAGACATGTGACATCTACCAATCCGCACTGGGCCCGCGTTGTGGATTATAGCCCATCCCTTCTAATTGAGGAGGCCGTGTCCCAGCAGTGGGAACATTATAGGCTGATGATAATAACTAGCCTGAAGACATTCTAGCTTAAGTTTGCCTGTGGGCACTCAAGCATACCTTTTATCCCCACGGTCACCGGTTCAACAGTTAATATTATTGTCGGCCCATTGCCACTTCTGGTTGATTTCTTTGACATCGTCGACTACTTGGTTTCTGAGCCGGATCTCTTCCAGATAACCCATGCTTAGTTAGGTATGCTAACATTAATGATAGCTAGGCCCCTTTCCCACTATGTCGTGACGACAGATAATCGTGTAGTTTTATGTGTCGTGGCTTGTGTATTTAAATGGAGGTGTTCACATATAGGACGACGCGATTACGAGTACTGTCGTCCACAGACTTTTTCCAACTAAAAACCAACGATAAATTTATCGTCACGACATAGTGGGAACGGGGCCTCAAAGTAGAAACTTACCGTTTTATCCTTGAGCATGACGACTCTACAGTTCAGCAAGGCCTCCGCCCCGACATGGGCCGTCACTTGAGTATACTTCTCCTCCTCAAAGTACGGGCCCCAATGGTGCTCATGATGATGATCATGAGCATAACTTTGAAACGGCACATATGGACGAGGCTCTTCTACCTTGTCTGTTGGATAAAGTTAATTAACCTTCAATAATTAACATCTGCCTAAAAGAAAAGCTAAGGAACTTGATTTATAAGTAGATTGAGTGTCAAATAAAATTGTCTGTAAATTCAAATCGCGACCGTTATTCTTTGATCTATGAATTAAATGACCATACAGCAAGTAGATGTATGCAATCTGCTGACCAATCAAGTTCCCAATTACAAAGATAAAACAAATAAATGCTGCTGTCAAAATTGCTGAAAATTACTAATGTGTTGAAAATGTGCCTGAATGAACGAAAACAGTGCAATGATGTGTATTTAAATATTTTATTAATAATGAAATTAAGTCAAATAACTAAACAAACAGGTACACAAGTGACGATAATAAATATTAATTTTATTAAAACTAAGCTAGTTTAGTTTTTATTTAGTTTATCAGTACAAGCCCGTGCACAATGTAGGTTATATTTTGTTGGTCCTAAAAATTATCATGCTAAACGAAACGACCTTTTTCAACGAGTTTATAGTAAAGTGTTATCTTTTTCAACTTTTGCGAATAAATTGTTTTATTGCAGTACTGGAGGTAAATTAAAGTTAAAGGAATGTAAATTGCTTTGACAAGGATCGTGGTAGGATTTAATTACGATTCAAAGTTTTATTGAGAAAACTATATCCTAAGAATTCATTATCCTGTTTCCCAATCACGGGTAAGTCCTACGCCATAAAGTTAATGTTAGCCTGTGTTATCCCACAGCTTGGCAAAGGCAATAACTTCCAAATTTTTTGATCTACGGCTGGACCACGTCGTTAGTTTAATACGCGTTTGTTTTTTCTAAACTTGTAAAACCACAAAGTTCAAATTTTATCAAAGAAATTGAACGCGATCATTTTAACCGCATTTAAGAGCTGTGAGTGTAAACATCGCTATGGAACATCAACACTGACCGCTCTTAACAGCGGTTTAGAGTGCTGATCACGTTCAGCTTTATTGGCCAAACTCTCTCTAATATACAGCTCTTTAGCTGCTAGAATTAAGAACAACATTAAACGAAACAAAATAAGGTGAGCGCAAAAAGTAATTTACGTAATCTGCCTTAAATAAGGAAGTAGGTAGCGCTATTTGAATTTCCATTCCGATAAGATCGTTGTCAGCGTCGTAAAAGAAGAAATGTTTAAAATCTGATACTGTTACGGTATAAACGTCTTGAATAAAGTAAGCAGATTCATATTTCTTTATAGAAACGAGACCACGAGCGTCCAAGACTAAGGGCGATTTCACACGCCCCACAACCACACCACATCACAACGATTACTTGGACGAGCGCAAGTTATGAAATTGAGTTGCATGGACCACGTTTTGCCATCTAAGTGAACCGTTTTGAGTAAAGGCTATTTATTAGGCCACATTGCATCCAACGTTATCACCACGCGAGCAGCTATTTCGCAAAAATACGTTTTCGGACACCTAATTGAGTGGGCGCTTGAGGTAGCTGCGCGGTAAGGAGCCAGTGACATATCCCAGGCGCTTACTCATCCACCAGCTACGTCGTACATCAACACTCCTTCCACATCTCACAGCTACCTTAGGCACCTAGGTCTCAGATAAACTGTAGTTGCCGCAACGCAACTTCAAAATGCTACCGCGAGACTATACACACATAACGCTTGCCCAATTTTTGTCGCTGTCCTGTGGTGTGGCTGTGGTTCATGTGCATGGGCCCTTACTGCGGACGCGAAAATCGATACTTACTCTGTAACAAATGATCGTTCCTGTCAGTTGCTCCTTCACGCTTGATATTTTCGCGTAGTTGCTTGGTGATGTTTTTGAATATCTCTCTGGATAAGGCGAGACTGTCCTTCTCATCGCTTCGGCGTCTCCGAACGACATTTGTTCGATAATCTTCGGGAAAGCGCAACGGTTCTGCACAGATCAATGTCTTGCTTTTAGCAAATCATTTCTTTTTTATTATTTGACTAGATTATTGTGTTTCTTCAGGTTATGCTGTATTTTATGATACTTTTCCAAAAAACTGTTTTCAAGAAATTGTGATTTCGAAAATATTGCGCAAAATAAGCATAATAATTTTATGCCTCGATATATGAATGTACTAAACGCCTAAAACGTTGGTAAGTATTGTTTTTAAGTCACAGATTGCTTGGAAAGGACCTACACACTTACAACAACAATAAATGAGTATACATGTTGGTTTTTTTGCCTACAGGTTTTTCGTTGGATGGATATTCAAAATATTAAACGTGGTGTTTTGTATTTCTAGTCACGACTTTCTGATTTGTTTAACTTCCTTTTTAAGCAAGGAATACTTCGTACAGACGATGAATATCCAAAAGGTTTTGAATAAAAACGGTACACTCAGAAGAGTTTTCATCCATCTCTTAAGTTGAATCGTGGACATTTTATTTAATATTTTTCTGAGAAAATGCTTTAGGTTAACATTTTAATAATACTTTCCGTATCTGGACCGGAGAAATGCTAGACTTGACATTTACCAAAGGAGAGAAACATTAGTATTTTTCAATATTTGTTTTTTCAGTTTTTCTTCATCGCCACACTCGTGAGGGACTTCAAAATGATAAAATATTCTAAAATAGAAGTATAATAAGGGATTTATTGATTTTTATTTCTTACTTATTTCATTAATAACTTAATTGTGGAGTCCATACAAAGTTATTTCACGTACCTACGTGCCCACATACCTACCTACCACGGAATATTGTGCTAAAGAAATCCTTTTTGTTTCGTAATCTTTAATTTCAAATTCAAAAATTATAGATACTACTAAGCGCCATTCAAGTGTAAATGGCGCTTAGCTAAAAACAAATTCAATATTAAAACATCATTGAACAAACTACCTTAATTATTATTAATTGTACTTAAAAATATATTTTAAACAGCAAATTAATACTTCAACTGTTCAAACTTTACTGAACTAAGTTTTAATACCTGTGTGTTTAATTATGAAGTTTTGAAAAGTTTATCAGAAACTTCAGGTTTCCAAGTGTACAACATGTTTATGAAAAGATTGATTACATTGTCGAAATAGAAATATTTATACGCAGACATGATTTCCTAAAATTGATTATTTATATTCAGAGTTATTATGTTTTAATTTAAATATAATGGGTTTTTCATAAAAGATAAAGGATCTAAATATAACTTTAACAGTCTTTAGTGATTTTATGATTACTTTGAAGTTTGATATATATAATATTTAGGTGACTGAAATTTCAAAGCTATCGATTGGATTGCATATTTTAAAATATTGGCAACAATAATAAAAATTGATGGTTTAAAAACAATAAATTCTACATTGAACTTTAAAAACTTTGCATGTGGTAACTCAGTTCTCTCTCAAAATTCACCACAAAACTACGCAGTGAACCCATAAAACTCTCGTCAAATGTTTCAAATATTCAAAATTCGATACTGAAACCAGGTATTGGTTATGCTGACCGTCATATAAATAAAGTATCGATGCACTCGTGGTGGCTCGGCTCGGTTACGTAATTGGCATTCGCAAAACTCATTCAGTTCTGCGATTGGCTTTTGTTTCAATTTTTAATTATAATTTGATATTAGATAACATTGAAAAAGGGTTATTCTGTATTTTTATTGTTAGTGTTGAAGAGCTGCATTTGTGCAATTGCATGCTAGCATGTGTTCTAGAATTTTAAGGTTTGTTTCGCTGTTTATTTCATCTAATTGTTGCTTTTATGATGCTAGGTGCGAAGATTTTTCTGAACCTATGTTATTAAAGCTGTAGTCTATTTCATGATTGTGCTATTTCAAAGGCTTGTTTACACGACATGCTATGCATTAGAACTGCGTAGGCTAGTACAAGTGTGTGTTCTTTATTTATGTACATTTTTAAGTTACAATTTAAGACATTTGTTATTTTTTAAAAGTAATAAGCATAGTGCTAACTAGACAGACAATATTATATCATTAAGGTAATGTTTATATGGATAAAGGACTTACCAGATGCAGTATGAAGACAGCATAACGCTAGAAACACGAAGTAGAGGCCGTCCCACTGCATATTAGAGACATCACAGGCGTTACGACATTACGCTCGCCTTTTACCTACAAAAACGATTTTGTTGTTAGTCAAATAATTATAGTGTGTAACAAAAATGTATCAAACTGAAAACATTTTTCACGTGAGCGCAAAACATTAGGGTCGAGTATAAAAATGTTGTATACGAGAAAAAGTAAAATATTTACAGAATTCTCGTTCTGAATGAATTATCCATTTTTACAGTTGTAAAATTTTTATACAATTACGGGGGTATACATGTTGTTAGGGTATTTTACATTTTAATGATAGTATGCCTTTACTTACACAACAATATTTATCGTTTCATGTAACTAAAGTAAATCTATAACCAGGTTAATTAAGTTGTGCTGGATCCTATTATTTTAATGAATGAATACGAACAGTAATATTGTTGCTGAATCATAATTATATAATTAAAGGTAAAAATAAGATTACTGACGTAATTTAAATTTAAATAAATCGAATACGTTTTCGTTAAAACAGCAACATTTCTAACACGAACAGAACATACAACTGGATACTATCTCCTTTGGTTTTAGTTCTCCTGTTCCAACTTTCTTAGTTAATCTAAATGGACTTTTTGAAGACACATACAGAATCTTAATACCTAACTTATCCAAATGTGCTAAGGTTATTGAGTTTACCACAATTTATTGGATAGATTTCGCGCTATTGCTTATTGAGGCTGTAGAAGTTGGTTTGAAATGGATATGAGACGGTATTCGTTGTATCAGGAATCGTTGGTGTCAAACTGATTTCGTAGAACATTCTGCAGAAATGTTAACTTTATTACTAGTTACTTAATTCTGGAAGTGTTAATAGCCATCATCTGCCTAGCCTTTTCCCAAGTTTTATTGTGGTCGGCTTCCAGTCTAACCAGATGCAGCTGAATACCAGTATTTTACATGGAGCGACTGCCTATCTGACCTCCACAACCCAGTTAGTACTGGGTAATACGATACCCCTTGGTAAGACTGGTTGTCAGACTTTTTGGGCCACTGACTACCTGTAACGACTGTCAAAGATCACAAATGACAGCCGGGACCAACTGCTTAACGTGCTTTCCGAGGCAAGAAGGAAACTCAGTATGTAATGGGTGATCACCCATCCACAGACCTAGGCAAGCACAGCTTAACCTAAAGATCGACCCGAGCGGCTGTTATTATTTAGCCACGAGCTCCTCCGAAAGTGTTGTGTTGTGGAAGTGTTAATAGCCAAAAGTTAAAATTATAAACAGAGCATACTTCAACAGCCACTGCACAAGATAGCATTGTCATATATTTTCCATAAATACCAAGCGTGACACCGTCTTCCCTGACACTTGAACTTTCAGTGCTTAAATTTTTGTTGAACTGTCTCTAAACGCTGCCAGCTCCACAATTACTTACTCTGTGATTATGAAGGAGGTCCATAACTAACCACATCTCACAAAATAGTTAACAAACTTAGATTGCCTCAGATATGTTACTTAATAATTTAAATGAACGTAATTGGTTCGTGCGTGTTTGTGAATAAGAAATGCTTCCGTTGGCTACGCCTAAAGTTTCAGGGTTGCGGTTAGCGTTGGTTGTAGTCGGCTTATAAAATTGTAGCAGGGCAATTTTCATTTTATATCACGAGGTGTATGAGATATTAAGTAGGCACTCTGTTAGCCAGAGGAGAGGAAGCCACAACTAGCGGTTTGTGTTTAGATAGTTTAGGTATTGTGAGGTCTGAAGCGCTTGCGTTGATTTACGGGGTAATGGAGTTTGGTGGCTAGTTGTGACCTGAACGAGAACGTGTCCCGAATAACCTATTACAAGTCTTGTTTTGATTGGGAACTAAGCGGTGTAGAAGATGGAATATTACTAGAACAGTATGAGCAGATCTATGAAATAAGCACAAAATATTTACTAAAACAAATAACAATTCGAAAAGTACTGAGTATCTGCTCGATTAGTCTAAACTGACTTTTCATAATCAGAACTACCTTTAATTCAGAACGATTGCGTAAAGTGTTACTGTTGAAACTTTTAGTAGATTACTGTCTACTTTAGGCTACGAACGCACTGACAGGCGCCTAGAGTCTGCTTCGATACACGAAGGGCAAGCGCGCAGTGCAGCCGGTTGCGAATAATTAAGAACGTTCGTTTCACTAAGAGACTCGCTAGTCTCTTGGCGCTAAACAAGCAACCTGGCAGTGCGTTCATAACCTTAGGGTTGGTGCTGATAGTCACTCATTACAAACGATTTCATAACTATAGATTGTGAATCTACCCAACAGTTTTTTGTTACATAACTGTAGCAATAAAAGCCAAAAAATTACAAACACAAATAAACCACTTGACCTGATAAATAACAAAGAATAAAGTTATAACGTATGCATGACACAACTCACACAACCCAGATATACGGAGGTAAACTCATTTACAATTCTCACAGAATTCAGCGAAGCAATCAGTCAGTGAAGTTGGGACAAAATTTCGAAGTCAAACTGAAGATAGCCCCTAACATCAAGACTTTCATCGAGTTATAGAAGTACTTCGGAAGAATGAGGCAATTTTTTATAGCTTATTTCGGATTCTGTTTCTTGATGTCAGTTTAAAAAAGTAAGTTATTATTAGATCTCATTTGACTTTCTGAAAAGATAAAAGTAGAACTTGAATCAATCGTACTTATTTGTTTGAGTATCAGTTTTTCTGTGTTGTTAAATAAGTTTGAAATTTTTGTGTTCTTGATGGAAGTGGAACGTTACTGTTTTTGTTTTAAAATTCTTATTCTTAATTTGAATTTTTAGAAATAAATAAAGTATTATGAATCGAATGTTTTCTTTAGTTACTTCTATTTGATTGTTTAAGGACAGAGACAAGATGTCATGGAAAAGAAATGTATTATTATTTGACTAGAAATTATGATTACGAGGTTTGAAAAGTTCTCGGCTCGACTAAGAAATTATAATGCAAATTTTTTTCTACATAATTATTCTCCCTTTGTAGTCGAGAAAACAATTAATTGAACTCTGAAATGTTTTTGCTCTTTATGGTAGTAACGCTTTACGCGTTACTGTTTCTATCATTTAAATTTTATGAAATTAATAAATTATTTTGAATCGATCATAAATAATTCTTATGATTTATGATAAAAGCAATAAAAGTATATTGGACTCATCTGAAACTACTCGTAGTAGTAGGTACCTACTAAAATATAACTGGAAAAACTTTTTGAAGTACTGTTTGCAGAAATTTTTATGGAATAAAGTAAGAAACGTGAAATGCGAGTGACTAGTTCATAAGATATGTACATTTTCATTTTTCTCCGAGAAAACGTGAGACGTAGACAAAGCGCAGAGATTTTCAGAAATTATAGGATTTACTACAGAAAAAATAGGTCTGTTTGTTTCACACAGAACATTGCTAGATTTTCTCTCTATTCTGAGCTTAAATGCAAATAAAGAAGTTTCGTTGACAAAGGTGTGAACAAATAAGAAAAGGGGATAGAAAAAACTGTAGATCAAACACGGGTTCCGTTGAATCTTTGATCGTAAAACACTTCCAAAAATGGTTTTAGGGAGTGTCGTTAACATCCCTTTCAAGTGGGCTTATAGAACTTACCGTGTCGGCAAAAGGTATATAAGAGAGTGCTTCTAAGTGCCCTTGGAAGTAAATGTTTACGTTATTTCAACATTTATGCAATAAAAGCTGTATCAGAAACGGTTAACCGCCATTATGGTGTTTAACAACAATCTTATTCTTAATTTTTGTCGGTAAAAAAATCCCGTTTTCAGTTTTAATACTTAGAAACAAATACAATTACTAAATGGATTATAATTTTAAACTTTTTAACGTGTGTTAATGTGTTGGTAAATACTGAAACATCATCATCAATTCAGTCGAAAGACAAGCCACATGGACCGGGAAAATAACTTTATTACATAAATAATTACGTATAATCTTGTACGTTGCTACTACCGTTGTCATAACTATTTTATTTTAGGGTTGGCTTCCATTTAATCGGATGCAGCTGAATACCAGTAATAGTAGGTAATGACTAGTTTTTAGGTAATACCTACGACACGTAAGATTGTTTGTCACAGTTTCGGGGACTAACTACTCCTAACGATTGTCGAAGATCAACAAATGCTTTCCGAGGTACAAAGGAGATCAATAAAATTATGATGGATGTTTACCCATTCACAGAAGACCAGTCGCCCCTTAGCCAAACAAAATAAATATACCCCAATCCCGACTTAAAATGCACTCAACCAGCCCTTTAGTTATGCCCACAAAAAATTATAATAAATTGCCAAACGACATTCGAGAAGTAGAAAAGACAAATATATTTTTAAATAAATTGAAACAATTTCTAGAATCAAAGGCATACTACTCAGTAAAGGAGTTTTTAGATAACAAATCGGTTGCAAAATAAAGTTATTCGCTCTCTTATATACCGAACATTACGAAATATACATAATAATTATAATATAGAATGCAGGAAACCAAATATAAATATAAAATTATAAATACATAAACAATAATATAATTTAATAATAATGAAAATAGTTTAAATAATTTTATAAGAATTGTCAATCAAGACAATTCTACATTACTGCTTTAAATAAAAAATACTAATATAATATATTATACATTTAAACACAGATCTAAATAATTATTTAAATATGTATAAATATTCATAATTATACACCCGATTTAATACATCTAATAATTAATAATAAAACTACATATTGAATTGCTACTAAGCCCTCTTCCCCTGTCTTCCTCTCTCCTAATTTTTCCGTGCCCGACAGGGTCCATAATTATCTTTTTATTTTATTTTATAACACCATCCTTGTAATACCTTTTGGAACGGAATAAACAATTGAGTATTGAGTATTGAGCCAAAAGCTCCTAATAAAAAAAAAAAAAAAAATTATAAATAAATAATAATAAATATTTTTTTTTATAAATAAATTACGTAGCCTAGGGAGGTAAGTAAATGAAAATTTAAAAACAGGTACCTTACATAGGTAATCTGTTACATTAACGAGACGAAAGGCCCGTATGGCCACTAAAACGGCGACTAATCGCAGCAACTACGCATTATGATGCGGTAAAGTATGATACATTAACCTTTCCGGTCCTTGAAGCCGAGAAGGTAACTTTAATGCCATTATTTATTCAGGAAAATCGTAATAGAGTGCCAAGAATCGCTGACGTAAAGACTGAGGAGAATATGTAGGTTAAAAGGTTTTATGTTATTTCATTTCAGTCGGTCATGCGAGTAATGCGTTGTGAAAATATAGTAAAACTTGTATGACAACATTCAAATATTGATGACTATTATTTCTGAAGACCTTTTCTTGTATGAATTCGGAATGAATCAATTGCGAATGAATGTCATGCTGGCTGACTAAACAAATAAAATGGTTTTGTAATGTATTTTATGAAAATAGATATTTATAGAAAGAGGCTGTTCATTATACTTAGGTAAGAGGTTTTGAGGTAAAGTATTGCATCATACACTGGTTTCACTCACTCTAGGGGCTGTTTGTCATATATCTACGCTCCTGAGCCAAAGCTCTATCCTCCTGGTTCCAAGTTCAACCGCAATAGCAAATAAGCTGCCAGCCCATCTCACCGCCGGATTACTTCATCATCTGCTTATCTGCCTAACCGTATTTTTCCAACTATGTTAAGTTCAGCTTCCAGTCTTTTTATTTATTTGTTTACTAAGGGACAATAAACAGCTACAATATGTGTTGGAACAGAGTAAAGATAATTCAAAACATTAACAATATTGCAGCCCACTACATTATCCGCATATTAACAAGAGAGAATATGATAATGAGTGCCACTAGATAGGTAAAAAATAAAAATAATAATAATTACATCACATGAATAATAACTAATTATAGAAATATGAATTATATAATTATTAAAAATTAAATAAACAAAATATGAATTACATCATGCAAATTAGAGATTCAAATTGATTCGATTGCAGTCTAACTGGATACAGCTGAATACCTGTATTTTACATAGAGCGACTGAATATCTGACCTCCACAACCTAGTTAGTACCGGGTAATACAATACCCCTTAAATAAAAAAAAAACAAAAAAAAAAAAATTGTCAGGCATCAAGGCCCATAGGGTGTTAGTATTACATCTTCCTTATAGACTATATTAGTAATATGCAGGAAAAATAAAGAAAAAGAAAAATTACAACCACAGGAAGGTTTAACAAGCTTTGTTGCCAGCGTGTAGCTTGGTAAACCTCCCCATTGTAGGCCCATCCAGCCTCTCTGCAAACACCTTCAGAATGCTGTTGCTGCTTCCCCTCACTCGGGATATTACTGAGGCAACTTAAGACTGGTTGTCAGACTTTCGGGCCACTGACTACCTATGACAACTGATATTCTACCAAGTTCTTAATTTCAATCGCTTTACTATTCCTTACGTTGTTTTATTTTCATAATGATATTAACGATTGTGACCCATAGTATTATTTCCGTAGTCAGTTGCCAATTGACGCGAATGTCAGAAGACATACGGGAACAAGGGTGTGATGGGGGTAAGGGGCACAATGTGGCCTCTCTCTGAATATGTAATTTGATTTTATTTGACGGTTACGGTCAATATAGAATATCCTTGTAGAGTTGGCAACAGCAAAAACATACTGTTTGTGCCTGCTATTTGGAAACTTAGTACAATATCTTGATTAAAGAAAATTTTAGTCTAAACTTTATAATCACATACGTTTGATGAACATCCGAAGTAGATAATATCATCAAGTGTAGATATTTAATTCTTAAAACACTAGGTTTGTTAATTATTCATTATTTCAGTCGGAAGACCTAAAACCAGATCGTAAAATTTATTGAGCCTACGCCGAGGAACAACCTACCTATACCTGAATTTGAACTTGAGAATCAAGTTCAAACTTCCGAAAGAAAATATAATGGAATATTTTAACAATAAACGATATTTGGTAGGTATTACATTTCAATCAAAACATGTGTGAGCATTAAAAGAATAATATTGTGAACACCGACATGTTTACACGTACTTTATGTGAATATACACTTCCAAATATGTATAAAGTTGTTAACTAGGTACCTACTGTTACGTAAATGTCAACCCTTATTACATTAAATACGTTTTGTTAATAATTCTTTATTATGATTGGAGGTAGAGAGTAATTTGGGTAGTACACTTTATGAACTAAAGGTTAATTTTCATCACGATCTAACCTTCAGGTTAATTTGCATCAATCAAATAAATTACTTGTTGATTCTAATTCATACATTGCAGTGACCTATTTTCATAAAAATAAACAAAGTAACTTGGAAATCCTCCTCCATCTGATGTGTTTATCTCTTCTAGTAAAGAATTGGTGTTTATATTTTTTTGACACAACATGCCAATAACTTTTTCGGTCGGTCGGTTGGTCTCCATAGTGCAAACTGATAATACTTCTTTTGTAAATAACTAATTATAGGTATGTTTGAGGTACTTTTCTATCGAAAAATGTCATAACATCGTGTTTTCGAAACATATAATACCTAGGAGTAGTCCTCAACTTTGCTATATGTTAATCACAAACTGCTGCAGTAATATTAAATCGAAAACCATTAAATTTTCACAATTTGGGGTTATTCTGGCCCCTAATAGACTCCATGCATATGATTTTTTCGTGATTCATATTGGGTTTCTTGATGTCTGCCCTTGATGTCAGAAGTCTGTACGTGTTCTGAATACTGATTTGCGTAAGCACTTACAATCCATTTTTGTTATCGTTGTTCTGGCAAAAATACTGTGAAGCTTTTTCTCCTATAGAAACAAAAGTTTAGTGTCATTTGAGAATGTTCCATGTAATTGTAAAATGTTTTATAACAATTATTCTAACGCTTAGTGTTCTATTTACATAATTAGAACACAAAATATTTTCAGTAAATCTTCAAACAAAATATTAGAAGCAAAATAGATTTCTAATATATTTTTTTGGATTTTAGACCCTATAAACAATAAATTGTTATATGTTGGTATTTAGGGTCTAAAATTCTAATTTTTAAGTTCTTTTTATTAAATCTGTCAAAAAAAAAGCTACTAAATGCCGTGGATCCTTGAAAAAAAGGTTTTTTTAACAATTGTAGTTATTTATATATGTTTATGTATTATGTATATATACGTTTCAGACTCGTTTTTCAAGAAAAAGTAATAGTTTTCTTCTAGGTAAACAAAGTTCGTTTACACTACAACGCAATATTTATTGTTGTTTAGACAAAAAAGTACTAGTTTTTAGGAATGTATGTAGTCATGATAAAACCAAAAGCCAAAGTTCAGGAACCACAGGGAGCAGGATGCAGCGGGGGGAGGGTTACACAGCCAGCAGATATTTATATTTTAAAAATATATTAAAAACTTTGAAAGTCATTTCAACAGCAATCGTATCCACTTAATGCAATTAAAATTAAAATTCCTTAATTATCTGCCTAGCCTAACACCCTAAACCAATGTCCTAATAGCTTAATAACCTAACTAAGTTTGGATCAGCTTTCAATTTAACCGGATGCAGCTGAATACGAGTACCAGTATATATGTAAAATACTGGTACTGTATTGGTACTGGTGGTACTGGTCTTGGTTGGTACTGGTTACTAAGGAGGTCAGATAGGTATCTGACCTCCTTAACTACTATATAGAATCGTATTATCACTATCATTAACATTTAATTTTTTGACATAACTAGGTATTATTTTCGCTATTGAATTGTACTAATTTAAAATATAAAAGATTACGTGTTAACAATGTTTAATGCATGCTAATTTAAAGTGAGAAGAGCAGACGAATATGAAATTGCAATGCTTGTAAACGGCTGCTAAGTCATAAGTACTAACATAACTTAACACCATATTGTAACTTGGTTCGCAATAAATGTTTTGACTTTGACTTTGACTTTAGTACTGGGTAATCCGATACCCCTTGGTAAGACTGGTTGTCAGACTTTCGGGTCACTGAATACCTGTAACGACTGTCAAAGATCTTCAAATGACAGCCGGGACAAACGGCTTTACGTACTTTCCGAGGAACAGAGGAACCTCGATATGTAATGGGTGGTCACCCATCCACCGACCAACTAAAGAATCGCGACTTAACCTGAAGATTTATTCAAGCGGTTGTTACTATTTTGCCACAAGCTCCTCCAGATAATGCAATTACAAGTATAATAACGAAAATATAGCACCTAAATAAATAGGATAATATGTACTTTAAATATTGAGGTTTCTAAAAATAATTACAAGATCTTAGATCATTATTCCTTCAACGTCTTCGAGACGAGAGTTGTGGGACCCTGATGTCTGAAGGAGATTGATGAATGGATCAAATAATCCTTCTAATAACAAATGACAGGACAAAGTTGTGAATCTGCGAAACTTTTTGAATGAATTTATCGCTGAACCAATGTTAAGTTTTGTAGCGTGAAGTAAAGGGCGCAAAGGTCATGGTTTTAATTTGAGATTAATCAGTTAGTGTTTTATAAATAAGATTGATTTTAAGATGAAGCTCATAATGAAACTTTGATTAAATTTTATAAGAACAATGACTATAGAAAATAAGTTCTGGTCTAAAATAGAAACAATCTCCTCGATTACACTTTCTATCACAATCTGAAGGATTTTTAAGAAAATTCTTAATCCATTGCTTCATAAGTTTGAAATATTCGTCTGTTCTATAATGATTGGAACGCAATGAAAGTTGTTGAATAGTTAAACCTGAAGGAATTGCCATTAAAAGTGTGTTATGCAATCGTGTAACGTGGTAAAATGACCAACGGGTCACTTTGCATACGGCTACGAAAATGCCGAAAATAGTGTCAAGTTTAAACACCAAAATACTTTAGAGTGTCAAATGCTTAATCCCTATCCCACTGGTGCCAGTTTACCCTATTTACTCCCGCCAATTTCTGGCAGAAACGTGTAATTCGAATGACGTGTAGTGTACAATTGTACATCTTACTAAGTGACACCTTGGCACAAGTTTCTGGTTAACAAGCCAGAAACTGTTTACCATAGCTCGGGTTTAACTAAACCTCATTATTACTCTTTGGCTTATATCAGAACTCACTAATCAATACTAATATTAAATATGAGGTGTATTAATAATATCGAGACAAATATTATAGGTACCTAAATAAGCTTACATTTTCACACCACAACGGTTGAATGGATTTAAATGAAAATTTAACTAAATGTAGAAGAATTCCTGGATTATATAGGACATAGGACGGAGTACGTTCCCGTATGAATATTTTATACCTTCATGAGGAAGCCATGGAATAAGTACTAGTTGGATATAACGCAGGTACAATTATTGTAATCTAAACCTATTTCAAAATATTCATCACACATAAATGGATAAAATGTAGCAATCAAATACAATTTTACAAATTTAAATAATTGTAGACCTAAAACTATTAAGGTTTTATTCGTCTATTAACTATAAAGGCAAGTTTAAAAATGCTTTTACAAAAAAAGAGTACCTTTTAGTATTTGAAACTAAAAACAGCAATGTTATTCCACTCGTCTCTTTGAAAATGACTAATTTTGTTAAGCTGGTTATTTTAATTAGCATGACAAAATGTTACTTTTTCTTTTGTCCCGTTTAAAAATACCTTCTGTGCCGCTTTTGGACGAATTGCAAAAATAAAAAATGTATGTATTCAAATCGGGTCTACGTTTTTTTCGTCATTTCATTGAATAGATTGGCATTTAAATTCGAAGGGTGGCCAAACAGATGTAAGTGATTTAAATACGAAAAGGTTATTTAATATTTAGGAAATTAAAATAAGTGGAATCGGAAATACTGTCAATTATTAATTCACCTGACGCTACGAAAAAAAAATTGTTTGCGTTTCAAATGAATATTTTTATAAAGAATTTATTAGGCATCTTCCTCACCCAACATACTTCTGGTCCTACGTAATTTAAAACCTGAAATCTCGAATAAAAGAAGTTGGGTGACCACAATAAGCAAGTATTTCGGGAATACTTAGTCTTTGTCCCGGTCTCCTATTGTAGTCTTCGAAAAACCGAGATATACCTACACAGATATTATTCAATCGAGATACTTGCAAATTCCTCTGGGTATTCAATGTATTTTCAAACGAAATCTGTCTGTATTCAATAAAATCTATGGCTGAATAAAGGATGAAGAATTTTGGGACGTAATACTTGAGTTTCAGTGGATGAAACGCAGTGGTAGGCAAAGTCTGCCCAATGGTAGGTATTATAAGGAAAATTTGAGGTTTATAAGTTAAGTAATGAAAATTGATCAACTGTTTATTTCCGTGTTGTAATTTGACAGAAATATGGTAACGATTCATTATTGTTTACGTTTTATCTTACGTAGACAGCTAATAAAAGTAGAAAATACACATTTTGTATAAAAGTTATACAATATACCGGATGACTTTTTTATCACTTTCCAAAAAAAATGGGTATATTAGGTGAAAAGAGTAGAAGCTTATGGCATACATAGTTTTTTTTTTCTTTTTTCCACGGCTTAGAAAAAAAATGATCTATCATCAAAAAACGCTATAAATTTCAAGTAAACTTTTCAGATTAGAACAAATAACGAGAAATTTTGAAAAAATAAGATCAGAACATCGAATTTCAAATCATACGCAATATGCGTATGATTTAAATTTTGTTTTTTTTAATTATTTTTTTCGAAAATAAAAACTGAGTATGCTATTTTGCTTCTACTTCGTTCATCTATTATAATACCCATTTTTTTGGAAAGTGATAAAAAAGTAACAACTGACAGTAGGTATCAATTTTATAACTTTCCTTTGAGAAATCGGTTTCTTCAAGGTCCCGATTCATAAGTATTTCATTCAGAAATAAACTAGGCACACAAAAAGCTGTTAACTTTTATGAAACTACGAGAAATTGCTCGACGATACTTCGATAAAACTTCGTAACATTTATTATAATATTTCTGTATCTTTCCTGTGAAAGTTATGTAAATTGGAGAAACCTTGAATGATCAATTGAACGAAGATGACAGACTTATAACGTCTCCTGAAAATCACTTTGAGAGAGAAGAAAATATCTTCTATCGATCACTGCCTTTGTCAAATAAATGATATTATGTTGTCAACCATTAGCTTAACTATCTTTTATCTATTTTTTCTTACTTATTCATGATTTATTGTCTTTTATACTACCTGTATTGCGATTTATAATGTCGGCGATTAAAAGCGGTTGCCAAGTTTATTTGCTAAGCGCTTAAGATGAAACCAGTGGTGGGATTGCAACCTGCCACGACTCAGTACTGACTAATGGGCTAGACCTTGAACATGTGTATATCGTTTTCCTTACAAAACCCTATGAATTTACTTGCGTATGTGTAGAAAATTCTCAGAATAAAGTATTTCAATTAAAGCACAAAAAAATCCAGTCGTTACACCATGAACCAAAAAATGATTCATCGTATCAGGAAAAACAATATGATAAAACACACGACAAAGCTTAATTTTTTTCTAACGAGATTTATTACTTACCTAAACATAACATATTTTCCTCGTACTATTTTTCATTTGGATATCGGCCTAAATTAAGAACATACATTGAAACATAAGCCAAATCATGTTTGGAAATCAAATGAAATATTTTATTACCCTTTTACTCATTTCACCCCTAAGGAACCAAATACTTCGACTTAGAGCTTTAATATGATATAAATTAATTAAACACAGACAAATAATATTTACATTATTTACACACTAACTCTATAATAGAAATAAAAATATTTACAAGTATCAAAAAGGGTTACAGGGCGTAAACGCTGAGACACGTATGAATTAATGTTTAATCGTCAGCCTAAACACACAATTTTAAGATCCTAACTTTAAAACTGACGGACTTTCATACAACTTTTATCCCCTATTTAACTCCCATAGTGATTGAATTTCGAAGAATCTTTCCTTGTTCTTTGTCTACATTATAAAGGGAACCACTGTGCAAAATTTCAGTTTTCTAGGCCCAAGGGTTTGGGCTGGGCGGTGCTGCGGGACTGTTCGGGATTGTTCGAAAGAGATACCATGGCCCCGGAACACAACGGGCGATGAAAGAACATGGATGGGTTTTAGTCAGTAAAAGTCTGACACTCCCTCCTTCTCCGCCCAGAGCGGGAGGAGTCATTTGATGATTTCCCATCCGAATCATCCGTTTGGGCTGGGTGTTGATGAGTCACACGAAACGTCACTGGCGCGCGGAACGGTGTGATATTTTTTCATGCATGTAGCCGGTGTTCATCGAATTATAAGACGTTATCACGTCAAAAATATATTTCAACAATCGTAATCGTAATCAAGAAGCGTTCGATGAAACGGTTTTTCGTGATATATTGGATAATAATAAAACAAAAACTCGATGCACAAACGAAATATGAACTGAAACGTAAATTAACTGGAAGTTATATTTTGCTTAAATTTTTTCGGAAGAATAACTTGATGAATGGCTACTCTGCTGAAACGTTACTTTGACGTCAAATAATTAAATGAGTTGACTACCGAGAAAAATCGAAAAAAAAAAGACTTTTCGATGAAATGAAAAGCCGTATAATGTTACGGCGATATTAATTGAATCAATGAAAATTCTGAGTAGGTATACTGTTACTGGAGACAAAAATGGATAAGCCGAATTTCAGTAAAAACAAGGAATGGAAAAAGAAGGATTATTATTTCAGAATTTGTAATATAATTCCATGACTTTAAAAAAACTTCAGTCAGCTTTTAGGATAGAAAGAAAGTTGGTGGTAATTTTTTTCTGTAAACCACACTTTTTGTTCACTAAGCACGAGGCTCCTAAGAGCAGGAAGACATTATGCGAGGCCCATAAAAATGAAATATCATTCTTAATCTGGTACACGGTAGTGCCTGCTAAGCTGAGGCAAAGAAACGAGTATGTAAAATACTGACTTTTTGAAAGCGATATAATATTTCTAGAGTACTTATGTTTGACTGCTACATTGGTCGATTGGTCGCAAGCGCGACTCCTGAGCATGAAGTCCTGGGTTCGATTCCCGGGTCGAGCAAAGTGTAATTGAGTTTTTCTTCGGGAAATTTCAGCAGCCACGGAGTCTGGTTTTGTGCCCGGTTGATGGCAATAGGCTCGCCCCTTATTATGCGGGACTTAAACATAACTGGCAAAATGTGGGTGTACTAAGGTACACCTCTGTCTGCCTCTTCGGGGATTACAGGCTTGATTTTCTGCTATAACATCACGCCTGTATTTACATATACTTGTATGACGACCCGAATGGCGCAGCGGTAGTGAGGCTGCCCTACGTTTGTGTGATGAGCATGGACATTTGTTTCATAGTATGTATTTACAAACAAAAAGTATCTATGTAGTATATCAACTATGTGGTGTCCACGACACAAGCCTCGTTGCTTAGTGTGGCACTAGATGGCGCTGTGTGTAATGCCCAGCTATATTTTATTTTTATTTATTTATTTCTATCATATAAAGGGTTAAAAATGGGGATGAAGTTGTGTATGGAAAGTTCCTAATTTTCAAAGTAAAAATCATAAAATTGATTATCTAGGCGTATGGTTAAATGATAAATGATAAATGATGTTTATTTTGCAAGTAGGTTTTTACAAACACTTTTACACGTCACTTTTTAAAACTAGATGGGGCCGGTGTTTCGTACCTGACTACTCTGAGAAGAAACAGCCGAAACAAACTCAGAGGTCATAGTCTCTTTTGAAGTCCAGACATAATCTTGCTCAATTCACATGAGAACTATGCAGATTAGTGTCTGAGATGGTCTTTTGAAGAAAGAACCACACAGATTTGAGTGGACCTGTCCACGGGTTGGAAAATAACGCAACGTTGTTGTTAGAATTTCAATCCTTATGGGGGTGAAAAGAGGGATCAAATTTTGTTTTTAAGTTAAAATCACTAATATCATGAAAATTTGTATTTAGCCTTTTGGTTGGTAATTAATAATTACATGTAAAAAAATCATCTCAGAAAAGAAAAAATGATAATTCAGTGATAATAATTCAATTCAATTCATAAAAGTATGCAATTTTTCATCAATGTTTTCTTAGGATGTTATTGTTAGAGGTTGCAAACCGATAAGTTTAATATAAACTACATCTTGTCTACTGCTTGAGGTGTCCTAGCAACCTTAATAACGTTAGTCTAAAAATATATATTTTTCTGTTGCACTACAAATAAGTATTTTCTTTCTGCAACCGTATCCCATTCTCTAATAGTTATCACGTAAAACTATCGTCCGTAAACCGACTTTACAGACAGCCATTTTTTCATCAACGAATTGGATAACGTATGTGGGTGGGAATTGAGACCAACTACATCCGAGTTGGTCTTAGCTTCTAAATATATGCACGGCACCCCGATCTAGTTCCTTATTTATTCATTAAACTTAAACAACAGGGCATCATTAAAATTTACTAAGACATGGTCAATGATGAATGGCCATGAATGATAAACGACACAATGCCTAGAGCCATGGTACGGGATACAACTATCGACTCCTCTTCGGAGGAGACTGCTCCTTTATGCAAAGGACAAATCACAAACTGCCCGCTGTTCACAGTTTCCCGCTTGTATGCATCGCGCCTTAGACTTTTATCTCGTAGACGGCGTGACATAACTACTCCCTCAAACGTTATATTAAGAATAATTTATCATTTTTATAGGCCTTTCTTCGAAGGCGTCGTCGACATTTGATCTAAAGGATTCTGTATCAGCTTGTAATGTGGAACGTTAACAGTGTGTAAGCAAGAATTATGTGCTTCAAGTTTTACGACAGCGGAGTAATGAAGTTACTTTTTATAGCTATTGGTAGAGGTGCTTGGGATACATAATTTGTACATTCCTATCTACTAGGCTGATTGTTACATATATACATAACATCATACCTGTGATCGCCGGAGCGTTAGGCAGAAGTGTGCCTAATAGTACACCCACATTTCGCCACACATATTTAAGTCCCATAGAATAGGGAGCAAGCCTATTGCCAACAACCGGGCACAAAACCAGGCTGCTACTGAGAAATTTGCCCGATCTGGAAATTTAGCCGAGGACCTCGTGCTTAGAAGCCCCGCTTGCTACCAACAACCATTGAGACAGTCAAACATTAGTCGAATATACATAAGTACTGCTTATAAGAATAATATTGATCTTTAGTGGTTAAAATTCTCACCTGTCTGTTAGTAAGAACTCGTTCCATGCATATCTTTCATAACTACTAACGCACAGTCAGTATGCTAACCATCTAAACTTTAGATCTAAAGAAATGAGTCAGGAACACACCCAAATATAAACACTAAAACGTGTGCTACGGTTTTCGAAGCAAAAGCGCTACGAACGTTTCTTTTTATACGTTATTTATCAGGAAAAACAAATTAGGATTAAAAACCGGTGCTTTAATCCTAATTTGTTTTTCCGAATAAATTTTCAGTGGGGTACGAATGAACTGGCTTGGAACTAATGACCCCCAAGAGGGAAATGTGGGGTATTTTAGATTTGGACATGCCTACGGACATTTTTTTTTTGTCTGTGACAAATATACTTTTGTAGGAGAATTTACATAGATTCTAAACGTAACTTTGAACTAAAAATGCAAATAACTTCAGCTATTCGGATTCCTTGTTGTTTACAATATCAATTTTTATTCATAGAAACTGAGGAAAATACAAATTGTTTTATTGTTTTTAGTTTTTCTCTCAATTCTTATGGAGTCTTATTTAGACTTATTTTTTACATATGGCGCATTTCCACATAAATAAGTTTGTGTATAAACCTAAAAACCAAACAACAATGAGTAATCGAAACAATGTCAATGTGAGATGTACTCGTAGTTAAAATTATCAAATAGACAAATCAACTTTAAATTGAGTGGTCTTTTAAATCAGACCCGCTATAGCTGCAAAATTAAAGTGTTCCAGCCAGGATGTTTATTTATTGAAAATTTAGTGATAATAAAATATTTGTTTGCTGTTTAAAAGCATTCTTGTTTATAATAAGCACAGATAATGTCGTATTTCCCGCTATGCATGAATCGTATCAGTTTATTTGTTTGCTGAAAATAATGACTATCCTCTCAAATAGGTATGTAATTTTTGGAACACTGCCATTGGTGGTGGTCTACATATTTAATGTTTATTACTACAGTTCCAAATCTGATATACACTCGTAGTATACTGGTAATACAAATGAAAATAATTACTAGTTACGTTGTTGCTACATTATTTATTTTGTTCCTAAAAATAGCCACAGATACATACTTACAGTCAATGTAATAACTAACGTAGGACCGATGCCTGCCGGGGTTGCGGGACTGTTCGAAAGAGATACCGTGGCCCCGGAACACAAAGGGCGATGAAGGAACATGGATGGGTTTTAGTCAGCAAAAGCCTGACACTCCCTTCTGCTCCGCCCAGAGCGGGAGAAGTCATGTGATGATTTCCCATCCGAAAAAAAAAAAGTGATTCGGTAGGTAGATACTACTGCGTTTACTGCCGTGCGTCTTTCAACCTTATAACTCAGGGAATATAATAAGTGGTCGACCGTCTGTGCGCGCAGTAGTGTAGTAATATCGGACTGCACAAGCCGTATGAAAAACACCAATGCTGAAAATGTTTATTTATTCGGGTCGGTATTAACATACTCAGCCTACGTCGTTCCCATTGCTGGAACGCAGGTGGTGATGAAATAAATAACTTAAAGTAATGCGCTTGGCGAACTAGATAGGTTCCGTCAGAACTGGTTGGCGAGAAATGGAAGGATTGGAGGGAGGCCTTTGCCCAGGAGTGGGACAGAACAGACAAGGCAAAAATAATTCGTCTGCCTCGGTCGACCTACAAGTCGTAAGTCGGGTTCGATACCACTGGGTTTGACCACTAATCTTGATTCAGGGCGACTTTAATGTTAAAAAAATACTGACAAATCAAATATGCTGCCGACCCGAACAAATATAAAACACTCCTTACTCAGTGGATATCGTTTTACAATCTCCATATCAAATAATGTAATGTATGTAAAACAACCGGATTTTGTTCAGTATTTGAGCAAAAAGGTTCTCAATAAACGTCAGCCCATCAAATAGGTGTTTGTAACGCAATTTCATAACATCCAAGCTTGAATAAAACTTAATTTTAGATTTACGTCACGGAAGCTGAAGTGGGTCAGAAACTAGTTCACAAAAAGCACATCTACTTTAAGCTACGTAATAAGCAAGACTCGGTTATCTGCTTCCAGACTTGGCAAAAAATGTATAGAAAATACAGGGTCGGGCTTATTTGTTACATTTATGCGGGTCGTGTGTTTGAAAATTAAAAACATGCTGTAAATAAAAGGATTAAAACACATTAAAGCTCGAGAGAGCGGGTTCACGTTGAGTAATATTATTGTGCTGCAAAATGCACTTAATTTTACACTTTTAAAGTCTTTTTGTGTTTTGACTGAGAAATTACTTTGTGAGGACTTCGAATCAACTGTTAATGAATTACATACTCTCTCTCTTTATTACAATAGTAGGTATTTTAACTCCGTCTCCCCGTCTATTCAACCGTATCTCTCTAAATTGTTCATAACCGAATTTTCTAGTTGCTTTGTCTTGGGGCATCCCACAACCGGGATTCGTTTAGTTTAAACCACAGTTATAACAGGTATTTAGCTTCGAACTAAATTCAGTATCTGGAGCTCCGGAGAAGTTCTATTTACCTAAAGACAGACAACCTCTTACCTACCCGCTATTCTTAGTAAAATATGACTTACTAGGAAACTTTATAATGATGCTTTCTCCAACTGTCTTTTCTGTAAATATCAAATCGTGTTACTCCGGTCTGAAAAGTCAGACGCTACTCAATTTTGAATCACCGTTTAAGTCTCTGTCAATTCAAAGTGAAAAATTGGAATGGAAGACTATTAAGAATGTCTTAATGTTAAGTATTTTTTAAATATTTGGGAAACAGTGTGAGAAATAACAGCCAACAAGCAAATCAGTTTCCAAGTCAAAGGAATTTTTATCATTTAAATTATCCATTTATTTTTTAAATTGTTATGTGTTTAGTCAAATAGGAACCGGAATCTAGTTGCTAATAACAACACTGTATTCAAAAACCGTTTAAGTAAGGGTAGTAGGTGGGTAATTATGACAATTGCCGACAACCGTTTCCACCAACTACTAAATAAGTACCCTATATTTTTACGTCAACGTTCACCAACTGACGTGGTATCTATAATATGAAATAAAACTACTACAGACATGGGTATGCTATTTTACAGCGCTCGAGGTTTTCTGAACAAGCGCTGTAAAGTGCTAGAAAGCTGCACAATCTGTTGTAAAAAGTTAAATAAATCACGGAATAGTCCGGCAAAATTCCCTTCTCAGGAATACATACTTCACGAAAAATGTTAGCGGTTTCAGTTTTTTGGTCGTAGTACCGACTGCGAATCGAAAATGTCTTACAAGTTCTACGTTAGCAACTGACTTTAATATCCATCGACAGTTTTGATGTTGATCATAACCCCTTTGTCACACTGCTTGTTATTATATTCAATACCATTCATTAATACTGCTTGATATACAAAGTGGCGTTTGATTGCTAGTTTGAAACTTTACCCGCATTTAGAACCCCGCCTTACAAATAGGTACGTCTAGACTCAGATTGATTAAAATTTCGGAGATACAATCCGTAGAAATGTGTCTTAATTTCTGTAGCCTAGACTAAGTGGCCCTTATTATATCAGTCAGGTTCTATGTCAAGTAGAAAAGTTTTATTGTCGAGTTTTTCCTTAAGGAAATTGTCAACGGCAGTCGGGGGCAAAATTGGCAATTTATCGAAATAAATAGCGACAACCTCACGCTATGTAGCGTTCTCGCTATCTCAAATCAGCGAATTGTTGGTATAAGACAACATTCCTCTATAAAGCCTATCCAGAGACATTGTATTTAGCTGATAGTACGCGAAGACATGCCCTTAATACTAGCGCTTATCTCAAAGATGCCTATTCACCTTTTCTTGAAAATAATTCTAGCGTTCTAGCCTCAACAAATTCCCCTTGTGAGCAGTCCTTTAATTAATGATAAAGCAAACTATGGCTATGTGAAGATGGAATTCAGCCTTACCGGTGAACACCCTGTGGTATACTGGGGTTAGGTAGCAGGTATTATTTTACACAATCTTTGCTCTACTTTGTTCTTCGTAAAATACTATTACTTTACAAAGTTCTCTTTAAGGGTTAAAACCTTCTTCGAGGAACCGGGTTTTGTAGTAAAACTGCGTAGGACTGAACCTGTTAATACATAATCTAATACTAGTGAATACAGTTGATAGCCAGTCCATTGATACTATTTTATGGGATCACCATAAACACAAACTGATTTTGTTAATACTTCACTTTGTTCACAGTACAGCGGTCTAAATCAACCATTTAATAAAAATAAAAGAGTCATATAAAAATTCATAGTACCTATAAATATCATTGTAATTTTTCATCAAAAATGTATGCAAAACTGCCACTACAGTAACCAATTTCACACGATAGATAGCCTTATAAATCGATACACTACTAAGAATACTGCGATCAAAATGTAGAACGAAGTTATTAGAGACCTCGTAAATCTGACATATTTCTATATAAGTGCCCCTTATAATCATTTTAAGCCTGATACACTGGCAGCTCGATTAATACCAAGAGAATACTAGATTAACTTAAGTGTTCGGTTCGAAAAGTATCTACACATCACGTCTGTAATCCTCGGGGTTTAGGCAGAGGTGTACTTAATAGTATATCCGCATTTTCGGTAGTTATGTTTAATCCCATGTAATAGGGGCGAGCCTATTGCTAGCAACTGAGCACAAATCAGACTCCGTAGCTGCTACTGAGAAATTCCTGATAGAAAAACTCAATAACGCTGTACCTGACCTGAGAATTAAACCTAGGGCCTATGTTCAGCAGTCGCATTTGCGACACAAGGCCAACGAAGCAGCCCCAAGAGAGTTAGATACCAAGAACCAAGTTGATATTGGAGCCACCGCATAAGTTATAACTTGGTAGTGTGAAAGTAGGTATTCAATAAAAGGGAGCTCTTACGAAACTAGGTCGAGAATATAGGATTTCGGAACTATTTTGTGGGAGTTCGGTAAAAGTCGAGTTTTAATGCTAGTGTTTTATTTTGTGGTAAAGTACGTGATACATAAGTTCGAAAGAAGGAAAGTTGGAGGCCGGTTGGTCTATGTTACAAGTAGGTATCTACCTGTTTGATATTAAAATACAATGTTTTCTTTCACGGTTTAAAACTAAAATTATACTGTCACTTGGCTGATGGATGACATTCCACGATCATGGCGCTTACAACAGCATCGAAATATCGGGAGCTCAAAATAATTAAAAATCACGGAAGATATCCTATGTGACAGTATATGTTTAAATATTAATTGGTGTCCTTAAATGACATAAGATTTATATTCGTAGACCCTTCCTAGCATCCAGTAATATACATCTGCGTCACATACGAACGAGTATTTATTTATGAAAAACTGTTATCAGAATAGAAAAAAAAACAATTTATTAATGTTAGAAATGAAAATAAGAACGTCATCATTCATACGCCGGTGACATATGGTTTTAAACCACAAAAACAAAAAAAGAATAAATAAAAGAACAAAAAAGGTTTACCACCTATTTTAGACCGACGACTGTGTAAAATACAGAAACCTCAAAAAAATATTCTTCTTTGTAGCACTTGTTTGTAAATGTCACTTTATAAAATAAACATACATTTCAGGTGACAAAAAAGGCTGGAAGGGCGTTAACAATTTTTGTAACAAAGTTTAAATCCACAGAAGACTTGTTTCACGCCATACTGAAAGCGGATCTTGACAGTAAAGCCTCGCTAACAACACTGTGTAAAAGAATTTTCGTATTTTTATGAAGGACTTTGCGCACAAGTTTACTTACGGTGCGTATTGTATTATTGGTTAGAATATTATTTGTTTTATTTTGTAAGAACGAGTTTAGTAGCATCCGAAGAAGTAAAATTATGTGTCGGTACATTTTTGTTTTTTATTATAGAAGAACTGCAAATTATCTAACACAAAAGTGGTCCGTGTACCAAAAATCAAAACCTAGGTTTTGTATGGACCCATTCATGGCACCCAGGGTTTGAATGAACGGTTAAGAAACCACGCAATCGTTCTAACAGCCACCTAAGAAATACAGAATCTCAGATTACTAAACTACCTTTAACCCTCGTATTGAAGAGAAAACTCTGACAATATGAGTATAGTAATAAGTATCTACCCAGGGATTATAAGGGTACAGAAAGCATCAGCGATTTGATTCCGGCTTAGTAACTAAATACACTGTGTTCTTTTTTTCAGGGGATCAATAAGAGATTTCAAACAGTTTCGAAAAACAAATTGGATAGTCTTTTATGGCTTTCCAATCTTAATTAATGTTCTGCCTGTCACAAATTTGAAAGAAAAGAGTTGTGTTTTTTCAAAAAAGTTGTTTAAAAAAAGAACAAAGTCATGGCACGTGCTTATTACTGTCCTAATACAGAGCAAAGACCTCTTCAAAAACTAACAGTAATATTATAATGAATAAATAATTTATTGCCCTGTTGAGACAATGTCAGAATGATTAATGATGCTTAGTTAATTCCCACTTGTGTAAGTAATGACAGCATTATTGTTTGAATACATTACATTCTTGGTTGCCCCGGTTGTGTGTCCATGTCCTTTCAAGGCCATTATAAGCTGCCGCACAGGATGCTACGCACTTGTTCGAGTAGTCATGATTTGGCACAGTCAGGTGGCAAAATTGAATTTATGAAGATACAGTACAATTACCATGTAGCGTTCCCATGACTGGGACATAGGCCACGAGAGGGAGTGGCTGTATTCCACCATGCGGCCCCAATTCGGGTTGATAGATTATGATAAGTAAAGATTCTGGGAAAAGCCGCTCGGTTTTGCTAGAATCGTGCCGAGCCGAACCCAACATGCCTCAGCGTTGTCAAACGGAATTTGCCGATCATCCTGAGCCGAATGAAAACCGAATAATTATAGTCATTGCTTCAGGAGTGATTTGGTTGCTCAACAAATATAGCTAAAACGAATGTGTGTAGCACCCCTCAGGAATGCGCGATTTTAAGATGGTTTACAAGTGGCCGTAACATATTTTTCGTATATCAATAATTTGATTGCTTTGTAAAAACATGCTGATTGCGTAAACAAAGAACCACATAATGAACAGCTTTCCTCGTAAGTATGTGTCATAAAGACATCTTGTTATTTTTATGGTGGGAAGTAAAAGAAATACTAAAAAGGTTCTATTTGACGAACATTATAAAAAAAATATGATTCCTGGCTACATCAAATAACAGGAAGCCTGCGTAAATACGATATAGAATTTCATTGAAACGCATCGTGTCACTTTGAGGCGTTATCCTCCGTAGCCTGACTGTCCAACTTCTTAAACGTAAAGTGTAAATGTAATTCCTTGCTGTTTATAGGTACTGCAAAGGTTCTGGTGGCATTATTAAGATAATGGCATATTTTAGGAATAAAATTATTTAGTTTTTACAATAGGAAAGAATAGAGAGTCAACTAGGATAGCTGACAGAACGCCCGTTCATGTAAAAACTAGATTTGTAAAAGAATGTTTGAAAATCAAATACGTTCTTAATTCCAGTAGCTAGGTCCCGGATATTACTGTACTCAATAAACTGCATCTTTAAAGTATCTGTTTAACTTTTTAAATCGCAATCCTGCTCCTATTTCTTAAAAGCTAGTTGATTCGCTTTAAGAGCTCTTTGCGCTCAGAGCTTTTTTCATGAAAAGGGAAAAATGATTTTCTCAGTAAGCGAAAGCTATTTCACTTTGATATCCTCGCTTCATATGACTTTGATGGTTATGAGATATAACCTGCCAGCTGGAATCTTCTTTTTTCCTTACTGTTAAGGTTTGACGTCCTTCCAATTTTATTTTAGGGGTAAAATAAAAATTAGAAGAACGTGAAACTATATGTATATTGGGCAAGCGAGATTGAAGACTCATCAATAGAATTACTTGTTATAATTTATTTAACAGTTACTATTATAATTAATATACACTCAAATGATTTTAGATTGTACCTTACTATTGGCATCGTCTTTACTTTTTTTATTAGTGTCAGATTCCTAAAAAAGAATTTGTGAGAAATGAGCGATGCCGAAATACCTTCACAAAATTGAAAAGCTTTTCAACGTAGATGATTGGTTCTACCGAGAGACTTTATTTCCTTCAGAAAAGTGTTGAGAAAGAAAAGGATTACCTTTTCATCGTAAGGCTTTAAGTCTCAATTTTAAAATTGAAAAAGGGCCGAAGATATCGATATAATAACGGAGCTTTGCAAAATTACTCTTTTAATTACGTACGCTGTACACGAAGCACGCATGTACATGTGTACAATGTCGAAGTTTAGCATTTGAACCAATTAAAAACATATATACAGTAAGTAAAAAATATAAACGTATTAACGTAGAATTAACGTTGTATTAATACTGTATTTTTTTTTATCGAACAATCATTAGTAGTTCATTAGTTAACGTAAATAAATTGACAGACTTAAATAGTGCACCCCCCATAAAAAATAACAACAAAAGAGTACTTACATTTTTCATTTAAAAACATAAGTCCGATCCGGTACCAGGCGACCATATCATTCGAAGAGCACTACCACGTTTATTCACTGCACTCCACACGACAATGTTCGGTCGAACGAGGCGAATTATAATGGGGTATGTATCTACCGCGGAACGATGTTACCTCGGCAAGAGGCTGCGTGGTACTGAATAAGGAGCGGACGGGAGCGCACTGACGTATACGTCACTTTGGGCCGCGAATGCCATACACTGCGTACAACTTGAACTTGTAATAATTGGTAACAGCAGAAGACTTCTCGTGAAATCCTTTGGGTTTGTATAATGAGTGTTGGAACGTCTTAAGTTGTGGAACTCAGTTTTTATGTTTATGGAACTTGCGATTATTTTAAGCACGCGATTATTAGGTTTTTGTTGTTTAACTTGGGGGAAGTCTGTTAATGGAATTAAAACCTCATTCGTGGTAAACATAACTTTGTTGCTTAAACTTTTAAATTCAGTTATAGTTTAGATATGCCTGTGTTTTACTGTAAGCACCTTGATATAGGCAACCATAACTTTATAATCTTATATGGTAAACTGGGAATGTGCGATAGTAGGTAAACCTTGGCTTAATCCTTCCGAGTTTGCAAGCGTTGTGTTACGTTATTATATATTGCGGTTGTATAATGTAGTTCATCACATCCATCTTGTATGTACCAAGCAGTATAAGCAAACCAAGATTGAAGCCACGCGACGTGGGAGCGAACGGCCGGGACGTCATTTGAATATGGAACTTTCGTAGACAAGCGTAATTTTTTGCAGAAATTAAAATGTTCCATTTTGTTTTTGTAGCTGACCGTCAAGAATTTTTTGTGAAGAAATGTTTTTAAAACAAGAAACCTTTTAATTTTGTAGAAGATGTTATCTTTATTTTTAACCATGACGGAAAAAAGAGATAGCAACTTGTTTATTTTTTTGGAGGTCTTACACTTAAGGCACCCACAGGATTGTCTGGTCAAACAGACGACAACCTCTCTAGGTTGAATTGCGAGATGCCATACTGCAAAAAAAAAAATGTTTATTTTCAGCCACTTACTTTTTTAAATCTCATTTCCAGCTGTTTTGTTTTTGGTTGTTTATTCTAATAGTATGATAAAAAGTACCTACAGCCTTGTGTTTAGCAGAAAAGTTTACAATACCCTGTACGGTAATTTATTTGTCGTTTATTTAAGACGTCAGCTATTTAGTTAGACTCGTCCTTGCTACCGTTTTAGCAACAGCCAAAAATACGGCTAATTCGTGGATCATTTTAATTCGAAGTAAGAAAGATTAGTACGCCGAAATTTGAAATATTTCTACGAAGTAATCTTTACATAATGTTAAACTGAGAATAACGAGTTTAAAGGGAAGGCTCTACCCTATATTTTATTCGTGCAGAACGGAAGACTAGATTTTTAATCATCATCTGCCTAGCATAGTGCACATGATGAGCATGTGGGAGGTGGATAGTATAGTATTTTACATGGACCGATCCTACTAATATTGTAAATGCGAAAATTTGTGAGGATGGATGATGTTTGTTCGCAAAATAAACTAAAAGGATTTGGATGAAATTTAGCGCACAGATAGTTTATCTTATCATATAGCATACTTTTTATCGCGGTACTACGATCCCGTGGGACAGTATCGAACTCCCGCAGGCCTCCCTAACTGGATAAACTAACTTTTTAATATTTTAAGATTTTATAGTTTTAACTCTATGCGGATCAAATGCGTTTAGTACCGAGCCCACCTCACCTCCTCAAACCTCAAAGAGTTTGGTAATGGTTCATAAAACTATACGTACCTATGAGTCAAGTAATAAACTGCTCTAAATCCTGTAGGTAATGTTAAGAGCTCGCCACCACTAACCTAAAAATGAGTGTACTTAGCATAATGAAAGGGCCGCGTAAACTGCGGTACATTTTCTCAGGTCACGCACTGTTTTCTTCACTCGCTCGTCACATCTACCTCTTATGTAATTAACTAAAGATAATTTTCCTCAAAAAAGAAAAAAAGGTTTTTGTAAAAAAGACATTCCTATGTATGTTCCCGCTTATCTTTGTAACAAGGTAAGCCGGGTTTCAAGTGAGAAAAGTACGTCTAGCTATTTTTGCGGGAATAGTCACATGTTCCAGGAATTTTGTTTTACTAAGATTTTGCGGTAGTGAGCTGAATTGCGAGCTAGAAACATTATTTCAGCTAGATTTACGTTTATCTTTCTTGATTTGTCTCTTAATCCATTAAGATTTTGTTTGCGAAGCAGTATTTTTATCTTATGAAATCAACAGGTAAAATAGTAGTACTACATCCTTATTTTGAGACGATATTTCATCGTCAGCAATTTTATATTTTCAGTTACAATCTCCGGGAGTATTTCAAAGTTATTTTCAGGAGCAGTCGTAAAATCCCGGGAATCAAACTACGTCCTCCTGAGATTTCCAATCACAACTTTCATGTAGCTACCAAACAATCTTTCTGTATTCATAAAATAGATCAATCGTAAATAAATTTAAATATTGTCCTTTGTGAAATTATGTTTGAATTTAATAAAGTGTCCTCAACCGGAATTATTTGCATTCTTTTTATCACAAATCCTTTTGATACAATTATTAAAACGCCCTGAGGCATAAAAATTCATGATTCAAGTGAATGAAGGGGAACAGGATATTACACATTTTAATTTAATGCTCCCCTTTTCTTTACTGTCGCATTATTCATAATATTTTATTCAGTTTTCAGCACAAACTAATGGTACCTCGAAATCTACGCGTATTCATTGTATTCGTGTCTGTCTGTGTGACCGCGATGCTTTTCTACACGCAACGGATTTGCAATGTATTATTATGAGCGAGTTTCACTTTCATTTAGAGTTTTTATTTCAAATCTGTTTTGTGTATGCCTTAGTATAAAACTTATACAGGGTGTAAACAACCTCATCACGAAGCCGTCAACCAAGCATTCTGTACATCAAACTAAGTAACTTTACGCAAAAAATATTGCTGGGAAACGACTTTTTTTTTGGGGTGAAAAATCACGTTTTGTGGTAGAACTCAATGTAACGCACTCAAAACATTGCGCTAATGGATGGATTGAATAGTACGGGGGTCATGGAGGTGTTTAAAGTAAAAATCTAACATTAAAAACGTAAATCTTGTATTTAAAAAGAAAAACTTGTCAAAAAGTTGGAAATTTACCCCCAAAATCTCCGTAATTAGATAGTTCCCAGGTATGGGTATAGAACAAAAAAATTATCGCAATGATAGGGAAAACAAGTACCTTTCGGCTTCGTTAAGAGGTTTTTTAGACCCTTTATAAGACCTAGTTGGTCCAGTAGTCGCGAGCGCGACTTGTGTTCGACTCCTAGGTCAGGCAAATAGTTATTCGGTTTTTATGTCAGGAATTTCTCAGTAGCAGCCCGGATCGTCGATTAATGCTCGGTAGATGGCAATACGCTCGTAGTTTAGATAGTATTTAGCCCGTTTTGTTTAGATTCTAAACAAAACGGGCTAAATGTGAGTGTGACCTCTGACTAGCCCTTTGGGAATTACAGGCGTGATGTTATGTTATGTTAAATTAAGAAAAGTCAATGTTTGGTGCAAAGCAAGGGCTTGTCACTAGTGTTTCCATTAAAGGATAGTAACAGCACGAATACGCAATATTACTGGCTCGCTGCACAAATCTAAAGGAACAATAGTGATCACAAAAGCAATTTAGCTGGCGGTACTCTATGACTGTTCAGGCGACTAAAATGACTGACGCTCTATGCTAGCTGAAGTTGAAACGACAATACACAGACCTATATTGTGTTTTAGATATTAGGTACCGTATAGTGCTGTAAGTTGTCAAGTATATTATTATTGGGACTGGGTATGTATAAATTAATTACTACCGATTAAACAACAAATAACTTAATTTAATTACAAAACACTTATTACTCAATCACAAATACACTACTGATTACTATTCGCTTAGATATAGCACTTCTAGTTCGCTTAGATTCGCTTCGTTGTGTAGCCAAAATCAGACTGCCTGCTCCCGCAAACACGTCGACTATTTATATGGCGACCGAACGTTCGAGAAAGATCCACGACTTCCTCGAACCTTCTTTAGAGTAGGTACTCTAAAGAAGGTTCGAGGAAGTCGTGGATCTTTCTCGAACGTTAGGTTACCTAACCTACCTACTAATACCTACCTACCTACTTGTAGGTACCTACTACCGTTATTGTAGGTACGGGTACGACGTAACATTATTATCGGTTAAATATTGTTTTCGTTTCATATTTTGAAATCGGTAAAATGTTCTGCATTACAACTGAGAAAACGTTCTAATCGAGTAGCTGGAAAAAAAACATCACATAGAAGACGATATTTCTCTAGCGTCAAAAAGCGATGTCCGAGCGGTGTGTTGTGTGTGTGTGGTCCTAAATTACTATTTTTCTCTAAAACATGTTAACATAATTATTCTTCCCACTACTAGGGCAAAGGTATTGGATTAGGTTAATTAAATTGAATTAGGTAATTGCTAAAAATAAATAAAAGTATAATTAAAATTATAAAACATAAGTTCGCAAATTATACCAGACGACCTCTAATTAAAACAATTGTCTCGAGAGAACGCTAAGCAAATAAGGGATGAAAGGTACTATCAGTATTGCTTGAAACATCGGCCATTTTGGTTAAGGCCCTTCTAACCCTAAAATTAGCAACTCTATTTGTGGTGGTTCAAACTTCGTTTGAAATGCTGTTAGAATAAAGTTCTAATCAGCTTGCACTACAAAGCGGTTGTTACGTCAGTCACTGCGGCCGAATAGTGCAAAATGAGTGTTTTTTTGCGATTTACAAAAAATCTATTGATTGGACTAAAAAAGTAAAACACACAAGACCTGCTTTATAGTTAGTTCAGTTAGTATGCAAAGTTTCATGATCTAATTTGAAGTACTTTTTGAATACCAGCGGTTTATTGTTCGATTTGGAGGTAACTTTGGATTTTTTTTCTATCGAGATAAGTTTATGGAATCGTGTTTTCATCACACATAGTACTTAGCATTAATCCTCATCTTTACCATTTATATTTATTTCAAAATTAATGCTGCAGTAATTTAGGCGTAACGGAGGATCATGCTAAGCCATTTGAGGAGTATAGGCCCTTAAGTTGAGCATGTAAAATTAATTTTCCATAACCGATGGGTCGCAAACCGAACGGACACAACATTAAAATTTGTTTTCCTGGTATTTGCCTTCGAAACTTGACCTTTTGAGAGTTTACATCTGTTGAAACAGGGTGGATGAAGTTTGCGGACGGGGAGGAAACGAGTGACACGAAAGAGCTCGTGGTAAAATTATAACAACCACTAGGGCCAATCATCAGGTTAAGCCGCGGTTGCCTAGGTTGGTCTGTGGATGGGTGACCACCCATTACATACCGAGTTTCCTCCGTGTCTCGGAAAGCACGTTGAGCCGTGGGTTCCGGTTGTCTTTTATAGATCTTTGACCCGAAAATCTGACTGTGTAATATTACCCTGTGCTACTGGATTGTTAAGGTCATATAGGCAGTGGCTTCATGGTACTCAGCTGAATCCGGTAAGACTGGAAGTCGACAACATAGTCGGGAAATGGCTTTTCAGATGATGATGATGAAGTTTGCGAACGATTTTGAGAAACCATTTTTTTTTAATTTTACCTGCTGAAATTTTTATTGATATTATTACGTTTAAAATGTTTACCTTTCCTATTTTTGTAAAAAAAATAATTTTAAAGAAAAATAAATTTACAACTAACGTGTGCTTTAATATCGTTCGACCCGTCTTCAAAATAGTATAGCAATGACCTTTTTTTTTTTTTTTTTTTTCAGTTGGGAATTCATCAAATGACTTCTCCCGCTCTGGGCGGAGCAGGAGGGAGTGTCAGACTTTTACTGACTAAAACCCATCCATGTTCCTTCATCGCCCTTTGTGTTCCGGGGCCACGGTATCTCTTTCGAATAGTCCCGCAACCCCGGCAGGCATCGGTCCTTGCGGAACCCTTCCTTTTTGCTGACTCTCTTTGAGGCGCGCGTGGAACACGAACGTGCCGTCGACACGGCCTGTCGTCATGAGACGGACGGACGGCGAGCTAGCCCATAGCCCACCGTCCACAGGCCCGCGCCTACGGTGGCCGGGGGCCACGTGGTGGCCCCCGACGCCCGGGGCGTCTCCCGCGGCGGCCGGGACGCTGTGAGGTTCTCTCCCTCTCACGTTCCGCCACCTCCTTCTCTAGCATTACTGCTTCGCAGAAGGAGGTGACGGCGTCCCATTCCGTCTCGCTCCGGACCATGGCTTGCACCAGGGCCGGACGCGAGAGGACGCCGCCGCCAATCGCCGCTTCGAGGACACGGCGGTGCTCCGCCCACGCGGGGCACACCTCCACCGTGTCCTCCGGTCGATCCTCGCAGTGGAAACACCCGGGCGTTTCCTCCCGCCCGATTCGGTGCAGGAACCTCCCGAAAACACCGTGTCCGGTGAGGACCTGCGTCAGGCGGAAGGTGAGGACGCCGTGGCGTCTCTCCAGCCACTCCTCAAAGAGGGGACTTATCGCCACTATCGTGGCGTGCCCTGCACGGGGTTGCGACAGTCGCTCTCTCCATGTCGCCATGAGATCTCGCCGGAAGTCTGTCCGCTGAGCGACAATTGGTCGCGGCAGCGGAGTTTCCCCCCGGCGAAGCGCCTCCGCGCGCCATTCATGCAGGCGCGCGAGGACTATCGCCTCCAGATCCCATGGCGGCAATCCGGCAAGGAGGCACGCCGCCTCGCGGGCGATCGTGCGGTACCCACGGGCCAGCCTTACGGCTACCACCTTTTGGGGCGCGTTCAGGTAGTGGGCTGCACGCAGCCTCAAGGAACGCGCCCACACCGGGGCCCCGTAAAGGGCCATGCACCGCACGACTCCCGCGTAGAGCCTCCGGCAGGAGGCGTTCGGCCCCCCCAGGTTGGGCAGGAGCCGCCTGAAGGCAGCCCCAGTCCGTTCCAGTTTGGGGGCCAAACGTCGGAAGTGCTCCACGAAGTTCCACCGGCTGTCGAGGACGAGTCCTAGGTACTTCAAAGTCGACTCGACACCGATGGATACCCCTCCTACCGTGAGTAAGGATCCCAGAGGTGGCGCATTCCGAGGCCCATGAAAGCACATGGCCTCGGACTTGTGCAATGCCACCTCGAGACCCAGTTGCCGGATCCTCTCAACGACTATCGCAACCCCGCGTGTCATGATTTCGGCCGCCGCCTCGTGCGACCCCCCCTGTGCCAGCACCAGCGTGTCGTCTGCATAGCAAACCACGCTGACGCCGCTAGGGAGGTCGGCGCGCAGCACCCAGTCGTAACCGATGTTCCACAAGGACCCCGGCCCCGTCCCCGCAAGGTGCTCGGCGAGGCGGTTTGCAATGACTCTTTCAAAGAGCTTGCCCACCTCGTCGAGCAACACTATGGGCCGGTATGCGGACGGAGAGTCCGCAGGGCGCCCCGGCTTCCGAATGAGGACCAGCTTCCCCGTCTTCCAACGAAGCGGGAACTGGCCTCTCTCCAAGCATGCGCTTAGGAGCCCCTCCAGTCGGGGCCCGAGAGCCTCCGAGGCCAGGACCCAGGCTTTGCCAGGCAAGCCGTCGAGTCCCGGGGCGGTATTTTTGGCACTGAGCCTGCGTACCGCCACTCTCAGGTCTACCCCAGTCACTACCGGAGTGTCGTCGTCGTCGTCCTGGTGGTCCGCTTCCAGCACCGCAGGTGGCGGAGCCATAGGCGGGGGGGGATGTTCCTCCCGCGTAGGGAACAGAGTGCTCACTACGTCCTCCACGAGCTCAGGCCGGAGGCTCTGCGTCAGTGGGGGGGCCCAGGTGCGGAGTTTATCCCGCACCATCTTGTAAGGTCGCCCCCACGGATCTCTGTCGAGAGTCCCCAGCAATTCCTCGCGGGCCTGGCCCGCAGGACAGCTTCGCGGAGGGCGGTCTTCGCCGCTCTGTACCCCTCATATAGCTCCGCCTCAATGGCTGCCGCATCCAGTGGGCGGATGCGGAGCCTGCGATGCCTGGCGTACAGGTGCCGCGCAGCCACGCACGCCTCGCGCAGAGACGTCAGCTCTCGCGACCACCAGTACACCTGACGTCGGGCGCTTCCTGGCCGGACTCGGGGCATTGCCACGTCGCATATATCGGACATGGCCTCCTGGAACCACCCTGCCTCATTGTTAATGTCGGCAGGCCTGTCCGGTGATGTCACCCAGGCCTGCACGATTGAGGCTTCCAGGAGGAGCTCCCGGTCCAGCTGCTTTAGCGCCCAACGCGGACCATTCGGGGCCTGTTGGACCGGCGCGCTTGAGGTCTGGGTGGAGACGTCGAACCGGATGTACCGGTGGTCGGAATAGGTCTCCACCCCCTCCATGACACGCCAGTCTATGACACGCGGCGACAGAGCGGGGCTAGCGAACGAGATGTCCACCACCGACTCGCCCCGCATCCGCACACACGTGGGGACAGAACCCCGATTTAGGACGACCAGGCCCTTCTCTAGGGCCCAGTCCTCCACCATTCTTCCCCGCACGTCTGTGCAACGGGAACCCCAAGCCAAGTTCTTGGCGTTGAAGTCCCCGAGGACAAGTACGGGGAGGGAATGGTTTCCGACGACGACACTCAACTCCGCAAGGGAGTTGTGGAACTCGGCGAGAGTTCGGCTCGGGGAGAAGTAGACTCCCACCACGACAATCTCCCCGAACCGTGCTGCTACGCACCCCCGACCCCTCCTGACACTTTCAAGGGTCGGGGTGCCGGCGGCGGCCAACGTATAGCAATGACCTTAAGTTCACCTTAGACACGTGTCTCTTTAATTGGGCATTAATTGGACACTACTATGTGAACTCTTGCTTGAAATTTTCCATGGCCTTCACAAGAAAACTTTACAATTTCCTTGACAAGAATTGATTGCTGTGACTTCCAAAACACACTACTAACAGAATATCACAAATTCACAACATTTAAACGCAATGCACAATGTAGGCAGTATCGCTTTAATCGTCCATGACAATTGTTTCAAGAGTAAATAGTTGCAGACGGAACAGTTTACACTTGACTTCTTCATTATTCAATGTTTATTAGTTAGACCCTGACTGTTCATACGTACGTACCTAACAATGTGGTTTAAAAAGTAAAATAAGGTTATAAGCAAAACATAAATTAACCTAAGATCAGTCTGAACCATACTAGCCCTTACACCAATTGTTTGAGGTCAGAACAACATTTTAATTTGTGTTAATCACTCAAAATAAATGATGATCGGCACATTGTGTAGGTAGCTGGTAGCCTCTTAAACAAATAACATTCTTTCATCTATTTGATGAAAAATAGAAGCAGAAAAAAAAAGCCAAAATTAAAGTTACCGAATCGAAAATTTGAACTTTTTAGCACTCTTCAAATTAAATACCACATAAAACAGAAACAAACCATTTTACTCTAACAAAACCATCACCAGCAATTGAAGAAAGAATCACAGCAGTTTGCCGGAGAATACCAGTTTAACAACAATAAAAAGGCCATAAACGTTTGTCTGTGTTACGCTACAACTGACCATAAGTAGCAATTCACACAAATAGTTACCGTATACTGTAAAACAAGGGGATACCATACGTCTTGGGGGAAAAAGGCCGCGAATTTATTTGTAGGTAGTGACAGAGGACCGAATAAATAGGGATGGTGAGTGATGGATAGGGCGAGGGCAGTTGTTTATGTTGGGGCAATTATTTTTAATATAATAAAATAGTAACATACTGTATCCAAAAATGTCATATGGTACAAACGCCATTTTAGTTTCTCAATAGATTTTGTTATGAAATAAATATTTTAAAACACAGTAGAGCAAGAAGCGCACTTCACCAACGAAACTAAACCGCCTTCAAAGACTATCATTGCCATAATGCTACTGAATATTGAAACTGACCGCTCTTGACGTTTGGTGTGCTGATCGCGTAGGTATATGTCAATATCAGTGCCGATATCGATGATGATTTCCTTCAAAAATGTATTTTTAATTTTCCTTTTTAAGAAATACAGCTGATCATCACATCCATATTGATAACAAACCCAAAAGTCTTGATCAATGCCGCCGTGGGAGACGCCCCGGGCGTCGGGGGCCACCACGTAGCCCCCGGCCACCGTAGGCGCGGGCCTGTGGACGGTGGGCTATGGGCTAGCTCGCCGTCCGTCCGTCTCATGACGACAGGCCGTGTCGACGGCGCGTTCGTGTTCTACGCGCGCCTCAAAGAGAGTCAGCAAAAAGGAAGGGATCCGCAAGGACCGATGCCTGCCGGGGTTGCGGGACTGTTCGAAAGAGATACCGTGGCCTCGGAACACAAAGGGCGATGAAGGAACATGGATGGGTTTTAGTCAGTAAAAGTCTGACACACCCTCCTGCTCCGCCCAGAGCGGGAGAAGTCATTAGATGATTTCCCATCCGAAAAAAAAAAAAAAAAAAAAAGTCTTGGTCAATTATGGATATGGTTGGTAACTTAAAAAAAAAATGTATGTAATTTGAAAGTCATTGTACCTTTGACTTTTGACTAGATACAATGACTTTTTCAAATTAGCAAAATCACTACATCCCTCGTTCTTTGTCACTAAATCCAATAGGTAATTGATGGGCGGCGAACCTTTGAAACTTAACACCACGTAACACTGTGAGTCTGTAAATTTCGATTGAAATGTTGTTGTAAAACTTTCGTTCACAAGCTTCGTACCCGACAGCTGGGTTCTTTCGGGGTATAAATACACCTACATGTAGTATGTTTCTTTTGTCGATTTATTTTCAGAATGGAAATTGGAGACATAAAAGATATTGTAATTTGTTTCAAAAACAGTAGTAGTGGCAGTTTAAATCAATAATGGCGACTCCCTTGGGCCTATCATGGATGCGCGGAGTGAATGTTACGTGAATTCAAGCGATTTTAAAATTAAAGATACTCGTTTTTCGTTCATTACCTATAGTTTAAAAAAATACTCTACACAAGGGTGATACAAATTGCTCTTGCCGTAAAAAATTAAAGCTGTTGGATAGTGTTTTCAGTTTAAAAATTGTTCTTATTCACGTAGCGCGTTCTTGCTTGAGCCCCGGATTCAGATTTCATTTGTTGAAACAAAAGATAATATACGAAGAATAGACACAAAAGTGGGCAAAAAAGGTAATCTACTAAGAATACACTTAAAAGAAAGAAGTGTAGTAAGCGTCCACACCTCCTTTTGCCAACGCTACAATTCTCATTCCTTTCGTGGATTCTTTGCCTAAGCTTCCCATTTTTCATTTTCACTTGCCGGCTTGAAGACAGCTTAACTTTTCTGGGGACACCTCTATTGTTATCGCTTGGCGGTTTGCGTTGGCTACCATTCCTGATCCTGAAAAGGAAACGTGGAATTTTCATGAATAATTCCCAAATTTGTGGTGAAATGTTTCCGCGGTTTTTATTTACTTTTATTTAATGGAAACACGATCATCTAAGCTACGGTAGAGATCATATTCATTTGTAACTTACTATGGACATTGGATAGTCCCATCGGTGCATTTTTGATCTGGTAATCATCTTATTTCATATAACCATAATCAGCCGACAACGTTCTCTCTGCTGCGACATAGGGTCCTACCCTAGGCAACTACTTATATACCACGAACACCATGCGTGATGATGACATGTCCGCTGTAACATCGATATCTAGAGATAATTGAAAGGAGCTGATATAGTAAACTAGTTACTCATTCAATTGTAATTGAATGCTTTGATCGGGCCACCGTTTATACAGACAAGCAATTTAATCGTGTAATTGGTGATCACTTGATTGATTCATAGTCCTACGCCTTAGCGCTGTTAGACAAACTCTGTTGCCCGATTTAATAACTGACCATTATTGATAGGATAGGATTGTGTGTGTGTGTTAACTAAAACGTATTCTTTGGTTTCGTTTCCGGATAAAATTATCCGTCAGAGGTATTTACACGAATAATTTTGTAACTAAAGATTAAAATCTATTTCATTGACCGGTACTAAAACTTTTTTTTTTTTAAGTACTGCCCTCTTTCTATGTTACTAGAACATTTACAAAACTTTTTATATAACTATAAATTCTCACATAGAGAATAATGTATCGAATAAAGGAGATAGGGCGATAACTGTCCGTTCCATAAGTACTCTCTTATTTATGGCCGGATAAGGGTAAAGTTTTCACTCTATAATCCAATCAGCAACAGATTTTCTTTGGTCAATTTGTTTAGAAACATCTTAGTAATATGTGACACCGATATATGTGACACCTTGGATGGTATCTTAATAGTTTTTGTTACTTGTACACTAGTGCAACTTTCATTAAGCATAAATTAATAGATGCGGGATATGTGCTCTGACGTCATTTTCCTACAGGTGGATTTACACATGAAGCGTTCAGCTACAGATTTACTGGGTCTGTGCGTGTGCAGTGTGTGTTGGGATATACAGAATGTAGTACAATAAATATAGGTACGTTTCGAGCACCCCGAAACAAGAAAAATAGCATGTATTAGATAGAATGATTAGAACTAAGGTAAGTAGTGTAATAAAACCACTGTAGCTCCAATCAACTCTTGAGTATATTCAAATCCAAGTATTTTATTCCACATAGGCCTGGATGGGCACTTACGAACGTCGACAAGGGTGCACGGTTCGGGTTGGTCGCCTCCATGGAGAAGAACCGGCAGAAACTCAATGGTTACTCTTTTCAAATTATTTAGTATTACACAATTCTAGATTACTTCACGTTCTATACAAAATGCAATAATTACAACACCTATCAGTTATCAGACATAGATTCGACTATTAGTCCTCTCGGCCGAGTGCCATGCTTTTTATAAACTGCCCCTTCCCGCTACAACATTGACGGTTAGGCAGTGTTGTCATTTCTCAAATTTAGAAGGAATTATTAAAATCTTTGAAACCATTCATAACACACAACACATACATAACACATAACATAACACACACATACTTACATACTTCTCTACATAACATTAGTTTATATAGAACACAGCAGGTCTTATTTAATACATATTTGGAAATCATGACAGTAGATACAATAAATAGAATACACGATACAAGGGTATTGTTTCATTTTACGGCACCGTTAGTTATTGGGGTTTGATCATCTACAAACTGCCTCGTTGGTCTAGTGGTGACAAGCGTGACTGCTAAGCTCGAGGTCCTGGGTTCGGTTCCCAGGTCGGGCAAAGTATTATTGGGTTTTGCCATCAGGAATTTCTCAGTAACAGCCATGGGGTCTGGAATTGTGCCCGGTTAATGGCAATAGGCTCGCTCCCTATGACATAGGACTTAAACATAACTGGTGAAATCTGGGTGTAGGTACTATTAGGAATACTTCTGCTTTACGTTTTATTACAAGTGTGATGTTATGTTATTATCCACACAAAAATGTTTTATACTCAAACTCAAAGCATTTATTTCAATTAGACCATTATGGCACTTTTGATTGTCAAAAATACAAAAAAAAAGCACAAGACAATAACTTGAGAAAGTACTGTAGTTGCCCATTCCCTAGCGTAGATCTCTATGGAGAAGAACGGGCAAGAAACTCCATGGACACTCTTTTAAATCAAAATATTGTTACTAAACCTTGGTTACATCATACACACACAAGAGACACCAGCTTACCTATAATCTTCTTATATAACCGTTTTTTCAATATCCGTTATAAATCTTAACAGCGTCGATTGTTAAAGGACTACGCAAATATAAGTTGTCGTCCAAGATTGACAGATTACGAAGAAAAATCTGTGAGCAACTGTACATTTTTCGAAGTTTTATTCTGAACCCGAACTCATATTTTTCAAGTTGGGACAACAATACTGTTCTCATTTTATTTTGTTTGTGGCCGTTTGCGTCGGTATTTTAGGAGTAAAAACGGATTTTGAAACGAGGTACACTATTTTATATTTATGTTTTTTTGTTTGGTCCCATTGAGATTAAGAAATGATAAAGGCTTTGAAGATTTTTTGAATATAAAAAGAATTAATGTCAATTTGATTTTTATAAGTTTTTAGTTTGCTTTTGTTTAAATTCTAACAATGGTGTCGATTCTGTTGTGCACAAACTAACCTTAATTTAGGCTATTGTTATCTTTTTCTCTCTAATAAAACGAAAAAGAGACGGGCGTAATTTAGAGCTGTCTAATTTACTTGGAACTAATATTTCCGTACAAATCAAGGGTGCACGTAAAAACATGTCGACTAAAAATACGGTGAAGCGCATGGCATAAACTAGTTTGACATCTCTAACTTAGTTCACAGCTATAGCCGTCCTTTTCTCGCACTGACTTTTGGTTAAAGATAAAAGTAAAATAAAATAAATAATAAAAATCTTTATTCATCTCAAAGAGCTTCTTGTGATTCATGTGATCATGTAGTGCTTCAATGACATAGACTTGTCTTTGAACATTCTTAATTTTGTCAATCAAAAAATTAGGAATGTTCAAACATTACTTTCGAGTTGGGCCACGTACCTGTTATTCCGTATACTCGTACAACTAGATATAGTACGTTCCATGTACTACCATAACAATAGTCTTTAATATTTACACAACGTAACTTTTATTATAAACCTATTATTCTAAACCAGTTGGGTCTAGTTTTTTAAAGTATTAAAATTTTGTTTGCTTCTGAAAACTGAGCTAGTTTGAGGTATTTTCACACAATAGGAGAATTTAAAATCAACGTTTCCGTCATAAGGCGCTGGACATACAGAAAAGACGTAAGATATAGACAGGGCGCAGACATATGTCTTTTCCGCGTCTTTTTCATGCAAATTGTATAGAAGCGTCGCGACGCAAAACACACAGAAAGGCAGGGCGCGGATACGATGCTTGCCCGTCTACGCCTTGTGTAAAACAGATAGAAAGGACAAGTCACAGACGCGAGCGGACGAGTGGAGGGCGAGAACGGGGGTTAGGGCGGGTGCCGGAAATCGCGCGGCGCGCGCGTCGCTAGTCGTTCTCGTGGCGCCCGCGTCGTCTTATCTATATGTTTTAAAAAGTCACGACGGCGCCCCGTCTGAGCCCCGTCCGCGTCCCGCCCTCGTCTTACGTCTTTTCTGTGTGTCCTGCGCTTAAATTTTGTTTGGGTCGTATTTCTATACAAAAAAATTTTTGCAAAACAGGATGCCGAAAAACAATACCTTAACACTATTTTATAATTTTATTTACATGGAAGTCCATTATTTAATATTTAGTGTACTCCATTGAGTTAGTTAGTCGGAAAGCATACACCCAAAAGTCCGACAACCAGTCTTGCCATGGGATTTCGTAATGTTTAGTAACAAGATTCTGGTATTCAGTTAGACTGTAAGACAATCCCAACGTTACTGGGAAATAGCTAGGCAGATAGATGATAATTCCTTTAGTTGGTGTGTACCTAAAAGACATGTAGGTATATAATGTTGTTGTTTTGAGTGAAATTAATTTTTAGATACTTTAATTCCCTGTCAAAACTTAACATATAAATAATGACTTAAAATGTAGCTCGATTTCATTTAAGTTTCATTAAAAAAATATTTTCTTTAACCTTCTTACGAGTACGCCCATCTTAACATCAAAATAAAGCGTACAAATGCCATTATTTTCAAGAAAAATCACAAGTTTTATTAATATTTTTCAGTAGAACTGTGTCTCTTTCCTAGTTCGCGAAATAAAATACACACTCCATGACTTATAAAACCGTGAACCATAAAGTTTCCAGTCTAAGACTGCGGTAGTATTCAGCTCAGTACCTAACTTAGCGTACAAAATTAGCAGTATCTTGTAAAAGTTAGAGGCACTCATGATTTTAACTAACACTTTGCATGCGTCGTCTCGTTGCCGAGTCGCTATCTCTTTTGAAGTTTCCTTGAAAATTTTCTTATAATTAATTTGTTCCAGGAAAATTCTGGGTTGGTTGAACTAATATGACGTAGATTTATGTCAAAGGAACTTCATACCTAGCCACTATGTATGAGGTTTCTATCTGCATCTTTGGTCTAGTGGTCGGAAGCGCTATACGGCTGAAGATGAGGCCCTGGGATTTATTAGAGTTCCAGGGTGTTTTTTTTTCCATTCAGGTTTGGGATGACGATGTGCTAAAATATACGTAACTGGAAAAATGTATAGGTTCATTTCTATCTTGACCTTCTCTTTTGATATGTATATATTTATCAAGCCACTATGGCATTATTCCATGAACGATATCTACATAAGTACCGTTTACGTTTGTGCCTCTTACTTAAAAGTTTTTGACATGAGTGCCAACGCCTAAAACCACGTTGGGCTCATAAGTTGATAAACTAAAACTATGTTCTTGCCAACTCCCAGTCAATAGTTGACTTTAGCTGTTATTAACTGTTGTTTTAGTACCTAGGTAGTTAGTGTAAGCCATAATTTTAGTACAACGTCGTCATTATCTTGCCCTTATATCAATTCATTTGGGGTCGGCGCAGCGTGTCTTGTTCTTCCATCCTTCTTTATTACTCGTCATCTCATCAGACATTTGCTTTCGTGCCATACCATCCTTCATTCAATCCATCCATCGGTTCTTTGGTCTTCCTATACTCTTATACCCACCAACATTCATACTCAAAACTTTACTCACGACATTTTTCATATCATATAATTCTAAAACAATGCTTTTTAATACACAAACCTCGTGTCTCTAAGCAAAACAAACCTGAAGATGTACCAGGAAACGAAAACGCAAAACTTTATGAATGTTAACAACCTTTGCTAAAAGAAACCTTTTTAGCAATTCAAAACATTACAAAGCCAGCCCTTTACAATAGGAAGAAGAAAGAATAAAAATAAACCGATTTAATTTAAGAATTTGTATTTTATTTACAACAGCAATAAGGGGTAGTGATTGGACGTACCGAACACCTGTCGGTAAACGCGACGCCTATGAATATTGACAAGCCTTGCTGCGATGCCATCCTTGAAAACTTTCCCCTAAAAAAGCCAGTATTTTTATTGCAACCATCGGAATCTTTTATTACTTATATCCGAGCATACAAACAATATTTTAGTAGCCTTAATTTTATTTTTACGTTTATTTGCGGCTGAAATAAAAAGGCTATTTATGTACTATCGATTTTCATAGCATTAGCGTTGTTTGTAGTTTTGTTGGTAACGCGAGTGAATTTTGAATTTCCATTCATAGAAATAGAATTTAAATCAAATTCAACCCACAAAGCTATGAAATTATTTATGGAAGAATTTCAATGGAATTAATAAAAAAATTGTGACTTCTTTGTTCAACAATGTGTACGTTATCCGTAACAGTACGCATCGGTTTGCACTACATTCTTGGATAAAGGCCAATATTTAACATTGGTTCCCATTAAACAAATAAAGAGCGTATTTCAACAATATGTGTACATTTCTGGTTGTCATAACAACATACAAAACAAAAAGTATCATACTTGGCTTCGATCGACGTAAACATTAACATAGACAAATCGTCCATTAATGGGGAAAAGAAAATATCGTTATGATACAACCATTAAAGCTAAACGATAATGGTTCCGTTCATAATGCCAAGTTATAATCGATAGCTAGCCAATTGGACAGAGTTCAGGGTCCAATGAAATTCGTTGACCGGACTGCAACCGAAATCAAATTATAAAGGAGAAACCCGGTTTTGGGCGTAACCGTTACACAAATCAGATATGTACCAAAAAATCTACTATTTTGCTTAATTTACAATAATTATAGGCATGACGACAGTATCAAAAAAATGTAAATATATTTAGTCCGTCAGTTAGAGTATTGGAAATTAATGGACACGTATTTTTTGTTTTTGTGAATCAATGAAAATTGACAAAGATATAATGCATCAGAATTCGGGAGTGGGGGCTCGTGACGTCACAACTAGCTAAAATTATACCTATGCGTGACGTATTGACAATTTTAAAAGCGTCATATCTTCGTCAATTTTGGTTTACGTAACAAAAGAAAAAACACGGGTCAAATATTTTTTTTAGCTAATTGAAGGACTAATTAGTTTTTTTTTGTCGTCTCGCCTTATCTCGCCTTATCGCTTATTACACTGTATGTAAATATACATAGAGAGTTCTGTGAATAACAATATTGGTTTTGAAATTAGATAGCTTGAATATAATAATACTAATCTAATATTGTCCTAAAAAGAGTACTTCGAAAGCTAAAGGCCTTTGTCAAGCAGTGAGATATTCAAGGTTATGCGCGGATTGGCGACTTCAGACTTATGTTTTACGAGTCCAGGTATCATCACTATTGATTTCTTTCACCAATGTGAGTGATGTCCAAGATAAAGTTTGAAACTTATTTTATTAACAAAATAAAGTATTTTTATTTATCATGTGTGGTGAAACAAAAGCCGGAAACATGCAAGCTGACATGTAGGCACATTAATCCTGGGAAAGTCATAAAAAGAGAGTGGTGTTGAATACAGTTCGTACTAAAAACTGGAGCCACTACTTATCCAGTTGATAAAAGCGTCCGAGTTACAGTCGAAATAAAATTACGACATTTTTGGGTTGAATGACGCGAAAATTTTACGTTACGGTTGCCCAAAGTGATCTGTTTAATGAGGTGCACGCGTGTCCGATTTAATAGCAAGTGTGGTGTTTTATATAAGTCAACCTTTTTAACGAGTATTAATACTTGTCTGATAACGGCTTTGTTGGTGGAGTGGTCGCAAGCGCGACTGTGGATCATGAGGTCCTGGGTTCGATTCCCGTGTCAGGGAAAGTGTTATTGGATGTTTCCATCAGGAATTTCTCTGTAGCAGCCACGAAGCCTGGATTTGTGCCCGGTTTAAGGTATTGACCTTAAACCGGGCGCAAATCCAGGCTCACCCCCTATTACGTGAGACTTTAAACATAACTAGCGAATTGTGAGTGTACCAAGCTATAAGTTACACCTCTGCCTAACCCTTCGGGGATTACAGGTGTGATGTTATGTTATACTTGCCTGTCTCATATTGCTTTTTTTTATCAGCCTATTCTGTCCCACTGCTGGGCAAAGGCCTCCCCAATAGCTTTCCAATCCTGCTTAAAATTTGTCCTCTCCGACCAATCCGTCAAGAACGAGTCCAGATCGTTAGGATGAACCCGGACAGATGGGCGAAGATAGTGACACAGTAGGTGCCTGAAGACGGTCGTCGCGCGTCGTAACCGAGGCAGGCCCAAGAAACGCTCATATTGCTTAGCCAAAATCAATTCAAATTCTTTAACAATTTATCAAGTGATCTACCGTTCCACGCTCTCGTATCGGAAATTGAAACAAATCCTAATTCTAATATAAACAATGTTGATAATTGACTAACAATTCCGAACTCAAAATGTTCCGAAATCCTTCATCGCCTCATCATGATACTGTTTATCTTTGTTAATAATTTCGACAACGACCAACTAATTCCGTATGCTAGAAGAGAAGTAACTTAATAAAACTTTGTCTTTTCTTTAATTAACATCGAAAAACTAATCCAATTTGCAATTCTCACTAGGGTAACAACTTTTGCCATGACAAAAGATAATGCTCGCTGAGATTGGGAGAGGAAGGTACTTTTTTCGGTAAACAAGTAATTGGGTTCGTTTGTTCAATTGAATAAACATAAGCGATGATACAAGCAGTGATAGCCTAATGGTGTGTCCGTCAGACTATTAGGTCGGTCTAGAATGCGAACCCAAGATACTCACCTCTGATTTTTCGAATTCATGTGCCTGTATGTCTGATCGCAGTGGAGTTGAGACGCCCCGGAACTGTACCCGATTCATTGTGCCCCGCGTTATTGTTTTAAATTGTTTCAAGTAATTTGTTAGTTTAATAAAAACAGTTTATCGCACCTAGTGTGTTTTCATTGTACGAAACCCATCTTCTGTCCGCATGATTTACGAGCCTAACAAAATAAATCCTGATAATCCGACATATGATTATCAGTTGCTTCGGTGAAGAAAAACATCGTGAGGGAACCAGCAGGCTTGAGATATATTTTTCGACCGCATGTAAAGCCAAGTCAGAGAACCTTGGGCGGCATAAAAACTCTGACACCAGGTTAGGTACGAACCACACGATAAAGAAAGAAGAACATAAGCGATAGAACAATATAGGCCTATATTGCATTGTCCTCCACTCGATAGGCAGCGAAAGCAAAAACAAAGTCCAATGATAAAATAGCAGTCAATCTGTTTTATTCAAAAGTTTTGATATACAACAACACGTAGAATACAATAGGGCATTGTTTTCCCTAATGTTCCCATATATCGTGGCTTGCTTTTAACCCACACACAAAAGGGACGCTAAATGAAAAAGCATTTATTTGGTATTTCCTTCTCTGTTACGTTTTCGTATCCCTGTTTGAGATGTGGTACGTTAATAAATACGTTTTTGTTTGAATTTGCTTTAATCATCATAAATCTGTCTTTACCAAAAACCTGGAGTATTGCTATGGAATTTGGATGACGTACTTGAGTAATAAGAAAAGTGAAAGTTACACTTTATATACTTTGTTGATTTTAATGGCACACTTCTGTCAGAATACATTACTAGTTCACAGTTTTGCTACTACATATTTATCATCTGCCTAGCCTTTTCCCAACTATGTTGGGTACAGCTTCCAGTCTAACCGGATGCATTAGAATACCATTTTACGTGAAGCGACTCGTTATCTGACCACTGACAACTTATTGACTGTCAAAAATCTACAATTAGTTGGGACCAACGACTCAATGTTGTTTCAGAGGCAAGGAGGAAACTTGGTATGTAATGGGTGGTCTACCCATGGACCAACTTAAGCAAGCGCGGCATAAACTGAAGTTCAACCCGAGCGGCTGTTATTATTTAGCCACGAGCTCCTCGTGTTTTGCTACAACATCACAATAAAATAATAACTACGAAGTAAGTACTATCTAGTAACATGTATGTATTCTTGACGAGACGGAGCCTGTGGTGACGCGCCATAAGTTTTTCTCTTTAGGCTTATCCGGGCTTAGTATCCAGTCTTCTCCACTCGAAGCGATCATTTATATCCTGAATAGAGATTATGGGCTTCTTATATCGACCTTCGCGACACTAAGCCGCCTCTGCTCAGGCGGCATCTAGACTTTCGGCGTTTTTATTTACCGAGTTTTCGATCTATTTGACTGGTTTTGCCTTTGCGTAAAACATTTGGGAATACTTTATGGGCTGACGTTATTTTTTAGTATTTTGATCTGCGTGGATTTTGTATTCGCGTTTGTTTAAAAATGTATCTGTAGGTATCATTAAATCTAGCATCTTTCTATTTTTAATTTATTCTTTGGATTTTATTTTAGTTTACAAGTTTACCTTACCCAATGAACATTTCTAATTACGTAGGTACACCTACGTAATTAGAAAATGCATGAAAATTCCAATAACTTTGCTCTGTACTGTGACTGCAACTGTTGTCTAGTCTAGAGTCTAGAGCTACACAATGCGTCGCAAATTCTGTTCTGTTTTCAATTTCCAGTGTTTTCATTTCAGAGAATTACAACTAATGTTTGAACTACATTCTTGAGAACAGAGAACTAGTACGTATTCGTGTTTCTAGACACATAACCAAGTTTTACTGTCACTGTGTGCTACGTGACGTAAGTAATTTCAAGTAACTTTGAAGGCACTAGAATACATCAAAACTTCATAATATTCTTGGATACGCTACTGTGATTTCATTTTAGCATAATACAATTCAAAGTAATAATTTTCCACTGATAATTTTATTAATAATATATTTTTCGATACTGTGTCAAATAATAATTTGTACTATGAATTCATTTTTGCACACAGATAGCTTATAACCTGGATTAACACATAGGATACCTTTTATCCCGGGGTAGTATGATCCTGTGGGACAGTTATCGAACTCCACGCGGGCAAAGCCGTGGGCATAAGCTGGTATAAAATAAAAGCAACAAAACTGAAAACTTCTGATAAACATTCACAGTTCAGTTCAAGTTTGTTTAGCAAAATATCTCCATTTAATCCTAAATTCGTTCATTCGCTCCAAGTCCCATCAATCTTGTTGATTTGGTGTGAAACATAGACAGGGAAACCGAAGTTATCTGTGATATATTTGATACTAAACACGACGGTTTATTTACAAAGGGAAAACATACAAACGACCGCAAAAAGGTAGATGAGTCTCCACATTTTGCACGTGAAGAACTACTTGGTAGTAGAATGTGGTGTTGAAATAGGAACCTCGACTATAAACACGCCATTATTTATACGTGGAACGTTAACTTTTGAATTCAGAAATACATTAATTTAAGGAACATAACAGATTAATCACATTTTGTGGTCGTTAAAATTAATGCCATTGGCTCCGTGTTGGACTTGAAAGTCATAGAGAGTGGTTTCTGCCTAGCTGTTAGAGGCAGGCTAACAGTATCAGTTTCAGTAAGTTGTCAGGTTATTTATTTGTTGATTTGTTTTAAAGAGTAGCAGCATTCTTCAATTCAGGCTATTTTTTAACCAAAAGTAACGAGCCAACTTTGAAGACAAGGTTCAATAGATTTTGCGATTTAGCCTCTGTTGCCTCGGAAGAATTGTTGAAACACGCGAGAGACCTTTTTTCTTCAACACCTGATTTACGCAACAAGAGCGAGTTTTATGAACTTTAATTTATATTATCAATATTATGGTGCACTAAAAATAATTGCAATTAATAAATCATCATCATCATCATCATCATCTCAGCCGAAAGACGTCCACTGCTGGACATGGGCCTCCCCCAAAGGGCGGTTTTGCCATAATCGCCACGCTTGGCAGGCGGGTTGACACTCGTGTATTAACCCAGAGTTGACTGTGTGGTTGTTTAGTGCTAGGAGTACAGCCATGCTGTCTGAGAGTATACGAATTGAGTGGTCCACAACCTCCTTGGATAAAATGGCAGATGCCGCCAGGGAAATGCCCATGCATTCTGCCTGAAATACCGTGTTGTGGGCCCCCAGAGGTTTGGCTATGTGGATGTTGAGATACTTCGATAAAATTTTTCTTCTTCTTTCTTTCTTCTAGAAAATGTTCGGTTTTATATGTAGACCGTCGTCTGTTTGACTCTTACATTACCTATATGACGGTTCCTTTCAAAACCTCCATGTGTTATATTTGCGAATGGGAACCAACTGTACTCGGTTTCGTTTTTAACGATTTATTGTTTCATCATTTGCCGACCAATTTCACAACTATGTTGGGGCTGGCTTCCAATGTAACTGAATGAAGCTGAATAAATTATATTATATATATTGTATTTTAAATGGGATTGAGCGTTAAAAAAACTCCTTTGTAATATTGGTTGTCAATTTTCGCTGATCTACAGATAACAGCCAGGACCAATGAACTAACATGCTTACACTTCTCTTACTGAATTCTGATATGTAATAGATGGTCACCCATCCACGGACTGACCTCAGCAAGCGTAGCTTAACTTTCTAACAACCACGAGCCACGAGCTTCTCATATCGATGGATAATTGCTCTCTAACTTTATTTATGGATTTAACTTAAAAACGTAGTTTAACGACAGTTCTTGCTACAGTAAACAGTGGAATTTTAAAATAACAGAAGCAAGGGTGAAATAACTAGTGCTATAATACGGGTATTGGTTATGCCGTATTTATTTAAGGCTTCCCACACACTTTTGTCCGAGTTATACTAAGCTATGAACGTTGGCATTAACAAAAAAACAAAGAGGTGTCTTGATAAATTGACACCAGGATGTCGTTACGATATAGATCTTTGTTGCAGAATGTAGTTTCAGAGAAAAAAATACCGAACGGCTACGGTTGATGCATCTTTCTTATCGATTGGTTAGAAACTTATCTGGTGTCAGAGTTTTTATCCATCTATGGGCTTCTGATTTACGACCCGAATGGCGCGGCGGTGCTGAGGCTGCCTTACGTTCGTAGGGTCCTGGGTTCGAATCCCGGTAGAAGCAAATGTTTGTGTGATGAGCATGGACATTTGTTTCCGAGTCATGGATGTTTATATGTATAATAAGTATGTATTTACAAACAAAAAAAAAGTATCTATGTAGTATATCAACTATCTGGTGTCCACGACACAAGCCCCGTTGCTTAGTGTGGCACTAGATGGCGCTGTGTGTAATGTCCAGCGATATTTATTTATTTATTTATTTATTTGGCTTTACATACCGTCGAGAAATATCTCTCAGGCATGCTGGTTTCCTCACGATGTTTCACTTCACCGAAGCAAGTGATCGCATATGAATCCGAAAAATCAGAGGTCTTGGGTTCGAATTTGAGACCTATGACTTGGCGATCCGAAGGTGAGACCTATAGGCTATATATTTTGTCAGACTCATCAGTGGCAGAAATCCAATAATAGCGAAACTACACATAACTTTGATTTAAACAGAGATGTCAAATCGCAGGTAAAGTAACTCTAGTAAATAAAAAAAGGGTTCTAGTGAAGGGTCACTAAAGCATAAAAAACATCAATCTTTGACCTAGGTAATAACCTTAGAAAACCCACTATCATTCATTATTATCGAGCACTCTAACCAAATTGTACATGATTACGTACAATTGCTAAGAATCATTCAACGTAGATCGATCTTATGCCAATCAAAACGCAATTATATCCACTATTGGTACGTTAATAGGAGTGATAGCTGAATATCAGTAGTTTTCCGTTCATTTGACGATAATAATATGTAGGTCAAGGTTCCACAAAACAATGTCACACAAATCAAACGTATCACACGTTTGATTTGTGTGACATTGTTTTGTGGAAGCTACCTTACTCTGATTACAACGGATATTGAGATATTTTAGGCACAAAAATTATGATGGTTATGTCATTCACAAAATTGACTTTAAATAGCTGTGGAATAAATATAAAGTTTAAATATTATAAAAAAAACATTTTTTTTTTCTAAATAAAAGGCTTGAACTAAGTACAGTGATTTCGATACACTTACGTTCTGCAAGTTTCCAATGAGTTTTCAGATCTCTAGCGTAGGTACATACCAGACATGTGTCTTGTTTCTTGAAACCACTTTACTTACTGATTGCTAAGGGAGCATACAGAATTCCAAAAAGAACGTCTCTTTCAATTAGCAGGGAGTTCGAAGCTAAATATAAGTTAACCTCTGGTTTAAGCTGTATGATTGGTGACAGTGATGGATACTCATACACCTTAGCTTAGCTTAGCCAAGTTGACAATCTACAATCTACACCGTTAACGCTCGTAGAAAACTAATCAATGTATGGGAATGATATTATCTCAACGTTAAATCACGTGATCAACACAAACGAATAGAAAATTCGTAGGCAAGATTACATCCTTCAAAATTATAGAATAGACTGTTATCGTTTCTACAATGTTGATCGCTATACTTTTTGGTAGGAACGCTTACCATAGACTAAAGTGTAGGTTTTTCTACAGACATTAGAGAACGAGCGATCGACTCAGTCGAGTCACCTTGGCTAACAATTTAGCGCTTTCTACAATCGCGTACGCAGAGGCATTTACGATTGTAGAAAGAGGATCGATACGAATCGTTTGTAATTTGGCTAGGCCTGCTGTACATTAACTACCCTTCCAAGAAATTATGAAGGTACGAAATAAAGACCACGTGATACACAAACATAATTATTATAGGTTTAAAACGTAGGTCCAACTTCAACAATTAAAGAGAACAAGAAGAGTCTAGAGAAACTCGAATTGATGACTTCGATTTTGTTAAACCAGTATGTGGCGTCCTGAAAAGCCCTGTCGTTTGCCTCATTCAAGTCATGGAGGGTACAGTTACTTGAACATGCCATGCGATTAAAAAAGGTATGGCATATCCTGTCTGTATTATTTGTAATGTAGAATATAGGACAGTGCGAGATATTTATTCAATAATATCGCAGTATCATGTCATGATGGCCCAGCCTCCCATGTATGAGGTTGTGGGTTTAAATCCGGGCAAGTACCAATGTGACTTTTTCAATTCATATGCGCTTTTCTAAGTTTATCTTGGACATCACAGACATCGGTGAAGGGAAACATCGTAAGGAAACCCAGGCTTGTGATTAATATAAGCCTGAAATCGCCAACCCATCTTGAGCAAGCGTGGTGATCAATGCTCATGCCTTCTCTGTATGAGAAGAGGCCTTTGCCCAGCAGTGGGACAGTAATAAGCTGAATTATTAATATTATTATATTTTATCGCAGTTACTGTGACCGTATCCTTAAGCCACCCGCGTCCGGGTATCGTACAATGCTTGCAGCGGCCCTGTTGTATTATTTTTCATTCGATATCGCACGCGCTAACGACCCCGCTTCGGTTTCAACATTAAAAATAGTTGACAAGTTTTGCTTTTAGCGGTTCTTGTCGACTTTTATGATATAGTCGGAAAGAATTACACTGATATTGAATATTGATAAGACAGGTTTATGGTTTTATTCTTGTTTGAAGTTTTAACATTGCATAAACACGCTCATAATCCCCAAAGCATTACATAGAGGTTTACCTCTTTAGGTTTACCCACATTATGGTCAGGGTGTGGGCCTATTGCCATCAACCGGGTACAAATTCTGACCAGGCTGCAAACTGCATTAGCAAAAGCTGTTTTTATAAGATTATGATCACTAGGTGCATCATCTGCCTAGCTTTTTCTTTTGTCTTTTTTATTTTATTTTACATGGAGCGACTGCCTATCTAACCTCCACAACCCAGTTAGTACTGGGTAATACGATACCCCTTAGTAAGACTGGTTGTTGGACTTTTTGGGCCACTGACTACCTGTAACGACTGTCAAAGATCACAAATGACAGCCAGGACCAACTGCTTAATGTGCTTTCCGAGGTACGGAGGAAACTCGGTATGTAATGGGTGGTCACCCATCCACAGACCAACCTAAGCAAGCACGGCTCAACCTAAAGATCGACCCGAGCGGCTGTTATTATTTAGCCACGAGCTCCTCCTCTTTCTGATCACTAGGTACATGTAGGCTAACTGTTTTAGCATATCAATGTCAATATGTATGTAATGATAAATAATGAATGCTTTCATTTTCCAATAATGTTATAAAATTACCAGTTGGATGTTTTTGCGTGCAATAATGCTGCTATGCCTTTAGGGGCTATTTTGCATATTATTATATAACTACATATTATAAATCAAAGTCCTCCGCCGCGTCTGTCTCTCTGTCTGTTCGCGATAAACTCAAAAACTACTGCACCGATTTTCATGCTGTTTTTACCAATGGATAGAATGGTTCTTGAGGAAGGTTTTAGTTATAATTAGTCAATACATTGGCTAAAATATAATGATATATTTTGTTGAAGGTGTCGGAAAAAAATAAGCTACCTGGGAGCTTTACTTTTGGTCGCAATAACCGACAACCACGCAGGCGAAGCCGCAGGCATCAGCTAGTTTATATGCGTAATTATATAAACATAGCTGAATAGAATAATTCAACAAGTTTAAATTGGATCAATGTTATGAGATGTAATCATAATAATGATGTATTTTGATATTAATTTCAATAAGTCCTGTTTGATCAAATGTTTACTGAAGCCTTCTAATATTATTACTGTTCAGTTATTTACTAATTAATGTTTATTATTTTAGAGATTTTCATGGAACGTTGTGCACAGTACATATTTGTCAGTATACGTACCTATATGGCATTGCAAATCAATTTCTGTTAGGCGACATCTTTAATGTAGCCCGCAATATTTTAAATGTCACAAGTGTTGGACAAAACATTTAGAATTTTAAAGGAATCGCCATATATAATGATACAGTTTGACAAGTTCTTAACCTTAAATTCTTAATCCAGAATGGGGGTGTAACGTCTCACCAAAACCATAACTTTAGCAACCTTTTAAATACTAATCGCTAGATTCCCTAAGTTCTAGCCTTTAATTCATAACAATTCCCTAGGAACAATGAACGTTCTACAATGAACTTACAACATACCGTTCTAGACACACTTTTTAAAATTTGATTACCGTTATTTGTAAACTCCACCACCTACTACAACAACAATAAGAGCCTTATCACACTAGCAGATTGCGAGTGGATTTAAAGCGGAGCGAGAGAGCGGAGAATTCGTTGCTGATGCGCAGTACCTTTTTCTGTTTCTGAGAAGTAAAAAAGGTTAAGCAATTGGCATTGTTCGGGTATTATGAATAGAAAATTATAGAATATTCATTTAGAGCCTTATCACACTAGCGGATTGCGAGTGGATTCAAAGTGAAGCGGGGGCGCACCGAATTCGTTGTGGGTGCGAAACGATTTCGCCGCGGATGCGCGCCGAATTCGCTGCGCATTCGCATCGCAACGCAAACTCAATTTTCAACGCTCGGCTTTGCAGCCTAACGCTTTGAACCCACTCGCAATCCGCTAGTGTGATAAGGCTCTAAATGAATCATCACTATCACTACATAGTATAAAACAAAGTCACTTCTTGCTGTCTGTCTGTCCTTATGTATGCTTAGATCTTTAAAACTACGCAACGGATTTTGATGCGGGTTTTTTTACTAGATAGAGTGATTCAAGAGGAAGGTAAGTAGAGAAACACTGATAAATTAATTTTAGAGGTTTCTAATGTGTTCTTAAATAAACACATTTTTCTTGCGTTTATATTGCAAACGCTGGCTGAACCCTACGAGATAGATCAAAATAATTTACCACAGTATTGTACACCTTAAAAAGGTCTACAAAAAAATCAGTAATGGTATATACCATTACGGACTTTTTTGTAGAACTTTTTACCGTTTGACCTTTTTTATCCTTTACTTTTTACGAGAAATAATGGACCATTTACGAAGCGATTTTAAGCAAATATTAATCCTTATCCCATTCAGTACATTGTGTATTTAATATAGATCAATATGGTCCTTTACAGTATATCATTTAATTAAATGAATAATTTAGAAGATATCACAGAATTCAAATTACGCGCGATTGAAAATATCATTCTTCATTCTCAGCGAAACAAATGCAGTTGGTCACTTTAACCATTTTCATCCTTTAAGTTTTGCGTAAAAAGTAATGCATTATTTTGTTTATTTTTATATAATTTGATTCACCAACAATTGTGTACACTAAATACAAGCAAATGAAACAGAAGTATCAAATCAGAATAAAATGTAATGTACAATCACTTACAGGTAAACTCGGCATGCACACAAAACGTTGTCGTTACTTACAAAAAAAAAAAAGATAGAAATAAAAAGACTTTTAAACTAAATTAAAACAAAGAAAGAAGAAGCTTTTAGAAGCTTATTTATGGTGTATAGTGTAAATCTATAATAGATTATCTTCAATATCTATTTTAGAAAGTATTTACCACAAACACTATTCAACTTAAATGAAGATCTTAGGAGTTATCGCAACTGCCGAGGGACCCTGGAACCCAAGGGCAACCGAAAGAACAGGGTGTCTTAGTCAGTGTGTTTTAGTCAGTAAGTCTGACAGTCCCATCCGCTTCACCCAGGGCGGGAGGATTTTATCACCCTAAAACAATGGAAAATTGCATTGCAAAACAAAATAATTTTACAGTAACCGCACTTCTTTTTTTGTTCTAAATTGGTCCCGAGCGAAGCCGGGGCGGGTCGCTAGTATTCTATAATTTTCCAATCATAATACCCGAACAATGCCTATTGCTAAACTTCACAGAAACAGAAATAGGTACGGCCCACTATTATACTGACTGATTAGATAGGTACTAAAATAAAACAGGCAAAATAACTATGACTACCATTTTATGTGAAATTCGTTTTTTAAAAAGACTGTACCTACATAAATTATATTTTTACCCGACTACGGCGAAGCCAAAAGGAAGGGTTATGATTTTAGCAGTCTATGTATGTATGAACGATTATGATAAATAATAACAGCCGCTTGGGTCAATATTTAGGTTAAGCCGAACTTTCCCAGGTTGGTCCGTGGATAGGTGACCACCCATTACAGACCGCGTTTCCTCCGTGCCTCGGAAAGCACATTAAGCCTTTAGTCCCGGCGGTCAATTGTAGATCTTTGACAATCGTTACAGTTTGACAACCCGCCTTACCAAGGGGTATCGTATTACCCGATGCTAACTGAGTCGTGGAGATCAGATAGGTAGTCGCGCCATATAAAATACTGGTATTCGTCTGGGTTCGGTTAGACTGGAAGCTGAAAATCATTCCTGTTTTTATTTTCCACATTCCCGTCAATTCCCTATCACATCCATTACTTTCAGTTTTGCTTACTTGTACCTCCGAGTTTTTATCCGGGTGACATGAAAAACGTCTATCGCTCGAATGAATCTGAGTCGTAAAACAAATCCGTGCCATTTTTCGGAGTACATTACACGCAAACCCACTTCCTTTAGTATAAACACAGTACCTACCTACTATTATTTAAAAAGCGTTTATCTCTTTGTATTTAAAGGGCTATAAACAGACAGAATTTTACGAAAACCTTAAAGAATCCGACGGGTTACATAGGTACTGAAAAAAAAACGACTCGTAATTAGAAAGCTAAATTCGACTATAATGCTCTTACTTTTAACGTCTGCCGAAACTAATTTTACCTTCCTGGAACTGTAATTACCTGCCAAGTATCCTTTTCCCACTAGCGGGTCACGTTTCAGGGTTTTTTATGTCATCCCATGACACCAAACCTACTCGATCCCATTACGCTAATGTCAGGAACAGAATGACTCGTCAAAAATAAACTGTGTCACGTGATTTAAAGTACAGTCGATTTTGAAAGGTTTTCTACGTTCGTGGTTACGTAGATGTTTCGTTGTTGGAAGTAACGATGCTAATAAACATTAAATGAATTGTTTTATGATTCTTAATTCTTCGATGGGTTGGACGTATAATAAAAATTATCGTTATATTGTAGCCTTTTATTATAGCACTACTATTCTTATTGTACCCAAATTGAGTAGTGCCAGTAGGCAATGCTCCTATCAAACCAGCAATAAACATTGATGGTTTCTAAATACACATATTCATCAATCGAGCTCGACATAACAATCCACTAAGTTTACGACAATGTATCTATGGTAACCACTTACCCAAATTGCTGAAAAAATACACTGTATACGTCTTGTTTCATTTTTTATTCGCGCATTTCTGGCTTCGTCTGTACCGGGTACGTGCATGTGTGTGTATTTGTCTCGGTATATCGTACCGTAAATTTTATCTGTGTGTAGTACGGAGGTATGCATGACATTGTCCCTTGAGACGGCGGGCGGTTATCCGTGATTTGATGTTCTCGCTTAGATTCGGCGGGCTCTGCGTCGTTAAACGGACACCGACTTTCTCTTTACTTCAAGTTTTACGAGTCAAGTTCTCACTTTGATTAATGAAATTAAAGCTAACGAATTGCAGTCTTGTTTAGGCGGGTCATGACCATCAGGAGCTTCATTGTCTTTTGAATTAAGGCGGTTTGCACAAACTGTTCGTGTAAACTTGTAACACGTATTTTGAACATATATTTTGCTAAGATTTTGTGATCCAAAAAAACATTTTCCTAATAAAAGGACCGAGAATGTGATTACATGACAATCCTTCAAACTTGACAAGATTGATCAGTAACTCACTTCACCACATTCTCGCTTCATAAATTTCTCCGTAATCCGTTTACTAATCTAAGAGGTCTCAGCAAAATAATTGCCTAATAACAAAATAACGTACTACGACAGGCGAGAAAATCTGTTACTGGCAATAGTAGTCGGGCCTGCTACCCTGCCAATAGTTGTTAACTGGAACATTTCTTGTCGCTGGTTTCCTCCGGCTGACAAGTATCAGAGTAGTTTGTTAAACAAGAGGGGATAGAGAGTGGAGAGGTGTTCTGTGTTCATTAGTTGTTCGGACATTGTATGCGGATCGAACTAATGGAGAGACTTGCTTGATTTCGAACGTGTATTTGTTTGTGTCGCTTTTATTGTTTACACGTCAGTCTGGGCGATTTGTTTGTACTGTTTTGTGTAGGTTAGCGTCTTTAGGTTGACACTTTAGGTTAAGTTGGTTTTGTAAACAATTTTTTTTTGTGTTAGTAGGCTAGACTGTAACAATTTCCAATGATTCATCGATATTGACGTGTTTTAACAAACTTCTCTAGATAAGTATTTATCATATTCTATTCATATCTATCGTGAAAATGTCGTGAGGGGGAAGTTTTGAGTGATGTAAGAGTAAAGGAAGACTAAAGAAACGATGGATGGACTGTGTAAAAGATGATATGGCAAGAATGGAGGTATCTGATGTCATGAGGAGTAATCGAGAAGTATGGATGATTGTATTATGAATATGATGACATGTCTGTTCTCTGTTGTGATTTTCCAAAAAGTTAAAGATATGTAAAACCAAGATCTTGTACCAAAAACAGATCTTTCCTACCTTTACAAAAAGGGATTAGATTTATTCTTCGTACTGAATACATTACCCTATACTGACTTCGATGACATTGGATTCCTTTTGACTCACGCAATGGTTCCCCTATGAAATAAATAATCAGATAATAGCATGTAAAACATTCTGTTTTATAGAACATCGTTATTTATCAGGGTCGTTCCAGTCGAATAAAACTAAAAGGTCGCCATGATTTATTTCATTCCCATTTCTAGACAGTCAATAACAGATTTCAGTTGGTAAATAATAAGCTCCCTGAGTAGGGATACCTACTTGGAAAATGGAAGTTTTAGGAATGATAAAAATAAAATGTAGGTGTCTGGCTAGGCGACGGGATCCTTAGGTATCACTTCGAATTAGTATCGTAAGTATTATGAATGTAGGATGGTGTTCTATAAATACTGGGGTATTTCTTAGTAGCTTAATTTGAACTGTGAAAACTATCTAACCTACAATGATTATTAACTTAGTTTGATAACTAAAATTTTTTTTTTTTTTTTAGATTTGTATATCCCACTGCTGAGCAAAGCCCTCCTACATATCCTTCCAGTTACTCTTCTCCAGCGTCACCTCGACCTGCCATTTTCGGATGGGAAATCATCAAATGACTACTACTAGACATTTTAAATTCAATGTAAATTTTGTAAATTTTAATTTTGTTATCATCATATATTTCCATTTCAATTAAGTGACGAATTCACCGCAAAGCCGTTGAAATAGAAACTAATCAAGGTAAATGATTTAGTGAATAAGTCGTTGGTGTGTCAATAAATAAATAAATGATTCCTCACGCTCTGGGCGGAGCAGGAGGGGGTGTCAGACTTTTACTGACTAAAACCCATCCATGTTCCTTCATCGCCCTTTGTGTTCCGGGGCCACGGTATCTCTTTCGAACAGTCCCACAGCCCCGGCAGGCATCGGCCCTTGCGGACCCCTTCCGTTTGCTGACTCTCTTTGAGGCGCGCGTGGAACACGAATGCGCCATCGACACGGCTTGTCGTCATGAGATGGTTGGACGGAGAGCTAGCCCATAGCTCTCCGTCAACAGGCCTCAGCTTACGGTGGCCGGGGGCCACCACGTGGCCCCCGATGCCCGGGACGTCTCCCGCGGTGACCGGGACGTGAGGTTCTCACCACGACCAGCCCTCGTTATACAATTGACCAGAGGTACGGAGTTCTTGCTTATTCATCATCTGCCTAGCCTTTTCACAACCATGTCGGGGTTGGTTTTCAGTTCAATCGGATACACCTGAATGCCAGTATGTTACATGGACGGACTGTTTACTGATAAGTTTAATCTCATCAAGACGTCGAAGAACTAACATTACATTGTAACTCAAATGAAGTAGCCAGAAAGAAAAATTTAAATGTTTCACATGAAAGAGAAACAACGGAGAATTTACTTAGTACGGAAACAGTACAACCGAGAACAAAATACTTAGAATCTCAATTTTAAGTGCATTGAAAATGGAACCAAAAATAAATGGCAATCGCTATCCTGAAACTGCGACCTCAGTAAATATTTTAGTCAACATCGCTCCTTGTTGACCTTACTAAAATAATTTAACGGGCATTAAAACTCTGTTCTCGATTGTACATTGCCATGTTAGGAACAGTGTACACAGCAATGCACTTTACGTTCTAACGGTACTTTTATACAAAATAGCAGAATGGAATGCCTAGCTTTTTTGTTTTCAATAGTATCGCAAACATTTTATTTTTATTGAGTGTAAAACAACAATGAACATGGTAATTTATAAAATATTAAATTGAAATGAAAATGCAGGCTGTTTTTTTTTTTTCAAGAATCGGATATGACTTCCATAAAAATGATAGCAAATTAGTGGGCCGGGAAGAATGCTATCGCATATCTGTATAGCTACCGAGAAAAATCACCAGCCTGCAAATATAAATGTATCCTAAGAATGACAATGTGTTTTAATGCATCCGCCTGTACACTTTATTTAGGCCTTTAATTCTTAATTAACAAGCATAAAAACAAAATATAATAGCGTGTTTGAATTAGTCTGCGGTACACCCTCATTTAGCGTTACGGTTTAGTCGAAATCCCGCTTTGAAACCGCAAGCAAAACGTGATACCATATAAATACGTACAGGTAAATAGCACAAGGTGCTAAGATGTTACATGTACTGTGTATGACAATGTTGGATAATTGCAAATACCTATAGATCGACAAGATACATAATTAGTACAATTGTGCAAACAGTTGTAAGGTATTAACCTAATTAATGTTATTGAGATCATAGATCGTTGCAAATAGACTATAGTCAAGATGAAGTTTTTTTTATGAGTTAACAATTTTGTTTGTTTTGCTTACTTACTCTTATAAAATGAAGCAAAAGTAGCAAATACTTTTAAGTTCGAAATATAGAGAGAGGCTCCATTATATATCGACCTTTAAGTATATGGTAATTTATTTATTGACTTGTTAATTTAATCTAGTTTAATTTATTAATGTTCCTAATGTAATTCTGACATTTAAATTATAAATTTATGTGTTTGTATTTTTGTTTTTTAGGGGTCTCGGACCTGAAATAAATGATTTTATTTTATTTATATATTTTTTTAATATTAGAAACCAGTTATGAGGGAATAAAAAACAAGGGTGTAAAAAACCTCTTAACGAAGCCGATAGGCACTTGTTCTCCCCGTCATTGCAGTATTTTTTTTGTTCTAGACCATACCTAGGAACCTTCTAGTTACGGAGATATTGGGGGTCCAACTTTTTGACAAGTTTTTTTTTTAAATACAAGTTTTTAATGTAAACTTTTTACTTTAAACACCTCCACGACTCCCGTACTATTCAATCCATCCATCAGCACAATATTTTGAGTGCGTTACATTGAGTTCTACCACAAAACATGATTTTTCTCCCCAAAAACAAGTCGTTTCCCAGTAATAATTTTTGCGTAAAGTTATTTAGTTTGATGTGCAGAATGCGTGGTTGACAGCTCCGTGATGAGGTTATTTACACCCTTTATGTATGTACGTAAAATTCCGAATTGTAAATCCTAATAATTTGGCTGTATTTTGTAAATCAGGAACTTGTTTGAAGTGTATCTCTTCATTAGTCCAAATAATAGATCGGGTAGGCTCTGTGTAATAGTATAATTTAGTGTTAGTGTTAGTGTTATGGCGGCCACATAATAGATAGTTACAGAAGGGCAGCTCCATCCGCGGGCGAAAGTAATCGCATGCACATAGACGTGGTGATATTTTTGTGATGTGACTGCGACTGAGAAGAAAACAAAAGAAAAGAACATGTTTATGGATATACGGTCGAACATGCTATGTGGTTTACAGTTTAACCATCAAATTACATTGTAAAATGTAAATCAAATAGCTTGTTCGACCGTACATCCTCGACCCTCGAACCCTCTCTATATTTTTTCTGAGACGTGTTACAAAAAACACAACATGGGACGGAGAGCAAGCGAGGCACAGCGTGGCTAGACGAGCGCTACTACATACGTACGTACAAGTACGTACAGCGAATGCAAGCGACGTAGACACGTGGCGTGTTCGTAAACGCGTGATGCGTAAAAGCGATGCGTGATGCGTGTGTTTTCCTGCATTGTATGAAGCTGACCTTCTGTGAAGTATTAGTGCATTCTGTGGTGCGGTATTACGTTAATTACTGCAGAACGACCACATTTCAATAATTTGATGTTACTCGAATAATTATCACGAGTTCTGCTGGTACCCATAGTGAAGTTTAGTGCTTTCAACATGTAAATGAATCGGGAATTTTATCTCTTATCTTCGTGTTTTCATGAATTAACTATTCTTAAGTCGGTTTTAACTGCAGCACGAGAGTGAATAATAAATTCACATGTTGAGTAAATGTTCATTATATGACCTAAATAGTAACAGTCGCACATGGTTGATATTTAAGGTTAAGCAGCGCTTGCCAAGGTCGTTCCGTGGATGGGCGACCATCATTCTTTCACACCAAGTGTCCTCCGTACCTCGGAAGCACTTCAAGCCGTTGGTCCCACCAGTAATATGTATATATTTGACTATCGTTATATAGGTAGTTGGTGGTCCGAAAGTCTGACAACAACTCTTACCAATGGGTATCATATTACCCGGTACTAACTTTGTTACGGTTGTGTAACTATGTAAAATATTGTTATTCAGCTGCATCCGGTAAGACTGGAAGTCAACTCCAATATAATTGGGATCAGGCTTGGTATATGATATTGTTAATTATATGGGACACTAACCAACCATCTAAGTAAACAACATGTATTTTTAAAAAAAACATCTGCCTTCATTTCGCTATCAGTTTTAAAGTACAAAACCCCAGCCAATAGCAAAACAGCTAGCATTCCCGTTATTATTCCGTTCCAGGCCGGGAAAGATCCATCTGAAAAGTTAATTGCTCAGCTCGCAATACCTGTCTGCGGCTTTTCAGGGTTACCACTCGAATAATCTGTGCATTGTATTGGTATTAATTCCCAGTTTCTGATTGGACTATTTATTGCAAATTGAAGTTTAATTTAGTAATAATAAATCAGTCAATCGGGTTCTTCTCGAGTTGATGGCAATCTACAGAGTGATTATTTTAAGTTTATATATTATTTTATATATAATTATATATATATTATATATATATTATTATTTTAAGAATATTTATTTTTAAAAGTACTTACCGCTTCAAACACTTTTCCAAATATTGATATTGATACGAGAGAAAACGAAATACAATGAAAACTATAAGATCACATAAACATGTACCTACAACATTCGCGGTTATAGAAAGCCTACATTAAACCAATAAAAAACCACATTTTTTGTGACTCGCTGACATGTCAAACACCCGTCTTGCTATCTTTAAACATAACCGACTGTCTTTATGACAAACAAACGAGTGAATCGACTGTTGTCTTTCCTTATTTTTCGTAGTAATGTAAATATTATTCAGTATTGATATTCCTCAAAGACCTGTTTGATGAACTGTATCAATACTTAGATTTGTTTGTGTTTATTTTGTACATTGGTAAAGAGTTACTGTTCGGTAAATACCAAGAAAAGTGGACAATTGGAACAAACGAAGTGCCAATCGCTGTCAATACGGTTCAAAATTCTACAAAGCCTTATAACAAGATTGACATAAGCGTTTAGGTTGCTTTTGACATCCAATACATGTTTTCTTTTGTATTATTTAGACAAGATGGAACGGATACTATACTGCACAAATGATTACCACGTATTGAGCAGTAACGAAGGGTCAATTTTTGTAAGAGGTAAGCTGGAGTACATACCTTTAATGTGATTATATTAATTATCTATAGAATATTGACTGTGCCATTTTTCGAAGGGAATTCGGTAGGAATGGAGTTGTATGGATCCTTCGCCACAGTACATCATTCTGGCATACATTCATTCCCCCACATATAAATTTTTCATCGGTAATTTCAGAACGATGTACTGAATACTGTTTGTGCGTCGATATTTCTTCTATCCTGCAGGCTTAGCCAAATTGACAATCTACAATCGTTAACGCTAGTAGAAAACTAAGCAAATGTATGGGAATGACATCATCTCAACGTTAAATCACGTGATCAACACAAACGAATAGAAAATTCGTAGACAAGTTTCTACAGATATTAGAGAACGAGCGATCGATTCAGTCGTGTCAACTTGGCTACCAATTTAGCGCTTTCTATAATCGCTTACGCCGAGGCGTTTACGATTGTAGAAAGCGAATTGATACGAAACGCTTGTAACTTGGCTAGGCCCACTGTATATGTCACTTTATTTGGGCCCTCTTGATTATCTACGAAATGTCATAGTCTCTTCTTTTCTTAATGCCCTTCATCTTTGTATTGCCAAGAGATCTTAAAATGTCATGAATAATACAGGGTGTAAACAGACTCATCACGAAGCCGTCAACCAAGCATTCTGTACATATACTAAGTAACTATACGCAAAAATTATTGCTGCGAAATGCCTTTTTTTTGGGGTGAAAAATCACGTTTTATGGTAAAACTCAATGTACCGCACTCAAAACATTGTGCTGGTGAATGGATTGAATAGTGTGGGGGGTCTTGGAGTTGTTTAAAGTAAAAATGTGTAAAAATGTGTAAAAATGTGTAAAAAACTTGTGGAAAAGTTAGGACTTTAACCCCCAATATCTCCGTAACTAAAAGGTTCTCAGGTAAGGTCTAGAACAAAAAAATGTTCGAAAAGACGGGGAAAACAAGTGCTCTTCGGCTTCGTTAAGAGTTTTTTTACACCCTTTAAGCTTTACTCTACCTAATAATTTCCTAAATTTATCGTTCGTCAAACATTTTAAATAGAAAACCATTCAAATGACAGCCCTAACACTCTAAGCTCGGAACAATTCAACGCATGAAAATGTCGATATTGAGAATTTTTTGCTTTCAATACTTCGTTTTGAGAGAGAACTGAATTGTTAAGATTGGTATACAAAGGAAAACCGTCGACAAAACACATAGAACACACGTAAATGGCTTTAGAGCCTTCCTGTATCAATAAAGTTTGTCGATTACTGTACTGTAAATAGTGATAAGGATAATAACAAAGTTATCACGCAATACCGGAAGTTCTATTTAATGTTTTCTTGAAACACTCGAGTCGATTTTACTTAAAGACAAAGATTAACAATAAATGTCATTGATCTTTCATTTAAAAAGAAACAAAAAGAAAAGAGGAAGAAGAGTCGTATTGATGAAAACTAACTAAACATTTTCATAAATCATTATCTGCATTTAGCCGAAAGTTGACCGACCCGTGACTCGCGTATGTGTCAAAGAAGTGTAAGGTTTATTTGTATTTGTTTACCTTCCGGAAATAATAAATTACAATCACGTGAAATTATTCGTGTAATAAATTACTGTTAAGACCAGTGTAAAAATATGAATGATTGAGTAGGTAATTAAGAAATACTTAGCAATTTCACGATCCTCATTGTAAGAGAATCAACACAAATGAAGATAATATTTTAAATTAATTCGCGCTCATTTCTCTGGTAAGATAATGTTTTGTACTTTAATACTCGGAGTAAATTTGTTGTACTACTGCAAACTATGGCAGCTTACTTAGAAACACTTACAGTATTTTCTTAGTTATCATGTTTGGAGTTAAATTGTACTGAACATAATTATCAAGCTACATACGTAGGTAAATTAAAAAAAAACTTTTAAGGGCTTATTTGTTAAGATTAAATTGTTGCAAAAAAAAATATAAATTAATTGAAAATAAGATGACCAACCTCATTATCAGTATCTACAGTTATGACTTCCCGGACGATGATATAACATATTGAACTTTAGAATAAGACTGTCACACAGATGACGCTCAGAATTAACGTATAACGGCGTAGTATGCTACGCCAAAGCACAGGATTTGCCCCGTCCTGCGACCATCACGTGGTCTTTACGCTCGGAGATTCGGAGTAGGTTTGCAAACTATATAACACTGCTTCCCCAGTACACCTCTAACTAGTATGGCATTTTCACGCGAGAGCCAACTAATGAATGCATCTGTCTGTACATAGACGGTATACTCGCAAGCTACCAGCACTAAAACAGTACGAAGTGACATAAACTGCATTGCGGCTTGCGAGTGCATATTTGTGTGGAGAAAACGCCAACACGACCATTAGTGCATGCGTCATTCGCTGCCAGTGTTTGTACTCTCATTGAATTACCGTTTACATACCGTTTAGCGAAATGTAGGTAAGGGTTGGTTTTGTAATGTCGTGTTTGGTGTTCGCTAAGTTTGTGCAGCTGAAGAATGTGAAGCTGATTTCTGTTACGTTGGTTAAAGAGGAAACTACATTTTGTTTGAGGAAATTAAAATTAAATTGTGTTGGACAAAACCACGCATTTAATGGCAGAACTGGTAAAAGATAGAGAGAAAGAATAACGTACGTGCTAAAATAGGTTACTCTATTTAGTAACTCTACTTTCACTGCATTATCCACATTCAAGATAGGTAAGTTAATCCTCTATCAGAACTAAGCTTAGTAGACAATCTAGAAGTTTAGAAGATTTCCAGAAGATTCCTTATCTATCAATTTCTTGTATTTTCATCTTGACGATGTTCAAAACGCTAGTCAATACTCTATTTAGAAATAGGTCAAAACAAAAAGAACTCTTAAGAAGAAACAAGTCTTACCAAATACCGTTAGGTACTATTTATCCCGATAATGCCTAATAACTATTTAACACAGAAAAGATGTTCAGCGTCGTATAAAATAATTAGCGGAAAGATATAAATCATTTTATCTCCGTGTAGGCCACGACAGCCAATAAGCGTTTTACGCGAATTACCCCAAGATAAATTGCTTGGCCTGACATTAATGCGAAGTTTCTGAAGCTGCATCTACACGGGCAATTTTTCTAAAATATTTCTCGGCAACTGTTGTCTGTCGCCGCAATTAACGTGGCCACATACTAGGCCCAAACACTACGACATAACATAATAAACGCAACATATCCCTGTGGTCTCTCGGACCATGAAACTGAACCACTTTAGTTCTACGACTGCCAATCTGACCTTCTTATCTTATGTATGGTAAATCTAAAAAAAAATAATTCATAGAAAGGTCATCAGACAAAAGTTGTTCAGTTTCATGATCTGAGACACCACATGAGAGGTCGTGCGTTTATTATGTTAAACCCTGTATAATTTGTTGTGGATGTAACGTCGAAACTAAAAGAAGGAGAAGAAGCGCAAAAGTTATCTTATTCTTGAAAGTTGCTTATTTACTTAAATTTTTGTAAGCTGAAGTTGTAATCAGCAGAACATACGCAATACAACCGACAGTTAATTGGTCAGTTAAAGGATGATAATGATAAGGTGGATGGGAATCTATCGTAGTAGGTTTGACAATGACGATCGTCGTCACAGCTAGATGTGCTCAAATTTACTGTCTGATTTGACATAACTTTGGATTGTACCAATGTACTGTAATAATTATAAATTACAATTAGTAAGTAGGTACTGGATGTCCTCATGACTTACAATCACTTGACAAATATTAAACTCTCTGGAACTCCATGGTTTAGCAACTTAAGTTGCTCGTGTATATCCGCAGCTTTACGAAAATAAATTACCTACGTACCTACCTGTATCAGACCGTCGATGAGACGTCGTTGTCCGCAATAGGTTTTTTAGGCGCTACAAGACAACTTTGTCACTGTCCAACCCACGTGACACTTGGAAACAAGGTAAAATATTGGTTCTACAAACGCAAAATAAATTGCTAAACTGGAAACTTGGACGGTTTGACGGCTTTTACTAGAATTAGAAAAGGGACTTGTGTTCTAGAAATTGGCATGATTTAGCTTTAGTTCTGTTTAGTTTGTAATCTTTGAAATGAGTTTGAATGTCTGTTTGAAATGAGTTTGAATGTCTGTAGGTATTAAAACTGTTCTTTACTATAAGTTGGTGCCAGTTAAGATGAGAATAGTGGTCATTGACCCACCTACATTTATTAAACTTCTTAACTTTGAAAACAAAAAAATAAGCCTGTTCAAGTCTGGAATCGTCATCTATCGTGGATCTTCAACATTTTTTGTAATAAAAAACGATACATGGTTTACTTGTTTTGGTTCGTACGAAAAGATATTAGGGAAAGGGCACCGGGACCGAGAAGGTTGGTTCGATGAGGCACGGGAAAAGAGCACATGAAAAGGATTGGGGAGGCGTTTGCTCAGCAGTGAGTAGGATAGTACAGGCTATTAAAAAAAACAGATGTCAAAAGGTACAGATTTCTAAATAATTAGAATTTGCTTATTCCTAGTACAACAAAATTTATGATAACAACCGTTTAGTCTAACTTGGAACAAAATATCAACCACTGTAACTAACTTAAACGGCCATACTTCATAACGAACTCAATCAACACGTAATTGTTTAGAAAAATAGCGAGTTAGTACACAAAATAGGAAAATATACATCTCACAGCCCTTTGAGCGATATTTTTCAACCGTAGTCTCTCCCGACCAGTCACAATTGAATGTTGTCTGTCAGTGTCTTTCCATAGAAGTAACATGTGCTGCGTACAACCTCATTTCTTCATAACACTTCGCAAGACCTCATTTCTTCCCAACAATATATTATAATTATCGCTATTTTTATTGTACCTCTAATATTATTTTTCTATTTATATCATATGTAATAATTCTTCATGTTTCCTCATTTTTTTTTTCAACGTATAAGTCTTTTAAGGACTGGACATTTTCTATTGGAAGCGACAGGGTAGGCTTAAGGACATTATTGTCCAGAAGTTTCCTTATTGTAAAGCGCATTGTACTGGAAAAAACCCAAATACGGATGTATAAGTCTGATGCGTCGTCAAAATCATTTCGAGATGTTTTTTTTTGTAAGTACTTAGGTACTTAATATAAAAGTAGGTGACAGTCTATCTATGGTGGTCAACATTGACTTTACTAGTCTGCAATTTTAGAAACGCAAAAAGACAGATTAGCAAAATTGTCATTTTGCTAATCTGTCTTTTTGCGTTTCTGACCATTTCAGACAAAATACTAACACCTGACAATTAGAGAATCTGTCATTTTGCGTTTCTGTCGTTCTGCGCCTAAACCCCCTTCTGGGAATCGAAATTGCAGACTAGTTCGCAAAAAGACAGATTAGCAAAACGACAGGTTCGCAAAAAGACAGATTTGCAAAATGAGGGAGGGGACTTTTATCTTGCAGCACCTTATTAACTAGGTCCACAGAAACCATTTAGGTTCAGAGAAGCATGGTCCTATGACGCACCTTTTCCGAGATAGGAGCTTTTTATTTTTTTCTTGTTTTTACAAAACGCTCTATATTTCCAAAATGGTTGAATAAATTTGGATGAAATTTGACTTGTCTTGTAGTAACGAGTAAAATAGATACATAACATATTGTTTCTTTCAATTTAACTGAGCAGGAATTTATTTGCCATCTTGTTTTTCTAATTCTTTTCACACTTCACTAACAGCGTAGACTGTCAATGTTATTTGAGGAGCAAAATATCCTTATAGCAATGTACTTCCAAGCTCTTCATTATTGTAGTAGATGTAGTATTGTCCTCATCATCTGCCTAGCCTTCCCCCAACCATGTTGGAGTCGGCTTCCAGTCTAACCGGATACAGCTAAATACCAGTATTTTACATGGAACGACTGCCTATTTAACCTCCACAACCCAGTTAGTACTGGGTAATACGATACACTTTGGTAAGATTGGTTATCAGAATTTCGGGCCACTGACTAACTCTAACGACTATCAAAGATTTACAAATGTTGTAGTATTGTCCTAAAATGAGGAGCTCGTGGCTAAATAATAACAGCCGCTCGGGTCGATCGTTAGGTTAAGCCGTGTTTGCCTAGGTTGGTCTGTGGATGGGTGACCAACCCATTACATACCGAGTTTCCTCCGTGCCTCGGAAAGCACGTTAAGCCGTTGGTCCCGGCTGTCATTTGTAGATCTATGACGTCGATAAGTAGTCAGAGGCCAAAAAGCCTAACAACCAGTCTTACCAAGGGTATCGTATTACCCAGAACTGGGTTGTGGAGGTCAGATAGGCAGTCGCTCCATGTAAAATACTGGTATTCAGCTGCATCCGGTAAAACTAGAAGCCGACCCCAACATAGTTGGGAAAAGGCTAGGCAGATGATGATGATGTAGTATTGTCCTAAACTTAAAAAAATAATGATACACAAGACCAAAAACAAAACCGGCTGATGATAATGAAACATTTTACTATGTGTTGTTCTTAACAGAAGTACGAAGGTTACAAATGGAACCTCGGGGTTGCGGGACTGTTCGAAAGAGATACCGTGGCCCCGGAACACAAAGGGCGATGAAGGAACATACATGGGTTTTAGTCAGTAAAAGTCTGACACTCCCTCCTGCTCCACCCAGAGCGGGAGAAGACATTTGATGATTTCCCATCCGAAAAAAAAAAGGTCACAAATGGCACTTAGCAAGGCGCGGTGATGGCAGATGGAGTAAAGCTGTGACCGAGTGGCGTCCAAGGAATGGAAAAAGAAGTGTTGGTCGTCCGACGGCGAGATGGGCAGATAATATTGTTGCTACTGCGGGAATATCTTGGATGAGGCTGGCACAAGAGCGTGGAGCTTGGCACAAACAAAGAGAGGCCTTACCCAGCAGTGGTTGAAGTCAAACTGTAGATGATGATGATGATGATGATATTCTTAACAGACGAATACTATACAATTCTAACACTGCATTTACAATAATAAATACGAAAATACAGATGTGTATACACATCTGTCAGTAAATTAATGTATGCTCAAGAACTTCAGAATTTAATATGGGTGTACTGGAAGTGGTAAAAAGGTCTAAGGTAGTGTCAATCGATGATCATAATGGAGTCGTTACGTACATTGCCCAAGTACCAGAAAATCTTGTGAGTAACCATATTTGATCAACTCAACGGTTTTGGCGAATTGTCAGGTTTTTATACTCACTTGTCATACATTATAAAACATATGGAAACGGATATTCTGATCGTGAAAGTTTAAAAAAGACAATCACTTGTCAATCATTATTATCAATGAGTACTGTACTGTATTGGTACTCATCTGCCAATTATAATGATAGTCATTGGGAGATTGTATGAAATCGCAGTCTCTAATTATGGCCTCATTTGCAAGTACATGATTGGGGGTGACTCCTTAAATTACTGGAATCTAAAATATGTTTCGATCAATATCGAAGATCGTTGGTAACTTGAAAGCTTTAGCTTACTCGTAATTATATCAATTTCAGATCAAAAGGAAAATGTCGCGTAATTCCTTTCAAATTCCTACCAACGAGTATTTGAACTAAGAAGGAACGATTATAATAATCGAGGTCCCCAAACCTTAAGGCTCGGTCAAACTAAAGTCTTTCAAGACTTCTTATCGCTCGTGAACTCGTTAAGAAAATGTGAGTTTTCCTGGTACCGATGTGAAACTCGTTTAAAAGCGAGAATAGCGTATATCAGCCCGATATCGCTGTTCCCTTTCCTCTATTGGATATAAACAGGAATTATCATCAATACCCTTTGAGACAATACTGAACGACTCTTTATGGGTGGCTCAAATGCTGCGTTCAGAATCCAATTTCTTAAGAAAGGTCGCTGTCTTATTTTGCTTATATGGACTTGATAATACGGTGTAATATTTCGCGCTGTCACTTATTTTTATATTGTTTTATACAATGCTAGAAATTTTATTGAATTTGCAGACATTTTTCTGAAAATGAAGAATGAAGTAGTGTTTTTGATATGTTCTGTGAAATAAAACTTGAAACTACGGGTCAAAAGTCTTGCGAAAGAAAGATCGTGTGGAATTTTGATAAATATATTTTCTGAACTGAATTTAAAATTTACCTACATCACTTAACATAACACTAGTAATCCCCGAAGGCGTGTGGTGCAGAGGGTTACCTATAGGTACACGTACATTTCGCCAGTTATGTTTATGTTCAATATAATAGGGACCAACCCATATTTTAATTTAAATGTTAACATAGATGGCACATCGTAATTCATTGTACACCCACATACATAGAAACCTTGAAACGAGACAAAATACAGTGAATACGAGCTTTGCGTTAGAACCACCTGTCACGTTTGGCTCGAACAGATCATATCATGAAGCCTTGTTCCACCGCAGCCTTTGATAATATTTATTTAGCTAACACAACTTCAGGAAATGGTCTTTGCTGACTTATCAAAATAAGGCAGTTTATTTTTAGATCAAAACCTACTAAAAAAGTGAATTGTGATCTATAATTTATTGGGTCAGTGTCGAAATCAATTGCTTTTCGTCAAACTTTGAATTGAACAGTAACTGTGATATTTATGTTTGAGTATTGAAACTAAACTAGTTGTTTGTTGACTATATGCGGATCAAAGCTTTACCGATTCGAGTGCATTTCAATCATTAAATCGGAGCTCTGTTTTACTGCAAACAGGTACAAGATGGAAATTAACTTCCGAAATCTCGACCACGCCGTACCTATGGGTTAAGCTCCTCTTTAAGACTATTGCTGCTACGAGATTTGAAACAACAGAAACAATAAGTATGAGTTTGTAGACATTCTTAACTTAGCATTAATCTCTTGGCCATAATCAAAAGTAAATTCGGCATACCCTGTGCTGGTCCATCGCCTTAATATAGGGTATTATATAAACAAAGAAATGAGAGGAAGACCAACGAAAAGATGTATGGATTGTGTGAGGCATGTTATGAAGGAAAAAGGAGAAAATGATAGCGTTACAATTGACAGGGGAAAATGGAAGAAAAAAATTGGTTGCGCCAACCCCAAATAACATGGGACAGCGGCAGGAAGACGATAATTTAGACAACGTCGATAAAGAATAAGAAAAATTTATACAGCCATAGTGAAGACCTCAAACAGACAGCAAATAAAATGAAATCCTTAACACATTGGAGCACATTTTCCCGCTGTCTTATAAAAGTTTGCTCCAAGGTATCTAATTCTTATACTGGCAATATTGATTTGTCTGTTTGGGAAAGATATGGGTCAACAAAAAGTGCGGAGTTGCGTTTGTCAGAACCGATATATTGAGAGTCGGTGTACGGTTCTGAAAACTGGGAGGCGCATTCGTGCGTCGAAAAATATATTTTGAAAATATCTCACGTCATACTTCTAAGAAATCTTTTATTATTGGATTTGGGAAAGTAGGTCTCAGTAGGATCAGATTTTGTATATAGCTTTTGAAGAGAAAGGCCTCATAGTTATGAACTTCTTGTACAGTCGCAAGCAAATTAAGTTACCACAAACTGTCTTTCTTCAAATGTTTTAAGCCATAAAATGTTGATGGTTAAGTTCAAAATCGAATGAAAAAATTTGTCAGTTTGTGTACATTACGTACGATGAAAAATACAGTTATTATATGTCAACCAAATTAAGATCTTTTGAAGAGGTACTCAAGCGTACGCCTCATTTCTAAACAAATCAGGAAACTATCCATTACCTTTTCAACTAGACTTTTGCTTAATTTAAATTCAAATTCACCTCATCATCATCATCAGCCTATAATGTTCCAAATGCTGGGACACGGCCTCCTCTCAATGAGAGGATATAGGCTATAATCCACCACGCGGGCCCAGTGCGGATTGGTTGATGTCACATGTCTTCGAATTTTTGGTTCTAGGACATGCCGGTTTCCTCACGATGTTTTCCTTCACCGTTTTCAGAGCAGTGGTGATGTAATAAATTACACAAAGTAATGCGGCTGTCTGGGTTCGAACCCACGACTTACTGTTCGTAAGTCGGGGACGCCACCGTTGGGCCACCGCTGCTCTCACCTAAGATTACATAATTTATCTCCACGTGCAAATTACTTGGTTCTGTATGCATGACAGTTGCACGCGCAACTTGTAGTTTCTCCTTGTAACCACGGCACGTATGAGAAGTAAATGGCTAAATGTATGTGCTGTGTTTAGTTTAACTTGTAAACAGCTGTTTTAGCGTTTCAGTTAACTTTTGACCAGAATTATGTAACTATAACACAACTGTTTTTTGTCATGATAAATATAATGAAAAATTTCGTTTTTTTAACAATTATTATAAAAAAAACACAGAGCAAAGTTATGTCAAACTTCTGTCAAAGTTATGTCAAACTTAGAATTCTTGGTACATAATTCAATTTCATTCCACATTATTTTATTTATAAAGTTTTTTTAACAACATACTCATTGTAAATCCCCTACATTAAATTTTGAGTCTTTATCCATTTATTTCATCGTCTCCGTCATTTTTAAATGACTAAATAAATGTGCAGGAAAGGCTCACAATTTAGTAGGGTAAGCTCACGTGTTTATACTTTCGTATAACATTTTCAGATTTATGTTTACACTTTGACTAGCACAAAGAGATTCTACAATAAATCGAGCTTTTAGTTCTGATTGCTAGAAATGCCTAATGGTGTGAAAATTCCTCTCAACAATGCCTAAGTGCCTAACCATTAGTATTGCTATTCTGTGGTAAAGCTGTAATATTTTACTTTATTATGATAACTGTGCCTAGGTAATACAGGAATATTATAACGCCTAATTTCACCCTCCACTTTTAAGTATCCTTTAAACATGAATAACGGTTATTACACTTTAAGATTTAAAGTGTACGTGTTATCTATTTTAATAAGCACTATTTTATAGGAGTTTATCTTAATGAGTGTTTGTGAGCTTATCAGTGAATTCGAATCACGCGCAGGTAGGTTGTGGGTGAATGAACGCATTATTTAGTCTGGCTCAGATATTTCTGTTACACAATTCGATGGCTAACGTAGTCTACGTTAGCCAGTTAGACGATCCTCCTGTATGCCAGATTGGCTTTTGCAGCCAGTTAGCCTCGCATGTTTCCTCTCTTGAGAACTAATTGGGGATAACGGTTGAATGTAGTGCTCCCAGCTTCCAGGCGAAGAGATAGTGTCTACCTGCCCGCTTAGCATGACCACCGTAGACACGAAGGAGAATTGACAAATCTTTTGTTCATCTGTCATTGAATCAACAAAATGACAGATGAACTAAAGATTTGTCGATTCTGTTCGTCATGCTACGCAGGCTGCTCTTAGAAATTCAGGAAAAAAAGACTATTGTAACAGCAAAGATACCGAAATGGTTTCTAGTTTTAGTATAAAATAGATTAATACTTTGATTTGAAAGAAATTTGATTTCGTGCATACAAAATTAGAAATAATAAACAATAAACTTAAATCGCATAACAAACATTAAACTCAAGTTCAGTCCACTGCTAAAAATATTGGTGTTACAAAAGAAACACAATAGCTAAACATAACACAATGGCTTCGCAGATATTGCTGACTGATCTTCAATCTGTGTTCTAAAACTGCATTGCGTAAGTTTCGGTGGAATCATTAACACAATAATACGTAAACAGGTGTTTCCATCAAATAATAACATTGCTTTTTATGACTTCAAGAATAAAATGTTAATACAATGTTAAGCCAAGGCAATCTTTTCATACGAATAAAGAGAAACACCTACTCCCTACCAACATAAATAAATAAGGAACCGAAAGCGTCGCTGAAAAAGGTGTGCTACAAAACGGCATTGTTAAACAAACAATAAAGTCAGAGACAACGTGTTGAGGAAAAACTGACGTAATAAGTTCTAATTAGTATTCTATGCCCGTATACAACCTTTTTTCCATAGCCAAGGAAGTAGGATCTTGGCTTACTAAGCAGTTACTTTCAAGCTCTTGCGGTCGAGTAGATGTAGGAAAGTTCTAAGAATGGAAGTTATGAAAAGTTACTTAAGCATAGTGGCATAGCGTAGTACTTTGTGGCTGCATTTTTTACTTTTTTAGAACAACCACGCACTTTCTGGAGTCCTGACACAGCCAGGCAGACCTCGTAGAAGATGGCGGGACGACCTGGATAAAACCAACGACCAGTGGTCCACATTAGCCCTGGATAGAAAAAACTAGAAGTCATCGGGAGAGGCCTTTGCCCAGCAGTGGGATGACGCAGGCTAACAGTATCAGTAATAGTATCAGTATCAGAAAAACCAACTGAACATGATAGTAATTATGTAACAATTTGGAAATGTAGAGGTGGTCACATAACAACACCACTTCTTCTTCTTCGTATCTCGGGCACGACAGTTTTAATATGTATTTTGTAAGCCCAGAACTTCGCCACTTCCACCGTGTCGCCGGTGGCAGTGCAAAAGTCACTTTGGCTGCATGTTTTTCGGGTCTAAACTTCCGTGGTCCACCTGGAAGTCCTTGAACCGTCTCCGGACTGAAGTGGAAAGATGTAACTCTAACCTCGTTAAGTGGTGCTAATACCTGAATGAAACAGCAGCGGGAGGTAGTTGTGGAGCTGTGTCACAAACTATGCTCAACCTCACATCACCACGGTATGTCCCTGGGGGTTAGGCAGAGGAGTGTCAAATAGTACACTCACATTTCGCCAGTTATGTTTAAGTCTCATGCAACAGGGAGGACACGAGATAGTGTTATAATTAAATCAGTTAGGTTTAATAGTCATGAGAGAGAGTAAATCATTTTTAAGCATCTCCTTTGTAGTTCAATTCTACGTAGCGTCAAAGAGGGACCCTAAATTGGAACAAATAATTCCCTCGAACATTTTCTTTCATCAAAAATATAAATTAAAATAAAAGAAAGCTGTGAACAATTCAAGGCACTTAACTCCTAAGTTATTCTGTAGCAATCCTTGTTAACCTTATGGTTCTTAAAATTTTATGAGTTTTCAAGTGCCATAACTCAACAAGTTAACTTTACAAACTTGAAACTATTGGTAATCGGTAAGCGATTAATATTCCACGGATGAGTCTTCTGTCGTTCCAAACTAATTTTGGAACGGATTTATTGCAGTTTTCAACTGTTTCCCAGAACATTCGGCATGTTGTTCAATTGTAACTTTTCAGTATTACACTTTTCTGATTTATGCACTTTCAGTTTTGTGTATAAAAATATTTTGGACAGATTTCATTGCAGGTTGGTTTTTGTAACAATCACATATTTTTGGTTTAAAATTAAACGCTTTAAACTGGGATGTATCAGATTTACCTAAGTTTAAGAATTCACTGTGAATTGATGTTTATTTAAAAACGAACAGAATTTTATCGCGATTTGCGCAGGTAGGTACCCTGGAAATATCGTATCGTAAAAACAAAATGGTTTCAAAGATTTTTTTATAGTGATATTTTAAATAAATGTTATTTTTGTGAAAAATTATAACAAAGACCAGTTGAGGAAAAAAATGAATACATTACAAAATTCATGGCGACGAAAATTGAAAATTCACGTAATAATACAAATATATGCCAGAACTGACTTTCATTTACTTGACAATTTTAATTAAACGGATCACAACGGAAAATAGATGAACGGCAAACCGACAAACTTTGCTTAATAGCAACACAATGAGATTCAATTTACTCACAATTACTGGTCGATGTGTGCTGTATTTGTATGTATATGTTATTTCATTACTGGTCATTAACTTGCATGCAAATTGCGATAATGTGGTTAAGGTAAGTTGTCAATGGTGTCGATTCGGTTGTGCACAAACTAAACTTAATTTAGGCTATTGCTATCTTTTACTAAACGGCATTGCGAGGAAAGAACGGTTGGAGCTATGAACTAAGTTAGAGATGTCAAACTAGTTTATGCCTTGCGCTTTACCGTGTTTTTAGTCGACATGATTTTACGTGCACCCTTCATTTGTATGGAAATATTAGTTCCAACTAAATTTGACAGTTCTAAATTACGTCCGTCTCTTTCTCGTTTTATTAGAGAGAAAAAGCCTAAATAAAGTTTAGTTTGTGCACAACAGAATAGACACCATTGTTTCAGAATGTCGGACTAATTCAATCTTGTAACAAAAGCGCGCTTAATGTAGGACTTGTATTGTATAATTATATTTGTATTGGTGGAACTAACTATTAAGGATATTTTGTACAGAGATTTAAGTTGTTCAGCACTGTGTTGATAGATTCTGTGAAGTTTTGATGCATCTATTTTCCTCCTCGTTGGTCTAGTGGTCGCAAACGCGACTGCTGAGCACGAGGTCCTGGGTTCGAGTCCCAGGTCAGGCAAAATGTTATTGGGTTTAAAAAATTCTCAGTAGCAGCCACGGAGTCTGATTTGTGCCCGGTTGGTGGCAATAGGCTCACCCCCTATTAGGTACATGGGACTTAAACGTAACTAGCGAAATGTGGGTGTATTAATGAGGACACCTTTCCCTATTCGTTCAGGGATTATAAGCTTGATGATTCTCTTTTGTTTTTTTTCTTATCTACTCTTTCTCATATTATGTTAAACTAGCGGACGTCCCGCGGTTTCACCCGCAAAGTTCCCGTTCCCGTGGGAGTACGGGGATAAAATATAGCCTATGTTACTCAGGGTGAATGTAGCTTTCGAATGGTAAAAGAATTTTTTAAATCGGTCCAGTAGTTTTTGAGCCTATTCATTACAAACAAACAAACAAAGTTTTCCTCTTTATTATATTATTATAGTATAGATAAGTAAGATCAATCGAACTGAGACAGACAACGGGGCCGGCTGAGGACACCATACACAAACTACTACACACTACTACACTTACTACTACTATACTTCAATAAACAGTATGGTAGTATGGAGGCGTCTAAACCCACGCTCGCAATTTGTTAGCACCGGTCTGATTAAAACTTAACAATGCTAAAAGGAAAAAGAAAGAGTTCAAAGGGGTTTTCACATATCATCATGTGCCTAGCTTTTTCTCAACTATGTTGGGGTCGCCTTCCAGTCTAATCGGATGCAGCTGAACACCAGTATTTTACATGGAGCGACTGCCTATCTGACCTCCACAACCCAGTTAGTACTGGGCAGTACGAAACCCCTTAGTAAGACTGATTGTCAGACTTTTTGGGCCACTGACTACCTGTACCGACTGTCAAAGATCTACAAATGACAGCCGGGACCCACGGTTTAATGTGGTTTCCGTGGCACGGAGGAAACTCGGTATGTAATGGGTGGTCACCCATCCACAGTCCAACCTAGGCAAGCACGGCTTAATTATTGGCTGTTATTATTTGGCCACGAGCTCCTCGGGTTTTCACTTAGCACTAAGTGAAAATCATTCTAATAGATTTAATCCTTTCGGATTGATAGAAAGCCAAGTTCTAGACTTTTCCATTGATTCTATTAAGACCGAGAAGCTGTCTACGTTCCAGTTAATCTGAGAAAATCCCTAATCCCTTGACATTTTCCTAGTCCTGAGTATTCAGTTGAGATAATGACAGTTTCAGTACTACGACACTCATTAATTCGACTGTTCTAGAAAATTACTTCCACAAAGTATCTAAGTGTCGTCATCATTATTTTCGTTCTAGACTTTTCCAGAATTGACATAGGTTCCTTATTAGATTAGGAGCGGTCCTTTTAGTCCAATTAATGTCACTCACCTTACGTAAGGTTCCAGTTCTGTTCACATCCTTAGTTTAATTGAGAGATCCTTGCTCAAACCTTTACGATTTGATTCGGTACTTGGGAAGTTAATTAATATTCTCAAATGAGCTAGTAATATTATTTTAGTTTATTTACGAATAATAGAAAATGATTATTGAGAGTGCAAAATAATCTAATAAATTACATTGATTTTGACAACTTTTTTACTGCCATACATAGAGAGTTCTAGTGTATATTTATTTTTCCATTATTTTGTTGTTTGTCCGCTTGTTTTATAATAAAATCAAAATGTTGACTAAAGTAGTTTATTTAGTTGGTATGTGATCTTCAATGGCAAGAGAAAGTGATTATACACTGTTTTAAGCTTTCCGGTTTATAACTAAACTTATAATGTCACTTACGGGATATCTTCAGTGATTAGTATTATTTTTAAGCTCCCGATATTTCGACGCTGTTGCAAGCGCCATAATCGCAGGTTGACAGACCCAAAAAAGTGACATTTTAAGGAAATTGATTAGGGACGTTTTATAATTCTAGGTAAGTCATCACATCATGCTATCGGATAACATGGTAGACACGGCTGACTAAATAAATAGGCCTCTTATTTATATTAATTAGGGTACTTCTTTATTTCCTCTCATTAGGGTCGTATTTTTCAACTTCACGTTCCCGTTACCCAAGTTCCTAAGATCTCGCTATATGCTCGTTAAGACACGCGAAATCTTGCTCCATCCACAACTTTGCAAACTTCCCGAATTTTCACTGACACCTTTATGTGAGAAAACTAAATGAGTTGTCGTATATTTGTAAAATATAAAAATTAACTGAACAATAACAATTAAAACAATCATTGATTGGTGCATAAAATATAAATGTTACTAGTTGACACAAACCATATTTTGCTATTAGGTACACCTCTGCTTAACTCTTTGGGGATTACAGGCGAAATGTAATGTTACCAGAAAATAAATTGGGATGTGAGCAGGAATGCAATAATGACGATGATGATGACGTAACTAGGTACTCTAGTCCTGTTAAATTACGACCTTATTACCTGTGAGTTTATTGACTTAAATCCCTTAAACATAAAAACCTCATCAAAACTAGTTAGAAATGGTCAGAAGTTTTTATGTGCTACTAAAAAGTCGGTAAATTGGTACAACGTAAAGAAAGATTGCAGAAATAAAGTAGCTGTACCGTAATCTTCTGACGAGTTTTCCTAATTATTTTCATTGTTTTTTAATATGTAGACAGAACTTTTCTAACATTATAAATAATAAATAAATAAATATCGCTGAACATCACACACACCGCCATCTAGTGTCACACTAAGCAACGACACCAGATAGTTTATATACTACATAGATACTTTTTGTTTGTAAATACATACTTATTATACACATGACTCGGAAACAAATGTCCATGCTCATCACACAAACATTTGTTTCTACCGGGATTCGAGCCCTAAGAACGTAAGGCAGCCTCAGTACCGCTGCGCCATTCAAAAACACAAAAATTATATATTAGTTGGTCATCAAAACTTTATTATATTAGTTGATTCAGACGTTTTTCCAGCCTATAGCCGATGTATGTTTATTATTATTTTTTTATTAAACCTTTGTCATAATAGTGATATTAATCTCCATAAGATCGGTCTTTTCTTCTCTACATATATTTTCCCATTTCTAACACAGTAAGTATACAAATAGCATGGAGCTTTCGCCTCTTCATAGACATACTCCGATGTCTTTTCTCAGCTCAACTTTTTTCAATAAAGATTTTTCTTTCAGTCTGAATATTCTTAGTGCCAAACTCCTAATAACATCACCAAAAACCTGTTGAATTTATCTTTCAAACTCATCTAGGTAAAATGGTACGCCTTTATACGTATCTTTAATGTAATTATCACGAACCGTGGAGTTATTATTAAGTTTCGTTTATTACTACACCTTAATGGATGAGATCAGAATACCTAAGCATCCTAAATATGTGGGGGGCGATGTGTGGTACGTCTCATTACGATTTTATAGGCGACGGCTTACAATACTGATTAATTCTAGTTCTTATCTAATGTATACCTAGGACAAAACCTAGGATTGACTTTACCGAAATTAAGCTTTCTATCTTAGAGTCCCATTAAAATAGATGGACAAATTTTAACGTTGTACGTCTAAACAAAGATTTCCAAGCAGAAAAAACATGATTTTATTTTGCGCATAATTAAACCCACAATACCACCTTATCAATATTTAACTTACCCTAACAACACTATCCTATAAAGGTAATGTGTAGTCAACTGAAAGGTACTATGGTTAAATAAAGAATGTAAATATTAACAGAACTGACTGTACCTACTCACAATAACGCTCCTGATCATGGATGTGTTTATTCTGGAGTGCCGGCAATTTATTATTTTAGTCAAAATAAAATCACTGTAATCAGTGTTTTTTTGCTTGGATATCTTTAGTTAGACGTACCGACGGCGACGCTCGCGCTGTGTTAAAATTTGTCCATCTTTTTTAATGGGATCTTATATTTTCATGAGAACAGGACTCATTAAAATAGGTATAAGATAAAAAAAAAAAACTGATTTTTATGAATTTCGAATTAATTAACAAAGAAATAATTTATTTCAAAGGCTTCACTCGCTTTTGGCTTCAGTAAACAAAACACTTTTACATTAGAGTTTTCTAGAAAAAAATAATTTATGGGGTAAAAAAAGGCACAACACGCACACATTTGACATTTTTGTCTTGTTTGTTTAATCTGTTTAATTGTTTTGGGTATTTCTGTTTTTTTTTTTTTATAATGCCAATAAACACAATTTCTATATTTTTTTTCACAAGCCTGACGCCAAGCCTTTTAGACGCTGGTTATATAAATCCCAAACAAGCAGACAGGCAGACATTCAAGTCAATTCACACAAACCCTTCAAATTCTGATGACAACATTATCCACCTGTTCATTGTTCAATAATAAATTGGCTATGCTGTTAATATTTCCATCGTCACATTCATCACGTAGTAATTTGGTAATTGACGGAGATTAATTTTGTATTGTTTAATTTGTGAAAACACTGTCAATGTCAAATGTTATCCGCTTTAGGCCTTTTCATTTTGGATTAATTGCGGATGGGTATGATTACTGATTAATAAAAAGGTTTTATTTAATAACCAATTTAAATAATACGTACACGAGGTTATAAAGGTAATACTGGACTGATATTTATTAAACTGACATAATTATAAATCATACCAATTATTACTGTTTCGACGACATATCAAACCTTTTTGCTGACAGATATAATCGAATTTTTTGACATTTACGTTTTTTTTTTTATCAAGTAGTCAACCAGATGATTGCTCATTTTAAATGCAGAACGCTTTGCTTTTCATTCACGTATCCAATTTTATTTCTGTTGCAACGGCAATTGTTTTATTTCTTTTTATTTTGTTAGTTGATTGGCGGATAGATATACAGCCCGACATTTTGAGTTTGCTGTCAAGAGATGGTAGAATGATTGTGATAAAAGTGTTTATTTTAATATCGAGAGAGGTATTGTTAAAAAATCAGTGTTTTAGATTATGACTGCAAGGTCTGTGCTAATTCTTTGGTTTAGTTGAACTTTGTGCACAAGTGTTTGAATAAACATACGTACATACATAGATTGAAAAATTATCACCACGTTCACCAATTCCAACAATTCTTACTGTGATTGTAAAGACACGTGTAAAACGCTGCCTAGTGTTTTGCTCGTGTCTGTAACAAAAAGCAATTTCATTTTGTTTTATTAACATCCATAAAATACCTACCAACAATTTAAAATCCATAAATAAAATTACAATATTCATTTATTCTCGGATTGAATAGCGGAGCCACGGATGTGTGTACAGATAAAACAAATTCTGTCGATGAAACCCGCAATTTCATTAAAACAATATGTAAAAATAAACAGTATTAACGTTTCACAATGAGTGTAAATGCGCACAATTCTCTACGGGCAACTAATAAAAGCAGAACACGTTTTCGTACTAATTTAACTTGGTCTGACGTAGCTCAACGAAGATGTATTACACGATGAGCCAATGACTAGATGTGGTTGCGTCTTACTAACGAAGCTGTTGGCTTTACACACATATATTTAGATAACTGCGTAGCTACGATGTTCGTTTCGTTTACCTTAAATACTAATATTCAGAATCGGATTAAAATGTTTGATGCGCAATGAGACTAGAATAGAATTATTGTACCCCAAAATTGAAACACAACTTTACAATATTGCTGACAACACAAACACAACACAACGACGTTGACAACACGACGACGTTGTGGTAAAATGTTGTGTTTTAAAATGTTCTCATTTGGATAGACAGCATTCAAGTTTATTATAGGTTCATGCCCCATTAAGTTAAAATAGACTTAATCGACAAGTATTAATAGAAATAGACTTTCTGAGAGTCAGCTTCCTCAATATCCGAAAAAAAAAAACTTAAGTTTCAAGGTTTTGTTTTATAAACCATGCATCTATAAAACTTACTTGTTTCTACACAATACCGTTTATTTACATGAAATTTATATTTGGTTCTTAAAAAAACTTACATACGAGGGTTTACTTTGCCTATAATAATAAACTTAGGGTTATATTTACAGACTATTCTTCATTACATTTAACCCCTCCGACCGCATATTTACATAAAATATAACCTCATAAAACACCGTAAATAAATAGTGTTGAGCTCATCAATTGTGTGAAACGTCAAATACCTTAAAGGCATAAACATCGGCCTCTAGCCTACCATAGTTCAGAACTATGTACAATAAAGCGACCAACAAAGTGTGTACCAATTTGTCTAGAGCACGTCAAACCCAAATGGTTATACTGCAGATTTTCAAGTCCATACATCTTCTATGATTTAGTGTTGTTTTCAATTGTTTGTTTGTATGGCTGGCGTGTACACGATGTACCGCGCATTTACATATGGCGTGTACGTAATTGAAATTAGCGTTTAAGAACTACAGATATTAACGGTCCCTTGTTTGTACATTTTAGTTCTACTAACAGACCTTATGAAAAAGCTACGGGATTATGAGACACTTGAGGACAGAAATAAGCGAGAAGCTACAAGACGTAAGGACTTACAATATAAAATACAACCGCATTTAAAAGTAGTGAGTCATGCTGCATGCTATAAATCAATTAAACTATTTAATAAACTACCGGGAGAATTAAAGTCAATTTATAATATAAATCAGTTTAAGCACCAGCTAAAGTCATTTTTGAAAGAAAAATGCTAAACACTTGATGAGTTTCTCAGTGATGTGAATGTCTAAACTACATAGCATGATAATTAACCACTTGTTGACATGACCTATTTGTTTTTGACCTGATATTTTTTTTTTTTTTGTTGACATGTTAATTTTTTATCGTCAATTTTATTTTTGTGACTTTTTTTTTTTTTTGATTGACACATATTTTTTAATTTTTATTTACATGATTTACCTTTTATTGACATGATTTATTTTTTTCGTTTTTTTAATGATTTATTTGGATTTTTTTTTGCTAATGTATCGAATTTTTATTATTTCATTATTGAATTGTAAAAATTAAAATCCGTGTTGTGTTAGTTTTTAATGAATTTTCGACACAATGTAAACATTGTTTATGAAATAAATAAATGAATATAAAGCAAGATCCAAAACTAGATTTTTCAGAAAATCAGAGTCAAGATTACGATGATTATTTTTAGGATGTGTGCGGTCGAAACTTCGTGAAGAATGAGCTTAGACATGTAAATTAAACATAACAAATAAATATATTTATGAAAATAAATAAAATAAATGTGGAAAAATTTGAGTAATTTCAATTACTCGTTGTATCTACAATATACCTATAGCAAGTTATAATGCTACACAAGATAGGTGGGTGTCAATTACATTAAGTTGATATTGGAATAGACATGGCCTGGACCCAGAGCAGGCACGTAGCGTAGGTGTCTTCTGACAACTTGAAAATGTTTAAGGAAAATGCTAAAAGGTGACCTAATGACCCAAGATTGAAGACCCCAACAGTGATATAAAAGGAGGCAAATTTTTGTTGTTTTTTAATTTTATCTGGATTGTAGTTTAAACTAAGTAGTCGTAGTAACGTAGTAGTTAATTTAATTGAATTACGTTTCTAGTATTAATAATTGTGGTCATGATGAATTCGTAAATTGAGAAGATAATCAAAATATTATTCTCAGTTCTAATTATTTAAATGTTTTGTAAACGGAGCATTACAACAGAGAATCAAGACTATGTTTTTTTAAGCAATCCAATTGTAATCTGGATCTGATCGGACTGGCTCAAGCGAGGAACGGGGAGGGCCTGTATCAGGACGTCGTGACGGGCTTCGACGGTGAGGACGGAATAATGACTCTTCGTCTGTGCTTCTTGAGTGTGCTAGTTTTCCTACTGCTCTCCTGGAGGAGGGTGATAGCGTCATCGGGGGTGACGAGAGTATGCCATCTTACTAATTTTAGAGGGTTCGTATCAGCCGGCCCTCCTGTATTGTGGCTGAGTTTACAAATATTTAAACTTACATAGGTACACAAAAAGTCAAACCTAAAACATATAATATATGTAGGCCATACAAATATTTGATCCATGCGGGGATCGAACCCGCAACGCAACACACAGCGCAGCAGTCAATCGCTCAGCCAGTGAGTCACCAGTGCGTCAAAAAAAAAATAAAAAAAAAAATTGTTTCTCATTACTTGTAACCACACTCCGTATTCAACCTCGAGCACTAACTATTACTACCCCTAAAGTGATCACAGCCGCGATCTGATCGTCACGTAAATGTAATTTAACGCACCATAGCTTTTGAGCTACGCCATTTATGTACTATGGATGTTCCGCAGGATTTAATAATTATACATAAGAGCACTTTGCATGATTATACACTACAAGACATATATGCTAATGCCACAACGTAGGCGCGTATATATGATTAATATGTGTTAATACGATTATTCTCAGTAATTATTGTCACAATGTTTACATAATAACAATTTTGGTAATGTTATCTGCGACGCCTTTCATAAATATTTATGATAGTTTATTTGTAGCAGCTGTGTTTTGAATTAATTTTCGATTTTGTGTAGTTCTTGATAAATGAATCGGCTTTAAGTATAATTAGAGTAAACAAAGGTAGGCTTTATTAAGTTAATAACAGTAATGGAACTATTTTCTTGTTGAAAATGAAGAAGCTTTACCGATTGGAATTTAAATTGCAAGTTCTGATTTGTATTCTTGCCGACGTAGCCAGTGTGCCAGATAATCTACACAATGTATCTTAATTCTATGTTCGGACTATTTTATACTGAATAATTTTACTTTTGACTGCCTGGTTGGTCCAGTGGTCCTATGAGGTCCTGGGTTCGACTCCCAGCTCGGGCAAAGTGTTATTGGGTTTTTTCATCAGTAATTTCTCAGTAGCAGCCACGGAGTCTGAATTTGCGTCCAGTTGATGACAGAAGGCTCGCCCCGTGGTACATGGGACTTAAACATAACCAGCGAAATGTGGGTGTAGGTACTATTACTTACACCTTTACCTAATCCTTTGAGGGTTACAGGCGTAATGTTATGATTATCTGTATTTTTGTAATACCTAATACTCACAGAAAAACTTTGATGATACGAATTAAATCAAACAACAAGCAAATGCCAAAAAAAAATCCAACATCAGCACTGTTCAGCAAAAAAGAGCTTCCTGAAAATTTATAACAAGTGAATGTCGGTAAATCAGAGATATGATAGATTTTTTGCCAGCACCGGCCATCGACGTTTATCCTGGGAAAAGTTGGAATCGTTCCAGAGTTGAGTGTGGTCTGGGAGTCACCGCTGATTTCATGTTTGAATTGTCGCCACAATTTATATAACGGGCTTCGGGCTTTAGGTACATACGGTATAATGGAGAATTGAGATATCTATTTTGATGGACAAAGCATTTACGGGATATTATTAGTATTTTGATGTAATCTATTTTCATTATCCAACGAAATATAGAGTGTAAACAGACCCTTCACGAAGCCAAGCTTTTTATTTTGATGTAATCTATTTTCTTTATCCAACATAATACAGACTGTAAACAGACCCTTCACGAAGCCATGCTTCACCAAGCATATTTTTTTTGCTGGGAAACGACTTTTTGTTTTGGGGTGTAAAATCATGTTTTACGGTAGTACTCAATGTCACGCACCCAAATCATTGTGCCGATGGATGGATTGAATAGTTCGGGGTCGTGGAGGTGTTTAAAGTAAAAATCTAATGACAACATGTATTTAAAAAATACTTATTAAAAAAAAAGAATAAAGAAGTTGGAACTGTGACCCCCAATATCTCCGCAACTAGAAGGTAGGTAGAAGGTATGGTCTAGAACAAAAAAAATATCGCTAAGGGTCTTTTTACACCCTTTATCTGACAAAATAAAACATTGCAAAAAAAAAACCATGTAAATACCTAAAGAAAGCTTTTCAGCGCTCATTCACTATTAAAAATAGAAATATCCATTCATGCTAGTACGCTTTTTTTTTCATAAATTAAATTAAATTAAAAACTTACGGCTCACAATGAACTACCAGTATTTTATAATGTAACATTTTATTTTTAAAAGCAGCAGAGAATAGTTTGATGGAGCATCTGTCTTGTCAGTCGATGTTTGGCGATGTGCACAATACCCAGTACTTCCTCAAGATGGATGGGTTGCCGCTTTCCAAGAATTAAACACTTAATTTATTACTAAAAGCAACATACTTCAACATTTTCAACGGTACATTCTAAAATGCTATGAATATTATTAACTAGTTCCTTTATTAAGAAATTTATAAAAGTGATGGATGGAAATGATTATTAAAACAGTTTTAATGTGTGAAGAAAAACGTAATTATATTTTTTTATTGCGCAATACGAAACGAATAGGGGAAAATTTACAAGTCCGTGATTAGACTTGCCGTACTGTATGGATCGGAATGGCTGGGCTGTGAAGAAGATGGATAAAAAAGGTTGCATGTAGCGGAGATGAGAATGTTGAGGTGGATATGTGGTGTGACAAGAATGGATAAGGTAAGGAACGAGTACATTAGAGGAAGCTTAAAAGATGTGCCATTTACAGAAAAATTGAAAGGGAATCGACTGTCGTGGTATGGACATGAGGAGGGATGAATCGCATGTGACTAAAAGTGTGATTAATATAAATATTGACGAATGGAGAGCGAGAGGGGTCTACCTCTCTAAGAAGCGATGGATGGATTGTGGGAGGACTGATATGAAAGTTAAAGGAGTGAATGATAGCGTGTCGGTTGACAGCAGAGAATGCAAGAAAAAAACGTGATGCGCCGACCACAAGTAACATTAAGGGCAGGAAGATGATCATGACGATAAATACAAAACGAATGAAAACATAATAAACAGTACAAGCTGTGTGTGTAAGTACACAATAAACAGAATAATACATAACAAAACACAACAACTTATCGAAAGAAAACATAATAAACAGTACAAGCTGTGTGTGTAAGTACACAATAAACAGAATAAAACATAACAAAACACAACAACTTATCGAATGAAAACTTAATAAACAGTACAAGCTGTGTGTGTAAGTACACAATAAACAGAATAAAACATAACGAAACACAACAACTTATCGAATGAAAACATAATAAACAGTACAAGCTGTGTGTGTAAGTACACAATAAACAGCATAATACATAACAAAACATAACAACTTATCGAATGAAAACATAATAAACAGTACAAGCTGTGTGTGTAAGTACACAATAAACAGAATAAAATATAACAAAACACAACAACTTATCGAATGAAAACATAATAAACAGTACAAGCTGTGTGTGTAAGTACACAATAAACAGAATAAAACATAACAAAACACAACAACTTATCGAATGAAAACATAATAAACAGTACAAGCTGTGTGTGTAAGTACACAATAAACAGAATAATACATAACAAAACACAACAACTTATCGAAAGAAAACATAATAAACAGTACAAGCTGTGTGTGTAAGTACACAATAAACAGAATAAAACATAACAAAACACAACAACTTATCGAATGAAAACTTAATAAACAGTACAAGCTGTGTGTGTAAGTACACAATAAACAGATTAAAACATAACGAAACACAACAACTTATCGAATGAAAACATAATAAACAGTACAAGCTGTGTGTGTAAGTACACAATAAACAGCATAATACATAACAAAACATAACAACTTATCGAATGAAAACATAATAAACAGTACAAGCTGTGTGTGTAAGTACACAATAAACAGAATAAAATATAACAAAACACAACAACTTATCGAATGAAAACATAATAAACAGTACAAGCTGTGTGTGTAAGTACACAATAAACAGAATAAAACATAACAAAACACAACAACTTATCGAATGAAAACTTAATAAACAGTACAAGCTGTGTGTGTAAGTACACAATAAACAGAATAAAACATAACAAAACACAACAACTTATCGAATGAAAACATAATAAACAGTACAAGCTGTGTGTGTAAGTACACAATAAACAGAATAAAACATAACAAAACACAACAACATAACGAATGAAAACATAATAAACAGTACAAACTGTGTGTGTAAGTACACACACAGCTTGTACTGTTTATTATGTTTTCAAACCCCGAGATCAAGTGGACTGCATTCAAGAGCTGATTACAACGCAGAAAATCGACTCTACATGCAACCTTATCCCTGTGAAACTCACCAGAGAGGCACTGGAGCAACTAGACGACAAGTATTATACCGTAACATTCCCGAAAGCTACTAAAGTCCAGCCGTCCTGTGGAAGAAATGAATATAAGAATCTACAAAGGAGCTTCTTAGTTGTCTTATACCTCACAACTGTTTCCTGCGAACTCCTGAATTCACTATCATCAATAATAATGACCAAGCAAGAGGACAAGTTATCAAGACTTACCTACACGAGGCCCTAATTCGATATCACCATCGCAACCAGTACTAACCCTAAATTCAATAAACCTGGAAAATCTACACGCAAGCAATGCTAAGATTGAAGATGATGATAAGATGAAGATGAAGAGCTACAGCCGCCGATCAAAATAAAGAAGCCTCAAGATACAACCTTAAATCATACCATTGTATATTATTATATCATACCGTTGTACGCTTTCCTATTAAGTGCAACCGTACTAAGTAGTTACGTCATCCTCCGAAGAATCTTAGCAAAACGGCGATCTAACGAACCATCAGAGACTGAAACAAAGCAAACCTCATGCCAAGATGTCAATGCTGAAACTTCAAACAGGCGTCAACCTGACACGCAAGATCACTATTAAACATTATTCTCGACGAAAGTACTCTAATAATTGCTGAACTACGGCGGAAGGTGTTATACCACGGTACCACAGGGGCACCGCCTACGACTCGCTCATTTACACCTATAACAACACATTTCATCAGCCACGGACACGAGAATGGACCACGAGATGCTGACTTGTTATACCACGGTACAAAGGGGCATCGCTGACGATACGTTAACCTCAATTACACCTTACAACAAATTGCATCAGCCTCGGACGGACACGAGGCTGGACCACGAGATGCTGAATTCGCGCAACGTAACAACCATCACGCCACCATTTCCAGGGCATCAAAAACGGTCACTTCGGCTCCAACCTCGAACGTAGTCATAGCCTCAGAGCCATAGTTAATTCATTTAGTTTTTCTTTAAATTAAATTTATTATAAGTAAATTGGCTTTCTTTGAATACTCCGCCTGCAGTCTCAGTTAATTCACGTTTTCAGTTCGAATACGGTAGTATTTTAAAGTTAAAATACCACCGTATTGGAACTTAGATAAAAAAAATTGTTCCCATTCCTATTACATAGCTCGTTTAGGTGGCTTTATTTTCAAAAATCTTTCCTTAGTTTTACTTATATATACAAAGTCTTTTGCTTCTAGGTTATTCAGTGAATTTGAGTTCTACTTAAAAACAGTCCAGATGTTTCTATTTATAATTTGGTTTGACGTAAGTATCAAGTAAATTTTGCAGCTCAATTCGTGTCTTCTCTTCCATATTTTATTTCCCCGCATGTGCTGAAATAAAATCTCAGCTGTTTATTTAAAATTTTCAAATCGGAAGCGTCAAGTGTTGGTTATTTATTATTAAGTTATTCGAGGCGGATGGTTGGCAACTTATCACTGCATGAACCTTTCAATATAGAACTCCTATTTGGAGCACAGCTTTAAAGTATGCTTCGATACGGCTTGATATTTATATCAGCACAGGGAAATGTGAACGAAAACATATTTTTAACGTAATTTTAGAAACACTTTTATTCTCCTGAGAGATAGGCAGAGCTATCTACATAGGCAACTTTTGTAAACCAATAGCAGCAGTATATGTATTTTTAAATATGCATGATACAATCGAGCTATTTATGCCTAGGTATATTGCTGAAAATCTTAAGCCTCGATCTGAATTAAAACTTTGTAACAAAGACTGTAGTAAGAATTGACAAATCAAAATCCAACCATAATCCAAATTTTACTCACTATTAGTCATTAGTTTATTACTTTTTTTATTTTTATTGTTTATTAACTAAAGAACAAAACAAAATATAAACAGAGAAACATCACAAAAACCTCTATAGGTTTGTCCGGATGTTGAGACACTTATAAGCTATCTTAATAGGTACTAAAGCAAATAATTATTGAAATCTAAGGTTAACACAGTTTATAGCAAATTGTGAGGTAGTTAGTACGTAAAAAAGAAAGATTACAAAAAACAGACACGGCGCGGGTCGGACATCGCGTCCAAGCTTAATGGAATGAAATTTAAACAGGATGATGCCTTTCAGATAGAGTTAAAGTATTGTTTGTATTTATATTTATAATTACTATTTGTTATTTCCGATTGAATTTTTGTTGGAACGTCATTAATTAGAGTAGGTATTAAATAGGCGAAGGTTCCCGTAATAGTTCTTGAAACTGGGTTAGTACCCAGTTTTGATTGGGCTGCTAATGTTGTTGCTATGCGATGATTAAATTAAATTTGCAGTTGTTTGTTGCTGAACTGTTCTATTAGTAACCACTTTCGTATTTTTGTGTGTACTGGCAAAATTTTACAATATTTAAAGAAACCTGTTACGTCATCACCATCATAAAGTGTTTTCCTTATTTTATTTGGTATTATTACTTTTAATAAACGAAGTTGTAGATATATTTTGTCTATGTATGTTTTAAACGTTCTTCCATAGCTAGTGATTCCATACGAAATTAATGATTCCGCCAGTGCATTACAAAGGTTAAGTAAAATTTTAAAAGGTACTGGTATTTAATTATGGCAAATTTGGCCAGCATTGCTCGCAGTTTATCACATATGGAGTCAATATGATTGCCCCAGTTAAATCTGTCGTCAACAATTAAACCCAGATATTTGTAGTTGGTAACTTGCTCCAATGGTTCACATTTGCAACCAAGGCTAGATAATTGCACTTTATCACTTTCATGCAAACATTGGTGAGTGTGCGCAATTATTGTTACTGGCTTGTCAGAATTGAGTAAGTGATTAGAACGTACGTGGATAGTCTTAGTTTTACTAGCATTAAGCACCAGCCCAGCATCATGAGACCACTTACATAACTTATCAAAATCGTTTTGAATCGATTGTTCAGCCTTAGATAAGTCTTTATCAGCTGCTATGAGACAGGTGTCGTCTGCGTATTGACAGACTGAGCAATTATTTATAACATTCTCCATGTCATTGACGTAAGCCAAGTAATGAAGGGGTCCTATAACTGAGGCTTGTGCTGTTCCCGTAGCTACTACGGCTACGTCACTGAATTCATTGCTGATCTTTACACGACAAGTTCTATTTTTTAGGTAATCTTTGCACCAGTTTAATATTGGGCCTCGAACCCCTGTATTGTCAAGCTTGTTTATTAGTGTATCGTGCCATCGTATCAAACGCTTTGCTAAAATCAATGAACAACAGGATAACATGTTTTTTTATCATTGAGGTGATGGTTTATTTCATCTGTGAATTTAGAAAGCAAAATTGAAGTTGATTTATTAGGTTGAAAGCCGATACTGAGAACCCGATAAGACACTGTTTTCAATGTAGAAATTCTGAATTTGCTGACACACGTATTTTTCTACTACCTTATCTATGACTGGTAATATTGTGACTGGCCTGTAACTGTCATAGTTACTATGTGTACCATTTTTATAAATTGGTCGCACGATGCCTGATTTACTTAACCAATGAGTATTATTTATACTGCTGTTAAATCCATTAATATATAACTTAATTTCACGACTGAAATCCCTGAACCCAATAACACTTTCCGCACGGAAAATACGTGGTTTAGACATGGAGTTGCGGGCACCAGCCCTTTATACAATACAATACAAACACTTTGCTCAAACCGAGAATTGAACCCTCATGCTCAGAAATCGCGCTTGCGACCACTAGGTCAACGAGACAGTCTAAATACCAAATACATTAATGTTTTACTACAATATATAGGTAGATACCGACTACATTCTGAATTATAGCCCGACAATTTATATTCCTCATTGTGTCTTATCTCCGGACCAAATTCACGAAATTACATTTCAAAGCCATAGTTTCTTTAGGATCCCTGAATAGGTGCGAAAAGGTTTACCCTGTCAGTTGACGCAAAAAATACTTCACTTGAAGAGACGTCACCTGATTAATGGTTCACGTTTATAACAAAAGGTTGACCGACTGACCGGCGAAAGGCTGACTTGAGGGGTTCCTAAGCCTATGAAACGGTAGAGAAAATTCTAATTTATCTCACGTATTATCACTATAATTTATTACTGTCCACGACTCAAATAATGCTTTTGTGCTTTTTGGTAGCCTAATAATTGAGTCCGGACCTTTCTGTTTAGCGCCATTTTTTTTACTGACGACTGTCTTTATCGACGGATTTGGTCCATCTTTTCTTGGGAAAATATTCAACTCCAGACAAAATCTATTTCGGAATTTTCATGGTAGCTATGTTGTATCACAAGACGTTTTGTTTATATGTGGCTTTTGTGTACGAAGTTATCCAAATTTCATCTAGCGGGATACGAAAACAATTTTCTACGTATATAACATGTAACCTTGAGTCAACACGACACAATTTTTAACATTATACACGTGTTTTCCGTTAACTAAACAAAGCATGAAGCCAAAAAACCTCAGCTAATATAAAATAAATCAAAACAAATGTTGTAAACGAATTTCTTCGTAGACACTTGTAAACAAACACTCTTTTTCTTATATAGCAGTTTCTTATTTCATAGCCCAAAAGAAGCTTAAGAACAAATTGAAAATCAGTAAACGAAAATAAGTTTTCTAAACACGTCTACTATATTTACAACTACTGAATTGAATCTGAAGCTAAGGAGTTGTTACCTTATGGCAGTGGTCAGAGCTGTGTTGAGGGGTGACCGGTCAGTTCACCAAAAGTTATTTCAAAAACTTTTACTTGACAAGGAACGATTGGCAAAAACATTTTAAGTCATTTCATCATTATACAACAACAAGTTTACCAAATAATTCACTTAGCAAAATAATTATGCGATAACCTTTTATTTAATAACATTTTTTTATTTTATCTCATAAAAACAACGTTTGGAATAAAGACACACATTTATTGTGACATTTCTAAAAAAAGAGAAAATAAATAATTTTTGTTTTCTTTATGCACAAATTTAGTGACAGGAATGATTCGCTGCAAAACCGACTCCACGTAGTCTTTTATGCCATTCCCCTAGAGTGTATTTAAATCCGTGTAGGCGCGGAGCGGCGAGGCGGTCCGCGAGCCGCAGCTTCGGCTTGCTGGCCGGCTTCGCCAGCCAGCCTCAGCCGCAGCGGCGGGCGTTAAAACCCTCTGCTACGATAAGCTCGCGTGGGACCGCCAGAGCCCCGCACCGCCGGAGCTGTGACAGAAACCATGCCTGCTGCATGCTTGCTGCTTGCTTGTTGCATGCTGCTTGCTTGCTGCTTACTACTTGCTTACTGCTTGCTTGCTGCTTGCTTGCTGCTTGCTTGCTGCTTGCTTGCTGCTTGCTTGCTGCTTGCTTGCTGCTTGCTTGCTGCTTGCTTGCTGCTTGCTTGCTGCTTGCTTGCTGCTTGCTTGCTGCTTGCTTGCTGCTTGCTTGCTGCTTGCTTGCTGCTTGCTTGCTGCTTGCTTGCTGCTTGCTTGCTGCTTGCTTGCTGCTTGCTTGCTGCTTGCTTGCTGCTTGCTTGCTGCTTGCTTGCTGCTTGCTTGCTGCTTGCTTGCTGCTTGCTTGCTGCTTGCTTGCTGCTTGCTTGCTGCTTGCTTGCTGCTTGCTTGCTGCTTGCTTGCTGCTTGCTTGCTGCTTGCTTGCTGCTTGCTTGCTGCTTGCTTGCTGCTTGCTTGCTGCTTGCTTGCTGCTTGCTTGCTGCTTGCTTGCTGCTTGCTTGCTGCTTGCATGGAGTAAGCTTGCCTGCATGTTGTGAAAAAGCTATGCATTTCCTAAACTTTTTCTTAAAAAAGAGTAATAAAAAATACTAGCCTGTAAATTATTTTGTAGAAACGTGATTAATCCAAATGTATCTAGGAAAAGAAAATGTATAAATGATTAAATATCATCTGAAGCATTTGATATAATAAGTGTTTGTCAAATAAATGTTTGTAAAACGAGTGTTTTCAAAATAAAACATTTGCGGAATAAGTTTGCGAAATAAATAGTATAAGAAACGTTGGTTGTAAAATGAAAATTTGTCAATGGAGTTTTGGTGAAACTTAGGGAACCGTCTTGAGGGCAGTGAAAACAGCCACGACGTATGCGTTTTGGAGTGTTATGTCCGTGCCCAAGGAAGCACTTTACTTTGTGCAAATCATTTCATCAGAACTGTTCTCAAAACGGGGAAGGAAAACATCGCGAGAAACCTGGCATGACCTGGAACCAAACATTCCCAGACATGTGACCATTCATCTATTGGAGCGATCCCTTTCGCGGAGGTTAATTATGATGACAGTTGACAATTCTATTGACCCCTATCAAATTCAATACAGGCAAAATATACTATAATAATCGCTCAAGTAGATTAGTTATTTGACCCCTCTCATTCCCTCTCATTGAGAGGAGGCCCTGTCCCAGCAGTGGGAACATTATAGGCTGATGATGATGATGATGATGAGGTGCCTGACCTAGATATTTGAGCTACTTATGATTTATTTATTTTTTTGTTTATTATATTTATATAATAAACAAAAAAATAAATAGAAACATCACAAAAACCTCAATAGGTAATTGGGACTAGGTATATACTCGTAGGTAGGTTGATTGATGTGGGTAGTTAAGTAGAATTACACTTTTTTGGTACTGAAAATATAAAGGCACTTCAAGCTCATTTCAAACTAGTTTTTCAAGTCCTACGTAAAAAGTGTCGCATATACCAAATAATTTTCTAACCAATATTGTGCTAGACATCGAGTTCCACTTCACACCAATAACATAAGGCCGGACACAGAGCACAGAATCGTCTAGAGATGCCAGTACTCATAAAATGCGAGCTGGTGAAATTTAGTTGTGCGAACAAATACTGCGACAAAGTGTCTTTAAAGCAGTCAGTTTCTATTCGTCATTTATATAGTAAAGCGAGTAGAGTTTGCATACAAGTGATGCGTGTAACTGACACGCATCACTTGTATGCAAAATGTTCACAATGCTGCTTCTAATAATAATTAAGAGTCCTCCTGACCGTTTTCGGTCACGGCGGCCAATCTCAGATGAGACGGCATGTAGGTGAGTAGAAGAAATTTGAAGTAGAAATATCCAATAACACTTTTCTCTACCCGGGAATCTAAAAACCCAAGACCCCGCACTAAGTAGTCGCATTTGCAAGCACGAGACTGATGGAGTCTCTATGCCATAGAACCGTCTCCGAGGTCTGTGGGCTTAGAGATAGTAATACTCAGTAAACGTAGACAGGTACTCTCTAGCTGGAAATTAGAAGGACCAATAAGTTATCCGAGACTTCCAATTAACTCCTACAGCTTGCGTGGGACGTTGCCGATATGGGTCCCTTTCGCGTCTAGATTGCTCTTGAAATATTTAAAAATACAGGGTATATACAACCTCATCACGAAGCCGTCAACCACCAAGCATTCTGTTCATCAAGCTTTACGCAAAAATTATTGCTGGGAAACGACTTTTTTTTTGGGGTGAAAAATCATGATTTGTGGCAGAACTCAATGTAACGCACTCAAAACATTGTGCTGATGGATGGATTGAATACTACGAGGGTCGTGGAGGTGTTTAAAGTAAAAATATAAAAAAAAATAACTAATTATAAAAACTAACTAACTAATATAAAAACTTGTATTAAAAAAAATATCAAAAAGTTGGAACTTTGACCCCCAATATCTCCGTAACTCTAAGGTTCCCAGGTATGGCAGTTCTACTTTCTAGTTTTTATCGGGATACAGATTGGACCGAGAGTGTTGATAGATTTTACAAATTCGTAATAATTGATGGATACTTGATTAAACACATCATGAGATGGAGAGGGGATGGGAGATGAAGACTGCCAACATAACATACTAGCTTTTGCCCGCGGTTTCGCTTGCGTTAATTTAGAATTTGACAATCAATTTGGGTTGTACTCAGTCAGCTTGTAATAATATAATTCAATCATGTTTCGAAATACACGTGGCGCCATCTAATATATCAGAACGTTATTGTTGTTTTCCTCGGGAATAGTACTATTTTTCGGGATGAAAAGTGCCCTATGTCCATTTCGGTACACCTGACAACGTATACGTATATGCAAAATTTCAGGATGATCGGTTCAGTGGTTTGGGCGTGATAGGTAACAAACTTAATTTCACATTTATAATGTTAAGTAAGGATCGCAGTATAACTTAAACTTATAGTAAACGATCTTTGAAAATATAATCTGAAATAAGGTACCTTATTTCACATTTAATTATCTATCAATCCTACATCAATTTCATTGTAAACAACTTGATCCAACCACCAAAGATCCTTTTGTAAAACGTATCAGAGATTTAACATCCAATTTTTACAAAAGCCGCAGGATTATGCAGGAAATAGATTATAAGGGTGCCGACCCACTTTGCCCGAACTGTTGATCAAGTATCAAATGTTGCCCGCTCCGACCCTAACAATAGACTTAGTTCCAAAGCTTTATTGGTCTAGCCGCCAACAAATTCGCTGACCCTCCCATTTATTGGGGATTTTTTTGGACTGAGATGGATAGAGTAAGCTCCTAAAAGTAGCTACGCGTGAAGGAAATTCGCTAAGGAAAGTCAGTACCATAAAGAATCAATTTCTGTATACGAGTAAGTTAAGTATATACTATTTATTCGCAAATGGTTCCTCAGTATAAGTCAATATCTTAAACAGTGATAGCCTAGTGGTGTAACCGTCGGGCTGCCAAGTCATTGGTCTTAAGTTCGATGCCAAGACACGCACCTCTAATTTTTCGGATTCATCTGCGTATTGTATATTTTCACTTGCTTCGGCGAAGGAAAATCATGAGGGAGCCAGCAAGCCTGCCTGCCACACAATAAAGAAGAAGTATAATCTTGGGGAGGATCAGTTAGCGGCACTTTGTTCTTATTACCACCATGACACAGTAAACTTAATAATATTCTAAAAGATAACGATCTTTCTTCAATACTCTAAAGATAGCAACACCAAAAGCAAAGCCGTATCATCACCCATCTTAACAGCATGACTGTTATCACGAACGAAATACTCACGAGCTCCCATAATTACTTGGAAACCCTTAGCTAATGCGTATAAGTTCCCCTAATTACTCCCCTCACGCATCATAATACTTACACCATTAAATTTGTTTGATCACATAAAGACAACGGTATTATCAGTGATAATAAGACGCTCGCAGTTACTCGGATTATTTCACGGGTGCTTCCGGTGTCTATAACAATTGAAGCCGTTTCTGTGGGTGTGGGAGGGGTGAAGACGGGGGGCGGTGTTCCGGGCTGAGGGGAAAGAGCATTCAAGCCAGTGCCTTGGAATTTGAAACGGGCTGAACACCACGTCAGCTTCTGTGCCGGTATCCATTCAGTACGTTCCACTTAGGATCGGATTTGTTTGAGGTCGTTCGCATGGAGGATTATTACGAGCTAAGTTTAATTTGACGGATGAGCTACTATTTGTAGACACAAATTATAATTTAGGAACAAATGCTTACGTGAAGTTGTAACAGAGTTAAATGTTGAATCTGAATATTAGAGAGTTGATGAAATTGTAGGCTTTGTAATACAGTTGTTTGTTTTTTAAATGAAATGTACAAATTAAATCATACCTAAAACAAGTTGTAAAAATATTTAAAACATATTTTTTGTTGAGCAAAAACACGCACTGTTATATGTTAAAACACGCTTAACATTCCATTAGTATAAGCTAAAATAAGCTCCAACTGAAATTCGTTTCAACGCTCTAACTAAAGTCAAACAACGAAATTGAATTCACAAAATGTCATTGAATATTGAATTCAATTTTCATAACCAAGTATTAATGACGTTTGTAAGTGGAACACAGCATTCAGCTAAGCGTCTTATTAAACTTAGGTACTTATTGTATTGATAATGTAGAAGCTAGCGTCTAGCCTGGCGCAGATCGAGAAAGGTCTGCATAGACTGTTTGTCTTCCTTCAAACCTTTTCAAATCGTCAGATTTGAAAAGGTTTTGAGGTTAAAGGTCATTCTGAAAACGGTTCGAGTTTTTTATTAGACTTCTAAATTGTAGGACGACTATTTAACTTAAAATATTGTACTCAAGGGACCTATTTGGGGTTTTTAAGGAGGCAAATGAAATGAATAAAAAAAAATACTTTTGAACTTTTATTGTGGTACCTTTTTGGTTTAGCGACCTCGGCTGCTGTGCGTAGATTCCTCATGGGTTCGATTCTTAAACAAAGTCTGCCTATGTCAAGTTTTTTAACCGGCTCTCGTAAAATAAATACTTCTTTTTGGCAACTTTGGATTGTAAGGTGAACGGTAAACTGCTGTACAATATCCAACATGTCCACTGCTACTCGCAGTGTGATCTCATTTTCAAAACGAATACGAATAGTTCACAAGAACAAAACAAATGTTTCCTACCGGAAAATTACGCGAAATGATTCTTTTTTCAGGCAAAACAAACTTCATAGTGACTGATTGCTCTTCCTCCAAAACAAGAACATGACTTTATTCTACCAAAATTTCAGAGGCAAGTATTTGAAAGGTAATTTATATTGCTTTAGGCCAGCTTCTCCCGCGAGGGTAATAGATTATACTTATGCTGCTAGTCTTATTATAACGTTACGTGAGTATAAAGTATCTGTTGTACGGAAGAATAAATATTGTTTGCGCAAAATGAAATAATAACTCCTCCTAACTACTATCCCACTTACGGCTACTGTTTCTTCGTTAGCAAGGGCAAGGACGTTCGTATTCCCCAAAGATTCTGCAGATGAGTATTGTTCGGGTGTACTTTAATTCTAAGAAGGCCCATGCACAGGGCACAGAGTAAGTCCCATGTAAATAACAGTAATAATTTACTAATATAAGAAACAAAATGGTGGTGATGGTTCTAAAACGAGACAGCTTGTTCTTAAAAAATTAAAAATTTTGACAGTTCCAATTGTCAATCTTGGTTACTAATTTCATGTTTATAGAATTGTTTAATTTACAAATCTGTAAAGATTATGTGAATTGAAGAGCTCTATAAAAATTATGAAAACTACAACCTTTTAGAACTATCAATTTTCACAAATTTAACAATGACGTCACAGGGCTGCTAGTGACGATTTGCAACTTATAGCTACGTAGCAAAACCCTGCAATAATAGTTCCAAACTAAACCCAGACAGATAAATTCTGCAAGTTCAGTACTTCTGTTACTATATTGTCAACTTTAAACATTTAGGAACATAACAGCACCGAGGTATCCAAGTTTCTATTCGAAGTCATAAGGTAAGTCGTCCAATAGCTACAGAACTGGGAACTTTATGCGTCGTTTTACGTTAACGGCCTGTTTTATAACATAACAGCTCGTCATGTTCAGTGAATGCAGGTATAAAAGTCTCCACACAACACTACAATCAATTTTGAAGTAAGTTTAGGAAGACGACATCGTCCTATCCCAGTAATTTGGCGATTGCAGGTTTACATGTGAAGAGAAAGGTGAGAGTGAACCCCCTAGAAGGACATACAGTAGCCTTATTAGTGATTTCCTTTTTCAGAAAGGTCAGGTGATTACTATTCGCAACCGAGGCACGTGTATGACCAGATGTATGAACGTGGACAATGAAAGGAGTATGTAAGGATGTAGTCAGTAAAAGTCTGACACTCCCTCCTCCTCCGCCCAGAGCGGGAGTTATTTGATGATTTCCCATCCAAAAAAAAAAAAAAAAAGAAGGATGCAGCAGGTGGCGTTCTGTATTTTCTGCCTGTCCTCATAGAAAAAGGTGTGAGTTTATGTATGATAGTATAGATGTCATCACGACGTCTTTTCGATTTCACAAATACTTTGAAATTGAAAATGAGATATTTCATAAAGGACTGCCTCGTTAGTCTAGTAATCGAGTGCTACTGCTAACTATGAGGTTTTCGGTGTTATTCCCACGTCGTTTAAGCTTTATTGAGTTTTTTTGCCATTTGGAATTTCTCAATAGTAGCTTGGAGTCTGAATTTGTGCCTGGTTGAAGGCATTAGGCCCCAATTCCATGGGACTTAAACATAACTGGCGAAATGAAGATGTAGGGACTATAAGCTACACCACAACCGTTGGGGAATAAAGTTATGTTGAACGTTTGTTTGTTTGTTCGTTGTACGTTAAAACATTTTTCTTGCGCCAATTTTCATTACAAAAACAAAATGAAACGAAACACCAAGTGCGGAGCTTTACCTTTACGATTATCCTGGCTTATTTTCGTTATCATTGAGCAAATGTTGGCTCCACATCCCTTGTAATTTCGTTAAGGGCTGCTAGCTCACGTGCACAGATGTACTTAAGTTGGTACTTTGTGACGGCCGTGCCGGTCACCAGATGCGTAAATGGATGTACACCCTTATTATTATTGGCGTGGCGTATTGTTACTGCTTTGTTTGTATAATTGGTTTATTCTAATTGGAGTTTCGGTTGATTGATTAAGAGCGTAGGTCGAAACTGTGATGTCAAGAGTTTGGTTTGTTGGAGTTGAATAAATATTGGAGATTATTTTGTGGGAAACCTGGACTTATAATTATCATAAGTCTGAAATCGCCAACACGTCTTGAGCAAGTGTGGTGATCAATGCTCGTGCCTTCTCTGTATGAGTTGAAGCCTTTGCCCAGCAGTAGGACAGTGATTGGCTGGTATAATGTGTAAGGTAACTACATACATTTATTTATCAGACCGCTGCTTTAAGAGTAAATGTATTAGGTGCCGTGCAGCCTGCAAAATTATCAATTTATGTAAACAACAGAAATCCGAATGAAATAGCTTAAAAACATTATTTACTTTAGTAACTGAACGATTTTCCTATATTATTATCATCATGTAATATATATATTTGTCTTTTTAATTAGGTGTAAGTATTTATTGGAAAAATTTATAAAGATAGGAGTTTGGATCAGCGCCCGGTTGATGGCAATAGCCTCGCCCCTTATTACATGAGACTTAAACATAACTGGCGAAATGTGGGTGTACTATTAGATACACTTCTGCCTAAACTTTGGGGATTACAGGCGTGATGTTATTTTATATAAAGGTAGGTTTATACGAGTCAAGTTTTTTGTCAAGAGGATTGTGGGCGATATCGAACTTATGATTCAGGCAATCGAGAAACATTACCTGTCTAACGGCCATTTTCAATAACTTACTAACGGGTAACGGATGGTTGCTATATCTGTCTGTTTGACATTTAGCTTACGGACCGTTAGAAACAAAACGTCACAAAAAAAAATTTTGTTTGTTTCTATAAATCACAGTCCTCCGAATGACAGGTAGGTGACGCGGATAGGATATTCCAAGCTAACTTTGTTAATAGAAACATCGATAGCTACGAAACGTAGGCATAAATATTAACTAACAGTTATACGTAAGTAAGTTATAGAAAACGGCCGTAAATCTGCCCTTCAAGACTAGAACTAGGTTTGTGGAAAACAACATTAATTTGATAGCCCCCTATAAATTTTCCTTAATCGAAACATGAAAAAACTTCTTTGTATGTATCGTGAGAAAGGTACTCATTATACGTTTCTCACTTATTTCACGCCTCGCCGAGAACACGTCGAGAATTGATTGTCGTCTGCCAAGACATATTTTACATCAATGAATAGAGAACTCTAGAATAGGGGCAGATTTATTTTATACTGGAAAATTTTGTGCGTGTCTTAAGATATTTTGTGTTGTTGCTTGGATTTGCAAAATGGTCGGTGGTTTTATTTAAATAAAGAAAAAAATATCAATTTGTACTTTAATCAAAGTATGTATTGTCTTGAAGATTTGCTTTTATCAGCTGGTATCTATGCAAATAAATAAAATTTAAGTGTCTGTTAGCAAATTTTAAAATAACGGCTTTTTACTGAATGCATATGATAATAATTATAATAATAAATCCTTTATTTACAGGATACTTTGGCTCATAGATAAATACCTTACAGACAATTAAAACGGCATACGGTATTTTAATTATATACGGCACTTCTACTCATAACAAAAAAAAACCTTTTTTTTTTTTTTTGTTGGTTTGCCTGTCTGTTTGTTCCGGGTAATCTCCGAAACACTACAACAGCCCATAACGTCCACTGCTGGACATAAGCCTCTCCCATGATGGGAGGAATTTGCCGTAATCACCACGCTTGGCAGGCGGATTGGAGATTTCCGAAACAGCTGGCCCAATTTTCACGGGAGTTTCACTGGCTTAAGTAGTATTTGATGCTATTAGGAGTAAGAGTAGGCTACTTTTATGTTAGATAAAATAATAATTAGGTTTCCGTGCAAGAAAATTAAAACTCTTGAAATTGTTAACAGAATCCGATACAAACAGGAAAGTCATATTTTTATTAAAATTTCACGCAAATTAAGGTCTCAACCGTGAAACACCTTGGTGAATGAATCAGGGGTACAGAAATTTGACCGTGGTACACCTAGGTGAACCAGGGGTACAGAAAATTAACCGTGGAACACCTAGGTGAACCAGGGGTACAGAAAATTAACCGTGGAACACCTAGGTGAACCAGGGGTACAGAAAGTTAACCGTGGAACACCTAGGTGAACCACTTTGGTGATCCACGGGTCAGAAAGGAGGACAAGAAGTCCTCTATTTGCGATAGAGCCAAAACAGCAGTAGGCTATACATTCGATGTCACACATGTCTTACTCCCATAACTAGAAGCAAATCAACAAGTACAAGTTAGATTATTTGAGTAAAAGTCGTCATCTAAGTTATAATTTTTATTCTGCTTAAAGTTAGAACTGTCAAAAGTTAGAATTATTAGTTTCGATTTCGAGTCCATCGGCGCGATCATTACGGCACGGAAACCTTATGCCCTAAGCACCCGGATTCGAGTTCCTTTTATGACACGCCAGCCGGGTTCAGGGTTGTCCAAAATAATTTACAAGATTTAAATTCTGATACTGTCAAAAAGAAGAGATTTGGACTCGCTTGTTGCGTCCTGGGCATGAGCACAAGTCATCTATAGCTAAGATAAAGACAACTCGGAGATCGAAAAATAATTATGTTTGGCACCGAAAGTGTCCAATTAACTGCTTTCTAAACTTAAACTGTCACTTACATGATATTTTTCGTGATTATTAATTATTTTGAACTCCCGATATTTCGACGCTGCAGCAAGCTCCATGAAGTGAAACCGTGAAAGTTTAAAACAGTGTTTAACTACTTTCTATTGTATAGTTTCCTAGTTTAGCTTTTAGTAAATACGTATATGTCAAACGCAAACTCTCAAACTCAAAGCATTTATTTCAATTAGACCATTATGGCACTTTTGAATGTCAAAAATACAAAAAAAAACAAAGCTACAGTCCCAGACACAAGACATAATAACTTGAGAAAGTACTGTAGTTGCCCATTCCCTAGAGTAGATCTCTATGGAGAAGAACGGGCAAGAAACTCCATGGACACTCTTTTAAACCAAAATATTGTTACAAAATCTTGGTTACATCATTCATGTTGAGATTATAGATATATTAGAGAACGATGTAGAAAGACGTGCACATTATGAGCGTCCAGAGTAAAACATTAAATCAACAAATTAAAAATAAAGTAATTAAAATGAACCGTGGCAGCTAAGAGATGACCAGTCCCAACTGACAGCGCCCGATCACGAACAAGACGCGTGTATCGGCGCTATTCAACTCAACCATATTGAAGGGAACTAAATGACCCAACACACCCGCCACCATCAGCGAGACATTTGAGTGAGCATGACTTTCTCTCAGCCACCAAGGCATATTCAAGTCAATGAAAGATAACTAAATGCAAATGGTAGCTTAACAATACATGGTCCTCACACATGTGCTATGCAATTATACAATACTAGGAGATGGAATCTATACAAAGCAAAGATACTTTTACAATCTTCTGCAGCTAGCACAATAATTTGCCCAATTAGTTTTCCCCTATGGTTGTGGAGCAGGACCAGCATTGAGCCAAGCATTTTTATCATCAATGTAATCCACCAATTTATAATATGCTTGCCTACATAGTGTGCGTTTTATACAAGATTTAAATTTCGTCTCATTCAGTTGTAGAATGTGGGGAGGTATTTTATTGTAACATTTTAAACAGTACCCCATGAAAGATGAATCTACTTTAGCAAGCCTGAAACCTGGCTGAACTAGTTGGTCCCTATTTCTAGTAGTATAGTGGTGTCTGTCACCTCTTTTACTGAATAAATACAGATTTTTCCTAACGTACATGATATTTTCATAGATGTATTGAAAAGGTACTGTCATGATATTAATGTCCTTAAACAGTTCTCTTAGAGAATCGCGTCTACGTAATTCATAAATGGCTCTGATAGCCCTTTTCTGCAGAATAAATATAGACTCGATGTCTGCAGCGCGTCCCCATAGTAAAATACCGTATGACATAATACTATGAAAATAACTAAAATAGACTAGCCTCGCCGTATCAACATCAGTAAATTGACGAATTTTTCTAACAGCATACACTGCTGAGCTCAGCCGTCCTGCAAGAGATGTTAAATGAGGACCCCATTGTAACCTTGAGTCGAGCGTAATTCCCAAGAAAACCATTTTATCGACAAATTCTAGTTTCTCTTGATTCAATACTACGTCACAATCACGACTTTTGACATTTGGTAAAGCAAATCTAATGCACTTTGTTTTTTTCCCATTTAGAACTAAATTATTAGCGGCAAACCAATTATGAACCTGCAGTAGGGCGTTATTTACGTCGTCCAGATTTGTGGCACGTCTGTTTATCCTAAATATTAAAGAAGTATCGTCTGCAAACAACACCAATTGCGGGTAGTTGTCAAATAAATTGGGTAGGTCATTTATGTACACTAAAAAGAGGAAGGGACCCAATATCGAACCTTGTGGTACACCTATTTTTACTTTTAAACCCATTGAATTTACGCCATTTACTTGTACATGCTGCTGTCTATCATTCAAATACGATTTTACTAAACTGAGCGCAAGTTTACCAAAACCGTAATGCTCAAGTTTCAAGATCAGGGTTTCGTGATTTACGCAATCAAATGCCTTCGAAAGGTCACAGAAGATTCCTATGGCATCTTGTGCCTCTTCCCACGCAGTAAATATGTGTTTTAATAAAAAGACACCGGCGTCAGTCGTACAACGTCCTTTGGTGAAACCGTACTGTTGCTCGTGTAAGATTTTATTGGTGTTAAAATGGTAAAACATTTGATTGAGCATTATCTTTTCAAACACCTTGCTGAAAACCGGCAACACGGATACGGGCCTATAGTTATTGGTATCTTTACTGTCCCCGGATTTAAAAAGGGGTATTACTTTACTGAATTTCATTAGATCCGGGAAGACCCCTTGATCCACGCACAAATTAAATATCTGTGTATTATGTTGGTAGGTACTACATACATATTTGACATTATAAAATAACTCCTCTATGTACGAAATATTTTGTCTGTATATTTTATGTTCATCGGTGTGAGAGACAGCACTGTGTATTTATGTACCAATAAGATCAGTGTCAATACCAATATTTGCTAGTCAACGACGGCAATAATACTGTGTTCATTATAAGACAGTTTCATGAATTGTATGTAAATACAGTATGCAGTGCAGACAAACCTATAATCGAGCAACATTTGAAAACGTATAGCGAGGTAGTGGGTGTGTCACATTTCCAGGATGAGTCAAGACAGATGGACCAGAATCATGAGACAGTGGTTGCTTGAAGATGATCGTCGTCACGAGGCAGGCCCAAGAAACGCTGTCGTGACCATTTGGACTGTTTCCTGATTGATTGGCCAGAGAAGTAAAAACACGATGAGAATTGCAAAGGAATAGCGGAGGTCTTCGCCTTGCATGCTGTGGGACAGCACTGGGTAATACAACAATAGTACATTACTGCAGCGGCCAGCAATAGAGGTATTGATGGACGAACGTGTAAATGTGGGCCGGGGCGAAGCGTACAAGCTAAGTTCGTACAAGCTAATTTTGGAAACCACTCAATCGATTTCAATTAAATCGTGTACAAATACCAGATACAATATACCCGTTCTTTAAAGTTTCTATTGCACATATTTTTATAAAACTACTTTCATTTATGTAACCTTACCATAAACTGTACCACTTTCGTTTCATGGAATTTTCCTTCAATCACTTTGGTTTTCGGGAAATATGCTATTGAAACATGAACTATCAATCAACGGCCTAATCATGACTGTAATTTCAACGTTTTCTAGAAACAGTTTAGTTTGACATTTAAACTATAAATATCAGATTTAACCGATTCAATTGAATTATTGATATGCTTAGAATCGTTTCAATTTAAATTAAATGCTCATCTGGTATCAAGCTACTTAGAAAAATATTCATAAAAAAATCCGAGAAAAATTGCGCTACAAAGCCCATTTATCCTGTTCCTTAAGGTGCTCCCCACACGGGCCCTAAATGTGTCTAGCCCTTTTGTTTCTGAAGTTCTAAAACGACTAAATGCAAAATTTCATGTCCAATAGATCGCGTAAATCAGAAAAAGTGTTTAAAGACCAACCTTCTTCGTTCTTCTCCGTAATGACAGATCGACTTACTAAAGATGTAGAGATTATTAATAAAATCTACCATTCATAATTATTTTTTTCCCTTAGAATGGATCTTTCGGTCAAGATTCCCTTGTTCTAAAAGCTTGAGTTTACTTCAGTAACAATATCGCAATATTAAAAAATCTCTCACAAAGACGCTAAGCGGACCCTTATTTAATAAAGTACCCGTCTCTTAAGAGGTTATTAAAACTCAATTGTATGACTTGTTTACTTTCTGATCTTTGAGGATCCAAAATTAAGAGTGGGGGTCTTAGTAATGGTCATCTATTCGTGACATTTTGTAGGAACTACATATTTGGATTTAGCGATGGATAGATGACGCAAAATGGTACTTAATTTTCTAGGAATAGGGTTAAATTTTACATGTTATTCTAGTTGAGCATATGAGCTAAATTGCACTCTTAATGTAATTAAGTAGGTAAACGCTCCAACCTCTGCATTTCGTTCATAAAATGTTATAAAACCTACATAATAAATGACCCAGCTATTACTGTTAGCATTCACAGTAGGATTCGAGTCAGCCTGGACTGGATAATGAAAAAATACTCTATTGTCTTGCTTTGACTAAATCCACTGGTACTGTTTCTTTAGAATATTGGTATGTTTTGTCTACCAGAAAAAGGCTGAAATAATCGTACTAACCCTACTTCCTAATAATATTATATAAATGCGAAAGTTTGCGAGGATGTATGGATGTCTCTGAATGTTTGTTACTCAAAAACACGCAAAAACTACGTACCGTATTTGGATAAAATTTGACAAACAGATAGTATACTCGTACAACTTGGATCAACTTTTAAAATACTTTTTATCCCGTTACTACGATCCCGTGGGACAACAATAATAATAATCTTTATTTCAAAAAGCCAAATACAATTTGTCCATCTCAATCAAAAACATAAAACGCCATTTTATGAAGCACAACACTATGCATTATTTGAGACAGAGTGAACGATTGTGTCTGTGCTAGTATAAACTGTGTTACAGACACAGTTTATACAATTACCGAGGCTCTCTACGCAGGTGAACCCCCGGGCATAAGCTAGTACATACAAAATAATGAACGCTTCTGAAACCAACCGATGCCAATTTTTTTGTATGTTTAACTATAGCTTTGATAGTTTTGAGATATTGGCCAAATTTAGTGTCACAACAATCGGGAAAATGATAGCACAAATATTCCACATAGTGGTAATTAACCTTATGATCGAGTTCGGACAATATTTAATAAATACCGTACTTAAGTACGTACCAAAGTACCTAATATATTATGTAAGTAAGTACCTACGTACATACGTACCTATGTAAGTAGGTACATACACCCGTTGTTTGGCCATTGTTGTGTTTGCGGACAAACACGGCCGGGATTGCTTGTTTAGACCTTCCCTTGGAATCGAAGCTACAGATATATTCGGATAGGATTCGAAAGGGGGAAGCTCTAGACTCTACGGGTAGTCGATTATGCCTGTTCGGATATTAGGTACCTGATTAGAGTGCTTGACTTTGATGCGGGGAATTAAATATGGGAGTGCTGGCTTATAGATGGTTTTGTGAGCTGCTGTAGTAATCATTGCATGCTTTGATGTGCCTGTTTACACTGGTAGGTAAAATGCATCGAGGTAGAAGGCATCCATCTTTATTTTAGAGGTGGTCAATACCACCTAAAGGCTCTCGGCTTTGGAATATTTGTACTATGAGAACCGATCTTCTGCTACGACATTATGGCAACTATCAATGTAAAATGGATGGGATCATACTACCGGGAGAAAACGTATTATAAGTGTCCTGGTTATAAACTACCTATTAGTTTAAAGGGTGTAAAACACCTCTTAACGAAGCTGAAAGGCACTTGTTCTCCTCGTCATTGCAATCATTTTTTTGTTTTACACAATGGTGTAAAACAGGTTCCCAGGTACGCCTGGGAACCTTCTAGTTACGGAGATATTGGGGGTCAAAGTTCCAACTTTTTGTCATATTTTTTTTTTTAATACAAGTTTATAATGTAAGATTTTTACTTTAAACACCTTCACGACCCCCGTACTATTCAATCCATCCAACAGCACAATATTTTGAGTGTGGTACATTGAGTTCTATCACAAAACATGACTTTTCACCCCAAAAAAAAAAAGTCGTTTCCCAGCAATAATTTTTGCGTAAAATTACTTATTTTGATGTACAGACTTGTTGGTTGACTGCTTCGTGATGAGGTCTTTTACACCCTGAAAATGTTGCAAATTTCATCCAAATTCGTTAAGTAGTTCTTGCGTGAAAGAGAGGTCATGGCATACTACACAAGCACCGCACCAGCACAGCTGTTGCCCGGCGTTGCCTCGAATTTAGGCTACGGTGCGCCGTCCACCCGCGGTCCGCGCGCCGTCCGCGGGGCGCAAGCTTGCAGTCCGCGCACTGGCCGGGATAGTCTGGGCGCTAGCGTTGCATTTTATGTAGTGTATTCACGCTGATCGTTTGCCATCTTCGTTGATCTCGAATGACTGATAAGTGAACCCAGCGTCAGCTGACGCACCCGCGGTGGGTGGAGAGGTGAAAAAAAAAAGAAAAAATAATGGTGACCATAAACCTACCTACACCCCTATCATAATAATTACTAGACATAGTCTAGTATATTTTTATGTTAAGTGGATTCGTGGATTAATTCATCTACCCCACTAACACCCTTTCCGTCACTGTTTAAAAGGAGACAGCGTAGTAGCAATGCTCCAATATTTTTAACTTTTACTGCGTCATTTGACGGTCTTTCCACCGCTGCCCACGCATTTAATTGTTGTTTTCGTACTTTTGATAATTTAAACAATCACTTTGTTTTTCATCCGGCGTACTATATAAAACATTATTTTACGTGTTTCTTTTACAAGTTTATGCAAGCGGCTGACGCATAATCCCCCCTCCACCATGCAGCTGACGATTTTTATAAGCTCAGTATGATGTAAACTATTTATGAAAAAAGTTTCATGACTTTTTTGTTTGCAACGCTACCTCCCGGACTATGAGCTTGCTGCATTTGTTTACGACCGTGTTTCACGGGCAACCGCGGGAAACTCGGAGTCGGCGCGCGGCAAGCAGGTGGTCGGAGCGCCGCCCGTAAGCACGCTGTCCGCGCGACGGCATCGGCAGCGCGCCCGCCGGCCACCCGCGTTCGCGCCGGCTCCAAGGCGCCCGCGAGTCGAGTCGTATGGTAGTGGCAAGCGCACTGACCGCCCGCCGTAAGCTTTGTCATACAGACATTATAAAAAATATTTTATGATACACGATTTAATGGTCTTATTTGAATGGTAAGTTAAATGCTGGGTTGGAGCGGTGCCGGTGCGGTGCTTGTTTAGTGTGCCATGACCTTTAACAATGATCCATACATCCGCACAAACTTTCGCATCTGTAATAGTACACAGTAAGATAGTCTTAGAATACTTTAACCAAGTACCTAGTATATTATAGAGGGATTCGAAGTTAAACCAATGAATATAATTACCTACTGTTTTATCAACAAAATATAACCTGCAATAAATTTTCCATTGCTCAAGAAACCTTTAAGTGAAAATTTCGCGGTCTTTAACCTCCATTTTGTTAGGGAAACTCTTACAAAACTTAGACATTTACGAAAACATTCAGAAGGGTAAACATGTTTCGCGTAAATGAGTACTGTTCTTTTATTCATGAATACAGATAAAAAACATTGGTTGAGCAAATTTGATCCTACTTCCATAATACATCACGCGGTCGGCAGATACGGACGGTCAATTCCTTTAGACGGGTGTAATGATAGCAAGATAAATAACAGCAATACCTACTTCTATTTAGGTGGTGTTTCTGTTTTCGTTTTCAATGAACTTGTATGGAAGTTGAGACGTAAATGACACATTGTCTAACAGGCTTTTTTTATTATACTGCCCATTATTTTTTACTAATTGAAAATTAAAATCTTTAACAGCCTCGTGTGTCTACAGGTCTCAAGCGCGACTCGTGCGTGGTCGGGGGTTCGATTCCCAGAATCGAACCCCCGACCACGGTTCCAGGTTCGATTTTCATCAGAAATTTCTCCATGAACGCCACGAAGTCTAGATTTGTGCCCGGTTGTTTTTGGCTCGCCTCATATTACATGGTACTTAAACATGACTGTGAAATGTGGGTGTTTTATAAGGTACACCTTTGTTAGACTCTTCGGGGATTACAGGCGTTATTGTTATGATGATGATGAGTTTACTAATTGAACATTAAAATCATTTTAACCTCTACTTGAGATCAAAAATAGGCTCACATTGGCAGATCGGTCACTGATGAATTAATCGTTTATTAAGTGCAACCAAAAGGAAAAGCCCGCCACACAAAGGCTCAACAACTATAAACGCTCCTTGATTTTCCTCAAACAAGATAAAATGTTCACTCATAAACGGTCTAAATCAAATTCACAAAACCCAGATTGAACAAGCAAGCTTGAACACACTCTCAAACAAGAATTGCTCAATTTCGCCACACAAAAGTATACAACGACAAATGGTCGTCAAGTAACCTTTTATGTTGTGTTACGGGACACCCACTGGTGTCCCGTAGTGGCACTCGATCAAGCCGTTCCTCATTTGTCTGCCCAACATTCGATCTTGCTGGAATGTGTTTCAGTCTCAATTCCTTCAGCCCTTGTTGATTGAGCATTATTGCTTTTGATGTATTACTTCAAGTGGCTTTTGTGAGAGTACTTTGAGTACTTATTAGCTTTCTCGTTCTTAAAAACATATTAATATATAATAGCTTATAGTTTATTCCTTTAATGATATCCATCATTAATGTAATTAAGTGCACAATAATGACTATAATTAATTATCATCAAAAGCATTTAATGAGAAGTATTTTTTTATTTACTAGATAACAATATTATTTACATTATTTACAAACTACATCTACAACTACACTAAATCAATAATACTAATAAAAATATGTACAAGTATCAAAAAGCTTACAAGGTGTCAAAAAAAATTGTTAATGTTATGTATTTTGAATCAAGAATATTGTTACTGGCTACTGTTTGATGCAGACTAAATTAATTCCAGAACGTTGTATTGCATTGCAATATTTTTACTAATTCGTCTAAATCAAAAATACAGTATTCAACATTTCAAATAATTATGTATCTACATTATATTATCGCTGTATGTAAAACAAAATTATTATTTGAATACGCAAGAAAATAATCCAACTAGTATTAATTACAAGTCTTATCTACCATTAGTACACAGATAATCTGTAATCATAAGCATTTTGGACAAGGCTCTCGCAATTATCGCAACATTTAGAATATTCGAGAAGCCTTTAAGATGATAGAGATTTTAATTAATGAAAGATAAAACGGGTTAAATTTTCACGAACATTTTATTGTTTTAATAGCTCGAGTGTTAAATGTTTGTTATAAGAAAAGACGCAGTAAATGACAACGTCAGATTGCAATTAAAAGTTTTACAACCTAAACTTATATTCAGATTTTAATTCTAAAGCGTTAAAAGTAATTTTAAATTAAGAGCTTAATTGTCAAACAAATAAATTGCTTGTGTTTAAAGTTTAGATGATTTAAAGATTTGCAGTCTGTCATTGAACAATTAAAACAAAATGTTTTTAATGTATGCAAGATAAAAAATACTGAGATGGTTCTTTTCATCAAGAGCAGACTTTTTAAACAGTGGGTACCTAATAAATGAAATATATCTAACATCTGAAACGATAATCTAAATGATAATCAACAATTTAGATTGCCATCGACACGCTAAGAAGAAGGACTGAAATGAAAAACAAGAAAATAAAGAAAAAGAATTTCACTGTCTGTAGCACTTAATAAATAGCAGACTGAAGATAAGAGTACACTCAAAATAATTTTACAAACTCCACAAAGAAAAATATTAACGCAAAACTTTATAAGTGGTACACTACATATTCAAACAAAGTTACCCATAATACCCCACTGTCGAGAGGGAGATAGTTTTGGGGTAATTCAATTAGCCATTATGTGGCCCTCTGAGGGAATCGAACAAGTTTGTTGTGGCCTCTGTTCATGTGAAGAATAATTAGTTCGTATCACGCAAACAACTTGCTAGGCTGCTCTTCGAAAAATGTAGGCCGTTTAGAAGATGGAGGAGGAATTCGTGCCTTTTGCCGTTTAAAGAAAATAGTTGTGTTAGCTGTGTTGGTAAATAATAGGAAACTGGAATAAAGCTGGTCAATAAAGAACTGACCAAACTAAACTTATAATCGCGGAATCAGATTGAGAAGACTTAAGGAGCGAATTGTGCGAAACGATACGAAGTGAATAACATCTTTTTCGCAGATGTACCAGCTCAAGCCCATTTCACGTCCATAGGTTCGGTCTCTCTCTTAAACAATATAGTAGGCAAAATACTATAAGAACAGAAGGTCATGACCCTGAAGTGGCTAAAAGTGCTATGGAGGGTAATGACCCTGAAGTGGCTAAATATATATGTGAGAATGATAAAGGAAGACAAAACGTATGTCATCGAAATGAAGAAAAAAAAAGTTTTGCGACTAGTGGCTGAAAATGATCTTTTATTCATAGTTTCTTCTAAAAATCCACCCACACGTTTCAACTTTACTGTAAAAGAAAAACTTACGCCAACAGCTACTAACTACTAAAGTACAAAGTACTAAAACTGATTTGTACTACTCTTTGTGGCATAGAAAAGCAACTAAAACTCTGATTGTCTTCTCTTACACTTAGCGTCGTCAACCTGTAACATACTTACTGCTGGGACACAGTACTCCCCATCGTGCCAGAATACACCACGCTGGACCCAGTGAGGTTTATTAGAAGTTACATGTTGTTAGTTGTCTTCTCTAATTCAAATGTAATCTGATCAATTAGATCTTGATTGTCAACCATCATCACCTACCTAGCAATTTCCCAATTGTGTTGTTTCTAGAATAACGGCATGCGAGACTAGTTGACCTCTAAAACCCAGTTTCCAGAATCACGTTAGCCCTTAGGCAACTATCAAAGTTCTACGAATGACAGTCGAGAACATTCTGAGGCACGGAATGTAAATCAAACAATTGTGTACCGGTACAATAGCTATTTATTCACCAAGGGGAGTAAGGCACAGATTACTAATCGAGTGTGCATTTGAGGCCCGACGCGAAGCGGAGGGCCGTGAACCACACGAGTTTAGTAATCTGTACTTACTCTCGAGTGATATATACTGCTTTATACCACACTTAAGCACAAAGAATTAAAAGACAAAATAACAAAAACTAGCATTTTATTAAAAAGTTACATTTTTACAATTGTTAGATGTTTTTAATTTTAGCGCGTCAAACAGTTTTCGCGCCAAAAGACGTTAGAGATGGTAAAAACACCCCGTTCCTCAGGTCCCAACTTACGCGCGTGTTAAAGCGAGAGTGTTATAAATCTCTCGCTCTACCGCATAGAGGTTAGAAGTTAGCCGGCCATATCGGAATGTATGCTACCTTCTTTAAAAGTGCTAGTGGCCAGTACTTTTATAGTAAAATTAAATCGTTTGATTGCCAACGTCGTCAAGACTTAAAAAAAAAAAACAAAACGCGTTAGTAATGGATTACTACCCTGATTTTCAGGGCAGTAATGAAATTCCATACCATATAACTACCTAGATTTTTGAGAAGGTTTAATGAACAGCTTTCAAGCCTTTTAGTGGGGTAGTATTGGTACACTTACTAAGCAAGTGTAGTATAAAATAATATTTAGCACTCCTGCTTATTTACTTATCTGCAATAACGTTATGTACTATCCTAAAATTAACTCTTACGCAAAATAATAATGTTTCAAACCTTTCCCGAGCGTGATTACAATTAAATTGTTGCTATTTATAAAAAGTAACAGTAACAAATTTTTAAATATGATTTATTTATTTTCATCAAAAAAAAAATCAGTACCTAACCTCCATTTTATGTGTGAGGTTGTAGTACCCCGAAAAAATCCTACCCATTTACAAATCTGTAAGAGAAACTCACGAATTCTGCTTTGCAAGGGACTGTAATTTGCCAAATTGAGACGAGTCTCTTCACGATTCCGGGAATCACAACTGTTTCTGTGATATGAAAGCGTATGAAAATTGGCCACATTACAAGGCTAAAGTCCGTGTCGAGATTTTTTGTAAAAAAGAAAAAAATGTTAGAGTTTTACGCATTTCGCTATTGACCTTCGTGCGTAGAACCTTTTTTATAATAACGAATAATTTAAATTATCATTTTTTTAGTAAATGCACACAATTATGATTAAGTTCCTCTTTTAAGGTTTGGTCGAACCGGTGTGCATAAGTTGTGAACCGGTTGCGGAAATGCAATGGTGTGACCAACCCGAACAAATTTCATGAGAAATGTAACAGTTGGTGAAGTTAACTTTTTCTTTTATGACCTCATCATTCAATGTAGGGACACAATTTATTTTTACATAGATAAATTTCGCAGGACATTACACACACCGCTATCTAGTAACGAGTACTAAGCAATGAGGCTTGTGTCGTGGACACCAGATAGTTGATATACTACATAGCTACTTTTTTTGTAAATGAAGTCATATTTATTAAAAATATAAACATCCATGTTCAATATAAAAAACCTCATAGTTTAACCCTGTATTATGGAACTGGAACTATTGCAAGGAATACTGTTTTATTTAAATTTAACTGTCGGATGCGTCGCTCCTTTTATTGTTTCCTGTCCGTAACTGTCACCTGTTGTGAAATTTCCAGCTTACGTATTCTCTTATTACGTTTCCCAAATGCTTTTTATCATAAAATTGCTAGTCATATTAAACTGTATACTTACAATTTTAGGATATTATGGCCTATAATATTGAAAATTTAGTTCAGAATCAAGAAGTTGCTTTTGTGACTAAAACTTCTTCTGATATTTTTTTTTTCATTTACCAAACCATAACTTTAATATTTCAAATTGTGATAATTGCACAGTAAATAAAACAGTTTCAGGAGATATTCCTTACTTACTTGCTTAAACAAAACGCTAAAACACAGAACTAAAAGTCCCGTGGATAAAACAACGAACAAAAACCCGACGCGTTCTGTTACCACGTGCTTTTAATTCCGTGAACAAGCGAAGCGTAAAATTGTTAGTTTGCGTCCGTGTCACGTGAAAAAATTCAGCAAGTTCCGTCAACAGACAATGCTTTGAGAGTTACGGTTATATCAGATTAGTGGCCGCCATTCAGGTTTCACAATAGGCGTACGATGTCAAGATGATAATTGGTTGTCAAAGCCAAACATTTGTGTAGCGTACAAAGTTGAAAATTGGGATGGGATGGCATTTGAATTTTTACGAACGCTGCGAGAATATTGTCGTCTGAGGAAAATTGAAAGAGGTTTTTGTGAAAGTCTTAGGCAGCTGGCAGACTTTGTTTACCTCCGCGAATGCGTCGTCTCGTTTGTAGTTAGTTTCTTTTCTAAGGGTATTCAAGAACAGGGTGTAAAGTTCTTCATCCTCTATTGTTGTTTTATCCTGAGCGAGACTTATAAATACTTTTTCTTTATTTCCCTATAGAAAAGGTAGGATCCTCCAACTAGACGGGTGTTGTGTTCGGTGGGCTATCAACCGACAGTTTATGTCGGGTTCTTCTATATACTCCTACGTCGTAAATAACTTTAACAGCGCGATTTAGTTTTGATGTTAGTGCTTCATATGTGTCATAGATGGCGCTGTAATACTTTTTGTTGTACCGCTACACGTTTGTTGATCTGCTTGCAAACCGTAGGCGTAATGATAATAATGCAAGACTGTGTTTGCATGTTGAAATATCATTTGTGACTTTATGGAATAGCTCGATCTAGCTAGTCAGACAAGTCAAAACAATTAACAAAAATGTATCTAATCGCACAGATTTGGTATTAACATCATCCTCGAGGCACACTTAATAATTCTTTGCCAGTTAGTTACAGTATCTCAAAAATATTGTAACAAACCATTGTGTCAAAATTAATACATCGGTTGCTGTAAAAAGCCACTCCAGCCATTTTAACACTAAAATAATTTTATTTATCTATCATTATACCCCGTTTATCGCTGGAGTTGGTCTGCGATCTCAATAGATGCGATGTTAATTGCCTGTCAAAAGCAATGCCCCTAGAGACAAAACTACTGCGCCGATTTCAAAAATTCTTTCACCATTAGACAGCTACATTCACCTTGAGTAACATAGGCTATATTTCATCCCCATACTCCCACGAAAACGAGAACTACGCGGGTAAAACCGCGTGACGTCCGCTAGTTGGAAATATAATTTGATTGGAATTATTTTTCCAAAGAAAATTATCTAACTGATGATTGCGTCCAATGAGAGGCTTCTCTCAATAATTTGGTTTAATTTGATCAAAGAAACGATGGATGGATTGTGTGAGGAATGATATGAAAAATAAAAGGAGTGAATGATACGTGACGGTTAACAGAGGAGAATGGAAGAAAAAAAAACTACCAAGTAACATGGGAAAAGGACAAAAAGATGACAATGATAATTTTTATTCATCATTCGTACCGCATGTCAAAACATTAAGTACACACAAAACAAGCAAGAAAATGCTCATAAAGTACATTTTCATCGTGTACAATTTAAATATTAATAAGCAAATTCAAGCAATCACAAAAAAATGTTTGTGACACATGCGACCTTGCTCACAATGAGAGTCACCAGATCACTCAACTCAGATTGGGTGAGGTCCCCTTTTTGGCGTTTCTCATACTCCAAATCTGTCTAGCTCAGTTCTTTCTGAGAAAGCCCTTTTTGTAATCTGGTTATAGAGATAAATCTCATAACTCTAGACTGAAGTAATGTCTAATACGGACTACACTACTACTACCTTAGGTGTTTGTGGTAGTTTTGAAAGGGTTTAGAGTTCAATATACGGTGTAATCACAGCATTTGCATAGCAATCTATTCTGGGGACTAGCTCTCTTTGATTGCGATTCTTTTGCAAACTACAATCACTCGTGAGCATTCTGCCGTGAAATGCAGTGCCAATTACGGAGATGCACGTAATTTCACAAGGACGCACTTGCAGAACATTTTTAAGCAAAGGTAGCTACAACATCCGTTGTTGTAGATTTGAAAAGCACTCTAATTTCTGTGTAATTTTAGATATTATCTTTGTAAACCATTTTATGTATGGCTTGGTAGAGGTCTGTACCGTATTTACGCATCACTAAATGATAATATATGATAAATATAGATTTAAGCTAAGTTTATTTTTATTTATACTAATTGACTAGCTGTTGCCCACCTTCTTCTGCGTGAAATTATTATAAAAATATTACTTCCGTTTTAGGTAGATTTCGTCAGAAAAAATCTACATATTGGTCTTGAACTTAGAGTCAAGTTTTCCAAAAATTTCACCATAGGGGGTCTAGTCATGACCCCTAGAGCCCAAATCAACCGCTGGTTAAAAAGTTTATATATGTAACTATGTATACGTCACCTAATCGCAAGGATATATATATATTTATACGTATGTATGTGGGGCGCCAAGCAAAATTTTGCCACACTCTACAGAACGCAATTATGCACCGATTGCTTTCAAACTTGATCCAAAAATCGAAAAGGTCAAAACTTAGGTTAAGTTCGTGAATGGGCAGAATTCGTCCATGGGGGGCAGCGAGGGGGCGGTTTTTCAAAAATCAGTTTTTGGCCATATCTTTTTTCCTTTGGAAAATTTTTGAACCGTTTAACATTTTTATCATTCAGAGTAAGAATACGGACAATTTAAAATTTAAACTTTTTTGATGCAACCCCTAATTTGGGGAGGGTTTTTAGAAAACAAAATTATATCTCCGAAACGGTAAACATTTTTACTCAACTACATTACAACTAATATTTTTGTCGCATTTTTTTTTTTTAAAAGCAAATTGTTTATTCTACAATTTTTACTTTTAAAGTTTAGCGATAAAACTTATAGTTTTCGAAATAAAAAATTATAACTGAAAAAATAAGGGCGTTTCCATGCTAAACTCTTATGGGAGGATTTTAAAATTTATGATAACCATTCATAGCCATTAAGACGTTTAATTGTCAAACGTCAACAAATTCGTTGCTATGACGACCAAGTCTTTTGGCATCTGACGTATTCATAAAGGAGGTACTGCAAACAAAAACAAAAAAATACTGACAAAAAATCGGCCAGCGCAGCTGTGGCTAGCTATATAATTATACCCTCTGAATTTCCAGAATAAAAATATGGGTGGAACTTTCGAAAATCTACCTCCTGCTGCGGCTTGCCGAAGGGATTATTTTAATTCAGATTTTCCCTAATATTTTAAATAAAAGTATCCTAAGTTATTTCTTATAACATCAGCTATCTGCCAGTAAAAGTTCTGTCAAAATCGGTCCAGCCCTTTTGGAGATTAGCTGGAACAAACAAACAGACAGACAGATAAAAATTAAACAACTTTTTTTTTGTTTCAAGTACCGGATTTACTTCATATGCATTCAGTAAAAAGCTGTTATTTTGGAATTACAAACAGACACTTTAATTTTATTTATTTGTATTATAGACGATTTAGAATTGACATTGACTCGTACCTAGTCGCAATAAAATGAATTGAAGGGATTGAATGCATGATGCAAAAGACCCATATAATACAATACAATACATAAATTAATAAAAATATTAATATAATACATAATACACAATACATAATACACAGATCTAATCTAATCTAATAATTTATAAATTCATAAAAAGATAAACAATAATACACATATAATAATTAACTTAAAATAATATTATTAAATTGCTACTTAGTCCTCTTCCTCTCTCCTAATGTTGCTGTGCCCGACAGGGTCCATATTGATTTTTTATTATTTGATTACACCATCTATGTATTACATATGGAATGCAATAAAGAATTTGAGATTTTGAGATTTGATTACATTTAAGTTTCAAGTGCAGTTGCTCAATAATGAACAAATGCAAAAAGGTGTCTCTGGCCCAAAGGACGTAGGCTTAGTTGCTTGAATATTCAAACCGTCGCGCGTCGGTGAGCCTTCAAAGACTCCTGGCAATATTAAATTCTACCTCCAACTAACATGTTACGGGGCTCAATAAATCGTTTTCAATCTCTGATGCCCTAATCTTCATTTACAATACGAGAAAGTAAAGTCATAAAAATAAACTACCTTCACTTAGGAAGTTCTCATAGACCGTTAAACGGTAAAATAAAAACTGTCATTACCCCTATATCGGCTCTGGTAATGAGGGTTCCAATTGAATTTTCTTTTTTTTTATTTATTTGCCAACATTACATTTGTAAATTATTGTAAAGGTCATTTTCTATTATAAACGATTGTGTGCAAGACAAATTGAAAAATTAAATTTTATACGTAATCAGGCAAAATAAATACATATTTCAAATACTTTAATAAATTATTTCAAATAAATGGGACTACTCTTAGCAGTCGTCCAGTATGTGATCTTTCCATTAAAGTTTAGCTAAATTGATTCCACGTTAATCTAATCAGCATTAAATGAACAGTCCGTATGAACAGAATATATAGTTAGTCAGCTTAATATTTAAAGAGACGAGTAACATTTTAATATTTTTACGAATTATACCAACTTAAATAACTAAATAACATCAAAAGAAATCAAGTCTTTTCGTTGATTTCTGTATGTAATAATTAATAAAACCAATTAAACTTAAAAAGGAAAGGGTTGAACAGTTATTTATTATCACAGACAATTTATTATCATCTATTATTATTAAAATATTTATTTGCACCTACGAACACGTGTGATAAGAGGAAACTTAAACTTAATAACTTACGTTTTAACATACAAACGTAGTCCGCTGTTTCCTCCCTGGATAATACCAGTACCTAGAGCAAGATTTTTTCAAAAAAATCTAATGCGCTATTGCATATAAATGCCCCTGTGTTTTCCTTTTTTCACTACTCGGCTGGGCAAATGCCTCATGACATGAAAGAACTGAGTTCTGTAGCCAGGGCTGATGTGGATCACTCGTCAACTGTTTGGGCCAGGCTGTTTATATGTAGACCACTGGTCCAGCTCATTCTGCCATTTTCTACGAGGTTTGCCGCGACGCCCGTCTGTGTCAGGGCACATTTAAGCGGCAATGTTGATTTGTAGGTGATTTTCGTGAAAATAACACACACACAACATCACACCTGTATTACCCGAAGGGTAAGGCAGAGGTGTACGTACCTAATAGTACACCCATCACATTTCGATTTCAATGTTTTACAAAATTCTCATCACGACTGACCCCCCTTTCAGTCGGTTGAGCATGTACTTTTACCGCCATTCTTGTTGAATTATTACCTTTCTTATTAATTCTAAAGCTAAGTTAGATCGCTTCAACTTAGTTCTCTTTTACAGTAGGGTGTTCGTTTCAGTCTATAAACTTTCAAGCCTGACTTTGAGCTGTAGCGCTTAAGTTATTGTTTTGTTTTAGAATATGAAAGTTTAAATACTTTCAAGATCTTGGCGTACTCATGAGGATATAATTATATATAAACACCAACTGACTTACTAGATTAGATTGATTTGATGAAATTTTCACACAGATAGACCATGACTTGGGTACGTTGTCGTGGAATAATCCTAATCTTTACGTGGCCGCAGACTTAGGAGGCAGAGCACCAGACAAATGACCAAACCCGATCAAGATGGCTGTCCAGTTGGAGGCAGCCTGTATCGAGCCGTTCATGGAGGAGCAGGAGACCGCATGGCTTGGAGACGTGACATATGTGGTCGCGAAAAACAATTCACTTCCTGACGCCAAAAGATACATCGTGAAAATTATCAAACGACTCGAAAGTGGGTATACTTTAAATTTTTTAGACTCTAAAGAGACTTTCCTTGTCCCGTTACCTACTTTAATTGACATTGCCAGTGTCACGGTTTTTCTGGCAATTGTGTATTCAAATACTCAACAGTTAAGGGACCCCGGGATTGAGATAAAAAAGCCTGTAAAAAAACAAGTTTAAATCGTTTTTGAATCGAATTTTCATCAATACAACGTTAGGCACAAAACGGACACAACTCTATACAGGCTTACTGATATTGAGGGCCATTTAAAATGTTTTTTGTCTTCCGTTCTCAAAAGGCCAGTATATACTTTTAATTTGCGGAAAAATTACGGTTAGATTAAATTCTATTGGAATGGGATGGCCATCAATGATGATTGAGGTTCTTTTGTTTTTGTGAAACGACTGTAATTTACTTAGAACGGAGGTTTGTCGCCATAAGAATTATTATTTTATCTGCCTGCCTTGATGGTCTAGTAGTCATCGCGACTTCTGAGCATGCGGTCCTGGGTTCGACTCCAGGGTCGGGCAAATAGTTATTGAGTTTTGCCATCAAAAAATTCTCAGTAGCAGTGATGGAGTCTGAATTTGTGCCCGATTGATGGCAATAGGCTCGCCCCCTATTACATGGGCCTTAAACATAACAGGCGAAATGTAGGTGTACTATTGGCTGTAGGTACACCTATGCCTAACCCATCGGGGATTTCGGGCGTGATGTTTTGTTATGTGTTTAGACTTATGGTATGGTTCCAGGCTTCAGTATCTATTTCTTAAATACATTACTTTATTTATCTTCTAAATAAGATAAATAGCCAACGTTTTTCATTATACCGCAAATATGTTTCTCAAATATTTGATATACAAACAATCTATGCAAACACGATTTTGATAAAACTTTTACTCAACTATTTACTTAGAATTGTAAACACACGTGTTGATCTATGTATTTTAGGTCCAAACTAATACCAGATTAAGGTATTAAAGCTGGGTTGAGCTAAAATATTAATAATGCCGATATATTATGTATCTGTCACGAATTAATCCTTATACGGGACTATCACAGAGTTGGGTATTGGCTAAGTCCCATTTTAGATAGCACCCTTACCGCCTAGAAGGATTTTTAGATCCCCTTTAGATCTTCTAATATTTCGTCCCCTTTAATCGTGTTTTGGCAGTGAGATTTTGCAATGACGCAGAATTTGCATGTTTATCTACAGCACCTGAGGTTTAGACAGAGTGACATTCTATTTGCAAAAACTATGATAGATAAGTCAAAGATATGTAGAACTAGCTAAAGCCCTCGGCTTCGCCCGCTTGGAGTTTGGGAATTGCCTACGGTCTCGTACTTTTGGGATAAAAAATAGTCTATTAGCTTTTCTAGACTATAATCTATCTCTGTGCCAAATTTCATTCAGATCGGTTCAGCGGTTCTGGAATGATTGAACAACAAACATCATATATCGGAACTTTGGCTTTTATATAGTAGGTAGTAAGATTGACATTAGCTTGAGAAAAGCTTACGCCAATCCCTTTGAAAGTCGCTGTAGAAATACAAAACGCTTTGAAAACGATTGCCTTTTGTTTAGGCCGTCTTTAGAGGAAAATATGGTCCAACAAATCACAAAACGTGACATAGATCTCAACGTTGTGAAGAACAAATCCTTGCACTGATTTTAAAACTGTTGTAGTACATAAACCTTTTTGTCTGATGTTAAGCCAAGAGTTTTAGCTTCGCCTGTACCAATAACTTACCAGATTTATCGAGCAGAACTTCACACGTGAAAATTGGTTTTACACGTGGAGCCAAACAACTGTGTACGTTTTTCTAAACGACACGACATCTCAACATCTATATTCATCGATATTGCTGAAAGCAAATCGTAATTTTAAGTTTATCAAGCAATAAACTTTTACTAAAATGTATACCTTAACAGTTCTGGTCCATTAAATTTTCAGTTGCTCAAAATATTTTGTAAAATCCAGCTTTAAAGCGCAGGCCAAACACACAGAGCGAGCGAGTGAGCTGGTGGGCGAAGCGAGGTGAGGGAAACTATAATAAACTAAGCAAAACTTTGGCGAGCTAAACTATGTGGGTTCGCACCGAAAACTGCGGACGGATGGGCGAGCGAGGGGGCGGGGGAGCGAGCGGGCGGGCGCACTGGGCGAGGCGTGCGAGCTGAAGGAATAGCATCGCTGGCATCGTCGGATATTTCGGTCGCATTGTTTGTATCGCTGACGTAGCTTAGCTCTGTAGTTCGCGGTGTGAACCAAAGTATGAAAAGAGGTGAAACGGTGCTCGCTCGCTAGCTAGCGGTGTGATATCCGCTTTATTCGTACAGACACATTCGTAAATGGATTTCTAACATTATTTTGTAGCAATCATACATTTTATAGGCCTGTATCCACATTAAGTGCCCTGTGCACGAGTTAACGATTATTTGTTCGGAAACCACGGCGCCTGTTCCGGTTTTTATTCACGGGCTTGCCTATAAAGTGGACATGGGGAAATCCGGTCAGTCATTTCGAATCGGCGCGCGTTGGTGCTTAGCTTGGAATATGCAAATGGCTGCTATTCTCGCTTTGGTGAGTCATAATCTGGGGTAATCTCTTTATTGATTTGTTTGTATTTTTGGAACTTGAGAGCCTAAACTGTGTATAATATGTAGAGTACCTATTTCCGTCCGTTTTATTATATTCTACTTGGTAGATACCTTCTTAGGTACTACATAAAGTGTCATGTGTTACAGTAATTTATGCATATTTGCATTAAACATTTTTGCTTTTTTATACACACATTGTACTTAAAACAGGACATTAGTATTATTTATTATTATTACTTATTTCCTAAGTTTCTTCCACCAGACTGATCTTTGAACTCTTTTTTTTTCGGATGGGAAATCATCAAATGACCCCTCTGGGCTGAGCAGGAGGGAGTGTCAGACTTTTACTGACTAAAGCCCATCCATGTTCCTTTTTGGCCCTTTGTGTTCCGGGGTCACAGTATCTCTTTCGAACAGTCTCGCAGCCCCGGAGATCTTTGAACCCTTCGTAAACATTTTCAGCGATGTACAACTGCAGATCGCATAAGGTGTGTCGTATCTCTGTCTGATTATGACTTTACATAAATTAGTTCAGGTAGCTAGGTAGCATGTTGGGCTATAGGTATGGGTAGGTAGGTACCTACCCATACCTATAGCCCAACATGGCTCTTAGAAGTACCAAAGTGACCTATTTCTCTCGGATGACCCCTATAAATTGCTCGGCCGATAGGGCACAGATAATATCTAACGTGAACTAATGAGTTTGGCATCTTAAGTCACGTCGCAGCATCTATTCAAATTACTACTCATTCGGCGAATAATTAAAGGGGTTTTTATCAGTTTTAATTTGATTTTTAATCTATCAATTCAACAAAATTTAAATGATTGGTTTTATAAAATTTGCTTAAAAAAAAACGAGGTGATTTATTTCTTTAAAGGTAAATACTCTCGGTCTCGTCTTTTCAAAAAATGATATAAGATGAATTTTGTTATGCTTACTCGAGCGGAAAAATATGAAACAAAACATGAAAATTGCTGTTCTCACGGTTGAATAAACAAAAAATTGCTTTGACGAGTAAAGAAAGATTTCGGTAATAAGACAACGATATTATTGATGAAAAAGCTTGAAAATTAAGCGAAACTTGAGCTCAACAATTATGTCAATGGCTATTAGATTTAATGATTTTCATTGGATAAGAATAAAAGTTGAAAATGTATTTTAATTAACGTACACCAAAATTTAGTTTAAGAGGGGTTGGATAATAATGTGAACTAAGGGAGGTAGGTACAGGGTTAGAAAACCGCACTAATAAAAAAAGAGTAGGTACAAAAGATGGAGGTTTTATATACAGAATCTGTATATGATTAATTGAGCGTGTTTCTAAGTCTGGCATACACTTAGAAACACGCTCAATTAATCAGATGTGTGAACGTGGAGGAGGCAAAAGGAGTATGTGAGGATTTCTAGTTCGAGATTTCGAGTTCTATGGTTTCTGCCTACCACCATGGGAAAAAAGCGTGAGTTTATGTATGTGTATGTTTGTTTACAGAATACATGGAATGAGGCAGGAAAGTATGTAGGGACTTATTCTTATACGATGACTCAGTGGGCCAAAGATGTGTGTTTCCATCCAAAAAGAGAGTCCAAATGACATACAGATTTAGCATAGTAGATTTGTGAAAATATACATTGCCGTTTGCAAGTTCTTTTATTGACGAACAATAACTGAAATAATATCATTCGATCCTTCGTCACACAACTCAAACATGCGGCATGTGACCGCATGTTTGAGTTGTTGGTTATTTTTTCATGGTTTAAGTGATGCTTGACAATCCAAGTCATCATAGCATCACTTAAACCATGAAAAAATAACCTGTCTACATATTAACTATTTTTCGTTTCCGAAAAGCAATATCCGGTACCACCGGATGTTTGGCTTAGCTTTTCCAATTTCCTTTGGAATAGGCGTTGGAAGTTTCAAATTTAACGCGGCACACTGCTTAAGTCCTATATCCGAAAATTGGACGCTGCGTTGAATCGGATTGAGCTATTTTCAAAATAAATCTACTGTGAAACAAACTGTGAAAAATTTTGTTCTCGAAGTAGTGAAAAGTTTTGAAGAAATTCCGAAATGGACAAATAAGTTGTCAGTTTCTATTGCCTACATTAAGATACAAAGAACAAAACACATCTCAGTAATCATGTGATGAATGAGATGTGTGTGAGAGGCACTTTCTCTAACGAATAAGACATGTGTGTGAGTTTGTGTAAGCCTAGAATATTTCCAAGTTTTACTGACAAATCTTCTATAACACTGTTAAAAAATGCCAATGTTGGTATCTCGAGTCGTTCATCAACTCGTCCCACAAGCCTACGGCCCATTTGGGACGAGTTGATGAAAACCAAAATACGTAATATTTTCGTTCTGCAACTCGTCCCACGTATGAAAAAGGTATAATCAGTAGTAAAAGTGTTAGTGTAGAAAAATTATTGCCTATAAATAAATATTAATCATCACAACATTGTCTAGATGCTAGTTAAGGGGGGTTTGTAACCTTACGAAAAGCACTAGGCGGGCATGAATTCAAGAAGGTATTATTTTATTGCATTCCACCTTGAGCTTGGTAACAGGACACTTGCGCGAAAGACATTTGCACGAAGGACACTTGCGCGAACGCACTTGCGCTAAAAGACATAATAATGTGCGCGAATGGACACTTGGGCGACTGGACTTTTGATAGTCACTAGTGTTTACTCGTTGATAACTAAAATGAGGTCAAAATGAAAATCCAAGATGGCGCCGGCGAAAATTTTCGGATTTTCCACTATGGGTGTCGTTTCCATGGTTTTTGGAGTTGCTGGTAACGAAAATGAGGTCAAAATGAAAATCCAAGATGGCGCCGACGAAAATTTTCGGATTTTCTATCATGGGTGTAAATCGATATTAATATAAATCAATTGTATGATCTTTTCAATAGTTCACACGGAATTCAATAAAACTTTTGAAAAGAAGACAAAAAGTATTTGCCCTAAATTCATATTTAGTGATTGGGCAACTAAAGGTATCAAAAAAAAACAAAATCAAAAACCTGTTTTTTTTGTCGTCTAGGTCAAACTCTGGAACTGTGCTCCTAATGAGTCGAAACATAATTTCATAATATGTATTTTTTTATATGGGAGCAGGCAGTACACTACAGGCACGATACTGTTACTTTCGTCCGAACTGCCTGCGTCCACGTGTATTGTGTAAAAATAACAGTAATATAATTTCAAAAATTTTGCTCGGCGCCATCTTGGATTTTCATTTTGACCTCATTATCGTGATCAGTGACACAAAAAACCATGGAAACAGAGGAATTACCTTCTTTCATTTATGTTAGCCTAGTATTTTTTCTAAGGTACCTTATAAATTTGTTTGAATTAAAAAAAAAAAAAAATATTGTCATAATCTTGTCTTCATAACTGTACCAAACGTTAATTAAGTTTAAAGTTCCACACAAAAAGAAACGTGGGACGAGTTGCAGAACGAAAATATTATTTATTTTGATTTTCATCAACTCGTCTCAAATGGGCCATAGGCTTGTGGGACGAGTTGATAAACGACTCGGTATCTCAAGTTAAATAAAACGTCATCATCTGCCTCAAATTAAGTAAGCGGCCAGACTGGTAGCGCGGTGCGGTGAGCGGCGCGGTATCGGAGATCCCCGCTCCCGCCAGGGTTACCAACTTAGGGGTTTTCCCTCCAAATTTAGGGGTAAATAAGAGGGATGAGATTTTTTTTGGGGCGTTCTAATTTTAGGGGGATTTTTATTTTTATTTTTATTTATAATTGTAACCGTAGGTGCGGGCCTGTAGACGGGGAGCTATGGGATAGCTCGCCGTCTGTCGGTCTTATGACGACAAGCCGTGTCGACCGTGCGTTCGTGTTCTACGCGCGCCTCAAAAAGATGTCAGCAAGAGGGTAGGGATCCGCAAGGGCCGATGCCTGCCAGGGCTGCGGGTTGTTCGAAATAGTTACCACGGCCCTAGAACACAAACGGCAAAGAAGGAACACGGTTGGGTTTTAAATCAGTAAAAGCCAGAGCGAGAGGGGTCATTTGATGATGTACCATCCGAAAAAAGGGGAATTTTCAAGTAATTGTGGGAATTTTGACTTAGCTTGAGGGGTAAATATTTTTAGGAGTTGGTAACCCTGGCTCCCGCACTTGCCGCCCGCGCCCTCACTGCGGCCACTTGTATGAACGAGCTATGGCTTGAGCTGCCCGCGCGCGATTCGCGTGCGGCCCGCACCAACTAGCCCGCACCACAGCCCGCACCCGCGTGCCCACTATGGACACTCCAATGAAGTTCATATGTTTGAGCTCGTCGCACCGCACTCGCATTTGCAGTCTGGCCGAGCACTTACAACTACATAAATGTTGGGGTCGGCTTTCAGTCTAAGCTGAGAAACAATAGTTAAATAAAAACGTTAAACGTCAAAATACACCAACGCCACTATTCATGCAAAATTAATATTATTTTTGTTGTGGCAACATTCATTTATCATTTTGACGCTCAAATCCCTATTTAATATCAATTATAGACATAATAAATGATAAACACAGGCTGCAAATCCAAAAGGTTGTAAATTTACACTATAAAAAAAGCATAGTAATACCTTTTATAACTGTCTTACAAACGGTGCAATATATTATAATGGAAAGAAATATCCCGCCGCGGATTCACGTAATGCTCTATAAAATCTAACGATTCTCTGATAATATAGAAACAGTAAGTTTAATATAACCTGATAGCTTTCTACTGAGAAGTATGAATACTGTTTTATAAAGCTGTAATGGACGATAAAGCTCTCTTTTATAGACACCCATATTGTTTCAGCTTATTGAAGTTATTTATGAACATAATCCAGATCAATGCAACTTTTTTATGGATTTATTATTTTTATAGATGTAAAAAACATCCATTCTCAGCCTAGCCTTTTTCCAACTATGTTGGGGTCGGCTTTCAGTCTAACCGTATGCAGCTGAATACCAGTATTTTACATGGAGCGCTATCTGACTCCCCCAACCCAGTTAGTAGTGAGTATCACGATATCACAGACTTTTTGGGCCACTGACTACCTATAACGACTATCAAAGATCTACAAATGACAGCCGGGGCCAGCAGCTTAACGTGCTTTCCGAGGCATGGAGGAAACTCGGTAGGTAAGGGTGGTCAACCATCTACAGACCAACCTAGGCAAGCACGGTTTCACCTAAAGATCGACCCGAGCGGCAGTTATTATTTAGCCACGAGAATCCTCCACGTAATAAATATGTCATCAATATAATTTATTTAAAGTTTTATGGGTGGCAAAGAAGCTATCTTGTAGTCTATCCTGACATGGACATGTAATGAAGAGGTATGAAATGTATGTTACTAAAAAAGTGATGGATATTAATGTCGATGCATGGAGAGGGAGAGGGAGGCCGAAGAAAAGATGAATGCATTGTGTGAGGAATGAGATGAAAGAGAAAGGAGTGAATGATGCCGTGACGTCTGACAGGGGGGAATGGAAGAAGAACACGTGTTGCGCCGACACCAAATAGAATACAGAGACAAGGGCTGGAAAATGATCTAGCTCGCCGTCCGTCCGTCTCATGACGACAGGCCGTGTCGACGGCGCGTTCATATTCCACGCGCGCCTTAAAGAGCGTCAGCAAAAAGGAAGGGGTCCGCAAGGGCCGTTGCCTGTCGGGGATGCGGGACTGTTCGAAAGAGATACCGTGGCCCCGGAATACAAACGGCGATGAAGGAACATGGATGGGTTTTAGTCAGTAAAAGTCTGACACTCCCTCCTGCTCCGCCCAGAGCGGGAGGAGTCATTTGATGATTTCCCATCCGAAAAAAAAAGGGTGGAAAATGACGATGGGTGGCAAAGAAGCAATCTGGCTCATCTGATAGTAGTAGTAGTATACATAGTACCAAGTGGCGGTGGTGGTACTTTACTTGAAAATTCCGAGAAAAGTGGTAATACTACCTTTACTTTGATCAAAGTTAGGAAGTTATACGAAGCGGATTATGACAAATTACTTTCCGAATCGGCAGTCAAAGCAAGCGTCTGCAAATAGGCGTAGAAAACATAAACGGAATGAACAGCCTACGCAGTAGGCATATCTATTGAAAGTTTATCCATTAAAATCCCATTAAACTAAGTTTATCCAATTTCATCAAGGGATTATTAACCATTAAAGCAGTTTAAATATTCGATAATGGATAATTATGAACTAAGCAAAAATTTAATATTTAAACGCTGAGTTTTCTGGCGAGTTGCTGACCTAGGTTTGAAAATTAGTACATTACTGCAGTGGCCAGCAACAGAGGCATTGATGGACGAACGTAAAAATGTGGGCCAAGGCGAAGCCGAGGCACACATACGTAAGTCCATCAATGTCTAGTTGTGGCCAAGGCTTGTATAGTACTTTTCTCAAATAATGCGAGGAAATTAATACTTTTCAAAATCAATGATGCACACTAACAACAATATTTTTTAACGCTTTCTATTTGCAAGCCAATTCGAAATTAAAAAAAAACCTTTGATAAGTTACCTCCTTGTTTGCCATGTTTCAGATAGAAAGATCGTTCCATTTTTAAATAACACGACAGATATGATATTTAATTTATTTGGCCCTCTAAACACGACAGATATGAATTTTCATACAACTTTTGCCGGCCGCTGGTCGCATGTATCTGGCCAGTACAGCAATTTCGATTTATCTCGAAGAAGGTTGTCAAAATAATGCTCAAATTTCCAATCAAGTTTAAGAAAAATATATTATGTAAAACAGCTCTTTAATTTCAGGCAATTTTATTACAGTAATTTGAAAATGAAATAGATTGACTAGAACAAGACTATACACACAAATAACTAAATATTCGCTGATTTAGAAGCCCGATCAATTTAAAAAATAAAGTTTATCTAAATGTTCTTGACCCGTTAATACGATAGTTTCAATAAAATCGCTAAAAAGGGCCAGACAAACCAATCAAAAAGATGCAGCGATGGTCGCCTCACAAAGGAACTTTCATAAAAAAAATAAACATAATTTCAATGAGTAGAGAGTTATTTGGAAGTTTACGTATATTTTAGACAAGCCTACCGTATTATTGATAGCGAACTAGTAGGTCAGTGTGTATACTGAAACACTACATCGTAAATTGGCACTTAGACTGTATTATCAAGGATTATGTGAGACATTAGGTAATTGATGAATCTTAGGACATGTTCAGACGAACGGAACGTGCGGTGTCGACGCTGGATGCAATGTCGTTACAGGACAGGTACATGAATACATCGTAATGACGCATCTCGCTCATAGTAAAGACGTAGATGTATACGACTGATTTCACTGATAAAAATTAACACGATCTGTCAGATCCAATTTTCTAAAATAATCTTGACACTGACATCCCTTGAACGTGGTTAGATGTCCTGATCGCGTTCAGTTTATTTAGTGAAATCCGCTCTAAAGAATTCGAAGTAGTTCAAATTAGTTGCTTATTTGTTGTCTCTACACTCTACACTACTAAAATTATACACCACCATAGGAATACAAAACCGGTAAGACTAGAAGCCGACCACAACATAGTTGGGAAAACGCTAGGCAGAACTTCTTTGACAAAACCGCGACGTGTGTATATTGTGTTTTATTTTTGTGTTTACTAGAAAAATCGAAATAAAACAGTATATTATAATGCTAGAAATTGATATACGTAACCGTTTTATCCACAGTTGAATTCACACACCTGTGCCCCATCAACTCACATTCTTGCCAAAATCGGCAAACGAATTTTCAATTGATTTCCAACCACGAGTAAAAGTCCAATATCCCGTGGAAAGTCATACGATGCTCGTCGCATTTGGGATTTCCTTTGAGTATGCTCGAGTTACCCGCATGTTCGAAACTCGTAGTTCCTTTTGCTCGGTCAAAGTGAGTAATGCCATTGTTGTCAATTGCATCGGTTAGTTTACACGTCTGGTAATTATTTATTATTTATTTTATTTTTGGTAAGAAAAGTACCGCTAAATGGTAAAGTGAAAAAAAAAAATATCTCTACCCTGTAGTATAAATGTGGTGCTGCCCCACAAACGATGGGGCACTTGATATTGTTGTCACTGAAATGAATTGATGCCAAATAATTTAACATTGACCTTATACCGAAAACAACACAGGAACACAAAAAAAAATGTATTTACCAAAGGTGCACAATTCTGTTCTTTTTCAAATGAAAATTGCAGCATAATTAGCCTTTAATTTCACAATCAATAAGCATTTTCGTGACTCTTTGTGTTTCATTGATTCGACGAGCAAAGAGTCGGCCAAATGTTTCCAATTTCCTTTTAGCAGTCTTATCACAGTAAAAAATGCAAGACATTCAAATTATTCTCGTTTCCATACAACTTGTTTTACTTTACTTATAGTGAAATAAATATTTTCATTTTGATTTTAAATGTTTTTTTGTTTAAATTAAAGGAAAATAGTAACTAAAACAAACTATAATTTGTTTACCTTTGTCTTTCATTTAGTCTGACAACCAGTCTCACCAAGGGGTATCGTAATACTCACTACAAACTGGGTTGGGGGAGTCAGATAGCACTCCATGTAAAATACTAGTATTCAGCTGCATCTGATTAAACTGGAAGCAGACCCCAACATTGTATTTAAAAAAAGCTGTTATTTTGTCTTTTAAATTAAAGTCAATATGAGTAAAGTTCCACAAAATAGTAACTAAAAGATTTTTTTTCTGTTATATAAATGCAAACAGTACAAAAACACATTGACATTTGAGATGAACAGCAATTCTAAAACATGTATTCGTTTGGAATACGAACAGGTACAGCAATATTTTGAATCAAAGCCTCTTTAACAAAAAAATGCAATGTTAAAATCACTTCACAATTTATATTTGATGCCTAAAATTCGGTCGAACTATTGTTTATATAATTCAATTGTTTGACGGAAATACGTGGTCTGCATAACTTTATTGTTTAGGTACGTTGCTTGGACAATATTGTTTATCAAATCATAGGAAGGTATAGCAGAAATGTGCTATTTAAATTGAATAAGCGTTTAGTGTTTCGTGTAAGCGGACCATTGTTCCAAGAACTATGATTGTCTCCGTTCCTGATTTCAAATAATTAATAACGAATGTTATTGATGTGTCATGTTCTATGCATGTGAATTCAGGAAATGTACCTATAGTTCAAAAGGTATTTTTCATGATGTTTTCATTACCTGGTAGTTTTGCTCATGTAATTCTCTGGTTGCTATCTTTTTAAAACAGTAGTGTTTTGTTTAGTACCTATACAGGTTGTTTGGAATATAGACCACAAAAATGTAATTTATAGGGGTAAGGACCTACCTAGTATTCAACTACACTTGTTTTTGTTTTTAACTTAAAGAGTAGCCTTCAAAAAGTTTCGGTCGGTCCTTCTACGAAACAGCCTGTATTCAGGTTTAAAATCTAGGCCCGTGATTGTAACCACGGGCCTCGTCAGACTATAGTCTGACGATCCATTTTCACATCGATAAGCAACCCCGCAAATTGGAATCCATTCATGAAAACCGGCAGTAAAAAAAAATTATCACGCGTATTTGCGTATGAAAATGAAATCACACAGATTGATATCAAGACTGAAATAACACAGTGTACGAAGGCTCATCAAAAACTGTTTGAATAATGTAGTACGTCCTATGGGTGTCAAAGCTGAATCATCAGGCGTAAAATGTATTAAAATATATGCAGTGACAACGTTCAGATTATACGCTTTTGAATATTTAAAACACAAGTGCAGGAAAGATCTCATTTCTAAACGTCCGAATTATTTCTTAGTTAAATAAAACGAACGGACTCTCAATTATTACTTGATAAAGTTGCGAAGAGATTTGGAAAGTTTGGTGTAAAATTCAAATCTTTGCTTTGAGATTATTGCTATTAGTTTAATGGCTAACGGTCTATTAAAATGGAAATAACTTAATTACTGTACAAAACTTTATAAAGACCATCGTTTGTTTTTCTCTCACAATAAGTAATCAAATTCTAGTAAAATGACACGTGGACGTTCCATGATAGAAAAGAAAAAGAACGACGCAAAAAATACTGATTTCATATTCAAGTGGAATAGGCCAAAACCTTTAAATGGAAGAGAAATAAAACACTACTCATCCATACTGATATCTGACCTCGTGGCTAAATAATAACAGCCGCTCGGGTCGATCTTTAGGTCAAGCCGTGCTTGCCTAGGTTGGTCTGTGGATGGATGACCATGACCACCCTTACATACCGAGTTCCCTTCGTGCCTCGGAAAGCACGTTAAGCTGTTGGTCCCGGCTGTCATTAGTAGATCTTTGACAGTCGTTACAGGTAGTCAGTGGCCCAAAAAGTCTGACAACCAGTCTCACCAAGGGGTATCGTACTACCCAGTACTAACTGGGTTGTGGAGGTTAGATAGGCAGCTGCTCCATGTAAAATACTGGTTCTTAAAGGCTAGGCAGATGATGATGATCCATACTGATATTCTTAATGCGAAAGTAACTCTGTCTGCCTTAACTACCTCGTTGGTCAAGTGGTCGCAAGCTCGACTGCTGAGCAAGAAGTTCTGGCTTCGCTTCCCAGGTCGGGCAAAGTGCTATTGGGTATTTTCCATCAGAAATTTCTCAGTAGCAGCCACGGAGCCTAGATTTGTGCCCGGTTGATGGCAATAGCCTCGCCTCCCATTACATGGGACTTAAAACATAACTGGCGAAATGTGGGTATAGGTACTACCAGGTACACCACATTCTAACCTTTTGGAGATTACAAGCGTGATGTTATGTTTTCTAACTCTGTCTTTTTGGAGCCAAATAACGCCACAATACCAATAAAAAAATTGATGAAATCCAGTACAGATAATCAGATAATGACCCTACCTGTGGGTGCGGACAGCAGTATAGATGAACTGTTAGTAGTACGTTCCAATATATATGTAATTTCTGACCAAGACGCGAGCGAGACCGCTGACAAAACCTAGTTAACTGTGGACGTAGTTAAATTATAACGACATACGTGTAGGGACCTTGTGCCCGAAAGTCTGACAACCAGCCTTACTAAGGGGTATCGTATTACCCAGGAAAAAGTTGTTCTGCAACCTAACGTGCGCCAAATGTTGCCTAGTGGATACAATATCAATATCTACTGGATTTTATGGCGCAGGTGGTGCCGGCGGTAGATGCTGGTGGGCAGGTCGATGCTGCTTATTTTGATTTTAAAAAAGCTTTCGACACCGTCGACAATGACATCCTACTAACGAAGCTCGCAGAAATCGGCTGTACACCACATCTATTGTGCTTCTTCGCCAGTTATATGCAGGATAGACAGCAGTACGTTGATTATAATGGGTGTGTATCCGATCCGTATTACACCTGGTCCGGTGTGAGCCAAGGCAGCAATTTAGGGCCTCTCGGATTCATCATAATGATAAACGATTTGCCGAAAGTTGTCAAGCATGGCTCTTGTTTATTATTTGCGGATGACCTTAAGTTGCTGCTCGAGGTTAATAATGAATCCGACTGCGAACGATTGCAGGATGATATAGATAGGATAGTCGAATGGAGTCAGCACAACAAGCTTTTCTTCAACGTGCTAAAGTGCTCGGTGATGAGTTTTACGCGCGCGCGTGCTCCTCTGGTACACGAGTACGTAGTGGGTGCCGCGCCTATGCAACGTGTCTCCGAGGTGCGGGATTTGGGGGTCACTGTCACTCCTGAACTCTCATTTCGCGACCATATTACGAGGATATGTAAAAGAGCGTTTAGAAACCTGGGATTTGTTCTGAGGCAGACACGACACTTTACTAACATCGCTTCAGTAAGAGTCCTATATGACGCACTAGTAAGGAGTCATTTGGAACATAGTGCTGTCATATGGGCTCCTCATGAGGCCAAGTACGTGGTAATGCTGGAACGCGTACAGAACAAGTTCACACGCCACTTATACAGGAAGCTATATGGGGTATATCCGTTTTACCCGTTAATGTACCCCACTCTGTTTGTGCTAGGCATGGTCGGGTACAACCAACTGAGGGTGCGACGGGAATTCACGCTTGTTTCGTATTTAGTTAGGTTACTTCGTGGCATTGAGCATAACCCAGGAGTGCTGCAGCGCCTGAGTTTATGTGTACCGGACCGCTATGTGTGGAGGCGGCGTCGCCCGCCGCTGCTGGCCGTGCCGGTTGCCAGGACCAACCTCCTCGCTAAAACACCGTTGACCCGCGCAATTAGGGTTATTAACGATCTTCACGTCAAGATCGATGTATTTACATGTTATTTGAGTGAATTCGCTAAAATACTCTTGTTTATTTTATGTTATAATGTAGACTAAATGTTGTTGTTTTATTGTTTAAATATAGTGTTTTTTTTTTTTTTTTTTTAGTTAGGTAGCGATGTACAGAAGCTATGATTATATATTATTACTTAGATGTTAAGATTTGTAACTAGTGCTAATTCTTTTTCTTTTTAGTTTTACCATAGTTTTTATATTGTAAATAGTAAATTTAATTTTGAGACCGAGCTATCGCATTAGGAACATTCCTGTAATGATAGTTGTAAGGGAGATTTGAATAAATAAATTGAAATTGAAATTGAAATATTGGGTTGTGGAGGTCAGATAGCTCCATGTAAAATAGCATGTATTTAGCTGTATCTGGCTAACCTGGAAGCCGACCGCAACATAGTGGGGTCGGCTCCCAGTCGTAAGTCGCTAGGCAGATGATACGTGTAGGATCCTATTCACTTAGATAAGTAAGACAAGGTATTCTGAAAGGATCGGATGTGTGTTGAGTAAATGCAGTGTTTTAGTGTAATAAATAAAAGGCGTTTAGACGAACTTGAATAATTATTGAAAATAATCCTATTTTTTACGCTCGCCTTGGCTGTCTTAACAGTTCTTGTTCTAATTTCAAACTTATGGTTTATTTCCTTTTTCTTTACAAAGTGCCAGAGTTAATTCCGAAATGGCCACAAAGGTTAAGGTCTCTGTAAATCCATGAACATAATCTTTCCCAAAGAGGTTTGGGTCGCGTTCCAATCTAACCACACATGCGTGTGACTAAATACCTAATTCTATACGGCTAAACCAGCATAACTTTGTGCCTAGATGTTATATTTACTTAGGAATGGATCCCTCTCTTTAAATAACCATCTGTTAATCCTTCAGAGGACTTCTACTACAGTCCTTCCATACTTAGCTTCTGGCAACAGTAACCCAACGAGAACCTTATTTTAATGAGAATAAACATCAATGTTGTTTGACAGACTTGTCAGTGGCAGCAATCGAAAAGCACCTTTATACTAAAGAAAATAAAGATTATTGTAATTTGGACATTAATGCCAAAGCAGAAGCAAACTAGCTGTAACAGAATAATAACATCTTGGAATTCTCATTTTCTTGACCTTGACCAAAACGGCTGAATGAGACATATTATTCCCACATTTCTTCATACAAATTACTAAAACCGAAAATACTTTTGTAATTACATCAAATACTAACAAGTTTTTGCCATTAAAGTTAAACATTATATTGTAACGTGTGTCAGTGAGTTTGTTGAAAGCAACAGAATATTTATAGAAAATCTTTTGATGATGACATGGTAGAATGGGGTTTCAAGATACTTGAATAGCTTTTAAAAAGATAAATAATTATACATTTACAGTATAATAATATGTAGTATATAGATATTGTTACTTTTATTCATAACTATTTCAAATGATTTTTTCATACATCACGCCCGTATTCCATGTAGGGATAGGGATTGTACTTATCAGTACACCCACTCACATTTCGCCACTTATGACCCGACCCGAACGACGACGACCCGAATGGCGCAGCGGTAGTGAGGCTGCCTTACGTTCTTGGGGTCCCGGGTTCGAATCCCGGTAGAAGCAAATGTTTGTGTGATGAGCATGGCCATTTGTTTCCGAGTCATGGATGTTTATATGTATAATAAGTATGTATTTACGAACAAAAAGTATCTGTGTAGTATATCAACTTTCTGGTGTCCACGACACAAACCTCGTTGCTTAGTGTGGCACTAGATGGCGCTGTGTGCAATGTCCAGCAATATTTATTTATTTTACTTATGTTTTAAGTCCCATGTAAGAGGGGGCAACCTATTGCCATCAACCGGTAACAAATCCAGACCCCGTGGCTGCTACTCCAAAAATCCTGATGGGAAGACCCAATAACACTTTGCCCAACCTGGAACATGAGCCAAGGACCTCAGGCTTAGCAATCGTGCTTGCGACCGCTAAACCAACGAAGCAGTGGAGAAAGTGATTTCCAATTGAAAACTTAACGTCACAAAAATTTCCAACACCTAATAATTTACCCCTTAAGTTTTACAAACTTCCAAATAAGAACAACTGCTACTAATATATTTTCTGGGGTGAAATTCAATTTGTTGATAGGCGTAACATTCATTGGAATTGAAACTTGAACCTTGAAGATTGAACTTTATTAATTACATTACGGAGGGAGGACTTAGTTCGAAAGTGGGGCCTAGTACTAGAAGGGATAAGTTGAGAAGAGAGGAAATAAACGTCACCACGAACGTGCTTAATGTAGACGATAGATTTATATCTATCGTCTACAATTATAATATAATTATAATTAATTATAAATTTATATGAAGGGAATTTTAGCCTAGCGTCGAGTTAATTGAATTCGTAGCATGAGAACTAGGAACAGACTAATCTGACGGTGTCAATGATATTGTACAGTCACTATCTTCATGCTTGGTCCATTTAATAAACTCATGGATTTTAGATCATTCTTCCCAAAACAACTTCTTACCACCGGCTGCTTCAGTATAATTTTCACGACTGACAATTTCCGTCAGTAAAATTCACAATGTTTTCAATTACAATTCAAATGAATAAATTGACACTAATAAAAAAAAAAACAATAAAAAAAAGCTAAAAAGCATACAGGCTTAAATGCAAGGCAATACTGCACTACCCATTCAATGCTAAATAACAATTTACGTAATGCTTGTGGAACACATGCATGTAAATCGTCAGATGGATTTAAAATTAAATGATATCTTTATATTTTAAGCAAAGTTTACGTAGTACCTTTCTGTTAACATTACGTATTTTACCGATCCTTAACACACTTCCTCCTGCCAACCGGAAATTTACCTGCTAACCCCAAGTAATCTCTAAGGTATTTAAACGAGGTTAAGGTGTTCAAAACGCCTTGACATAAATTCATGGGAGCGAATCTCGAAAACGTGCTACTGTTGCAAATGTATATATCACGGCAGGGAATGCCTAAAGGAACACTGTACCCAAATATTGGCGCCATCCGCCGCCATATTATCTCTCAGTTCTAATATCACATCGCCTTGCGATACGATTCTTCATTGTTGGTAGATAGGTAGGTAGTAGGTAGTTGAAATCACACACAACACTTGACTCAAACTCCAAACGTGTATTACTATTAAACCATTTGGTACAGGCACTAAACATTCTAGAGTTGAGCCGTCCGTTCGCATGTGGTTGATATGAAGAACGAACGAAGAAACTCCACACTCTTTTAAATCGTGTTATATTTCTCATTTACACAACTTAATATTGTTCACTTCAAAAACCACTCATAATAACATACTTTAATTGTTTTTCTCATCGTAAGCTAACGAGACACTTTGTTCGTTGCTCATGCGTCTGTCCAGAGTGAGCGGAAGTCCCCCACTCGGTACAGTTTACTCATTACATAATAAGTTCATTAAAACTTACAAACAGCTAGCAATAATATATAGATAATTCACAATTAATCATTTTAATAATTAAACAATACAAATGCAAAGGTTTTATCTAGTTAAAGCTAATTAGTCGCTTCATTACTTTTTACAACAATATTCGATCTTGCTTAGAACCATTTCCGGCAAATCAAAGGATTTAATACAAAGAACACCAAAGAAGTCTTCCACTAATAAATTGTTCTGTAAAATAATCTTGGTAATTTTTAGTTTGTAATTTAGTAAGAGAAACTGATTTAGTTGTAGTTTCAAATTATAAATTGAGCTATTGATCAAATCGTATTTGGCGCCATCTTCCACCTTAATGTGGAGTGTTGCCTCATAAACAAATGTTTAGTTTCAAATGGACAATCATGATAATTACAAATCCCAACTGTCGTAAATTACTCGCTTATCTTAATTTTAACTATGGATCTAGCTATAGACTTTTGTTTATTAAATTACTATTTGAAACCACGAACTATCTAAGTACTATTTAAGCCAATAGGTGGCGCTTAATTCATCTGTCAATTAATGTAATAATTGTAATATCAAGCAGAGATGGCAGGTTCATCAACATTAACATGGAATAGAATTATGAGTGTTATTATTTAGATTAATTCTTAACAGATAGAGCCTCTTGCGGCGACATTATATAATATGCAACCACAATACCTACTTTACTACCTCGTTATCCTCGTGGTCACAAGCGTGACTGCTGAACATGAGGTCCTGTTCTCGATTCCCAGGTGGGGCTCAGTAGCAGCCACACAGTCAGTATTTGTGCGTTTGATGGCTATAACTTCCATGTATATGGGATCACATGGGACTTAAACAAAACTAGCGAAATGTGGGTGTTCCTAATATGTATTAGGTACACCCCTGCCTAAGTCTTCGGGAATTACAGACATGTTCATGTGCTATGTTAATAGTACATTATGATATAAGTTAGTTTAGAAAAAATCTTTATTTAACATAAAAATATACAGAGCTGTAGAACTTAAAAATGAAGCAACAGTTACACCAATATTAATAACAAACACTTTTGCAGGCTAGGAGCACCTTTAAAGTATATAGTAGTCATGTTTATAATCTTATCACAACATGAGGCATTTATTAATTAAATATTTAACATTACTATAAAATTATTAAAAAAAATATTATTTTTATAAAATTGAGGGGGTTGCAGCAAAAACTTTACTACGCGTTTAGCGTAAGTGCGACCGGTGCAAACGGCCGCTCAGGTGATCGCGCGTGACCACCAGCGGCGCTACCGCGGCTCCCGCGCGCTTACCTGTATACGGTGAGAGCGGGGGAGCGCTGACACATCGTACGGGCCCAGCTACGACGACGCGTTATCAGTATTGTGTGCGAACAACACGTAGTGATGGGGAAGCTTGGTACCGTATCCTTCGATATGTCGCAAGTCTTTCAATTTAATTTGACCTATGTTAGCAATTAATGTATTTGGATGACATTTATTTTTGTTGTAGAATTTACGAGTTAATTTTAAAATGAATTTTGTAATGCTTGGTAACTTAATATTTATGTGTAGTGATTTAAGGTTAGTTTTAAAAGGAGTGTTATAGGCAATTTTAAGTGCTTTATTTTGAATTGTTTGTAACAGGTTATAATTAGATTGCTACTCCATACCGGACATGAGTAGGTGATGCAACGTCTAATTAGAGTGGTATATAACCTAAGTTTGGTGTTTGCGCTGAGCTTACTTTTGCGGTTAAGTATGGGATTGAGAGAACCGAGTGCTTGAGCTCCTTTAACGCGTAATTTATTAACATGTTTGGTCCAATTTAGCTTTTTATCCAAAGTACCTCCCAGATAGCGAACTTCTGTGGACCACGGAATCAATTGCCCAGCAATTTTTTATATTCTTTTTGGGTTGGTACGTTTGCGTGTGAAGAGTATAGCCTCAGTCTTGGATTCATACAACTTTAGCTTCCACTTGTTGAAATAAGATTGAAGTAGTTCAAGCGATAACTGAAGTCTACTTATGATAATGTCGATGTCATCATCGCTTGTGTACGATGCTGTATCGTCGGCAAAACAGGCCAGATGAGTACGGACCTGCATAGGAACGTCACTTACAAATAGGATGAAGAGGTAGGGACCGAGCACTGAGCCTTGAGGAACTCCTGCCGACACCGCCCGGGGCGAGGACCTGTCAGTACCAATATGGACCACAAACTTACGGTTATTGAGGTAAGATTGGATAAGTTTTACTAACTCAATTGGAATTCCGTAACTGATGAGCTTGTATAACAGGCCCTCGTGCCAGACGGTATCGAAGGCTTTTTCAATGTCCAGCAGGAACATACCGGTAGACTGCTTAAGGTTAAGGTGGTAGGAAATGTGTTCAGAGACTCGAGCCAATTGCTGTACTGTGGAGTGAGAGGAACAAAAACCAAACTGCTCGTTCATAATGAGCTGGTCGGAGCAACGTAGCAAGCGATAAAATATCATAACCTCAAACAGCTTACCTAAAACCGGAAGAAGGCTGATATACCTGTAACTAACTGGTAAGGAGGTGTCTTTTCCAGGTTTTTTAAGTGGAATAACCTTTGCAGTTTTCCACTTATTGGGAAAATATCCTAATTTTAGGTAGCCGTTGAAAATGTTTGTGATAAACACGACAGATTTTTGCGACAGATTTTTCAGCATAATGTTGTGTATACCGTCATCACCTGGAGCCTTCCTAGTCTTAAGTTTACGTATGACTTCCCAGACTTCAGTTGGCCGCACAGAACAGGTAAAGTTCATTTATAGCATGATCATTTAAATCACTTATGGCTGACTGAACGTCCTTGTCAACACTATCGCTCATCCAGCCACGAGTGAGATGAACATAAGTTCAGCTCGAAAGCATCTGCCAGTGCATCACATTGTTTGGGGATGTTTGTAGTGAAACTTCCCTCGGGTGTTTTAAGTGGAGGTATTGAGTCTGATCTGGGTTTTAATGACTTTGCCAGTCGCCAAATATCATTGCTAGGGTTGTCAACTTTTGAAAGTTTAGTATTCCATATTTTATCTTGATGTTTCGTTATAGCCAAATTAATCAATTGTTGCAGTTTGTTAAAAGCCTATACTACCTCAAATTAGCAACTCTTTATTTGATAGTTCAAACTTCGTTTGAAATACTGTTAGAATAAAGTTCTAATCAGCTTGCACTACAAAGTGGTTGTTACGTCAGTCACTGCGGGCCGAATAGTGCGAAATTCGTGGTTTTTTGCGATTTACAAAAAATCTATTGATTGGACTAAAAAAAGAAATAATATAAGACCTGCTTTATAGTTAGTTCAGTTAGTATAAAAAGTTTCGTTATCTAATTTGAAGTATTTTATGATTGCCAGCGGTTTATTGTTAAGTTTAGAGGTAACTTTGGGATTTTTTTCTATCGAGAAAATTTTATGGAATCGTGTTTTCGCCAAATATAAGACTTAACATTAATCCTCAACTTTACCTTATGTTTATTTCAAAATTAATGCTGCAGTATTTTAGGCGTAACGGAGGATCATGCTAAGCCATTTGAGGCTCTAGGCATAGGCCCTTAATAGCCGATCGTAACAGTCTTTTTTCCGCAAGTAAATCTTTTTGTTCTTTTCGACGAAGAAAATTTTTGTACTTGATCATTTTTGAGATGTAATTTGGTAGTTTTATGCAAGTGTTTACGTGTACCTTACTTGGGATAAATTTGTCTCTAGCATGTTAGCGACGATATGTAATTAATTATTTAAATATTTTAATGTCTAATTAGTTTGATTAATCTGTCTTTCATCTTGTTATTTTCTATCGTCATCGTGGTATTTTCTTTCATTCATCGTGGTATTTTCTGTCCTCATCGTGGTATTTTTGCCAGAACTAATAAGTAGATTCTATGTTAAAGTGTTATGCATTCCTCATCGTGATATTTTTCCCGAGCCAGTAGATTCTTTGTTAAATCGTTATTCATTCCTTATCATGGTATTTTTGCAGAGCTAGTAGATTCTATGTTAAAGTGTTTAGTCATGGTATTTTTCTAGTTAGTAAGTAGATTCTATGTTGAAGTGTTGTGCATTCCCCATGGTATTTTTCCCAAACTAGTAGATTCTATGTTAAAGTGTTTAGTCATGGTATTTTTCTAGAGTTAGTAAGTAGATTCTATGTTGAAGTGTTGTGCATTTCTCGTGGTATTTTTCTAGAGCTAGTAAGTATATTCTATGTTGAAGTGTTGTGCATTCCTCATGGTATTTTTCTAGAGCTATTAACTAGATTCTATGTTATGTTAAAGTATTATGCATATTTTAAGGTGTAAAATAAGGTTTTTAAGACTTTATAAATTAAGATAGAAACATAAGGAAATATTGTAAGGGGTGTTTTACCACAGAAAAACAGCATGTTAAATTTATCATACAAAAGCTACCTGCGCTCTGATTGGTCGATGGGTGGGTGATTAGTGCCGTGTGCAAAACTGAAGGGCTGTGATTGGTCAGAGCTGCCTATAAAAAAGGGGCATTTTCTGTGGTCAGGCATTCCAAACCCAGCAGTGTAAGAAGCAACATCAAGAAATAAATACAAGAAAACTCTGAAGAATAAGCGTTATTATTCGCTCCTACTGCGACCATCGTACACTCTCCAGTCGACATCCCGCCAGCGAGCCCGCTCCACAACAACACACAAAACAAGAGCGTCAACATTGGTCCTTCGAAAGCCGGATTGGGTTCAAGAAAACTGGGAAAATGCCTGCGAACACGAGATCAAGATCGTTGCAGTCGAAGGCTACAACTACGAGTGAAAGTAACGCAACCACGGATACTACGAGTACCGGTACGACGGATTGGAGTATGAATACGCCGAGTGAATCTACAAGTGCGACAACTACGAACACGGTGATTCCAAATCGATCGACACTTACAAGAAGATCGCCGCCTAGCAACATACATGGACGTCAGCAACCTGTACTTCATCCCAAGGACACTACTGGAGAGGAATCAACACCGGGGGAAGTGACTCGTACCACCCCCCCGACCTGCACTATCGAAGCGTCGATTCCCGTTAGCCAAGAAGAGAGTCATCCATCGCCGCAGATTCAAGAAAGAAGTGTCGCAGTGAAAACGCGTCTGTACAATGGAAGTACACCAACGTCCAGAGAAGAGAGTCTGCAGCGGCCTCACCCTAAGAAGACAACCCGCGATCTAGATACACATTCTGTTCGCTCGTCGCATAGGAAGAGAGCAGAAGCGCAAGCAAGAATGACAATAGCACTAAGGGAATTGGAACTAGCAGAAGCACGATCAAAAGTCGCTCAAGCTGAACTAGAGCTTCTTGCCGCAGATGAAGAAGAAGAAAGTGCTGGAGAAGAGCTGTACGAACAAACTCGAGAACCTGAGCAGTGGTTCATCCAATCCGGAGACAGACCTAAGGATCGGAGGCCGATTGAGACAGAAGAAAAGAAGAGCAACATCCAGGAGTTGGCTTCAGTCATACTTAAGTTATCCGAAAAGTCACGTGACAACGTTTCATCGAAGCATCTTGAACTCCCTCACTTCAACGGGTCCTGTGAAGAATGGTTAGCTTTCAAGAGATCATACGAAGATACGGCCGCTTCCTTCAGTAACAATCAGAACCTAGCGCGCCTTAGAATTGCAATCCAAGGAAAAGCTAGAGAAGCCGTTCAAAGCCTGCTGTTCACCGCTGAAGACCCTCGGATCCTCGGAGCAAAAGAAGGCAATAAGAAAACCCATACATACGGTACAAGAAGCGTCACAAGAAAAATATAAGAAGTCATGTCCGTTCTGTGAAGGAGAGCATTTCGCAATAGAATGCAAGAAGTTCAAAGAAGCTAACATAAATGATAAGTGGGATATGATCAAGAAGGCAAAGATATGCTTCAAGTGCCTTCGATTCAAACACTCTAGAATCAACTGTAAAGCTCCAGTGTGCAAGCAGTGCAAGAGATGGCATCATACCATCTTGCACTCCGACAAACCGCCAGTACCAGTAGAAAAAGAAACGAACAAAGAAGACCAGGGAAGCTCGTCCGAAGAGAAGGTCGCCTCAATCCACAACGCAAAAGGAGAAGATAAAGCATACCTGAAGATCATCCCAGTGGACCTTTTTGGTCCAAAAGGCCAAGTTCGCGTACTAGCATTGTTGGACGAGGGGTCAACAGTCACACTCTTAGACGCATCAGTTGCTGAGAAGATCGGAATCTAAGGGAAGCAAGAAAAACTCACAATTGAAACAGTCGGCGGGAAGGTGTTAAGAAAAGATAGTTCACAGAAGATCGAGTTCAAGATAAAAGGGGCTCATAGAAGAGAAAAAAGAACTATCGTTGCAAGAACCATCGACGACCTGAAACTGTCTGAACAACGTATAAATAAGGACACCGTGCAGAATTGTCAACATCTAAGGGCAATCGAAAGTCAACTCCTCTACGTCACCGAAAGGCCCAAGCTGCTGATAGGCCAAGACAACTGGGGACTGATAGTAACAAGAAGACTGAAGAAGGGCAAACCATCCGAACCTGTAGCCTCACTCACCAACCTAGGGTGGGTGCTACACGGATGCGAAACAGGGGCAACTGCCTTAGTAAACTTCATTCACTATGGCAGATCGACCACTGACGAAGAAAGCTTAGAAGAAATCGTCCGAGAACACTTTCAGTTGGAATCTCTTGGGATTCAAAATCGGTCACCAACCAATGACAGCGATAGAAGAGCACTAGAAACCCTCGAGAAAATTACGAAGAAACTGTCAAGCGGTCAATATGAAACAGGACTTCTGTGGAAGAAAGAAGATGAAACTTAAAACCCTACCTAACAACTACAATCAAGCAATCCGACGCCTGGTCAACATCGAAAAGAAATTGGATAAAGACCAAGAAGCTAAAGTGCACTACGAGATTCAGATCCAGAGTCTGATCGAAAAGGGATATGCAGAGAAAGCTCCGGAAACTGCAAACAAAGGAAGAGTATTCTACTTATCCCATTTCGCCGTTGTGCATCCAGTTAAGAAGAAGCTGAGAATAGTGTTCGACGCAGCTGCCACGTTTGAAGGGAAGAGCCTCAACGACGCCTTGCTCTCAGGCCCTGACCTATTGCAGTCACTATTTGGCGTGCTGCTTCGCTTCAGGGAAGGACCAGTGGCTGTCATGGCTGACATCCAAGATATGTTTCTTCGAGTCAAGGTCAGAGAAGATGACCGAGATAGTCTCAGGTTCCTGTGGCGTGGAAGCCGAAGATCAGGCAAGCCTGAAGAGTATAGAATGTCGTCAATCATCTTTGGAGCAGCGTCATCACCAGCAACAGCAATATATGTAATGAACAAGAACGCAGAGGAATTCAAGAAATCTCATCCCGAAGCAGTAAAGGCAATAAAGAGAAACCATTACATGGACGACAGAGCTTCGCGTCTACAGCGGAAGCAATGAAGATATCAAAAGAAGTTAAAGATATTCACGCAAGAGCAAACTTTCATCTGAAGGGTTGGGCCAGTAACAATTCGGGGGTACTGTCAGAAGTAGGAGACACCAATAAAGAAGATTCCCTGCAACTGACGAAGGAAGAGAAGACTCTGGGGCTGAGATGGCTGGTAAAAGAAGATACACTAGCCTTCAATGTTGGACTGCGCAACACGTCAAAAGACCTGCAAGATGGTAGAAGAACTCCAACGAAAAGAGAAGTCACGAGGGCAGTGATGTCTACCTTTGATCCCATGGGTTTTGCAACACCAGCCTTAATACAAGGAAAGAAGTTAATTCAAGACATTTGGCGAACGAAAATAGACTGGGACGAAGTAATTAACGAACCAAAAAAAGAAGCATGGATGAACTACTTACAAAAAGTATCGGCGTTAGCAAGATTGAAGATTCCAAGGTGCATCTCACCCCGCGGCAGGAAAGGACAGCTGCACACGTTTACTGACGCAAGTGAAGAAGCCTACGCAGCAGTAGTCTACTGGAGGACAGTCGAGCCTGGAGGAAAAGTCCATATCTCCATGATCGCCGGCAAAGCAAGAGTGACGCCAACGAAACCAGTATCAATCCCGAGTCTAGAGTTACAAGAAGCATTGCTTGGCAGCAGACTAGCTGCCACGGTCGAAGAAGAGTCGGAGCTCGAAATATCAAAGAAGATCTACTGGACCGACTCTAGCACAGTACTGCAGTGGATAAAGGCGGAACCAAGAAAGTTCACAACTTTTGTGGCCAACCGACTAGCAGAAATCGAGGAGAAGTCCAAGCCAGAAGACTGGAGATGGGTACCGACTAAAGAAAATCCAGCAGACGACGCCACGAGGGGAACTCCAATCGAATTCGGCCACAACGCCAGGTGGTTCAAAGGTCCGTCATTTCTCCGTCAACCAGAAGAAGAATGGCCGTTCCACGACTTCAAACCAGAGGGTATCATGCCAGAAGAGAAGAACAAGCAAAAGGTGATGGCGATAAAAGCTGCAGAAGACGTCTTTCTGGATCCAGAGAGGTTCACAAGCTGGGAGCGACTACTACGCACTACAGCCAGAGTGATTGCCTTTACATACCATTTATTGAAGGCCCGTAAAGCAACCACCACCGCCACGCGCCGGAAGGACGAGTCCTGGAAACCTCAAAGAAAAACCCAGAAGAAAGACACACGAAACTCAATTCAATCAGCCAACAAAAACAATAACAAGCGGCAGTACCTTCCCCTGGAAGAAGATCACTTAAAGAAGGCCGAAGAGTTATTAATGAAGATGAGCCAGAACGATAGTTTCGCATCAGATATAAAGAATTTGAAGTCAGAAAAACCCTTAGAAAGCGCAAGCCGGCTTAAGAAGATTGACGTTTATATAGGAGACGACGGAATTATCAAGCTAAGAAGCAGGACAATGAAATTCCACGACAAAAACGAAAGAAAGATGAATCCCATCATCCTAGATGGAAAACAGAAGATAACGCGTCTCATTATACAACATTACCACAAGTTCCTTCACGGAAACACTGCTACAGTAATGAACGAGATTCGACAAAAGTATTGGATCCTGGGCTTAAGAGCAACTCGGAAGGCAGTCGCACACAGCTGTCAATGGTGCAAGACAAAGAAGAGCTTACCAGAGATACCCCCGACGGGAGACTTACCGAGCGAGAGACTACAGCATCATCAGTTCCCATTCTCTTGCACGGCCGTAGACTACTTCGGGCCGCTGCAAGTCACTATCGGGAGAAGAACTGAGAAGCGCTGGGGGGTATTATTTACATGTCTCACCACCAGAGCCGTACATCTAGAGTTAGTGCCCTCTCTTAGTACTAGCTCGATGATTATGGCACTTCGACGGATGGCAGCCAGAAGAGGAACCCCAAAAACTATATTCAGCGATAACGGGACCAACTTTGTTGGAGCAAAAAAGGAGCTGGAAGAGGCCGCACAAGAGAAGGGCATCAAGTGGAAGTTTATCCCTCCAGGGACTCCAAACATGGGAGGCGCCTGGGAGAGACTTGTGCGAACAGTTAAGACGGCGTTGGCAGTGGTTCTCAATGAAAGAAACCCACCCGAAGAAGTGCTCCATACGCTGATAACCGAGGTCGAACACATCGTCAATTCCAGACCTCTCACCTCGGTCAGCATGGATCCAGAAGACGAAGAAGGTCTGACACCGAACCATTTCCTACTGGGGAGATCGTGTGGAGCAATGGCACCGGGAGAATTCAACGACACAGAGCTGATCGGGAAGGCGAATTGGAGAACCGCCCAAAGACTCGCAGACCACTTTTGGAAAAGATGGATCAAAGAGTACCTGCCACTCTTAATGCCGAGGAAACTTGAGGGCAAAGAAACCAAAGACCCGAGAGAAGGAGATATCGTGCTAATAGTGGACGCCACATTGCCACGAAATTCATGGCCTCGCGGAGAAGTTGTCAAGACATATCCTGGAACAGACGGAAGGACCAGAGCACTGGACGTGCGGACATCAGGAGGAATACTTCGTCGCCCAACTCGACGGATCATCGTGCTGGTTCCTGCGGCATCGTCGCCTCCAGAGGATGAAGTGCTGCGCACCGTGGGGGAGAATGTTAGCGACGATATGTAATTAATTATTTAAATATTTTAATGTCTAATTAGTTTGATTAATCTGTCTTTCATCGTGTTATTTTCTATCGTCATCGTGGTATTTTCTTTCATTCATCGTGGTATTTTCTGTCCTCATCGTGGTATTTTTGCCAGAACTAATAAGTAGATTCTATGTTAAAGTGTTATGCATTCCTCATCGTGGTATTTTTCCCGAGCCAGTAGATTCTTTGTTAAAGTGTTATTCATTCCTTATCATGGTATTTTTGCAGAGCTAGTAGATTCTATGTTAAAGTGTTTAGTCATGGTATTTTTCTAGTTAGTAAGTAGATTCTATGTTAAAGTGTTTAGTCATGGTATTTTTCTAGTTAGTAAGTAGATTCTATGTTGAAGTGTTGTGCATTCCCCATGGTATTTTTCCCAAACTAGTAGATTCTATGTTAAAGTGTTTAGTCATGGTATTTTTCTAGAGCTAGTAAGTATATTCTATGTTGAAGTGTTGTGCATTCCTCATGGTATTTTTCTAGAGCTATTAACTAGATTCTATGTTATGTTAAAGTATTATGCATATTTTAAGGTGTAAAATAAGGTTTTTAAGACTTTATAAATTAAGATAGAAACATAAGGAAATATTGTAAGGGGTGTTTTACCACAGAAAAACAGCATGTTAAATTTATCATACAAAAGCTACCTGCGCTCTGATTGGTCGATGGGTGGGTGATTAGTGCCGTGTGCAAAACTGAAGGGCTGTGATTGGTCAGAGCTGCCTATAAAAAAGGGGCATTTTCTGTGGTCAGGCATTCCAAACCCAGCAGTGTAAGAAGCAACATCAAGAAATAAATACAAGAAAACTCTGAAGAATAAGCGTTATTATTCGCTCCTACTGCGACCATCGTACACTCTCCAGTCGACATCCCGCCAGCGAGCCCGCTCCACAACAACACACAAAACAAGAGCGTCAACAAGCATCAGTAAGGCACTGATGTAGGTAGTTTACGGCGTAGTCGATTTCAGGTTCAGATTTAGGAACCTTCGAGTCAAGCGAGATCTTTTGGTCAAGAAAGGACCGGTATTTATCCCAGTCAGTGTCACAATATTGTAAGTGTTTGGTATTAGGTTTGCGAGAGCATTGACCATTCACTGTAAGAAATATGGGAAAGTGGTTTGATGAAAAGGCAGGTATTGCACAAACCTCATGTATATTATTTACATTTAGCGCCAGAATCAGATCAGGATTAGTCGGGGTAAGATCAGGTCTATAATTTACCTGGGTAGGTGAGTCAGGGTAGTGTATTACATAATCGTGTTCAAGCATGTGACGAAACAGTATATAACTACGGGCGTTGACATAACTACTATTCCAGTAACCGTGATTGGCGTTAAAGTCTCCCATTATTACAACATGGGGCCCCAGAGAAAATAAAATATCCATGTCATTGCATTCGAGCTGCTAGTTTGGAGATTGGTAAGCTGAAACAAATATGTGGTCTTTCCCGCTAATTTTTAAGCCAACAGCAACCGCTTCAATGTGTTTGGTTTTAGGAACAGCGATCGGTTCGAACTCAAGTCTCTCATTAACCAGAATGGCCACACCCTGTCCCCGCCCACTGTGGTGTTTGTCTTGTCGATGGCAGTTAAACCCTGGTGTCGTCAAGGGAGTATTACAATTCAGTTTAGTTTCACAGACAGCTATTATATCAATGGATAGGGTACGTACCGCTAACTCAAGTAGTTCATGTATTTTTGATCGAACTCCATCGGAGTTCCAAGATAAGAGTCTTAACTCATTAGTATTATGCATAGTGACCAAGATGGGTCAGAACTAGCATAACCTTATCTAACATAGATTCACAGGCAGAACATTGTGGTTTAAGGTTTTTAACACAGATGAGTATTTCTAACATCTCTTTTGTCACAGGGTCGTCCGGTGGTAGGTCCAAATACTCGTTAGGTGGATAATCATGGTTGGTGTGGGTTTTGATAGTACCAGCATATGAAAGTTTCTTGAATGAGGGTTGTAGATTAGCAGTCACGTGCTGGATCGCCACTGCTTTCACCGGCCTAAACTGGTTCTCACGCCTAGTTTGCGCTCGTTTCAGGTAGGCAAAACAGGTCTCGCATTTGTGAAAGTTAGCAGGGTGATTCTGATCACAATTACAGCAGCGTGCAGGTTCAATACGGTCTTTTTTAGTGCAATCTCTCGTTGCATGAGGTTCCGTACATTTAACACACCTAGCGGGCATAATTGCAATTCCTCGATGCGGGACCGAAGCTTTGACATCTGTAGCATTGAGTCCCAGCAGTCTTTTTAGGCATGAATTTTTGGATAGTAACCACGCAATTAAAGTAATTATATAAGTGCGGTAAGTTGAAAATTACAGCCCAGGCGATATTGCTAGCCCGAGCCGTAGGCGAGGGCTACAAGATAGCAGAGGCTGTAATTATCAAAGCGCACGTATGTCAAACGACGTTTTATAACATATTTGCGAGGAAATAAATAAAGCTCGGACTTTCCTGAACGAATGCTTAAATCTTTTACTTGTTCACAAATAAGCGATGCGCGCGCATCAGCGCTTTTCTATAAGTCAAAGACACAAAAAACAGCTAGTATTACTAATACAAGTAAATTAATATTTTTGTGTGTTTGTTACTGATAAATGGTTGTAATTTATTGTCAAAATTAATTAAATTAAAGAATTAAATGTTTATCTATTATATTTCATCTCCCAAAGTTAATTTTATTTATAAAATTTTGACCACTTCTCTGACATAAAAACTCTTTGCTAAGATTTAAAAAAGTACCGTGCGTTTTAGACTGAGCATCTTGATAAGCCGTGCGTTTTACATTACATTACTGCACAAGTACGTAATGAGATACAATACGATATTGAAATGGGTGAAATAAGAGACCCTTTACGAGCAAATGTGTTATAAATTTAGTTTAACAAACCATAAAAAAATATTAACGTAGAGTAACAATTTTTGTTTACATTTTGTATCTTCTTTATAAATGCCTGGTGTTTTATTTGAAACGTATGAAGCGGACCCTTGACCTTTCTTTGTTTCGCATTCCGTGTTCCCTTTGAAAAACTACTTTTCAGTTTTTAAACATCTGCTCTGGCGTTAATTTTCACTCTTGACTTTCACTCGGAAATACCTTTGAACTAGATAAATTGTGTGAACCTTTATTTTATTTATTATTTTTCAATAGTGGATAATAATATTGCATAGAAACCCAACCTGGTGAATTTGGTTAGGGCTATTAATAATAATGTTTGTGGTACTTTGCGAAACTAAATCTAATTAATTGTTGCTTTAATAACTATACCAAAATAACAATTAACGTCTTATGTTAACAAAGTACCTAAAAATAACCGGAACCTCACTTTTCCTTCTCATTAAATCTTTGGAAATAATCCATAGAAGCTTTTTGTGTCCAAGTTTGTGTATAGAAAGTATAGAAATAGCTTCCCAAATTAGAAAGTGGGCTTATAGAACCACCTGTGCGTGAAATTCAGACAAGTTATTCTAGTTAGGCGTAGGCGATACGATTGAGAAAGTTAAACAACAACAAATTTGTTAACAAAAATAATTTCACACATTTTTCCCAAATTTGTAACATTCCTGTAGCATCTCAAATTGTAAATACTGTCTCTTGATTTGACCAGCTCAATTTCAATAGTTTATCTCTACCAAAAAATTCAAGTTAATCATACACTTAATAAAAATGTATACTATAAAAGCCAGAATTTATTTGCTGACTTGGCCGCGTCTTTTATCAAACATTTGTTTAGGACAAAACGAGAAAATCTTGTAATAGGATTCAAACTTTTACCGTTTTGAATGAATATTTTACGGACACGTCAATACAGCGGCTTTCGGGCTAAAAATACACCAACCCTTTATCTTTGAACGGATGTATTTATATCTACAACCTCTCTTAAAAAATGCTCATAATATTGATGTTAGATGCTTACAGTTCTGTGAACAAGACTAGACCAAAAACAACCATAATTTTAGTTTTTACATAATAACATCACGATTGTCATCCCCGGAGGGTAAGGTGAGGTGTACCTACAGTACTCCCACATTTTGCCACTTATTATTTAAGTCCCAAGTAATGGGTGCGAAAAAAAACGTGTTGCGCTGACCCCAAGTAACTTGGGATTAGGTCAGGAAGATGATGATGATAATGTATTATAGGTTGCGAAACTATTGCCATTAATTGGGCACAAATCTAGACTTCATGGGTGCTACTGCGAAATTCCTGATGGAAAACCCAGTAACTCTGCGCGACCTGGGAGTCAAACCCAAGACCTACATCTCACTTTCGACGATTACAGAAACGCATACAGTTTAGTTTTTAGCGAGATATAAACAGCCTGTTTCTATGCTTAAGATGGAATCCGTCAACAACATAATATCTAAACCTTCTACCGAATGCTTGTTGGAAGTCAAACGCAAGCTAACCGGTCCATATTTACTTCAGATTTCTGAAAAATCATAAAATTAGTGAACACTTCCAATCAAGTTAAGTAAGAATAAGAATAATTTATCCCACCAAAAACATTCTGTAAAAAACTAGCCAAGTCTCGATGGAGCTGCTTGTTTATCTCTAAAAAGTAATGAAATCTAGACAAAGTCGTGCCAAGTCTAAGGTTCCTTACTGCGATTTCTTTATTATTATAGTTAATGTTGTATGACTTGGCCGTTGAACATTCTTTATACTTTAGTGGGTACATGTCAATTTTGTTTACACGTAATGTTATATCTGTTGTAACTACCTATGTTTGTTATGCGAGATAATAGCCCATACTGGTATTGGTAATTGGACGCTAGTTTCTCATTTTAGGCTGTTGTTGATTGTGCAACACATGTATTCAGTATTAACAATGCTGACTTCTGCTCTCTTCTTTTTGGAGCGTCAAATCGACCACCAATATAACATAAAATAGACGGACTTCTATCAATTATTAGAAGTCCGTCTGTACTGGAAAATAAAAATTTGTTTCAAACTGTTTGTTTCAGGCTCGCCTATACATAAGTATGATTGAAATACGCAGCTTTATCAAGCCTACAATTGACTGGTTATTGAATCAACGTTTTCCAAGTGGCAATTTTCCATCGTCAATGGGTAGCGGTTCTGGCGACAGATTGGTGCAATGGTGTCATGGAGCACCTGGTTTTGTACCCTTGTGTACCCTTCAACGGCCAAGTCACACAACATTAACTATAATAATAAAGAAATTGCAGTAAGGAACCTTAGACTTGGCACGACTTTGTTCAGATTTCATTACTTTTTAGAGATAAACAAGCAGCTCCATCGAGACTTGGCTAGTTTTTTACAGAATGTTTTTGGTGGGTGGTGACGCCATCTCGTAGCTTTTCTACTCATCAACTGATTCTCTCGTATGACGTAGATCATAGGAACAGGCGACGATATATGTCCATCCCTTTCCCTCCCCTTTGCGCTCGCCTATCAAAAATGGATCAGGACGACACTCCACGACAAGACAGCTAACCGTTCGCTACACGACCGCGCTGCGTATACGCCAGCCTGCAGGTCAAACCGCTCTCCGCCGGAATCGTGATACAAACAGCGCCCCGGGGCCATCCGCGACCTGGTGCACCAGAAGACCCTCACAACCAGTGTTCCCATCAATCTTCATCCTACCGGCCGCGCGATCGAAGCCGCCACGTGGTCCAGAACAAGGTAGGTGGGCAACAATTTTCCATCTCCTCCTAAACCATTGTCGCTTGTTCGGGTCATTTGATTCCCCGAGACGATAATCAGAAATCCTCTATACAGTCCACTGATAAATAATCCCCATTTCTAAAAATAAATTAATATTTCAAAAATCGTCTCTTAGATTGGTGAATTTATCCACCAGTGGGATTTCACTTCTTTTTGTAGAAACGTGGGCATATTGATTTATTTTATTAGATTTTCTTATTTGGCACAGTTTTTTTCTTTTTAGAAGTAGTTTTTTTATTATTACAAATCTTTCTTTTCTTTTTTTCCGGTTCTGATTTTTGTACAGTAGCAACAGTTTTTACCTTTGATTTTTGACATCAAATGAAGCGGCCCACCAAGTTGAATATTTTTTGTAAAGGCGGTATGTCGATCTCTAATATATGTAGTTGGGTTGGGCTCTTGTGTTTTCTAATTAGGGTCACTAGGTACTCCAGATCTTCGATTATCCTAGTTTCATAGTTTTCCCTTTATGTGGCCATTAAACCCTAACTCTGTACCAAATTTCAGCTCTCTGAGTTTATGGGAAGTACTAGTTCTATTCTGATGATCATGAGTGAGTGAGTGAGTGAGTGTCATAAATGCGAAACTTTGCTTTCGCTTAACTTCGGAACTAAATGACCTACAGACTTGAAATTTTGGATTTTAAGTATGTGATTATAGCTTACTGGATGACGAAAATTTCTGCGTTCTGGTCTTATCCAAAAGTTCTCTCTCTCGCCGCATTTTCAGGCCCCTAGCCTGAAAATGCGGCGAAATGGTTCCAGTAAAAGATGGTACGGCAGTGTTTGCTTCGCGCTCGACTTGGCGGGGGCACTGCCGTGCCCCCCGATTTGAAGTTTCAAATGAAAAATATGTGTCCAAAATTTTTGAAAATCTATCTGACGGACTAATTAGTTTTATTTTTTGTCATCTACGCTATTGTGACTCAAATAGAAATAGGACTATATTCTTTGAACATTCCTGAAAGTTGGAAAAGTTATCTACAATGGGGTAGATGACACACCAGTCAATTGAGATACTTTTTAAGGGGCTCCCCCATGGCACACTAGCGCCACTTTAGTAAAAAAATCAGAACTCGTTATAAATACACAATTAATATAAAATCTGATTGACAAAATCAATGCCTTAGAGTTCTAGATTATTGACGTCTATTTAATTCATTAAAAAAATACTTCACTGTAGTTACAGTTAGAAAAATTGCTAAAAACGGCCGTTTTTCAGGAGTCAACTAGGAACCCTTATAGTTTCGCCATGTCTGTCCGTCCGTCCGTTCGTCTGTCCGTCCTCGCTTAATCTCTGTGACTGTTAGCACTAGAAAGCTGAAATTTGGTACCAATCAATTACGCCGACAAAGTGGTAAAATTAAAATTGGAAAAAAATGTTTTATTAGGGTAGCCCCCCTATACATATGTAAAGTGGGAAGTGATTTTTTTTTTAATTTCAACCCTAACGTGTGATATATTGTTGGAAAGGTATTTAAAAATGAATAGGGGTTTTCTAAAATCATTTTTTGATAATGTCAATAATTTCGGAAATAATCGCTCCAAAAGTAAAAAACAATGTCCCCTCTAACTTTTGAACCGTTTAGAAAATATGAAAAAAATCTAAAAAGTAGAACTTTATAAGGACTTTCTAGGAAAATCATTTTGAACTTGATGGAAACAACAGTTTTTGTACAAAAAAAACGAAAAGTTGTACAAAATAATTTCGCGCGGAGCGCTGCTGGAGCGCGAACATAATGGATACCCACCTTTAAACTCATAAGTGGGAACACTTATTGTGACGGACGGGAAACTACGGAACCCTACACTGAGCGTGGCCCGACACGCTCAGTGTAGGGCCGGTTTTTCCATTTTGTATCTGTAACGACAGCGAGCTATGTTTCAATGAGTTAAGCAGACGTAAATAATTTAGAAGACCAAATGATTGATTTTGTCAATCAGATTTTATATTAATTGTGTATTTAACGAGTTCTGATTTTTTTACTAAAGTGGCGCTAGTGTGCATGGGGGAGCCCCTTAAGAGCTGTCAAAACGCTGTTCTCTCATAGATTTTGTATGGCAATAATAATAATAATAATAAGTCTTTGTTAGGATAATACAAGTTTGACACATATTAAAGTACACAACAGTCACAAGGGTACAGAAAAATTAGCAAACAGAAGTTGTGTGCGAGAGATGAATAACAGTACAGTCAATACAAAATTTGAGCCCTGACTCCTAAACTAGGAAGATCCTGTATCTTAGGAGGCAGTGTCTTCGCATAAATAGTGGACGAGCAATTTATGAGCGTACTAGCATAATCTCGTAGAACAAACAATATTTATATGACTGAAAGGTAAAAGACATACCTATAGAAATATATTTAGTATTTTTATATAAGTAAGCAATAATATGTGTGAATAGTATGTGTGAAGTGTATTTGTGTGGGGAGTCATGTCATGTGCAAGTGTTGTGTGTGTATGTATGTGTAAGGAAGAGGGGTGTGTGGTGTGGTGAGGTGTGATGTGATGTGATGTGGCGTAGTGTGATGGGGTGTGGTGTGGTGTGAGGGTGTGTGAGGTGTGTTGAGTGAGTGGAATTAGTGGGGGCAGCTTCCTTCTTTGTAATGTGATAGGTAGCATTGGTTTAGGAGATCCAGGCAAGTAGACTTTCAGTTGCCTCGTAGTCTTGATATTTTATCCACTCCTCAATTTTAGCTTTAACCCTATAAGTATCCAAGTGAATTATGTTTATTTTTTTATGTATTATTGTGTATAGGTGTGAGCTTAGAACATAATGCTGGCGTCTAGGCAATAACCAACTGTGACGTCACTGTTTATTCAACCCAATGACTCAACTATTTATTGATTTCAAAGCAACTAAAAATCGAATTTGGCAATTGATTGAAAATAAATCGGGTTTTCAGGCCCACAATAAAGTGTTTTTAGAGATAGGTGTCTGGGAATTATTCTTTTATGGTGTCATCTACCCTATTATTTCGACACACTATTATTTTATGTTTATTTCCTACCTACAAAAAAGATAACGTTTTATTGCTTTGTAATAATAACTTTCCGAGTACACTTTTTCTATGTAAAAATAAAAACACGATAAAACAAGAATCAAGAAAATCTAAAAGACCTATAAACGGTTGACGGTAAGCACTAGGGTTTGTTAAATTTCTAATACGAAGAAAACGAGGCTCTAAAAGAAAATCTAGACGGAATTACGGCAGTGCAATCGAGGCTTTTTGCCCCCATTTTTATCTTACTTGATGTTGAAGAAAAGCCGGCAATTTGTGTCGGTGCCCGGTGCGGGCGTCGTAAATATATAGCCTTCATAGATGAATCTTAACGCCTCGTTCAAGACGAAGATGCGACTTGCGACTCAATTGACACGTGCAAACGTCAACTATGTCCTTCGCGTGAGTACTAGCGAACTATACAAAAGTCGCATCACGCTCAGTCAAGGTACGCTTTAGCAATTTTTTATTTATTAATTATATAAGCTTTGATTTAACTTGCCTTGTTTGTTAGTGTATTGTATTGGTCAAATCTTGCAACTGTATTTCAAACCAGTTACCCCCAACCGATTGAAATGAAATTTTTACACACTTTTCACTTTGGTTCTGGTGACAAAATATTTTCATGACAGATATAATGAATTGATCTGCATCCAGGATCAGTTCTTCACCGGTGTGAACTTACGGACACGAAATGTTGTATACGCGTTCAATGTTGTTATATAAACCTATATTTTTTTCTTTTATAATTTAAAGTTTAATTTCTCTCAGTTGCAGTTACAACAATCGTGTCATTTGAGCGTGATGGCTCGCGGCTAAGCGTAAATAATAATGTGCGAGAAAATAAAGCTGCAAGAAAGAGATCAAAACTATATTAAAATAGGTAGATAATAATTATTACGAACTCAATCCACAAATCCAATTACATTATAAACTGAGACATAGTTTATGATTTACTGGATTACTGACGACGGATTAATTTAATAGTATGATATACCATTGTGTGAACTTAACACAGATTAATGATTAAAAATACAGATAGATGGTTGAAAGTTAAAAGAAAAATGCTGTAGTTCATTTTCGTTGACAGAACTTGATCAATGCTTTTTGTGCATTGATACTCCGTTTTTGCTTCAGCCGCTTTTAGCTGCGCGACGAAGTTATATGTCTCTTTGCACCCAGTAGGCTTGCAGGGTCAATAAACTATAGTCAGTTTTCAACAAACTCTATTTCTAAACACTTTCCTAAAACAATAAATAACAAAAATGGTCGCGTTACAATAAAATAATGTAAATTAAGTGGTGAGACATAAAGTGAAAATCTCCAAAATACACAGGAATGTGCTATTTTAGGTAGAGATTGCTTAAAAATGTATTCTGAAAATTTTTTAGGAACAGATTATTAATATTATTCGTAGTTCATTATAACGGTATAACACTAATTACAATAATTAACATTAAAACAGAAAGCAAAACATAACTAAAGTAACCCCCAGTTGACTACATTCAATGGTTTAAATGAAATTAAAACTAACACGGAACAGTGGACACTCTTGCATACTTTCTCTGAACACCAGACATTTACGCATTTACTTTACTCCATTCATCCGCAAACACATCACATTCAGGGTTGGAAGTCAGAAGGGCGTTGAGCATCTTAAGATTACGACACATAGGAGATTCAGCTCTGGCGACAGTTTTATATTATAACCTGTCAAGGAACATTGGTTACTTCAAACGTGTACCCACTAATTTTAAATTGAAATTGGAACATGCGCCATAGATGAAACATTCAACTTAGATATGGGTTATCTAAGTTTGTAAGTGGTCATTAACTGCATAGATATTCTGGTAACCCTTAATATAATGCTCCATTAATTTTAATTGACATTTGCTTCGGGCGTTAGTCCATTTCCCGACTATGAACAGGCTAAGTATAGTCTGTCCCGTGGGTGTCGTAAGTTATCACTTAGGGAGTCAATTAAGTGATTGGACAACAACATTCCCTTATATCGTTCCTTCAGATCATTGGGTCAAACGATTTCTGATTAATCTTAAAAGTTTTCGTATAAATTGAAATCAGGGCAAAATCATAATACAGTGAATAAATTTAATATTTTAAGCAAAAAACTTAGTCAGCATTTTTCTGCCTGTATCCGGATTTTTATTCCAATTTAGAATATTTTTTATTCAAAGACCGAGTTGTTGAACACGAACCAATGTTTACAATTGGTTAAACACCGATTGAGTGCCACAATCGAATAGGCACGAAAAATAGAGATACTTTTTTTAAGTTCTTTAACAGTCCGTTGGCTGCTCTAACTACTAAAGTTGAGAGGCTTTGATTAATTGCTCGCTCTCACAAAGATACGATTCTGTGTTAAAAGTTCCTTCGTGATTTAAATTGTAATTATCTTTGATTGGTTCCAGCTACCAGCTTCGAACCGATTGTGATTCACAGACAACTTTGTGTTCGTTACAATGACCCAATTTTAAAATAAAATCGCTAACCCTTTTCGATGTCAAACTTGAGAAGATTTCTCGTGGCATGTGATGTGGCAGTGATGACACAGAATGTTATTGGGAAATGAGTTTGCTTCGAAAACCCAAAGAAAGTAGAATTATTTATGCTATCTTAACTCGTAATGACGTAATTAGATACATAATTATCATCATAGAACACGATTGTCAGAAAAAAGAGAATCATATCTGATGCAGTAACAATCCTTGGAAAAATTAATGAATGCCATACAATCTGTTAACCCGATAAAGAAAACAAAAAGTTTTGAATGAAATATCAAGTTACCAACTGCTTACATATATTTCTTGGTATAAGTTGTTAATTATGATACCTCGTTTAGTTAATAAAGCTAGGCGTTTAATAATGAGATAATAGTATGAAGTACTTAGAAGCATAACACATGCTAAGCAAACACAAGTCTAGTAGAACAAGCAATCCTTTTTTGCGAAAGGTACAATTATTGAAGATACTTTTTAGGAGCAATCTGAGAGACCACAATATGATACTAAAAGATAGGTACATGCAGTAATTGTGTACTAGATCCACACAAAGGACAATAGTACCAGATCTCTATACAACGATGAAACGACGAACAATAAGATGTACAAGCGTACACCACTACAGTACCCTAATAGATACCATGACTATGACCGAACACCGCATGGGAGTTCTATTCAACTCGGCTCCTATTATCGATGCCGTATCTAGGTCTCAGCAGATTTATTCAATTATTACTGCTGCAACGAACGAACAGAACATCATAGTTTCAAGAGAATGCATACAGAAAATTTAAAGGCCTTTTAAGTTTTAGTAAGCTGGGCGTATTGCCAAATTGATGTGCAGTACTTGTGTACTGGGTGGGATGTTAGTTAAGAATTGTGAGTAATTTAGTTAAGCCTTCGTATATGCTTTTAAATAAAGTACTACAGCTTGGATTCGTAAATATAATCTTACAAAATAACAAACAGTAAGAACCTGAAGAGTGCGAGTTTTAACCAAAATGGCTTCAAATGATAAGAAAAATAATTTGCAGTGCAGTAGGACAAAGCACTCTCTATTACATAACATGTTGCTTCGCGCTAAGAATAGTCTTAGCGTGTCTTCTAAAGTGTCGGCCCAGAACTGAGCATACTAGTAGTTTGGCGCTTTCGGTAGCATCCTCATCAGCCTGTAATCTCCAAAGAGTAAGGAACTAAAGAGTAAGTGTAATGTGTACCGAATAGTAAACCCACATTTTCATCAGTTATGTTTGAGTATGTTCCAGCGAAAGAGCTGTGCAGGTGGTTATTATGCTGGTCGGATATTATTTGAGTCCATCGACATGCGGAGAAGATCAGTTATGTTTAGTCCCATGTAGTATAGGAGGCAAGCCAAGTGATTTCAATTGGGCACAAATTCAGACTCCGTGACTGCTACTGAATTCTTGATGGAAAAACTCAATAACTCTTCGCTCGACCTGGGGATCGAAACTAGGCCCTCAAGCTGGGCACTATATAGTAATTATTACTCCAATATTTCAATAGCCATTCCTTTGATCGTATGGTGAGGTTTTTGGCAGCAAGGCAACTTTGACAGAAATTTGGACCAACACTGTATCAGTCGTACCAATCTATGAATACCACCTATGGACCAAAACAAGTTTACAACAGTCAATACAGCTCCATATCCTGTTTTCACGTACGTTTGAACCAATCCTAAAGCGTGACCAGACTTCCAATGGGTTCCGTGTAAAATCTATCAACGGAATGACTCTTTAGGGAACCGATATATTTCATCTGTTCGCGTGAGAGTATGAACACGGGAAAAGTCTGCTGAAGAGAAATATTACAGAGCTCTAAAATATGTTTATGTTAGAATCTGAAAATGAATTCGATACATAGATAAAGACCAGCAAGTAAATGCGGAACACACTCAGAATCTCAATGTTATATTCATTTTATTATTCACTGTTGCATGTGATAAGTCGCCGATTCCTCGCACTCTGGCTGCGCTTAATGATCTCTTGGATTCGAATCCAACAGATGGTCTATTTGCGGATAGATGGCCGATGGTTTTATTGGCATGTCAGAAGTACTGTGAGAGGAATCTATGAAGGTTTAAGGTTTTTCCTTTACTTTGTTATTTTGTATATTTTAATTGTATGTTATAAATCTTGTAGTTTTACTTTTTCGTTGTACTTCTACCTAATGCAAGATAATTATGAAGATAATATCATTAATAAAAATCACTGCAAATATAGTATAGGAATCGAAGTACCTAAGCTACTCGTTGCTGGTTCTGGATTGAACTTTACAGTATTTAAATAAGTACTCTAAATATTTCCCTAGGATAGGAAAATACCTTTGCCCTTTCATTTAATACAATAAATAACTCTTGACAATCTTGTTATTACAAAACTTTTCCCTTAACCAAAGCCGTGGGCAAAACTAGTTTACCAACGAAAACAACCGAAAATTTTAATCAAGAGTAGTTACTAATTGCTTTATTGATTTACATGTTAAAGCCTTGGGAATATTCACACTTGCTTCTGAATAACCGTTTCCAAAACAGATTATTTTGATACAATTATTACGACTCAGCCCACTACAGCTTCATGTTGAGATGACATGAATTATGAATTTGTCACATATTGCTGGATTTGTTTTATTTTTATAAAAATAATAACATTTGTGTTGTCTTGAAAAGGGTCAAATCGAGGTTTAAAATTTAAAACTTGTTATACAATGATTTGTGTAGTAGGTCATCTTTGGCTGTTGATCTAACAAAATATATTTCAAAACCTTATCTGGTTTTTGACCAAGATAGTCTTTACACCAAATCATAAAATATTTATTATTTAGAGAAAATATTTAGGTATTTGTATGTCTATTTAGTTTATGAAAACTACCTCTACCGGATATTATTATAACCTAGTAACATACGTAGTAAAGATACTAAGGTTACCATCGAAGGAAGTTACTGTTTGAAAATCTTTCACAAAACGTTTGTTGAACGCTTCTGCCACCTTTGAATAGATGGCACCACACCGCGGTATGAATGAGGCAGCCGTAGCGCCATCTAGCTTAAATCACTAGCACACATTTAGGAGAATGGAAAGCCATTCGGTGAAAATGAAAACCTGATACCTACTCCACAACTAAATGAAAAGTGTATTTTGATACAGCTGTGGTTTAAAAGATGTCGTTGCTTAGTACAAGATAATAATACCCGTTTTAAACCGACTTCCAAAAGAGGAATGTTTTTTGTATGTTCAGCGATATCTTCGCCAATTGAACTGATTTCGATGATATCATAGTAAACGTCCAAGTTTGTAGCATCAGAAGTGAAGATCTGGCGCTGACTTGCGAAAATAGCCAATGGGGCAGCAAATCCGTCGTGATTGCTGCAATCGCTTCGATGTGTATGGTTTACACAATTCCATTACATACTCGTAACATTACACCTGTGTGCTTTGAAAGGGAATGATACCCAAAACGCCAGATATGTACACTAAGGGCACCCCCTGTGGGGTACGAACCTTGGCTTAGGGGGGCAGCAAGGGGACAGGCTGGATCTGAGATAAATTATTTAGGGGTTGATTTAACACTACTGGCTCGGCAACGCGGGCTGGCTCAAGCAAGGGTCGGGGGAGGCAGGGTAAACAGAATCGCATTTTATTGGGAATAAGCCTGTTAATGCCGTAACATGACTGTATTGTTAACAACAAAAATGAGAAAAAACAATGCCACAGAAGAGAAAATTTGTCAAGAATTACTAAAAGCGCTAGACATTTTCTATAAATCAACTTGTTTACTTGATTGTGTGTCACTAGTGCCTTTAGCAATACCTACATTTACGAACGTCTAACTTTATTTGATGAACTAAATCTGACACAACAATTTCTGCCGAAGAGCTCTATACTGGTGCTGCTTTCTCAGAAAAAGAAAATACCTTACGAGTAATAATAAAAGATAATAAAAATATGTCATTAATATTATTATGTCATCGATTCTGACGTGATTCAGATATTTGAACTGATCATTATAACTCCATATACGAATGATAGCTTTCTGGAGTAGGGATTATATACTAACATTATTAACGATAAATAACATCACGCCTGTATCCCCGGACGATTAGGCAGATATGTATTTAACAGCGCACTCACATTTCGCCAGCTATCTTTAAGCCCCATGTAATAGGGGGCGAGCCTATTGCATCTACTGGGCAAATTGAGATTCCGTTTTTGCTCCTGAAAACCTGACCTGAGAAAATAGCCTAGGACCTCATGATTAGCAATAGCCCTGACCACTAGAGCAACGAGGCAGTCAGCAATCAATGATGCATCCATAAAAAGATTTGAAGGGATTTTTCATAATAAATAAATAAATAATAATAATAAAATTTTATTCAAAAATATATGAGGTAAACGTTTACAGTTTTTCTTAAATCTATGACAAGTTCACCCATGCTTTGAGCCTGAACTAGGTAATCCTGTGTTTCAGGCGCTTTGAGGTAACATTAATTTATTAAATAATCATAAATCATATTAATATTATTGGTACCAATGTAAAAAGGTATATAAAATTATACTATTTTAACTAAGCTAATTTAAAAAATAACAATAATATGGACAATATTTACTTTAGCACAAGTAATAACTTCTCTGTATCTTCATAGGACATAGTTTGAAGAGTTTCCTTAAGGATTTTCTTGCAGTTATTGTGATTTAAAGAGTAGATGCTTACTTTTTCATTTAGCCTGTTATAGAGTAGCGGTCCGAGGTACATATAAAACTTGGCTGTGAAAGCGTGTTTTGTACTTTTTTGAGGGCAAACTATATCTTTCCGTCTTTTTTTAGTGAATTCAGTGCTGTATGGAAGTGCTGCGTGTTGTTTTAGTACAGTGCTCATAATAAATAACTGTCGAACTGTTAATACTTCACAAGATTTATACAGGAGGTTAGTGGGGAAAAGGAAAGGGCGGCAAGTAAAGTAAGCAATAATAAACATGAACAAGAGATAAGTTGCACAAGCAATAAACGTAACAAAGTATAAGTTGGCCTAAAGGATTATTGGATAAGGAAAAGGAAAGGCATGTTCTGCCTCGGGCAATTTTCATTCTTAAGAGCCAGTCTTTGCTACGAGAAAGACTTTCATATCGTGTAAAACAAAACAGCAGGGTAACGACGTAGCTTACTCACAAACCAAGTTCTGTTGCTATTTTAATAATAGGGAATATGCATATTTATTTTTATTTTTTATTTCGATACGGAATGTTAAAGTACTATAAAAATAATGACAAAAACTGAAAACAAGACATAAATCGGCCAAACAACACAAAAGTTATAACCATTTAAGCTTTTGTTTCTATCTCTTTCTAGATAAACGGAATTTAGTATGGATTTTGTACGTCGATGCAGCGAATGACGTCATTCGCTGTATCGGATCTCTCTGTCTAATCAGCAGTTTCAAATGCTTACATCTTAGTATTTTTTATAGATATTAAAAAATATATTTCACTTTGCTCTGATGTTAATACGTTCTGAGAGTCGAGTGATAAAAAAAATCATGCATATACCCTATTCAAAAAGATATAATGCGTTATTTTCGTTTCCGTGCAGATGATTTTTCTACATTGTTTATGAAGCAATGGGATTAATAATTGATTACGCAACTCCTTACTTTTTTTTTCAAATTGATATAAAACAAGTGAGCGTGAACCGAACTCAAGTAAATTAAGAGGAGGGCAAGAAAATGCTAATATATAGAAAAGTTAGTTACGTAATTATAGTACAGACAAAATCAGCACCCCTAGCCAAGTTGACAATCTACAATCGTTAACGCTAGTAGAAAACTAATCAAATGAATGGGAATGACATCATCTCAACCTTACGCCGCGCCGAGGCGTTTACGATTGTAGAAAGAGAATCGATATGAAACGTTTGTAACTTGGACAGGCGTTTGGAATTTGGTAGGACAGATTTTATTGTAACTGTAAAGGCTATTTCAAACATTACTAAAAATAAACAATTTCCTTTGCCCGAAAATCGTTTTATTCAGCCTGAAGATTACTATGTTGAGCCACAGCTGCTTTCAGTGACGTTTTCACCCTGACAATCAATCACTTGTGAACAATAGAAGAAAGAAAGAAAAGAATAAAAGCTAACTCAAACAAAACTTTCTTTTTCAGACTACAAACCTTGACCAAACGTCGGACAGCTCTTTTCAATTTACTTTCAGAATAATGAATCATAACTCTTCAAAGAAATTAATCAGTTGGTACATCATTGGATTTATCAAGCAATCGGATCTTATTATTATTTGAAGTCTGATTGTAAATTATGTAAAACTGTCATGTTTTAAAAAACATTTCCTCATACAGCATTGATTGTCATTTTATAATAATTCAGACTTTATGAGAATCCTGACGTTCTCCTGCTTTGTGGCAACACCATTTTACATCATACTTGAAATACTCGGTTCAGAAAGAGGTCGATTTTTCCAATTGATTTCTCCTTGCTATGCTTCCGAGGAAAGAATGGGGTTGGGTATAAAAATAAGAATTCTATTTTTAGCCGCCGTTCGTTATTTAGATGTGTTTGCATTCGTCATCGATTTCAATGTGCGACCACCTAGAAACTAATATGAAGAACACGCCTTCAGTTAAATAATGCCTTCAGTAACTAAGGTAAGGTACCATAATTATGTTGGCGCGTTTACGCCTTGTGCTCAATTACAGGAGCAAAGAATAGAGTAGAAGAAATAAACGATACGGTCAGACAGCCACGTATATATAATAATATACGTGGCCTGATTGATCTGGTGTAATCCAGGATACAAGTGGTTTACAAAGCAGTGTCTTCGTCGTGGTAAAATTTAGAAGAACGTAATAAAAAGGCCAAGGAACTCAAAGTTTGCTTAAACGACCTAAGGTTGGGGCATAATCAAAAAAGGTGCAGAATAACCCACTGTAGGTACTGTGCAGGTAGGCAAAACACCCTATTCCCCATGGAACGCACGGATATCCCTCCCCCCAAAACCCGATGCCTAGTGCTTCCGAAAGAGTTGCTCTTTCTGCAAACGCTGTCCAGTAGGATTCTTGCGTCATAAAGGTACAATCCCGAAGACAATGACCGTTAGTCACAAAGACAGGCCCAGCGACAAAAGTGATCACTATGTTACTCTATGAAATAGTGAAATCAGACGGCCATGATGTAGCGTATAATATATGGAAGCGTATTCATCCAGTTATATTATACAAACCAACAGCCATGCCACTATGGTCTGCCATAGCCATTGGCTTTGCTACTGCGGTTACTGGTTTCGGTAGCCTCCAGTATGGTGCTTCAGTAGGAAATAAGTATTTACTTACTTACCTACATAACAAAATCATAGTTGGCAGCCTTGTTCCACCCTCTGATGAATATAGGAATCCTCACTTTTGAGCCATGGTTCCCTCTAGCCGGATCTTAAGACGGCTATAGACGATAGGTTATGCAGAACAGTTTTAAATGTTCTTGCTAAAGCGAGTTCCATAAAGGACATGATACGTAACTGCAAGCCTGTCGGTTGGCTCACATGCAAGCATGCCATCATCGGCAACACACGACAATATGGTTGGTTGATTAAGCTTATTACTTGTTATAAAAGTAGAAAAGAACTGCAAGCTGTGCCGTCACAATCAAGCGAAAAAATAACTATTTCAAAATGCCCTAGGTTGCATGTACAGGCCAGAATAACTGTTCAGTTTTATCCTACACACCTCCTATCCTGAATAGTTTGACTGTATCTAAAGGCAAAACTGCACATGCATAAGCTATCGTCTACGGCCGGCTTTATCCGCGATTTTTTGAATGGCATTCACCCATCTGGCTGTTGGTCTGCAAACACTTATTCTATCTTTAGTTCCATACAATATTTTCATTTTATTTATATTCATGTTCACACAAAACTCACACATAACATCTTTAGTTAAACGACCCGAACAATTCAAAATAATCTTACAAAAAGATTCTCCAAAACTGTGGTGAAGAGTTGGTGATTTTGATTAAGTGCCTCCATCGTTTGGAAGCTTACCATAATCCACTTTGTTGATAGCGAAGCGGATTCGTGCTGACTCGCTTTCATTCCGAAGATTAACTAGAGTGTAGTAAACGAATGATCATATTGTTAGAGTTTCGTGCTCTGAATAGAAAATGCGAATATTCTGCAGCTGAGTTGGTTTAATAAAACTTCCAAGAGTTTTATTATCATCAATACGTGTCTTAATATTTATAAATTCCGGTGTGCGAGTATTCTTAATTCTTCTCCTTCATTCCTCCGCCTTCCATGGCTTGGCCGATTTTGATGATTTCTTGTGTACCTTCTTATGAGGTCACCTAACACCCGGTTCTTTGAGGTTCTTGCTATAGTTGGCCTCTGCAAATGGCGGTGTTTGCTGTTCAACACCACTAATGTTGAATGTCACATTTTACCGATTTAAAAAAAGTTTGATTTATTTAACAGACTTGCTGAACAAATACAAATAATATGGAAATTGTAACCTTTAAAAAAGTAATCATATTGAGTCGACACTATTCCACCCACACATTACGTATTTTTATACTATTCAATATTTTTATCTAGCAATTCCATCAAGTTTCTCCTTTACGACAGACGATCGTCTAGGAACATTTTACTGTTTGTAAAATGAGATTCCCAAAGATTACGATCTTCCAGATCATAAAGATAATTTAATATCACTACGTAAAAATAAAATCTGATCATTAATTTATCTTATTTTTATTAACATTGTCAGAATTAATATTCTAAGAGCAACATAAAAATTAATTTAGCAAATATTTACTAAATGTGAACTGAAATAACAGCCTCCTGCCAACGTAAACATTTTTTTATGTTTATTTGTACATTAAATATATCAGCATAATAACATCACGCCTATACGCCCTGAAGGGTATGGCAGTGAAGTACAATAATTCATCAACGGTTAAAAATCGAGAAAATTGTAGACTGAGGAAGCAGAATCAATTCAGAATTCAATTCTTTCTTTTACGAACCCGGGAATGCTGCAACGGGACCCCCTTTCATCCACAAACAGATATTAATTATACTAAATTCCAATGAAATCGTCGCAAGCACGTTCTACGTTTATAAGAGACTAAGAAAAATACTCTAATATTTGCTCAAGGAAATGCTATATATACGGGTGTGAAACTAACTAACAAAACTGACAGCTGCGCAGCAAAGAGTAATTGGAAAACAAAAATGTAACTGGAAAAATTGTAGCGCGACGGAAAGAAGTACGTACGAGTACCTACGAACTATGTAACACGAGTCATTCTTCTGGAAAAGAATGCAAAAACGATTCTCTTTTGTTTTCTTTCTTTCTATTATTAAGTTTTGTTGCATGTTTTATGAAAGTTTGTCGAGTTAATTTAAAAGGGTAAGGGTAAGGGTAGGCGCTAAGTTTTATTAGGGTAGCCCCCCTATATGTAAAGTGAGAAGTGTTTTTTTTTTTAATTTCAACCCTAACGTGTGATATATTGTTGCAAAGGTATTTAAAAATGAATAGGGGTTTCCTAAAATCATTCATCGCTCCAAAAGTAAAAAACAATGTCTCCCCCCCTCTAACTTTTGAACCATAAGTTTAGAAAAAATGAAAAAAATCTGAAAAGTAGAACTTTATAAGGACTTTCTAGGAAAATCATTTTGAAATTGATGGAAACAACAGTTTTTGTACAAAAAAGACAAAAAGTTGTACAAAATAATTTCTGGACTAAGTTTGTAGTATATTCGTATATGCAAGCATTTTTTTTAACTTCGTTTACATATTTTATTATCCAGAACGTATCTTTTTTCAAACAAAAAAGAATTATTAAAATCGGTTCTCGCAATCCAAAATTACCACCGAAAACTTCTGGCACGTCTATGTATTAATTAGTAACCCAATTCCCCGAGAGATGACGCTGTAGGTACTTATTACATTTACATTTATCCAGCGCTGCTGGAGCGCGAACATAATGGATACCCACCTTTAAACTCATAAGTGGGAACACTTATTGTGACGGACGGGAAACTACGGAACCCTACACTGAGCGTGGCCCGACACGCTCTTGGCCGGTTTTTATTTCGATACGGAATGTAAAAATACTGTAAAAATAATGACAGAAAGTGAAAACAAGACCAAAATCCGCCAAACAACACAAAAGTTATAACCAATAAAACTTTTGTTTCTATCTCTTTCTAGATAAACGGAATTTAGTATGGATTTAGTGCGTCGATATGGCGAATAACGTCATGAAAGGTATCAGATCTCTCTGTCTAATCTGCAGTTTCAAATACTTATAACTTAGTGTTTTTTATAGATATTAAATAAATAATTTCACGTTGCTATTTCTGACGTTTTATTCGCTTTGTTTATTGTGATAAAAAAGTCATGCATATAATACCCTATTGGATGGCATTTTTGATGCAAATTCGAACAGAAAACTACTGATAACATAAACATCTAACATCTCGCCAGTAATCCCAGCAAGGTTAGGCAGAGGCGCACGTACACCCATATTTTGCCAGTTATTTTTAAGTCCCATGTAATGGGGGCGAGCCTATTGCCATCAACCGGGCACAAATCCAAACTTCATGGCTGCTACTGAAAAATTCCTGACGGAAAAACTCAAAAACACTTACCCCGACCTAGAAATGGAACCCATAATAAATTAATAAAATAAAGCTAGTCCTATTTTACAGTTTTCAAAATTAAACTAAGCAACTCGAATGAATTATGTCGAGATTATCACACGAGCGATTTTAACGGCAACAGTAAAATTATTATTGCTAAGTAATATTTGTAAAACTTAATGTGGTACAGAATGTTTTTATTTGATCTAGACGATGAAATAGCCGGATGTTGGCAAGTATCCGGTATTTTTTGGTGCCTACGTGACATCATTATAGCAAGAACTTTAAGCGACATCGGCAGCTGGAATAGATTAGGAACAAATGGAAAAACAAGACATACTGTGGGTTCTGTGTCGTGATAGCAAGTTGGTATTGTATTACACGTCTACCCAAAAATCAATATATCGATTCAGTTTGTCTTTGCTGGCAGACCTCAACGACTGTTTAGATGCTAAATAACTAATAATATGACGTCAGGTCATGGCACACTACACCAGCACCGCACCGGCACCGCTCCAACCCAGCATTTAACTTGCCTTTCAAATTAGACCATTATGTCGTGTGTCATAAAATATATTTTATAATGTTTGTATGAAAAAGCTTACGGCGGCGGGCGGTCATTGCGCTTGCCGCTACCATACGACTCGACTCGCAGGCGTCTCGGAGTCGGCGCGCGGACCGCGGGTTGCCGGCGCGTTGCCGTCGCGAGGACAGCGTGCTTACGGCACGCCGACCGCCTGCTTGCCGCGCGCCGACCCCGAGTTGCCCGCGAAACAAACAAATGCAGCAAGCTCATAGTCCGGGAGGTAGCGTTGCAAACAAAAAAGTCATGAAGCTTTTTTCATAAATAGTTTACATCATACTGAGCTTAAAAAAATCGTCAGCTGCATGGTGGAGGGGGGATTATGCGTCAGCCGCCTGCATAAACTTGTAAAAGAAACACGTAAAATAAAGTTATAGTACGCCGGATGAAAAACAAAGTGATTGTTTAAATTATCAAAAGTACGAAAACAACAATCAGCTGCGTGGGCAGCGGTGGAAAGACCGTCAGCTGACGAAGTAAAAGTTAAAAATATTGGAGCATTGCTACTAGGCTGTCTCCTTTTAAACTGTAACGGAAATCCACGAATCCACTTAACATAAAAATATAATTACTAGACAATGTCTAGTAATTATTATGAAAGGGGTAGGTAGGTCTATGGTCACCATTATTTTTTCTTTTTTTTTTCACCTCTCCACCCACCGCGGGTGCGTCAGCTGACGCTGGGTTCACTTATCAGTCATACGAGATCGACGAAATTGGCCAACGATCAGCGTGAATACACTACCTAAAATGCAACGCTAGCTCCCGGACTATCCCGGCCAGTACGCGGACTGCGAGCTTGCGCCTCGCGGATGACGCGCGGCCCGCGGGTGGCCGCCGAGCGGACCAAAATGGTAACCAATAGCTCCATGTGTCCGTATGATTGTCACACTGGATCCTTAAAAATGCACCCATTGTTTTGTGAGCATTTTCAAGAGCTCTAATGGATTGATGGTGTTATGCTGTAGAAGACAATTTTTCGATATTAAGAATTTTACAAACCTGTTCCATAGTTGCGGAAATGAATTCCGTTCCTCGATCCGTAGCTATTTTTTCCGGAATACCAAATCTTAATATAAACTGTCTTACAAATGCATCTGCAATGGACACCGTTTCTTTGTTTTGCAAAGGAATAGCCTGAACAAATTTTGTTAACTCGCACTGCATAGTCAATATATAACAATTTCCACTTTCGTCTCTATCTAAAGGACCCACAACATCTAAATAAATCTTTTCAAATGCCGAGGAAGCCGTTGTGGTAATTTCCATCGGTTCTTTAATGTAACGAAAATACTTTGATTTTTGACATTTTGTACATTTTTTGTCATATTCTTGGACATCCTTGTCGATACTTGGCCAATAGTATCGTCTTTTGATAGTATTTACCATTCTGCGCACTCCAGCATGACCACTGGAGGGCAGTAAATGGTAGTCATTCATAATTATAGTCTTTTCATTGTCATCTATAATTCTTTTTACGCCTCGTAATATACATATTCGTGGTCCGGACCAATTAGAAAGTGTTGTTATCTCATCACAAACACTTTTAATAAACTCTATATTATCATTCTTTTTAATTATACAAACTTCATTGATACGTATCTTTTCACAGCAAAAATAGCTCAATTTCTGCACAAATTCGGCTCGCGAGAAGTGCGCCTTGAAATCAAGATTAATGTATAATGTCTTTTTATTCTCTACAAATGCGAAACATTCAAATTCTTTAGTTATCATGTCATTATCTCGTAAGCTTTTTAATTTATTGCCTTCAATCAAACACATTTCTACTGAATCACGCGGTTTTCTTAATATATCCACAACTCTTGGTTGATCAGTCCCGTTGTTAATGGATTTATTAAGATCCTTCTTTTCGTCTTCATTCTTACTCTTACTTAGCTCATTCAGCTTTTTCTTTTGCGCCCTAGTCATTACAGCCATTACTTGCTCATTTATGGTCTTAAGTTCATCAGACGTTATACAAACTCTAGATAAAGCATCTGCCACAACATTGTCTCTTCCTTTCACATAGACTATTTTAAAGTTATATTCTTCTAAAGTTAATCGAAATTTTAGTAATCTACTGGATGGATCTTTCATACCAAAAAGATATATTAAAGGTTTGTGATCCGTCATTATGGTAAATTTGTTTCCATACAAATATGGTGTGAAATACTTAACGGACCACACTATTGCCAAAAGTTCTTTTTGAATGGTTGGATAATTCTTTTCCGCTTTATTTAAGGGTCTACTTGCGTATGCAACTGGTCTAAGATCTTTATTACATAATAGAGAACCGATAGCAGTTCCCGATGCATCTGTCTGCAAAATAAATTCATGATTCTCGGAAAAATCCGGATACTGTAGAATTGGTGACGATATTAAAGCATTTTTTAAATATTCGAAAGCGTGTTGACATTCATTAGACCAAACAAATGGTTCATTTTTCCTACTTAATTTATTCAAAGGCATCGCTATATCCGAAAAATTTCTTTTAATTTTCGGTAATAGTTACAGAAAGCTACAAAAAGTTTTACTTTATCTGCATTTTTGGGAGTTGGATAATTTTGTAACACTTTAGTTTTTTCTGGATCTGGTAAAACGCCTTTTTCTGAAACCAAATGTCCCAAATAAAGAATTTCTTTCTTTAAAAATTTAGTTTTAAATTTACTTTCCTCAATCTTTCCATTACATTTATTAAATTTCGATTATGGCTTGTGAGATTTCTTCCGAATACAATGAGATCGTCCTGATACACTACACATTTGTCGTAAGTTAAACCAGACATTGCTACAGACATCATACGACTAAAAGCATTTGGACTGATCTTTAAACCCATTGGTAAACGTTTCATGCAATATTGACCAGTATTTGTAGTGAAAGCTGTTAATTTACGACTACTAGGCTCTAAAGTTACCTGATAATAGCCTTGGTACAGGTCAAGATGGGTAAAATAAATGGCTCCAGTAAGCGAATCTAAAATTTCATTAATATTTGGTAAAGGAAATTTATCGTCACAAATAACTTCATTTAATTTTCTATAATCTACCACTAAACGCCATTTTTTCTCATTCTCTTTGCTACTTTTCTTGGGCACTAATAAAATAGGGCTGGACCATTCACTATTTGACTCTTCTATAATATCATTTTCTAACATATTATCAACTTGCTTTGCTATTTCTGGTTTAAGTGCCTGTGGCAACCTATACGGCTTGCCGTAAACTGGAGTCAAGTTTTGTTTTACGACTATAGATTACTCATAAATATTTGTTGTTGTTAACTTATCTCCCTCTATATGAAAAACATCAGAATACTTTGCACATATCGCTTCTATTGATTGCTTCTCTTCTCCGTCTAAATACTTTAGATTTAATTCTGACAACAAAGTTTTAACCCTAGTAACGTTGTTATGGGTCTTATTAAATTGACAAATATTATAGTCTTTCAAATTTTTCAATTCTGGTGTAAACGATGGCAAACTTACTTCCTTGTCACTAACATTAAGTATCTTGACCGGAATTCTGTTATTACTAACCTTTACGATTGCGTTTGCTATAAACACATCCTTCGCTAATTCTCTACTACACACTACAACTTCTCCTTTTACATTCTCATGAACATAAATTAAATGAATTGATTCCGAACGTGCCGGAATAAATATAGAATTTTTCATCCTATCACGTTCATCAACCAAATTTAGATTATGTTGTTTATTATTGTTAAAGAGTCTTAAATTATTTGAATCTATATCAATATTTGCTCGAAATTTTTCTAAAAAGTCTAAGCCTATGATTCCGTCTGCTCTTAATGGTAGCGAATCAAAAACAAGAAAGTTATGCTGAAACGTGACATTGTCGTGCTTCAATAGTAAATTTACAGAACCTTGAGAACGTCGTTGACCACCTATTCCATTTATTAGAGTATCATCTCTTTGAACAACGATATCTTTTGGTAACATTTCATTTTTAATTATTGACAATGTTGCACCCGTATCTATAAGCCAAAAGTATTTAATATTTTTAATATAAAAGGTTATATACTTCGCATTACCTCAGAATGATAATATGAAATGTTTAAGATCGAAAAAACTGGTTTGATGTACCTGCATTATCATCTTTATCGCATTGATGCGTGTCATCTACTTTCTCTACTGAAAACGTATTTTGGCCTCTACCACGGTTCCTAAAATACCTTGAACCTCTATTACCTCTCTGATTATTGAATGATGAGCGATGGTTTTCTCTATAATTTCCACGATAGCCTTGTCCTCGTTTGTAACTGTTGTTATATTGGGGTCCACGAGGGTAATTGTTACTATATTGACTACGAAACGTACCTCTTTGATAATTTGGTGAGCGTCTACTATTATGTGACACTCGTCCATTTTTAGATGCATACAAAATATTACCTGATGGTTGGAAAGACGTGCACTCTTCGTCTTTCGCTGCTTGTATGGCATCTTTCAAGCTGCTGAAGCCTCGTGCCGAGATGATAGTGCTCAGTTTCGAGCTACGCAGGCCATCTGAAAACCGTTTTATAGCAAAGGTTTCATTGATCGGTTTTAAAATAGTAAATGTTTCCGATTTTCCACCTGCTTGGGTAATGGTCAGCTCTGTAAATAATTTTTCTACCTCAGAACCATAATCCTCAATAGACCTCGAACCCTGTTAAATATTTTGAAGCAGCATCTGTATAGCCATAAATGTTTTTTTGGGTAAAGAAATTTCCTCAAATCATCAATTAATTCTTGAATACTTTTGTATGAGCCTGATATTCTTAACTTTGCGTTCTCATTCAGTCTACTTTTTAAAACGAAAGTAATTAATAATGCCTCACCTGATAATGCCTCACCTGGGCCGTCCAGCATGCCAGCATACATCTCCACGGAGTCTATTAGGCGCTTGGTGGTGGCCTCAACACCGTCCATTACTGGAATCAAACTACACGCCACCTTAAGGTCAAAATCCATTTTTCCTAATTCAACTGTAACAGGATAGATACACAATTTTTCTATTTCCTCTTTTTTTTGTTTAATTTTTTCATAAAGATCTATTGCCGATGCCAAATCAATATCTTTATTTTTTTCTAATAGTACAAATATTTTACAACATTTTTCGTATACGCTTTTTGCTTGCTCTAACTTTGTAGTAATTGCATTACCTTTATATCTCGCTTGTCCCTTTTTTACTAAATAATTACGTATTTCTGCTAATAAGACACAATTTTGTTCCAAAATATCAATCATATTCTTAATCTATTAATAGAATTGCATAAATGTAACACATTCCACGTAAATGCGATGAAGCAAAAAAAAGTCCGACGTTGCATTTTGTTTCCGTTCGGTGTCTTATGGCTGAATGTCCGTGCATGATTTTAACGCCTTTAAGTTTTTGCGTAATGTAATATGATATCGCGTAACTAGATCACTCACTTTTTTTTATTTTCGAATTGACGAAAACTACACAACACTTTCAATATTCACTGAACTATTACCGGTTTCCGGTACCTTCTGTGCGTCCTCTGATGGATGATCTTATTCTCTGCATGGTACTCATCCCAATCTCCTGCTGAATCCATGTGCGGTGGCAGCTCCTGTACATCCGCAGGCCAACATAAACTGCTACGAATCCAATAATGGCCAGAACAATGTAGGTCACAATGCTGAGCCGTTCCACGTGGCCTCCGATTTCCTTTAACGTGGCGTCATTGTTGCCTCCTGCCGCGTTTTGGCTGAGAAAAACCTCTTCTTTTTCCACAGTTGACCGACACATTATGGTTGTACTATTGTGGTAATTATGTTGAATTAGTATGTGGAAAACTGAAATTCTGATCAAACTATTAATTTAGATTCCCCTTGGCAGAGTCCCAAAGCAGGGTCGCCATGTAATGTTGGGGTCCCTAAAGGGTGGTTTCAAAGGAAACAACCACATCAGTTAGGTACTATTTAATGACTAAATGAATTATTATAAAATAACGCATATGAGGTATAGTGCAAACTCAGCATACATGATACAGTTATAAAGGAGTGTACTTACTTACTAAAGTAAAGGAGCATACATATTATATTCATACACTTCATGATAGTGATAGTGATAGTGATTGTGATTGTGTTTGTGACTGTGATTGTGATTGTGATTGTGATTGTCATTGAGATTGTGATTGTGATAGTGATTGTGATTATGATAGTGACAGTGATAGTGATAGTGATAGTGATTACGATAGTGACAGTGATAGTGATAGTGATAGTGATAGTGATAGTGATAGTGATAGTGATAGTGATAGTGATAGTGATAGTGATAGCGATAGTAATAGTAATTGTGATTGTGATTGTGATTGTGATTGTGATTGTGATAGCGCAATTATCAAATCATCACAATCACAATGACTGTGATGATTATAATTGTCATGATTATGAAATTTGGCAAATAGATAGTTTATATCCTAAATCAACATGTAGGATACTATTTAAAACTTGCACATGGTGTACATCGACCTCAAAAAGGCATACGACCGGGTACCTCGTGAGATTTTGTGGTGGGCCCTGAAAGAGAAAGGTATGCGTGGGAAGTATGTGCAGTTGATCCGAGCGATGTACAGTCGATGTAGTACCCAAGTCCGGTCTACAGCGGCACCACCGGCAGCTTCAATGTGGCTGTTGGCTTGCACCAAGGGTCGGCTGTAAGCACCTACCTCTTCCTGGTGATAATGGACGCACTTCCGTCGGACATCCAGGAAGAGGCTCCCTGGTGTATGCTGTTTGCCAACGACATTGTGTTGGTTGCCGAGAGTGGCCTAGAGGTCCAGAGTAGATTGGAGGTGTGGTGGCGACTGGAGAATGTTGGCCTGAAATCAAGTAGGTCCAACAGAATACTTATTTTGTGATTTCGGCGGTCTCTCCAGTCCTACGCCCATAACTCTTGCCGGAACGCCCATAGCGATCTGTTCCGATTTCCGGTACCTCGGGTCGCTTGTCCAATTGGATGGTGAAGTAGACCGTGACGTTACGCATCGGATCAACTCAGGATGGATGAAATGGCGACAGGTCACTGGAACAACTTGCGACCCACGGATGCCCCTCAAGTTAAAGGGGAAAATATACAAGTCCGTGATTAGGCCTGTCGTACTGTATGGATCGGAATTGCCAGGCTTTGAAAAAGATGGATGAAAAAAGATTGCATGTAGCGAAGATGAGAATTTTGAGGTGGATGTGTGGTGTGACAAGAATGGATTAAATAAGGAATGACTACATTAGAGGAAGTTTGAAAGTTACGCCAGTTACAGAAAAGTTGAAAGGGAATCGACTGTCTTGGTATGGGCATGTGATGAGGAGGGAAGAATCGCATGACTAAAACAGTGATGAGTAAAAGAGTAATGAATATAAATTTTGGTGGATGGAGAGGGAGAGGAAGACCAAAGAAACGATGGATGAATTGTGTGAGGAATGATATGAATGAAAAAGATGTAAATGATTGTTTGACGGTTGACAGGGGAGAATGGAAGAAAAAAACGTGTTGTGCCGACCACAAGTAACATGGGATAAGGGCAGGAAGATGATGATACTATAGTATAATTAAGAATTATTGTATGACCCTTTAGTATGATCCCATGGGACAGTTACCGACAGCTAGTGTATGTAGAATTTGAAAGATGTTTTTGTTAAATGGCTATGGTTTTATTAATAAATAAAACCATAGCCAAACTTTATGCACAAGTAAAAACTGTACAAAGGCGGACTTAATGCCTTGGGCATTTTCTACCAGTCTACCTTAGGGTGATCCAGAGACAATACACAGTAGGTATAATAACAGAAACAACTTTAAGAAAATATTTATAAATAAAAAGAATAAATACTTATATACATACATCAAACAATAAAAAAAGCTAATTATCGCTCGTGTAGAAGCAACATGAACAGGTAAGCACAGTTTATATTTCATATTGATGTTCTTTGTCTTACCAAGTAATCTTACGTGTTTGAGGCGGCCTTAAGAATGAGATTAATCCCTTCTTTTGTCTAAGAATTATGGAAACCATTCGTCTCTTTGTCTCCTATGTTTGACCTCTTTTTGCAGATTTATCAAAGGAATGGTGTCATATTTATTGTGGTTAGTGACACATATAACCGAAACTGGACTGTTAAGGGTCTTTATGGTCTATAAAATATAAAGAAAATAATTAATACAGTACACGATTAGAGAATTATCTGATTGATTGGGTAGATAATTACTATTTTTTCAAACGGCCCCAAACAACATGCCCCTAATAATTCTTAAAAAAAATACTGGTCAGTGAAGGTGACCTAAAATCGGATAAATATCACTATTTTGCTGACCGCCCCGGTAAGAAGTATATTGATTGTTGTTGCTTGTACCTAACGGAAAAGCGTTACTATGATAAAAAAAACGGTCATGTGCTAGTTGAACCCGCGTATGAAGGATTCCGTCCATCCGTTTCTTTAGTTTATTTTTATTATTTGTTGTTATAGCGGCAACAGAACAACACATTCTGTGAAAATCGCAACCTATTTCGGATAATAATATACAGGCCGCTGACAGACAGACGGATATATGGACAGCGGAGGCTATCGATTAGGGTCCCGTTGGTTTTACCCTTCGGATACGCAACTCTAAAACGTGATTCCATCAATCAAATCATGAAAGAACCCGTAGGAAATTGCTAACGCGGGTTTTATTGAAATATACCCACGCTCTAGTAAATTTCAAAAGTTCTAAACTGAGCATTAGTGACTACACAATTTTATCTGAACCATGTTACGGCTTGTTAGATAACATTTTAATCTATTAGAAAGTTAGAGCTTTCAGTCATAAATCTTGCTTTTTAACAAGGTTGAAAAATTGGTTAGTAAGTAAACCTTTTAATATTTTTAACAAAATGATCTAAGAAATATTGCCCCACCGGGAGTATTTAATTACAGGATTTTCAGGGAATTGAAAACATTTTTTTTACTACCTTACCTCATACAAATAAATAGGTCTCCATTTATTGCTAGGGTTTCAGCACCAGGGTAGCCCAAGAAATTCAAATTTTAATTTTAATTTAATGGAATAATAAAATGAACATAAAGGGGTTGTATTGATGATTGTGTTGTGTTGTTTATTAGATTTCTCCATTTGATATGAAGTAGGTATTAAGGAAATGCTTGTAATAATTACCGAATAAAATTTCTTTTATCATTATTATCCTGCCCTTAATCCAAATAAATATTAAAAAAAAAAAAAAGATTTTCCTTGGTTGTACTATAAATACATTTCTAACTAAACCTTCTAGGATAAGAAGCGTCGTAGCATCCTGTCAAAACCAAATTGCTTCACAATTGGCTATTATATACCAACACACTTGAGACTGAAACATGTCATTAACATCGGACTAATTTATAGTCAAGAACTCGACACATATTATAATTATAAGCTCGGCTATTCATATTCTATTTCAGAGCCTCTGCATGACTTTGACTTGTCGTATGAGGAAAGTTTATTTATGGTGCTGACGACATAGACTATGAATACTCCATCAATTACCCCAGCTTGTGCTGACAGAAATACTGATTGTGAAGAATAAAGAAAGAACATCGAAACATGTTTTATGTTCTGGTATAAAGGGAGATACTCTCTCTCTTGGGGGGTACTCTTGGGGGCCTAAAATGACTAAAGATAATATGAATAGGGAAATATGCACGTAATTTTTTCTTTACTTAAATCAATAAAATACAGTTCTATCAATCCAAGAAAAGTATTAAAAGTAAAGTTCAACTACTGCTTGTCGCTTAAAAATAATATTAAACTCCTGCAATTTTCTACGACAGTTTAAACGTCTGTAGCTGTCGCGGCCATGATGTGACGTCTTTTACCACAATCTGCCTTGTTTGCATCTAATTTTTTGCCCATTAGAATAATTTTACTAATTGTATGTGCTCTAGTCAAGTAAAAATTGCAATAACAATATTATAATAAAATCTTACTGAAACGTTAAGCACTTTTGAAATAAAAGTGTTTTTTTGACACATAGACTTTGACGTCACTAACGGCGTTATCGAGGACGATGCGTTTTGTGAGTGCATTCCGTTTCACCAAAAACATGCTACATAAAACAGTAAATTGTAAAATAAGTGATGTATTAGTAACTTAAACTAGTGTACCACAATGTTTTTATGGGCCAATACAAGGCATTTTTAATAAATAATAAAAGTTTTGTATTTCATGGCTATTCTATATTGCGTCAATTTTTTTAAAATAGTCACAGACGCAGTTAATATCATAACTTTGTGACCGTTTAACGAATTGTAACATAATTTATATTATTATCTCATTATGATTCTGGTAAAGCAGCCATTTTAGGCCCCCTGGTATTCCAAATTTTTATAGTGTGTCTGATTGCAACCTTTCATCGACTCCTCTTTCGTCCAAATCGTAAAAAAGTCTTAACCAGTATGTACCCTGGGTGTGGTAATTATGTAAGCGCATGAAAAAAATACGAGGAAACAGTTATATTCTTTAAAAACGCTAATCCTAACTGCACGCGCTGCTTCTTTTAAAACATCTCGTATAACATTTACAATTTGTTGAACGTTTAAGAGACAGCATTTACGGACCATAGAATAATCCTTATTTATATTTATCCGGATGTGCGCAAAAAACAAGAACTGGAAAAATTAAACAAAAATGTTTGAGTTACTTTTTATTTATTTTCACTGAATTAGGTACTCCAGAAATAATATACCATAACCTACCGGGGTTATGAGGTATAAAAAACGTCTGAAATATGTAGTAGACTCAGAATCGGTATCAAGAAAGTATTACTCTCAGAAGTTATATTTCTTGACCATAAGTTGACAGTCGCCTGACAAATTACTAAACAAAACCTGTCGATACTATCTATCGAACATAATATGACTTGTCGCACAAACGACCAGTCGAGGTCATTACACCGGCACCGCACCAGCACAGCTGTTGCCTGTTGTTGAATTCAGGCTACGGCTAGCCTTCACCGCGCTTACTACGCGTCGTCAGCAAGGTGTAAGCTCGCAGTCCGCGCGCCAGCCGCGCGCCGGCCGCGATGTGCAAGCTCGCAGACCGGGCGCCATCCGCGAGGCACAACGACGTTGTTTCGCGAGCAATCGCGGGCAACTCGGAGTCGGCGCTCGGCGTCATGCTGTACGGTCGATTGCTTCTATTTCCCAACTACAGAGGCCAAGAAATATTTAAAAAAAAATATGCACTTAAATGTCGCAATAAAGGCCACAATAGTGTGAATTCATTTAAATTGGGTTGGAGCGGTGCCGGTATAGCGCGCCATGACCTTTAATGTCGTATCGCACATTTTGTTTGTCGACCTAATGTCGGATACTGCGGTTGTGTATCTTCCAAACAAACTAAAATCATGCAGTCTGGTTGGATAATGATTTTGGTCACTCGGTCGCTTAAACTATTTAAAATTTAAAAAAAATCTAGCGACCGAATGAGACTATTTAAATTTTCAAATAGTGTAAAGGAACGACACGTTGATTTTATTTTGTGCCAGGTTTGTTTTTATTGTCACGAAGTGAATATTTTTTCCTTGAAAATAAATACATCAAAAAAGTCTAAGCAACACACATCATTTTACAGAAACTGCATGTTTTATTAATTGATACTGTTATGTCTTTGGTTTGACGTTTGTCTATACAGGTTTCCTGGACAACGAATGTATCAGGATTGTCACATATAATTAAAATATACGAATAGCAAAATGTACGTTTGATCTTTTATTTAATATTGGCGACGAAATGGCCGAAGTTAAAAAGTTAAAACGTATACGATCCTCATTACGAGGAACATTTACAAGGATTGAAAACTATATTAATGAAGAATTACAGTTTTCTACTGAAGAAATTTCAACACGACTACAAACACTGAAAGATATTTTTTTCAAATTCCAAGAGCTTCAAAACGGAATTGAAAAAGAAACTGAAGATAGTGAACTAAACAAAGAAATAGATTACAGGTTCGATGTTGAAGAATTATATACTAAATTACGTTCAAAATTCCTACAATTACAAAAAGAAAATGAAATTACAATTGTGCCTCCAAATAGTGCAACGGACACACAGTCAATTTACGAATCAGCAAAACCGTTCAAAGAACAAAGAAAAACCGTTTCGTATGAACTTTCAGCCGTTCCAAGAGAACGAAACTTTTATGAACTTTACCAAACGGTTAAAGGTTTACTTCTTGCTGAACAATATCACAGATGGTAAGGTGAAAGTGTACGTACTACTTTGCACGATTTTGCCAGATCTACACGAAAGAATGTATAATATATGCTCTCCAGAAGATCCCTTGAACATGAATTTCGAAGAGATTACAAAGATTTTAGATGATTACATTGATCCTAAGCCCAGTATTTGGACAATGCGACACAAATTTATATCTCGCATGCAACAACAAGAGGAAACTGTGGTCACATACGCCTCCGAGCCTAAAAAACTATCTGCAAATTGTGAGTTTAAATGTCATAACTGCAGAAAACAAACTTCTGATAGCTTTTTGTGCTTACAACTCATACGAGGGTTAAATGATGGTGAAATTCGGACGAAAATACTGCAGGAAAAAGATACAACCTCATTTTCACAATTGGTGTAGATTGCCACTGCTACAGAAATGGGAAAGAACGAAAACGCAACAATGTCCTCAGATATTCAAAAACCTAACACAATCAATAAAATAACAACACCTTTAGCTAAAACATCTGTTTATAACAACCCACCTGTGCATACAAGAAAAAGACAAAAAAAAACAAAAAAAAGACAAAAAATTGGTAAATACAAGATTACCAATAACCATTAGAGATCTCAAAGGAAAATGTTTTCGTTGTGGAAAAGATGACCATAGAGCAAACGAATGTGGAGCCATCAAAAGCACTTGCCGAAAATGTCAGAAAATAGGCCACCTAGCACGAGTCTGTTTACAAAGATATACCAACTCTCATCAAGTAAATGAATCTTCAAGCGACATTAGTCAAGACAGTATTGCAGATATCAACTTAGTTAAAAGTGAAATATCGGAGAAATATACGATTACTCTGAAAATAGAAAACAAAACTGTATGTATGGAATTTGACACCGGTGTTACATTATCTTCAATGTCACTAAAGGATTTCAAAAACATGAACATACAAAAGAAACTTTTTAAAACAGAAATTAAGATGAGAACATACACTGGAGAAATCATTAGACCGATTGGAGTAGCATATGTCAAATGTTTGTACAACACTCAATTGTTTTATGGAAAACTATACATTATTGATCAAAATGTCGACCCAATTTTTGGTAGAAGCTGGATGAAAGAACTACATGATATTGATATAGCAGATATAAGAACAGTACAAACTACAATTCATAGTAACAATCTAGAACAATTGTTAGAAGAATTCTCTTCATCCGTATTTACATCAGATCTAGGAAAAATTCCAAATCACAAAGCTCATTTAAGTTTAATCGAAAATACTCAGCCGATCTTTATTAAACCACGAAGAATTCCATATGCATTGAAACCGAAAGTTGACGAAGAAATAGAAAGACTATGTACACAAGGTGTGCTTACGAAAGTTGACCATGCCGAGTGGGGAACACCTATTGTTCCAATAGTAAAACCAAATGGGAGTATTCGGTTATGTGCTGACTACAAGAATTCTCTAAATAAAGTAATAAAAGATGAACAATACCCCATACCCATAATTGAAGACATATTTTCTGAAATGAACGGAGGTAAGCTTTTCTGCACTTTAGACATTACCCAAGCATATTTGAATTTGGAAATGGACGAAGAAAGCGCTCACATGCAAACCTTGAGCACGCACAAAGGAACGTACAAAGTAAATAGACTAATGTTCGGCGTTAAAGTAGCACCAAGCCTGTGGCAGAAATTCATGGACAAATTACTACAGGATCTGACAGGAGTTAAATGTTTTTTTGATGACATTATTATACAGGGCTCCTGTGAAGATGAGCTACTACAACGATTACGACAGGTCCTCCAAAAACTTAAAGAGAGTAACCTTCGAGTGAATAAAGAAAAATGTCACTTCTTTAAGCAATGCATTAACTACCTTGGACACACGATCGACAAGAACGGACTACATAAGAATAAAGACAAAATAAAAGCCATCACCAGCACTTTACGCCCTACAAACATCAACGAATTGAGAACCTTTCTTGGGATGGCCAATTATTACAATAAATTTATAAACAATCTGGCCTCTATTACAAGTCCTCTAAACGAGCTACAAAAGAAAAGAGCTATCTTTACCTGGTCCCCTAAGTGTGAAGAAAGTTTTTTTTAAAAATAAAGGAAGAAATTTTGAGCGAAAGGGTATTGATTCATTTTGATCCTAAAAAGCCACTAATACTAGCTACAGACGCTTCGCCTTTAGGGTTAGGAGCAGTGCTTTCACATAGATTACCGGACGGTTGTGAACGACCTATTGCTTTTGCTTCTAGATCTTTACCAAGCAGTGAGAAGAAGTACAGTCAAATTGATAAAGAAGCTACAGCTATCTAGTGGGGCTTTAAAAAATTCTTTCACTACTGTTACGGTCGAAAATTTACTTTAGTTACCGATCACAAGCCACTAACATCGATCTTTCACCCGCACCAGACGCTACCAACGATGAGCACGATGAGACTTTTTCATTACGCTCATTTTCTATCTGGATTCAATTATGAGATAGACTACAGAAGTTCTGCAAGCAATTCTAATGCTGATTACTTATCCAGATTTCCAGTGGAAACAGTTAATGATAATAAAAAAGATCAACACTCACAATTCCAGCTACAACATATATACAAAATCGAAGGCAACCCAGATATTATAGCCCGAGAAACAAAAGACGACAACGAATTACTTCCCTTACTACAAGCATTAAAAACAGGACGTAATTTGAAAGAACTTGGGTATAATGATAATGAATTTACGCTACAGGATGATTGTATTTTGAAAGGTACAAGGGTTATTATTCCTTCTACTTTACGTTCGCAAATTCTTAATGAATTGCATACTGGACACACTGGGATTTTAAAAATGAAATTATTAGCACGCAGCTACGTTTACTGGAAAAACATGGACAGAGACATTGAAAACAAAGTAAAATCATGTAAGACGTCAGCCGATGTTAACCGCCCGGGAGATAGGTTTAAAGGTACAATTCTTAAGCGGTGTTGTTGTTAGCCATCAAACTGTCAGAAATAGGCTGCATGAATACGGCCTACGAGCACAACGCCCAATTAGGCGCCCACCTATACGCCATGGGAATCGCGCCCGCCGAAACGAATGGTGTAGGGAACACTTGTCATGGACCCAGGAGCAATGGGATAAAATTTTATTTTGCGACGAGTCCCGGTTTGGATTTAGACCTGATACGAGATGGGTAACAGTATATCGTCGTCCTGGAAATGCTGAACGTCTGAGATGCGTTCAGGAAGTGCACCCTTACAGTGGCTCCATAGTGATGGGATGGGCGGGTATTATGAAGAACAGACGAACTGAGCTCGTTTTTGCAGATGGCAATATGAACGCTAAAAGTTATGTTGAAGATATCCTCGGGTCATAAGTTCACCCATTTGCACAAAGTCTTGGCTCAGATTTCACGCTGATGCATGACAATGCGCGTTCGCACACAGCTCGGAGGACAAGAGAGTACTTGGCAGTAGAAAACATTTGGGTATTGCCGTGGCCTGCAATCCCATTGAGCATGCATGAGACATGCTCCAGAGACGTGTTCTAGAGAACCTGGACGGAGTGTCGACAACCTAACAACTGAAAGACTTGTTAAAATTTCATTGGGAGCGATTGCCGCAGGATCAAATAAACAATCTTATAAATTCAATGAAAAATCGTTGCCGAAAAGTTCTAAACAACAGAGGCGGTCACACATTGTATTGAATTACAAAAAGAGACGGTATTTAATTTTGTAAAACCTTTAAAAATTACGTTCGTTTTAACTTTATTTTATACAACTTATGTTTGGAACACAATTGTTACCTATTGTGAAAAAAATAACAATTGAATATAGCATTTTGTTGCTTTAGTCACTAATACATCAAAAAATGCTTAGTTATTATTTATAAAAGAATTATTAATATAATATTACAATAGTTAAAATCGTTTAAAAAATCAAAACTGAACATGTTGCTTAAACTTTTTTGACGTGGAGTTCAAAAATTGTGAAGTCATTGCCTCAACCTCAGCGAGTGTTTACAGTATTAAGTGATGCAAGTGAAGGTCATTGTACAAACAGGCTAGCTTCTATTAACGCTGAACTTTAACTTTAGTTGAACAGCTGATGGTGTATTAGCTAGAGAGTGCTTTGTAGGCACTGATCCAATTTGCTTTGGCCGCATCAATGGTATCGGCATTTACTGAGCTAAATCGTATAACAATGCTAGTAATAGTGCAATACTGTTGCTCCTCATTGTGTTACGAGGCAGCGATATAATACTGGAATCTATGAATGCCTCTCTCTGTCTGCCTCGTTGGTCAAACGATCGCAAGCATTACTGATGAGCATGAGTACTTGAGTCCGATTCTTAGGTTATGCAAAGTGTTATTGGCTCCCCCATTTTTAATTTTTTTTAGGTAGCAGCGCGGAGCGTGGTTCGCTGTCTGGTTAATGGAACAACTCACAACCAAAGGCCACTTGTAGTTTTCACTATCACTGTATCACTGGCTGACTACTACACGCAGGCAAGGGTTCAAGCGTACGTCCTACTCTCACGGTGTCTGTCGTTAGACTAACCGACTGACAGCGATCCCCTCCCTCGTGTACATGAGACAATGTATTATATCTATTGCATAGATACAAACACTACATAAGTTTACGTTTACAATAAATACAATATGATAAAAAGGAAGGGCCTTTTTATCAAATTGTATTTATTGTAAACGTAATCAGTGTTGTTAAATAGTCATACTGAATTTTTTTTAATAATTTACTTATACAGTCAATTTCTTTAATGAAAATGCTTTACCCTCTCAGGGTTTACTCAGTTACCCCATTTGAGCATTACCACCGATAGCCTCTACTAAGTTTGGAGTAGCATAATAGTTTATTAGACCTCTGCAATTCGGTTTTATGAGCCTTAAAAATATTTAATGAAATATAATTATAGAGGTATATTTATAGGTCTGCTGTATTTAACCTTTAAGGGAAACCGGGCACATTGTTCTATTAATATTTTTCTTATGAAGTTAAGTAATATTTTAAAAAACGCCTACCCCGTTTAGTAGCACTTTTTTATTAGAAAATTCTTTGAAATCCCAATCTGAATTAACAGACGAAATGTGGGTGTAACTTTCTATACAACACTATATTGTTTACCCTTTCGGAAGTTTAGTGTTATTGTTATGTCCTGACAAAGGAGCTATTTTAAAGCATTTTCTGATTCAAGAATTTATGCTCCACAATATTTTAGCCAGCGGCAAAACTGATCACGATCGCAAGCCATTGTCGTAACTCGATCGGATACTTGAACATCGAAATGAGTATGCTTTCCTATCGATATCTACGATTAGCTTGACCTTTATTTTTCTTAAGGGGCTCCCCCATGCACACTAGCGCATCAGATTTTATAAATTAATTGTGTATTTAACGAGTTCTGTTTTTTTTATTAAAGTGGCGCTAGTGTGCATGGGGGAGCCCCTTAAATATTTAGGTAACATGTAATCCTCCTAATATTATAAATGCGAAAGTTTGTGAGGATGTTTGGATGTTTGTTACTATTTCACGCAAAACTACCGAACGGATTTGGATAAAATTTCGTATACAGATAGTTTATAACCTGGATTAACACTTACACTTACTTTTTTATCCCGGTAGTAAGAGCCCATGAGACAATTATCAAACTTCACGCGGGCGAAGCCGCTGGCAGAAGCTAGTTATTTATTAGTAGTAGTTAGTATTATTAGTTTATATTCCAGTGGCTCCGCTTCATAAAATTACAGCTAAGAATACGTTTACTTCATTTATTTTTCCTAAGCTCCTTCGGACACCTAATTAAGCGGCCACAAGACATCCTGAGCCTTATATTTTGTACACGTACCTCCTTGCTTAAATATTTACCGTTCTATTAATGAGCAAAATTCATCTTTGTCCCGAAATATATAGGCTTAAGCCGCACACTTATCTTCATTTCTGGTTTATGAATTATTTCTAACTTATGGGTCTTTTTATCCCGAATCTGTTATTAAATTCCGCTACATGCCGATTGTGAATAAAATCTTCCATTTATAGATTTTGGGTCAAAGTTTGAGATATTTCTGTAGCTAAATCAAAAAGCTTTTTATTAACGTCGATAAACGAGTTATTTTAGCTTTGAAGAGGCAACGATTTATTTATATTTGCTTTTTGTTGAGTTAAATATTATGGATTTTGTTAGATTTTAATTCTTTCTTCTTTATCGTGTGGTTTGTGCCTAACCTAGTATCAGAGGTCTAAGGCGCCCATGGGCCTCTGACTTGGCTTTACATGCCGTCAAGAAATATCTTTCGGTCATGCTGGTTTCCTCACGATGTTTTCCTTCACCGAAGGAAGTGACAATTATAGAATACGCACAAGAATCTAAAAACACAGAAGAGCGTGCCTTGGGTTTGAACTCGAGACCTATGACTTAGCAGTCCGACGGTCACAGCACTATAGGTTATCACTGTTATCTTGCTACTATTTTAGATTAAAATTGAATTGTCTATTGTAGTGGTAACATAACGTGGCTTACTAGTCTGAGATGTCTCATAAGACACCGACATAGTCTTAGTTATTTCCATGTCTAAGGAAATGCTAATCCTTCAAAAACCAAGTCAACCCAAGTCATCGATGTAAATAATTGCTTCATAAGGGTTATAGTTGCTCCGGATTCTCCCTGCACCTTTAGATCAGTTTTCTTTACAAGGATTTTAGCAAGAAAATATAGCTGTTTACACCTAATATAACTACAAAGAATGTAAATGAACTAATTTACTTAGCATATAAAAACGAAACGTGGCTGATTCGACGAAGTTTCTGGTTGGCATTTAGTCACCCACGCAATAACAAATTGTGTGAATAAAGCACTCTGTTTTTCTTACAAACATCCGAAGTTCAGGTAAATATCGGTAGAAGCCGTGAACGCCGTCTGAATACCAAGTTAACTTATTTGCGGCTAAGCGAGTGCGAAAAGGTGACGCGTGCAAGTTGTGACGTAGGGTAAGTAGTATAGTATGTTTTTATAGGCCTCTAAAGTACGGAACAGCTCAAGTTCTTAGTAAAGGTACTGAAAATTATTGGGGCGCTTTTTATGGCAATAGTAATCATGGAAAGGGGAAGACTGGTCAACAATTTCCTTGAAGGTATAGTTAATGAAAAATCAATGAAATCAATGTCATTAAAATTATGACATGCGTTGGTGATGACTGTTCCATTTATTTTTTATTTAATAATAAACACGTTTTAGAACTAACTTGTATTTTTTTCATCTTATTGCAACTTAAATACGGCTGTACTTTGCTTTAATTTAAATTTTATCTTAGACTAGTTTTTGCACATGGCTTTGTCTTCGCAAGTTATCACACGGGACTTCGTATGAGATAGCTCATGTCACGTTCTGGTCTACTTGTCATCATCATCTGCTTAGCCTTTTCCCAACTATGTTGGGGTCGGCTTCCAGTCTAACCGGATGCAGTTGAATACCAGTACATTAGATGGAGCGACTGCCTATCTGACCTCCACAACCCAGTTAGTACTGGGTAATACGATACCCCTGGTAAGACTATTTATTAGACTTTCGGACCACTGACTATCTGTAACGACTGTCAAAGATCCACAAAATGGCATCCGGGACTAAATTCTTGATCTGTCCAATAGTTAAACAATGACGTCCCGACTGAATCGGTCGAGAGGACAGTTCATGATTTAACGTACTTTACGAGTCACGGAGGAAACTCGTTTTATAATGGCTGGTCACCCATCCACGGACCAACCTACGCAAGCGCAGATTAACCTGAAGATCGGCAACTTGTGTGGTCTCCAAATTTCATCGAAATCAGCTAATGGTGAGAAAACCTGAAAAGGGCAGAGATAGTTACTTTTGAAACTTTACGTATGTGTACGGACTCTTTTTTTAAATCAAAGACGTTCCATTAATGTGTCTAGACGGCATGTTAGAACAAGTCAGACCGTATGTTAGACAGTCCATTGTGGACAGGAAATAGCTGTCATCCCGTGCTCTGAGCATCCGTGTGTGCTTGGCCTGATATTAACTTTGGTGATGTAACGGATAGTAAACTTTAATGCTGGTAGGTCATAAACTTCTTAACGTCTTGTTTATCAGCCGAAAACAGTTTTTAATGTAGATTCGGAAACCATAACTGAATCTCTTAATTTGGTAGGAATAAGTTACGGGCTAAACAAAATTTAGTACCTACCTTTATATGTAATTACAGAAACGATTCTAACAGAAATAAAACCTGAAACAAACCGATAGACGGAAAAGTAGATATAGGTAAGTAAATATTTCTCGTCAGCTCTGTAATTAAACTTGAGGAATACATGGATACTCTTTGTACACTATTTAATATATAATCAACTTCGTAATTCCTATGTCATCTTGCACTTCATGAAACTTCAAGGTCTATTCTTCTGTTTCCCTGTGAGATAAGTTTCAACCTAAATGAAGTTTCAATCTTCTGTAAATCGTTTTTCAAGAGGTAACGTTAATAGGAGTTCAACTATACTTATTTCCACTTAACAAAGTATCCAAAAAACTTGAAATCTCCTTTTAGAAAAAGGCCTTATCTTTTAAGCAATGTATATCATCGACTGTCATCGACAAAAATAACAAAAGTGATGTTTTATGTACGTCGAATAAACTTACTAAATAGGTCCTAAATAAAGAACATGAGGAAAGTGTCAGTAAAAGCTAAACCATGTTCGATCATTATCAACGTTTGCCGATTTAGACGAACATTGTTTGGTACTTATCTATTCTGGCTCAATCGAAGCTAAGTAAGAAAGAACTTTTGATCACTGATTTCTGTCCTGAGTCGAACTGTCTTCGAAAACAATATTATTTATGTCAATTTATTTAAATAAGCCTTTAGGTTAACCCGTGCTTGCCTAGGTTGGTCTATGAATGGGTGACCACCCTTACATACCGAGTTTCCTCCGTGCCTCGAAAAGAACGTTAAGCTGTTAGTCCCGGCTGTCATTTGTAGATCTTTGATGGTCGTTACAGGTAGTCACTAGTCAGTGGCCCAAAAAGTCTGACAACCAGTCTTACCAAGGGGTATCGTATTACCCAGTACTAACTGGGTTGTGGAGGTCCGATATTCAGTCGCTCCATGTAAAATACTGGTATTCAGCTGCATCCGGTTGGACTGGAAGCCGACCCCAACATAGTTGGGAAAAGGCTAGGCAGATGATGATGATATTGAAATAAGCATATATTTGTGTCAGTTAATGACAATGTGCTCGTTTCCTTTTACATATGACTTAAACATGACTGTCGAAATGTGAGTGCAATATACAAGGTGTAAACGAACCTTTAACGAATCTGTTAACCAAGCATTATATTGTACAGTCAGCTTCACGATGTGCTTTCCCTTGAATGCGTTCGTTAAAACAACTTGGGTACCCAATGATGCAGATCACCGTACATCAAACAAAGTAACTCTACGTAAAAAATATTGCTGGGAAACAGTTTATTTTGGGTGAAAATCACGTTTTACGGTAGGATTCAGCGTTACGAACTAAAAACATTGTGGTGATGGATGCATTGAATAGTGCGGGGGTCGTGATTCGTCGAATTGGGAAAAGTTTTTTGATAGCTATACTTAATATTATGAAGAGGTAAAATATGTTTGTAATTTTGCATGTAGGGGATAATTTTCAGAACTACTACTGATCTGATTCCAAATTTCTCACTAACAGGAAGCTACATTATTCCCGAGTGTCATAGGCTACATTTAATACGTTGCCGTGGGTTAAATTTCGTACTCAACGGGAGCAAAGCAGCGATCAAAAGCTATATACAATAAAAATGAAAGAGAAGATCCATCATCGTTATCGCTTATAGAATGTCTGAGCCTTCTTGACCCTTTTAGTTTTTGCTAACTAATCCTTTCTCAATATACATACATAAATCTATAGGTGTTCACAAGAAGGTCATTTCAGCATCCCCACATAATATCACGCCTGTAATCCTCGAATGTTTATTGACGGTTACGTCTCTTAAACTTATATTCATCACAACTATTTTCATTATAACTATGGCTGATTCACATAATATGTTCATAACGCATATTGGTCGAAACAACTACTGGTTGACTTACCTAAAATTTTAATTCAACTTAAAATCAATCGCACTAACGAACGATTATTCTAATGTTTTTTTTTTTTTAATATTGACTATGACATTCATTGGATGTGACGCGCGCTCGCTATGCTCGCATTTTACATTACACACCCACTTTCTGTCACAAATGTCGTCGTCGCTCCGCCGGCCTTCGGCCTACGCTCCCCACGCCAGCTAGCAAGACCCAATGCAGAAAAGCACTAAGCAATACTGAGTTTAAGTGAGTCAACCGTAGATGAATGGTCCTATATGGATTTCGTTCATTAGTTATTACAAAAATCTGTAAAACGATCTTTAGGTATTTTAAACAGTAGGTCTTTGGACCGTAGTTATATCGAAAATAGTTAGGTTAAACTTAGGTATTATGATACGTCGGGTACGTATACCTAAGTTTATCCGAACTATTGACAGAGACTTACCTTTTTTTTTCGGATTGGAAATCATCAAATGTAATCTCCCACTCTGGGCGAAGCTGGAGTGAATGTCAGACTTTTACTGACTAAAACCCATCCATGTTCCTTCATCGCCCTTTGTGTTCCGGGGCCACGGTATCTCTTTCGAACAGTCCCGCAGCCCCGACAGAGACTACTACTGTAATGTTTAAGTTCCATGCAATAGGCAAAGTCTGTTGCCAACAACCGGGCACAATTACAGACTCAGTGGCTGCTATTGAGACGTTACTGATGGAAAACCCCAATAGAACTTTGCCCGACCTGGGAATTGAACTCAGGACCTCTCAGCAGAAGCGCTTGCGATCACTAGACCAACCAGACATCAGAACATCACTCATTTCATATTTGTCATCAGCGAATCATTATTCATCATCATCAGCCTATAGCAGTCCACTGCTGGACATAGGCCTCTTTAATCGCAGGCCACTCAACTCGATTCTCCGCAACTCTCATCCAGTTCCATAATATCATTTACCTACAGTAATATTGATTCAGATGTATTGTGTTGTATTGTCCTGCTCAATTTGGAACAACACAAGGAAGGCTATCAAGGGCCGGCCTAGTTACGTCGTCAACGTGCTTTTCTATTGTTTTAACTGAACTAGAGGTCCATCTGATAATATTCTCATCGGGGTTTTCTTTACATAGCCCTGTCTTGTAAATAGGTCTCCAAAACAAAGAAATTTACCCGAAATCGAGACTGTGCTTGGTTGATAGGAATTCGCTCGCTCCCTGTAAGAGTGTAAAAAGACTCTTAACGAAGCCGAAAGGCACTTGCTCTCCTCATCATTGCAATATTTTTTTGTTCTAGACTTTACCTGGGAACCTTCTAGTTATGGAGATATTGGGGGTCAACATTCCAAGTTTTTCACAAGTTTTTTTATTTTTTTATTTAACTTTTAACACCTCCACGTCCCCTACACTATTCAATCCATCCACCAGCACAATGTTTTGAGTGCGTTACATAGAGTTTTACAGTAAAACGTGATTTTTCACCCCAACAAAAAAAAGTAATTTCCCAGCAATAATTTTTGCGTAGGGATACTTAGTTTGATGTACAATATGCTTTAACGGCTTCGTGAAGAGTCTGTTTACACACTGTATAACGTTACATAGGACTTGAATATAACTGACCAAATGTATGTACCATAGCTACATTGTTGTCTAATCCTTTGGATTACAGGTGTCATGTTATGCTAAGTTATTCCAGAAACTTCTCCACAAAACACTGTTGTGTAACAAACTTGGTAGTTAATTATTCAAAAAACTCCTAGTCATAGTTTTATAACTTTCTTTATTGAATCTTTTTACGGAAAGGAAAGTTCAAAGTTGAGACTTCAGTAACTTGGTTCTGTCTTTTTTTTCTATTTAAGGCACTCAGTTCATTGTAAAGTTTCTTATTACTTTTTTAGTTTAAAGTTAATAGCACGAATGAGTTAGATATTTTAACCGACTTCCAAAAGTAGGAGATTATCATTAATGTTACTAAATAAACTTCCTTGTTGGTCAAGTGATCGCAAAGCACGACTACTGACATGAAGTCCTGGGTTAGATTTCTGGGTCGGGAAAAGTGTTATTAGGTTTTTCCATCAGGATGTTTTCAGTAGCAGCCACGGAGTCTAGATTAATGCCCGGTTGATGGCAATAGGCTCGCCCCCTATCACATGGGACTCAAATGAAGTGCTAACATAGTTTTTTAAGTTGCTTATACTAACAAAAATTGTTATATCTAAGGGTCTATGTTTCCTGAAATAATTGGTTATTTCATTGGTCATTATTTAATATAAAACTGGCGAAATGTATGTGTATACTGTAAGACACACCTCTGCCTACCCCTTCTAGGATTACAGGCGTAATGTTATGTTATGTATGTAATTAACAAAAGTTATCAGAACGAATGATTTAGATGTTTAATGTTACTAAATGAACTGAATAACGTTTCAGATTCAATCAATTACCCCGTTTCATGGCAAAAGACATTAACCTTCCATTTCATGTGCAACCCTTAATAAGGGTAGCAGTTAATTACCTTTAAGGCTGTACACTGTAGTTACTGATGCAGAAACTGAAGACTCTTTGGCTTATGGCGTAATTCACCAATTTAATTGAACACAATCAGCATGTTATCTAAACTGCGTTCCAGAACTGTGTTTGTCATGAATTGTCATAACTCTTAAACGCCGTTTAATGCTAATCACGTTCAGTTTAATTGGTTAATATAGAATCATCAAGCTTTTCCCCGGCTCACAACCTTGCTGGATGCATCTGAATACCAGTATTTTACATGGAGCGCCTATCTGACCTCCACAAGCCAGCTAGTACTGAGTAATACGAAACCGCTTGGCAAGACTGGTTGTTAGACTTTCGGGCCACTGACTACCTGTAACTAATGTCAAAGATCTACAATTAATTGCCAGCCGGGACCAACGGCTTAACGTGCTTTCCGAAGGATGGAGGAAACTCGGTATGTAATGGGTTTTTACATATCCACGGACCAACCTAGGCAAGTGTGGTTTGACCATTGACTCGAGCGACTGTTATTATTTAGCCACGAGCTCCTCCTTGTGGTACATATATGAAATGAAATGATTATTATTATTATTATTATTATATATTATTATATACGGCTGATAAATTGGTGAAATAGTAGAAACTGTTTGGTAATATTTGTCGTCTGTTGAATCTCAATTATATCAAACAAACAATAGCGAATATTGTCATAGTTTCGAAGCAATGCTTGTGTATTTAGGCTTAAACACAACTGTCAATATCCACAACCGTAGGATTCTATGGGCATACTAGCTGTTTCCTGCTAATTTGTCTGCGTTTATTTTGTTAATTTTGTAATTTTATGTATCCAGGATATAAAACAGCTTATGTTTTTGTTTGTCAGTCAGTTGTGTTTCTAAGTCCCAGGTTTTAAGGAGTTTGGTAATTGTCCAAAGAGCAGGTATTATCAAGATAAAAATCCTTATGTGATAATCAAGGTTGTAAACTATCTGTGTTCCAAACATCCAAATCCGATTAGTAGTTTTTGCGTGAAAGGAAAACAAAAATCCATCCATCCATCCTCACAAACTTTCGCATTTCTAGTAGTAGTATTGACGACAAAGTAAAATTATACTAGTCACGAAGTGTGGATTTTGCATTTACTATATACAGGCTTGAGTCGAATTCATGTATCGTACACTTATCAAAATGTCAGTGACCCGTCGTGTCTGTAGACATCCCACTCTCATTTCAGGAATTACAATTAATTGCGTTTAAGAGGCTTGTCCAAATCGGGAGCTCACCCCCGACCACTCAAACCGCACTTAAAGTCTTTCTGAAAAGTTATTCTGTCGCTACAATGTACTTTAAAATGGCTGAGACAGCCTGAATCTTAATGCTTGCTACAGTTAAGTTTGGGTTGACCTGAAATCCCGATAGAAAGGCGGCAAAATATGCAACCTATATGATTTTGCCGCCCGCCTGTGCTGAATTAGGCTAACTCTTTGTGTGCATTAGCTCAAATGATGTAGCTCGTGGCTAAGTAATAACACCCGAGTGAGTCAATCTTCAAGGTTAAGCAGAGCTTGCCAAGGTTGGTTAGTGGACGGATGACCATCCATTACACACCCAGTTTCCTCCGTGCCTTGGAAAGCACGATAAGCCCTTGGTCCCGATTGTCATTTGAAGATCTTTGACAGTCGTAACAGGTAGTCCGAAAGAAAAAACAATGTCACGGGGACGCGGCGGACCACGAAGGAGATGGCGGGACGAACTGGATGTCTTCCTTGAGAATTGGAAAGAAATAGCACAGAATCGTGACCGTTGGAAGGAATGGAGGGAGGCATTTGCCCAGCAGTGGGTCAATACAGGCTAGACAGCTATGTTTTATAAAACAATGTTTGCAGAAATCAGAGACACTAAAAGTCTTTTTCTTGGAACCTTTAGTGCAATTTGTTATTCACTACGTTCGCGTTCCTCACGTTGCTGTTGGCCGCCATGACACTCTGAGGAACACAGAGAACTTCGCTGTCCATTTAAGAAATTGCTTTGAAACTATTTAATTTACTTCACAAGCGTTGTTGTGGAGTTTTTAATTTGTTGGTGTGAAGATCTAACTGCATTTCCATGTTGTTTGTTTTTTGTTTAAAATGTTTTTGTTTTATGGAAAAAAAGTATATTTCATGGATTTCTGTTGAAATTACGACCAGTTTACGTCTTTACCAAAAACTTTTGTCTGGTACGAAAAAAACAAATGAAAGAGAATGTTTGCACGCTAGGTGTCACCGCGACACGACTGCAATGCAACGGTACTCAATACTCATGCGAAAGAGACAAGTGACGCGTGCGAGTGTCACGAGACACTAGTCGCGGCGCAAGTCGCATCGCCCGAAGGTGTGGAGGGGATCATAAGAAACGTTCCCACCCTCTAAGAGATTTGAAACAAGTGAAGAGCCTCGTAGATAAGATATTTTTTACTATGAAGACATTCTTCATACAAAAATTGAATACCTAAATATTTCTTTCTCTCTTTCTTTCAAGGCAGATATCCTCCGACAGATTTGAAAAAAGTGTCATACGAAGCGTCTGGTGAGTAAGATATTTTTTTATTATGGCAACATTCTTCATATAGGTACCTATGTGGGATTGCCCACATAGGTAGGTATATGAAGAATGTAACTAATCTTTTTTAAATTGTAATTGAGGTAGGCCGTAAATCTTTTTCTGGATTCCTTCAAGCATAATTGACATTGTATACTTTGACTGCGAGGGTGGGGACGGGTCCATTTAAAATCCCCCATGGTCCTTTGTTATGAAACATGAAATATTGGGTCTTATTACCTTGTACAACAAGTACCTTTGTAATCCTAGTAGGTCTGTAAAAACAAAGGACAACAACCAAATTGGAAATCGAATCAGCATAAGTTATAGGCACTCGTGTTTCACAGACATAATTACAATAACCGAGTTAAACAATATCGTTGTGATTCTGCTTTACGACGTAAATCCACTCGACACCCTAACTTCTTTAATTAAAACCGTAGCGATTACTGGTAAGAATATGTTTCGAGGAAGTGTCAGTATTTACGTATAGTTCTAGTTTGCCTACTGTTCTTCTGGAGGAAGGTGATAGTATCATCGCAAGTGACGAGGGTATGCCTAAGTCAGTGAATCTTGCTGATGCGGAAGGATGCGTTTTCTCACAATGATTGGGCGATGTTGCTGCTTCCAAAAGCGATAGCGTCACCTTTAGAAGAGAGCACTTAAAAGGATTAGTTTTTTACGTTTACGTTTCAATTTACCGTTACGGTTTTATTATTTTAAATCCTTTTTCATTTTTGCAGTAATCAGTCACTGCCGAATTAAAGCTTATGTAAACTCTGTAGGAACGACCAGAATAAACGTAAATTTAATTAACTAATGAGCTTAATTACGACAGTATTTCCATATGACTGGATAAAAACGAGCATTCATTAAACCATTTAGAAATTAATTAAAATAAAAGCGACTTTTGTATCTAAAAACAAACAACCAAAATATATGGACCTAATTTGAAAACATTCAGCCCGTATTTTAGCGTAATACAAAGAGCTAAATTAATTCAAATGAAAAATATGGTACACACAACGACCAATAAACAAGCTATACATAACCGCATTTCTCACTGTACGGGAAATCTATACAAAACGAGGCCATTTTATACTGGAAATGTGTTTGATGGGTCGGCGTTTATACCTACTTGTAAATTAAACAATTCTTGGAAATTAGTACAATAAACAAGCGAGTTTATTTTAAAATTACTGTGGATTTTTACTTTTCTCTGGTAGAATTCTATAAATACGTTATTACCTTTTTGAAAGGCTCGAGCTACGCAATTATTGCCATCGCACAGACCTTTATCGAACTTCAGCACACAAAAATTAGGAAAAGCGAAATAATTTGAATCGAAAGACTTTTCGAATTGTTTGATTAATGAAAACTTTTTGCGGGAAAGGAGAGATCCCGTGACTTAAATTACTTTAGAATACCAAGTCACATCGACTTCGACTTCAATGCTGGATTCGAAGGGGTTTAATACCTTGGGTTCTGACTTTGAGGTTCTTAGATAGGTAAAAAAGTTTATCGAATAAAACTTTTGAAATAACGTTGAGTTTATTTCTTTAATTTATCGTCTAGGGAGGTTTCAAGGCGTTTTGATGGTACATGAAAAGTCGTCAGAATCAGTTATTTTCTATGAAATGGTTACAATTTCATTGCTTTGGAGGCGTGTTCGTATTTGCTCACGTAGAAATAATGATAAAAGCGTGTACAGTCACGTGCATTGAAAATATACACATTCCTTGATATCAGAGATGTTCTTCTAAAGAGATTGGAATATCTTGACTCAACATGACTTACATACAAAATTGTATGTACCTAGATTTATGATTCGTGTCACGTAATTCAATTACACTTTTATCTTCATTTCTGTAATACCTTCTTATCTTTATGCTCATGTGTATTTTCCTCCATTTCTATTTAAGGCTATAACTTCCTGCGTATTGTATAAATTAACACTTGCTCCGGTAAAGGAAAACATCGTGAGGTAACTAAACCAGCATGCCTGAGATATATTTGACGACCCGAATGGCGCAGCGGTAGTGAGGCTAAGCGGTAGTGAGCCTTACGTTCTTAGGGTCCCGGGTTCGAATCCCGGTCGGAGCAAATGTTTGTGTGATGAGCATGGGCATTTGTTTCCGAGTCATGGATGTTTATATGTATATTAAGTATGTATTTACAAACAAAAAGTATCTATGTAGTATATCAACTATCTGGTGTCCACGACACATGCCTCGTTGCTTAGTGTGGCACTGGATGGCGCTGTGTGTAATGTCCAGCGATATTTATTTATTTATATTTTTCGATGGCATGTTAAGCCCAGTGAGTGGCCCATGGGTGGCATAAAAACTCTCACACCAGGTTGGCTCCATATACATGAAAAGGAAAAGAAGATAAAAGAAGAAAGCTTTGAGGTTACCTGACAATAAAATACCTACATATTTCCTACATTAAAACTAAATTTCCTTGTCATTGAATTTCCCTGTCACCATGTTATAGGACATTATTTTATTAAAAGTAAAGTCATTACCGTGACTGGCTGTAAAGTTGAGCCCAGTTTTGTAAAGTTTTAATAGAATCATCCAATTTCGACTTTCGTCATTCGATTTTTAAATTTTCTAATTGATTTTGTCCGTTTTGTAATTTCATTGAATTTCGTCTGTTTTAATTATTAATTGAAATGCGCTGTTATTTTACATAAGGGTTTTACAAACTTGATTAAATGCAGTTACAAATAACAATTAATTTTTAATCAACATTTTGAATAATTATTTTGCGAGAAAGCAAATTGTAAGGGATGTTTTTCTTGTAAGTATATCAAGAGTAGCTGGTGTAAGAAATACGAAAAATTCCTTACGCATATTCTTCTCCTTTTCTATTAAGTACCTACCAACGTTATCTTATACTTTGATCTAGTTTCCTTAGTGATTTTACCAAGAAGTTGTCAACCGAAGCGAGCCTTAACCAAACATCCTAAAACTTGCGATCCAATTTAGGCTAATTGGTTGTCCCTAATAGCCTCATTTGTTTATTATTATTTTCCTACCACATAGTTAACAAGAAAAGCGGAGGTCTTTCTTCTTGTAACCAGTAGCGACCCTGTAGACTATCCCCAATATATCTCATGGCTGGTGAGAGGATATTCTTCCTAAAAACATTTTTATGCAGAACACGCTCCTCAATAATCAGGCTTTTGTGAGTGATACTGAATCGTTTTCTTCCATCTGAACGTTTTCGCTGATTACTTCTAGAGATATACTGTATTGTCATGGTCCACAATAAGGAGGATTTGTGCTATAGAGTTTGTATAGATATATTTCCGGGAAATAACTCATGTGAGAATAGATAAGAAGCCTGCTGTGTCAGGGTCTATTTATATTCTTCTACTCCAGATCCGCCGACCAGTAGTCCAATGAGTATAATGCATCTTTATCAAAATTCCTTCAATCTGTATTCGTTGTTTCTGTTGCTGCCGGTTTAAAATAACATTTGTCTTTATTGAGAATAAAGTTTCTTTAAACCTAAAATAAAACTTGTTAATTTCCTCGTTTCTTTCTCGACGGAACTTTGGGCTGAAAATTACCTCAGCGCTGTAATAAAGTGTTTTTGTTTTTGTTAGGCTATCTACCCCCCCCCCCTGCTGGACAAAGCCCATTTCTCTTTCAAAGTGATATCATAAGGTAATAGTACGGTCGAACAAGCTATTTGGTTTACAGTTTAACCTACAAATTACATTGTAAAATGTAAACCAAATAGCTTGTTCGACCGTACATTATGATATAAGTGCGATAAGTTGAAAACTACAGCCGAGGCGATATTGCTAGCCCGAGCCGTAGGCGAGGGCTACAAGAAAGCAGAATCTGTAATTATCAAAGGGCACGTATGTCATACGACGTTTTATAATATATTTGCGAGGAAATAAATAAAACTCGGACTTTCTTAAACGAATAAATCTTTAATCACTTGTTAAAGCAGTTATAAAAATTTTAACAATTTGCAAATTGATTATTACGTTGCCAGTTGGCATTTTTAATGTTGTCAAGTTATTATTATTAATTTAAAAGTTAATTTTATTCATAAAATGTTGATCATTTATCTGACACAAAAACTCTTTTCTAAGATTTATAAAGTAAGTATTGTTCGTTTTAGACGGAGCATCTTGATAAACCATGCGTTTTACATTACAATAACGCACAAGTACGTAATGAGATACAATACGATATTGAAATTGGTGAAATAAGAGACCCTTTACGAGCAAATTTGTTATAAATTAATAAACGTTACTTTGAACTATTATTGGCTTTAGTTATCTTTCTTTCTTCATTTTTCACAGGAATAACGCATAGCCAAAGTATGCACTTGGAACCACACCGATATGGAATTCAGCCTCGTATCTGGAAGTGTTATACACGGTTTTGTGTTATTTTTGATGTGAAACATCTCTAAGCAGACCTAGGTAAACCTAGGTGACCTAGGGTTAAACAAAAAAAAAACAAATGAAAAATTCGTGGCGATCGTGGCGAGCGTGGCGATCGAACCCGGCCCGAACAATCCCGAACATTAGAGACCTGTTGAATATACCATATTCGCCACGATTCACAATAAGCCAGCTGGTCTCAGGGCACAGAGCGCTGGGTTATAGTCTCGTGACTTCGAGTTCGATTCCAGCATAAGGATTTTCTTTTTGTGAATCGGGTCGTTTTGTTTTTATTTTATGTTTCTTTTTTATGTTGAATTTTTGGCTCTTTAGTAAATTGATCTCGCTCACTTGGATCCCGCGGGATGTTTACTAAATTATTATTTTTGTGGCATTTTCTTTAGTAGATTGGTTCCGCAATAGCGGGAAAATAAAAAAAATATGCCGTTGAATTTCAAATTTGAGTAACATCATGTAGAAAAATGTTAGGAAGAACAAAAATAAATAAAATTAAATCCCGTTGGCCCCACCGTATTTTTAACATTGTATGGGATCGAGTAGTGTTAGTACAGTAATTGTGCTAGTTACGGGCAGTAACTTTACGAACAGTAGTAGGCTAGGCTAGGCCTAGGCTGGCATGAATCCAAGATGGTATTTATAGTAATAAATACATGGGAACACAGTTCCCGTTTGCTGCCAGGCATATATACACTTATATTCCCCAAGAAGTACCACGCTGGCATAGGCTCAAGGTGGTATGCATTTCACTAATTCTGGGTAAGCACGGTCTTTCAGTAATAAATACCTTCTTGGATTTATGCCAGCCTTGTACTGTTCGTAAGGTTACTGCCCGTAACTAGCACATCTGTACTGACACTACTCGATCCTATACAATATTTTTGAGTAGGTAAACTAGGTATTATATAAATAAAATATAAAAATAAACCCACCCCCGCCCTACCAGTATGGACACGGGTGATGGGCCAACGGGAATCACCTATAAATTAATATCAAGAAACTTTTCTACTTGACTGTACAAATCATAAAATTGGTCAACGGGATCAGTTGACCAATTCAAAACTTGTTTAAACTTTTGAACGCCATTGTCACATAAACGTGACAAGCAAGCGCGTACCCTGTACGCCAAACGACACAAATATGAGACAAAATGTGTAATGTGTGTTTTTACATGTTTTTTTTACTTAAATTTTTGGATATTATTAACCTAAAAATTTAAGCATTCGTCCTCTCTAGGTAACTTCATGGTTATTTCCTGGAGGCTTAGCATACCTTTTACCTTGTAATTTACATTCTAATTTAAATTTAATGTTATTTAAGTTTTTCTCTAGATTTTTATTTCTCTTGAATTTTTGTTTACGTTTGTAATGTTAGTGAGTGACAGGCCTAGTTTTATTTTTAATTTATTGCTGGAGCTAGTTGTAGGTTGTATATGTAAATCACATCGACCTCATTATCTTTTCTTTTTATTATGTTCTAGAAATTCATTCTAAATTAAAAAATGTCAATCATCCGGAGATGACAGATGCTAGGTGGTGGATTTTTGAGTCTACGTTGGGAGCTCATGTCAGCAAAGATTTATAAGAGTGAACTTAGAGGGCAGTTTCCCTCCTCTGAAGCTTTAAGCCGGCCTCTCTCTTTGCCGCATTAAAAAAAATGAAGTTGCTATAGCGAGGTGTGACATCGCACCGCGCGTCATCCACAACACCTTGACACCTGATGCCCGAGCTGCACGAGCCTGAGAAGAAGACTGATGACGGATGTCCCTGGGTCCTCCTCTACGGCCTGAAGACTGATGTTCCTCGGCCCTGCGCTGCCTGATGACTGATGTATCTCGGCCCTCCTCTACGGCCTGAGTGGATTTTCCTTGGTTCTTCATTCCATCCTGTGCTCATCTTCAGGTCCATTCGCTGGTTTCCCTGGGCTATTTAGTGGATAGGTAGCTCCAGCTCCGTTTAGATAGGCCCTATAAGTTAGGTTATTTAATAATAAATTCTTATAACTCGTCCCCTTGACTATTTCTTTTAACCGTACTCTCCTCCAGACGAAAGTTAGGTAGGTGAGTGCTCTGTGTGACCTTACAGTTTTCTGGGTCCTACCAGGAAAATGTAACGTTACAAATGGTAGGTTAAATTGTAGCTTGGTGTGAAATCTCGCACGTGCGTTTATGCTCTTTCAAAAGGTTTAACACCTTGATGATTAGTAGATTTAGAAGTTCATTCATCCAGGGAAATCTACGAATATGGATGCAATGCCGGACTCACCGCTGCACTCTATTTCCTTCGTAGGTACTATAAGATTTGCCTTTAGAAACCTAATTTGTTCTATTTTTCATCGTTTAGCAAATTAATACTATGAGGAGATTGATATTAAAGTTTCTTCATTTCGATCTAACTCCCTCACTGTAAAGCGTCAGACGACTTCGCGTTGCTAAGACCACAAATTACTGTCTCGGCGAATGAGACTTGAATTTCTTTAATAATACAATACCTCCAGACAGATTTTGTAACTAGGTTATAAGTAAGAACAATTAAATTAAAACTCAAGACAAAAGCTTCTTAGTAAACTTTAATAATTCTACTAATCTCAGATCACAACATCGAATGGCATTTAGGGTGTTTACACAAATCTTAAAACCACTGCCTTACGGGGCACGTTTGATGAAAATTGCAAAGGTATTTTTTATTTACAATTCCGGAGACGACTGCGACCGCAGTTTTATATACGCGCCGTCAACACAAGGACGAACACAACGTAAGCTAAGGTATACTGTCTACGAATGAATCTCGCTTAAGGCGCGTTCAACGCAAGTTATCTGTGCCGCAAAAATATAAGCTATAAACACGCTTAGTCGCAGTGACAGACCGCAACGGCAATGAGGTCAAGTACAAAAGCGTTTTTATACAGTTACATAGAAACCAGTCGTGTCGCTGCGGTCTATGCGATCTTCTGTCTTTGCGTTAGCTTGCTTAGCCGCTAAATTTTGCGATCACGGTTGCCATCTAAATTGTACCTTAAGTCGATCATTCTAATCTTCCTGAATATAAATGTGTATCCACCCATACATTGTAAAAACACTACTTTAAATCTGTTAACTTAAAATATTTACAAAATTTACAAGTATTCCGGATTAATACATAACAAGTCTATTTACATTTAGAAATCGGTATAGTTGTACCGATTTCTTAATCTTTGTCTTTCGGTACACACAACACATGTTATTTGTCTACTTGAGTTCATATGCATTGTCTCTTCGGGTATTGTTAGTACCCGATTGTTCATAGTTTTACGCAATGGTTATAACAAACTGACGTTATGTCCGTTGGAATATTTGGCAGACGACCTCATCGACCGATTGTTCATCGTCAGTCGAATTGAGGATGTGTTGTTGTCGCCACGTCGTAGTAGCGAGGCGTGGTGACCTCCAGATTCCCTGTAAAGAGATGGAACATTAAATTGGTTGTACAATTTTGAACGTAAATGGACTGGAATTAAAGCTGTAAATTATAGGTTGGGTATACGTTGCGTCCGATGCTGGTCCCTACTTTTTTGTAAATTTACGATTTTGGATCTTTTTCTGTCTCTGTATAGGGTCCAATATTTTCCCAATTAATCCAATATTACTGAAAAACAGACAAATACTCGACGTCTAACAAAAAAAAAATGCGTGAAGAGGGTTAATAGGCCGTCGGAATTTTCTATTAAAAGTAAATCAAGCATTATTAAAAAGCAATCCGTTCCGAATATCTAGGATTCCTTTCTCTAAATAATTGGATGGGTTTGTGAAGGTCAGAATCGACGTAAGTAACAGACGGGAATGAGAACTGGTTCTCGGTATTCCATAATAGGTGGGTAACTAATATTTTTAGGTTCTAAATAGATTTACGATCTTAGATATATTTTTAGCAAAGAAATTTATTTTAGTAATCCAGCCTAGACGAATTATCAAAGTGCATACGAAATTATAAATATACTTGAAACATAATCTTATTTTAATAAATGATATATTTTACCAACTGCTAATAAAATAAAATCACGCCTATAGTCCCCGAAGTGTTGGGCAGAGGTGTACCTAATAGTAAACCCACATTTAAACAGTAATGTTTAAGTTTCATGTAATGGGAGTGAGCCTATTGCCACCAACGGGGCACAGATCCAGACTCCGTGGCTGCTACAGAGAAATTCCTGATGGAAAAACCCAATAACACTGCATGGCCCGGGAATAGAACCCAGGACCACTTGTTCAGCAATCGCGCTTGCTATCACTATACCAACGAGGCAGCTACTTCTCATATTAAAAGAGTAATGTTTTTACTCTTTTCCTTCACAAAATGTAACTAATCAATTCACACACGTTAAAAATTGAAAATAAGCTGATAAGACACAAACAAATTTTATTATATGGGAGCCATCTTGTTTATCTTTAATTAAGTAGTACGTGATGAAAATATAACACAAAATAACTCAAAACGAATTTCTCATACAGAAACCTTCAAAGGGCAAAGCGGTATACAATTTTTTATATCGTTATTTAGGGACTTTCCACTCAGGGGACCTTGGCTCGTGTTTATAAAGCCTTCCTATATGTTATTGTGACAAATCTTTTCATGAACAATATAACCGCCATTGCTTTAATAATAATAACGAGTTGTGTTTTTTTCAAAGAATATTTTTAAACAAGCTTCTTCATTTTTGTATCGACTTTACTTTGATTTACGAGTATCTTTACTGAGCCCTGGCTGTGGCTCCGTCCATAGAGCGTCCGACGCATTATTGATATTGTCAAAGGTGCAAGCGAAAGGGCCTAGGAAAGATCCAGCCGTTCCCCTTCCTGCCCTGCCCGGCAAAACCCTAGCTCGTACCCCATAGGGGGTACCCTTAGCGCGGTGTCACTTAGTTTATAAGTTTTTTGCCCTTTAGGCCTTACACTCAAGTCACCCACAGGATAATTCGGTTAAGCAGAAGCCAGCCGAATAAGTTGACCTGTGAGAAGACGTCGAAAAAAAAGGGCCTAGGAATTTCCAGCTAGTGGGACATGGTCTGATCAAAAGCATCGTACTAGGTATTGGATGGGTAAATAATCCCCCACTTAAGCAAATAATGTTTGCATCGGCCTACTTGGGCTCAAGGAGTTTATATGTTTACCCCTGATTCGCTTTGATTTATTGTAGCCATCAAATATCTATAAAGGGAAGATGCCGAATTCTTGGAAAGTTACGGCATAGTTTATGAATTCAAATTAATCCCTTCAAGTGGAATGATTAAACTTTACTTAACTGTCAACAAGCAACAAGAGTATTCGAAGAATTTACTATAGGAATTTCATGATACCAAAATTAAATACTTTAGTTTATAGTATTATGCTATACTTACAAAAACTCTAACAAATCTACTTGCTCCTATTAAATAAAAGGATGATAAATAGTATTATAAATGATGAATATAAAGTGTAAGTATAGCATAATACTATAAGTTTAAGTAAGAGATATTTAGAAGGTGGGTAAGTGTTCAGACAAACTTATCCAAATAAACTGGTGTACCATTGAACGAACAGTTCATTGTCATTCTGGTTGTTTATTATTGTAAATTTAATTTAATACTAATATTAGGCTAAGTTATACTACTACTAACAATATATGGATGTTATTCTGAAACAAAACATTTGAATTTGAATTTAGGGGGACTTAGGTAAATAATAAAAGACGCAGATGGGTCGATTTCTGGTCGGATTGGTCGGTTCGCGTATGGGTGACTATCTTTACATCCCTCCATTTCTTGCCTCGAAAAGAATGTAATAAAAGACGCAGATGGGTCGATTTCTGGTCGGATTGGACGGTTCGCGTATGGGTGACTATCTTTACATCCCTCCATTTCTTGCCTCGAAAAGAATGTAATAAAAGACGCAGATGGGTCGATTTCTGGTCGGATTGGTCGGTTCGTGTTATGTATGAGTGACTATCTTTACATCCCTTCATTTCTTGCCTCGAAAAGCATGAATTAAAAGACGCAGATGGGTCGATTTCTGGTCGGATTGGTCGGTTCGCGTATGGGTGACTATCTTTACATCCCTCCATTTCTTGCCTCGAAAAGCATGTAATAAAAGACGCAGATGGGTCGATTTCTGGTCGGATTGGTCGGTTCGCGTATGGGTGACTATCTTTACATCCCTTCATTTCTTGCCTCGAAAAGCATGTAATAAAAGACGCAGATGGGTCGATTTCTGGTCGGATTGGTCGGTTCGCGTATGAGTGACTATCTTTACATCCCTTCATTTCTTGCCTCGAAAAGCATGTAATAAAAGACGCAGATGGGTCGATTTCTGGTCGGATTGGTCGGTTCGCGTATGGGTGACTATCTTTACATCCCTTCATTTCTTGCCTCGAAAAGCATGTAATAAAAGACGCAGATGGGTCGATTTCTGGTCGGATTGGTCGGTTCGCGTATGGGTGACTATCTTTACATCCCTTCATTTCTTGCCTCGAAAAGCATGTAATAAAAGACGCAGATGGGTCGATTTCTGGTCGGATTGGTCGGTTCGCGTATGGGTGACTATCTTTACATCCCTTCATTTCTTGCCTCGAAAAGCATGTAATAAAAGACGCAGATGGGTCGATTTCTGGTCGGATTGGTCGGTTCGCGTATGGGTGACTATCTTTACATCCCTTCATTTCTTGCCTCGAAAAGCATGTAATAAAAGACGCAGATGGGTCGATTTCTGGTCGGATTGGTCGGTTCGCGTATGGGTGACTATCTTTACATCCCTTAATTTCTTGCCTCGAAAAGCATGTAATAAAAGACGCAGATGGGTCGATTTCTGGTCGGATTGGTCGGTTCGCGTATGGGTGACTATCTTTACATCCCTTCATTTCTTGCCTCGAAAAGCATGTAATAAAAGACGCAGATGGGTCGATTTCTGGTCGGATTGGTCGGTTCGCGTATGGGTGACTATCTTTACATACCTTCATTTCTTGCCTCGAAAAGCATGTAATAAAAGACGCAGATGGGTCGATTTCTGGTCGGATTGGTCGGTTCGCGTATGGGTGACTATCTTTACATCCCTTCATTTATTACCTCGAAAAGCATGTTTTAATCCTGTCTGTCACTTGTAATCTGCCATGTGTGTCTCTCCATGAGTCAGTAAACTCTGACATCCTATCTTAACAAGAGGGTTCAATAAAGTTACTAATCAGATAGGTATATCGGATGCCGACCCGAATGTAGTTAGGATAACGTCAAAATGATGAGTTATAAGCTGATATTACTTGTTTATTGATGGAAATAAGTACTGCCGTTAGGCTGGTTGTCAGTTTTTTTTTAAATCTAGTAATGACAGCCGGAATCCACGGCTTAACGTGCTTTCCGAGAAACTCTTGTAATGAATAGTCTATCTATTCACAGACCCACCAAGACAAGCGCTGCTTAACAATTTCAACAACCCTGTGCCCTGTACGCCAAACGACACAAATAAATGACAAAATGGTAGGTGAAATTGTGGCTTAGCACGGGCTTAGCTTAGCTTGGCACGCGCGTGCGTTTATGCTCTGGTGTTCAATAAGTTAACCTTGAAGTTCGTCCCATGCGGTTGCTGTCATTTACACACGAGCTCGTTCTAAAATTTAAATTTGTATTCACGTAAATTCGGTACCAAATTATTTATCACTGTGCTACTTTTATGTTAGCCCTTTCATCAACATTTCAATATGACATATATCACCCTACATTGGTACAGTTGGTTTCCTAACTTCAAAGATTATAAAAGCGAACACGTCTTTTGATCAATTACTGAAATTCGCTCTAGTGTTTCGGAACTCATACGGTACAACTTCTCTCATAGGTAACTGAAAGATGTAAAATGTATTGGTTATACCCAATTTCGAAATAAATGGGTATATGGAAATACCTAGATGGTTGTAACTTTATTCAACTTGTTCAATTTATTATAATTAGGCTGTTTTGTTTTGAGGCTCGTTAAAGAAACTCATAAATTATTTGAAAGGTGTATGTAGTCGTACTTACGAATACTAATATTTTAATGTTAAGCAATTTTATTTTCAAACCCTTGTACTACGCATTCAATGCAATAGTGATTAGAAGTAGTCTTACTAATATCATTATTGATTAATCCAAAAATAATAATAATAATAAAACGTTTATTTCAGATAACTAAGATCCAATTTGTTAGTAGTACAATAACTTATAACTAGTGTTAGTAAAACAAACTTAATCTACTCGCCCCCTGCCTGACTCATGAATCGATGTATCAATACTCATGTGAGCATTAATACACCGATTCATGTACAGACAGTCAAGTCTGCTGGCTATCATATTCAAAACGCTGCTGCGACTAGCCCGTACTCTGCTCAGCATTGACGCGCACCGCTTGCGCAGAGTAGCGTAGAAGCAATCGATGCGCGCCTCTGCAAACATACGTGACGCACTACAGTGGCGGGGCAGCCGCTACATCGTTCTTAGCGCATTATTGTACTGTACCCTTAGGGCACTGTACGCTCTTTGAGTATAGACTGCCCACAGGCTGCAGGTGTAAAAAGATGTACAGAAGGCTCTGAAGAGAGTGATTTTTACCTCATTAGTACATCGGGCAAACAGGAGGGCGAGCAATCATGTTTGCTCTCACGGACAGTGCCCTACGTTCACGTTCAATGTCCATGTCGTCCTTAAGGCTAGGCTAGGCTTTAGGCTTAAAAATGCTTTTAAGTATTTCTTATGATTAACATTTTGTGTTTTCAAAACCTAATTAAAAGCGAGTTTATCTAAATCAGTGTGGTCATGCGATAGTTTGTGATCACTAGCATATGCTGATATAATTTTTTTAATTGAACTTTAAAAACAATTTAACTCTTTTATTGTTTTATATTCTAAATCAATATTTTTAAATAAAGAATCTAAAAAGAAGACATGAAAATATAATTAAAAATTAAAAAAAAAAAAAAAAAAGATTTCGATTTTTCAAAGTGAACGCAAACTTTTTTTGATGTGTGTGATTCCTGTTTCTTATACCTGTAAAGTAGGAAGTGTTTAACGCGTATGGTACAGGAACCACTTCTCTATCACAAGCCATTAACCCTGAGTAATGATGCGCTTTATAATCATTAAAAGAATACGACGTAAATAAATCTTTAAAAGGTTTACCAATAGCAGAACTACTAAAAAGCTAGGTAGAGAGATCAGAGTAGGTGAATAGGTCTTTGAAACTGTCAGACTGTAAGAGATTGAAAGACTGTACCTACGTTTACCCGCAAACAACTGCCAAATAAAAATTAATTTGGCATTCTATGAAATGGAATATTTAATGAAACGTCGTTTTTTTTTTTTGCTTTCTGTACCTAAAGATTTACCCAATTCTAATTTATTTTTAATATGGATTGTATCTAACACCCGTATCTATAATCTAGTTAAAGTAATTACATGACTTTAAGTTATTATTACTTAGGCAAATATTTTATGCAATAGACAAAAAAAAAACGGTTTTAAGCAAAGCTAGCAATTATAACTTTTGACAGTACCGACTTCAAGAAATTAATAAACTACAGAATAAAAATCGTATCTTAAGTTAAAAATTTTACTTAAGTAATCACTTTGACCTGTTTATAGATAGTGTAGTAAGTCTTTTCTCAAAATAAATATTTTAAGCTGTACTTTAAAATTTACCTACGCCATTTTTTGGATTCCCAAGACCAAGACTTCTTTATGAAACACGAACTAGGTACTCTTTGAAATAAACTATTTGTTCCCCTATGTAACATTATAAACCGAGCGTACAAAATTACACTTCGTTAACAAAGCCACAAAATCGTTGTACATACTTAATATTAAAACGATAATTAACATAACACTTTATTGCTTCCACGGAGTGATTAATCAGCAAATTATTAAACAAAGTGCCTGTTAATTGTGTAGAACAATGAGTCTATTTTCAGCTTCATTTACTTTATAATTCTTATTTCATAGTTAACCTATAGGGTTTTATTTATAACATAGCCTGAACCTTTTTATCAAGGCAAATATATTATGTTAAGGTTGCCTGCCACAGTCAAACTTACATTTTACAGGCTGGTAGGGAACTATTCGAAAACATGTGACATCTACCAATCTGCACTTGGCCTGAGTGGTGGATTATAGCACATTCCCTGTCATTGAAAGGAGGCCCAGCAGTGGGAACATTATAGGCTGATGATGATGATGATGAGGGAACTATTATTATATTTGTCTCACTAGCTGTTGCCCGCGACTTCGTCCGCGTTGGAGCTAACATCAGACATCGTAAAGGATACAACCAATGACTCAAGACCATGGCTGACATGGATGATTCACTGACAAATCGATCAACGCACAGCTGAAACTGCTGGGTCTAGAAGAAGCTTGAAATTTTCCACAAACGTAAAGTGTTTATGACAATATTTCTTAATAAACAATAACACTCTTAAACATTTTAGTGGATGGAGCTTGAATAGCCAGAGTGGGAGGTGAGCTCACACGAGAAGACGCAATGTAAAACTGCCCATGTGAAAACCAGTCCTGCCACAAGGCGATTCCCGCGAATTTCAGAGTTTGGCCTTGTGACTTATTTATTGTCATGGCAAAGCAAACTTTCAGTGGATTCTCTTACCAAGGGGGTAAGTGAAAAAAGTTTACTGTATCACTTTGTTTTGATCATTCATTCTTTCTGGGGGTAAAATAGGGGATGAAAGTTAATTTTTGGAACTTCAAAAATGGCGGAGTTTTATACAAACTTTCATCCCTTAATTTACCCCCTGAAAGAAAGTTTGTTTTTAATAGTCATACAGTAAACTTTTGTTTTGAAACATGAGCCCATTTATAGTTTTTTACATTTCTAACTTCAGAATTGATCGAGTTCCATACAAACTTTCAACACACGTGTTAACCCCTTAGGGGAGGAATTTCGAAAAATCCCTTTTGTATGCACACTTACGTCATTCAAAGAAGGTTTGTGAAAATTTCTTGATTCTAGACCCAGCGGTTTCAGCTGTGCGTTGATCGATCAGTCAGCCAGTCAGTTCATAATTTCATACCCCTTTTCACCCCCATATAAAGATTGAAATTCTAACAACACCGTTGCGTTAGCTTCCAACCATAAACCTAGATAATAAATTTAGTGATTATTACTTCGAAAATCAAAGACTTTCCATACACAACTTCATTCCCCTTTGTAACCCTTCGGGGTGGAAATATCAAAAACGCCGAGATACGTATAAATTAATTTTCAATCGTCAGCCTAAACACAAAATCTGAAGAAACTAACTTTAAAACTGACGGATTTTCATTTAAACTTCCATCCCCTATTTTACCCCTTTAGGGGTGGAATTCCCAAAAATCCTTTCTTAGTGAATACTTACTCTTTACTGTCTATTCTTTAACACACCCTCCAAGTTTCATGTCTCTAGGACCAGCGGTTTGGGCTGTGCGTTGATATGTCACCCAGTCAGTCAATCGTCACAGTCACCAAGTCAGTTTACCATTTTATACATATAGATTATGAAAATTAAAGAACATGTGGTTTGATTGATTTGATTACGTGGATGCTCGTTCCATTATAGATCTTATCCATCGCTTCCCATCAGGCGGGATCGAGAACAAGAGCAGACACATTAAAAAAAAAAAACAGTTTTCTATTTTGGTAGCACCCAGGATTATAATATCATCATTTGCCTAGCCTTTTCCCAACTATGTTACGGTCAGCTATCAGTCTAATACATGCATGCATGCATGATGCAGCTGAATACCATGAATACCAATATTTTACATAGTGCGACTGTCAAAGATCTACAAGGTGACAGCCGGGACCAACGGCTTAACGTGCTTTCCGAGACACGGAGGAAACTTGGTTTGTAATGGGTGATCACCTATCCACAGGGCAACCTAGGCAAACGCGGCTTAGATTATTTCGAGCGGCTGTTATTATTTAGCCACGAGCTAAAATGTCTGCTTGAAAATAAATAGACAAAATTCAGCAGATCATTTTTTTGTGAAATCTGTTATCATTTGTCCCGGTATCGTAGTAACAACTTACAATACTTAAAACAACAAGTGACAAATTCTACAATTATATAAGTTCTTTAACTATTATCTTTTATTGGACAATATAAGGCGACTTTCAGAGGAAATCTGTTTATAAGCTCTTCATTTTAATTCCAGCTCTTCAGTTAAAGACATTCAACTTTTTAGTTTTACGACAGTTCTTAATCAAAACTTTGAAAGAAGTTGCAGTCTTTAACCATGATTTTGTGAATTTGCAAGACGACCTTTTTTTTTTTTTTTATGACTTCTCCCGCTCTGGGCGGAGCAGGAGGGAGTGTCAGACTTTTACTGACTAAAACCCATCCATGTTCCTTCATCGCCCTTTGTGTTCCGGGGCCACGGTATCTCTTTCGAACAGTCCCGCAACCCCGGCAGGCATCGGTCCTTGCGGACCCCTTCCTTTTGCAAGATGACCTTAAATGGATGGATTTAATAATAATTAGGTAAGTAAAGAAAAATACAAGACGTTTAGAAGTCTTGTCATTGTTCCAACTCGCCATCAAAAAACAAAGGATCACGATTCACAGTCCACCAAAATAGTTGAACAAAATGGCGAAAACCTTAAAATAAAATGGCCCACATTCAAGCTGTCTTAAAATTCAATATCCTTTACGACATTCCGCCAAAATTCTTTAGTAACGCTAGAGTTTCTACTGGTATTTTATTCCTTTCCGCCTACAGGCGTTAAACGTGACGGATTTAATAGCTGAGAGGGGGCTATTTATTTCCCCTTTAGCTTAGTATTTTCTGCTGACTACAAATAAGGACAGTGTTGACAAAATTGTTAGTAAAAACTATCCATTTGCCCATACTTATGTTTGATGTTTTCTCTTAAACTGGGAGTAGTCGGATTTTAACTCTCATTGCTTGAGACAAGCGTTGAAAATAGAACAATGCGTTTTAATAATGTCATCTATTTAGATGTCGTCTAGCGTTCTATCGGCGAATAATCCTAAGTTATGTGTAGTTTGGACGGTACTCTTACTCTTTGTCTGGCTAGGTACCTTTGAAATTAGAAACAAAAGTCATTTTGAATAATCGATAATTCCTTATCGACATATTATCGATGCTAAATACAGAACAATATGGTAATTATCAATATAACCACTTACGTATAATTATTTGATGTAAAACAAATTAAATAGCCATCGATAAATGAAAATAATGATTATTAAAAAAAAAAAAAAAATCCTTTTAAAAATATTCCTACCCACTTACATATTGTACAGAAAATAATTTTAAACGTGGTCGCCAAAAAGAAATTCATGAATTTCAGATAAGGCACTTCATACAAAATTGTGGTTTTCAGAAAATCATTTTGTTTTTGATGATACTAACTCATGTTTGTTGTAATTAAGTCGTTTCTGATAAAATCTGTGTACCTATTACATAAATACGTTAACCTCCTGTATTATTCTGCAGAGACACAAAATACGAAACATTTTGTATTAGGTCATTATTTTTTTTGTCAAAATAGCAGTAGTTTGCAACACTGTTTTAATGGGTTATTCGTTTCTGAGAACTGAGGCCCAAGCACAAGTGTTACGTAAAAACTTTGCTTTTTAAATTGAAAATACAATAATCCTATAGCATTTTAGTTAAATTGTTTGCCACAAAAAAAAATCAGTATCGTCCTGAGATATACATAAATACGTAAAAACATCAAAATAATACGTGAAACGAGTATTTTTAATTTTAAAATTGTCATATTTATTTATGTTCCGCGCGCTCGTGCTAGGGCCACTGACAAGACTGTTTATTACTTGTCATGTAGTCAAACTAAAATGATTTAAAATAAAAGTTTTGGCTTTCAAGTTATACAGATTTTTTACCTATAAAATGATTTAGACAAACACTTTCTTGTATTTTAGCATTACTTAGTTCTCATTTATTTTTTAATTACATACTTAGTCCAAGTTATAGGAATGACTGACATTAGAGTCGAAAAGAATTTAAATGAAACTATTAGTTAAAAAACCTTTCTAATAAAAATAAGCTTCTATAACACAATGCTTTTAGAAAATAAACCTTGGAGTTAATAAAAAAGAAAAAGAATAGTTTACATAAAAGCTTGTCGCGTACGTATAGAAAAGGAAAAACAAAATATACGCGTGAATTACAGACTTTCCATTATGTCGGTAAAGAATACAAAAAAATAAGGTAGGTAACAACTTAGGTATGTAAGAAACTAAACAGATTTTAGAAAAAACTCTTTCTATTTCCTTACCTTTACATAACAATAGCAAACTTAAGGAATAGCGTTTTCTTTTCAAAATAGGTTTTTCTTCCCTTTAGAAAAGACAAATTGAATATTTTCCTTCGGTCTAGCCACCATGCAAATTAATATTGAATGAAAATTTTCAGTCTTTTCTATTGGTTTCATTCCTTTGTAATTTAGACCTAAGTGAAAACTTTTTTTACTAACTGAGCTGAATTTCGGTCGAAACGATTAGGGTTAAAAAAATAACGTTGCTGAATAGAAAAAAGGTCACGTTTTTATTAAATTAACATTATTTCATTTGTTTTGACATTACCACAGAGAACTTTGCGTAGGTACACAAGTAGGGTTATTTAATAAAAGATCTGTTGTTGATATTCCTAATTTAATAAACGTACAAACCTTTTTTTTTAATATATTTATTCATAGAAATTTCTCAAATATGACAAAAACCTTGTGGGAGGGTTAATATTTTTGTATTATAATTAGGTTTGTGAATAATGTTTGTACTTTGACGCCTATTGACGTCGTTGTTTATAATTATGTAGGTACTTACTTTTACTTTTTATTTTTGTAATTTTATGTAGTTGTAGTACTATATAATGTATAATAATTTTGTGAATTACACCGTCATTTTTCAGTACGGCTTATTGTATTAGGAAGTAGAAAACAGAACACGCCTGTATACACTTAAAAACTTGGTAACGGAATTTGAATCAATCAAAGGCTCTAATTAATTTCATAACTCGAAAACAGGGAGTAATGTACATCTGAGTAGGTAAAGAATTTGCAGGTATGCGATTATATTTACAAAAATAATCTAACAAAATGATTACATAGTACACAAGGCAGCTATAAAACATTAGTTGGAAACAAATTGATCATCCAAGAAATATTATTATGGTCACGAAAACTTTCAACAAGGTTTTCCTCTCATAATATTTTCACAGAAATCCGAAAATATTGAATTCCTCTACTAGTAGGTAAACTAAACCCAATAAACATACTCAATGAAAGAAAAACTTTCCAAATAATGTTCCGACATAACAATAGTTTTTCCCTCTTAAACAAAACTCTTAAATTCTGAATGAAAAACTTCCAATTAAGTTGTCTAAGATAATATGGTCTGATTTACAAAAATATTTGCCCATCCTAGGTTTTTGTGACCCAAAAAAAGACGGCTTGGTACTTATGTTATGAAAGGGGTATGGAAAGCGTTTTTCCTTCCACAAACTAATATGGTGATATTAAAACCTATTCCGCTGGAAACGGATACTACTTGAATATCTTCTTCTTACCAAAATTTCTATCTACGAGAAAAAAATCTGCTATTCTTTAGCGATCGTTTATAAGTATTATTTTATAATGGAACTAATTTTGTATCACTGCATTATAGAAACTGTGCTTTGGCACAACATTGTTTAGTGAAACATTCACATATTAAACAAAATACTTAAAGACAATAGAGATTAAGAAGAATTTAGAGAGAGAGATAAATAGAGATTTCAACACGTTTTATGACAATGTTTCTCCCAATAGCCGGGATAAAGTGCCTATAAAATTTACAACCTGAAACTGAAATGAAGAGCTTTAACCATTCAGATATTATCGATTACACTCCAGCATAACTCGATAGGAAATGAAAACACATCCGTGTACACACATCTGTTCTTTTATTGTTGTATCTAGTTTCAGTCAGCACTATGATAACGATCGGATGGATAGTTTCAAACGTATGACTATCATCAGTTCACATCTGGTACAAATATTCGGTCTATTGCTATTCGGACTCGTGCATTCAGAAGGTTTAGTGCAAGTGTTCGTAACTATTTAACCACGTTATAAATAATAATAATAATACCAGCCTATAATTGCCCCACTGCTGGGCAAATGCCTCTTCTCACACAGAGAAGGTAACACAACCACGTTAAAGTAAACATTATTTTTTATTAATCTAAACGCTATCCAGTTGGTTTTGACAGTGATAAAAACTCACACCAATGTCCTTTCACAGTTTGTTTACAGCTAGCTAATAAGTTGGGAACACTGACTTCAAATCTCCAGTTACTTAAAACAATTTCTAGTGGTAAACAAACTGTGCGGGGACTGCAGGTAGACGCGCAGCATTTCGATGGATCCTTTCAAAGCGCGGAACCCTTATAATCGATATTCTGTTTACCTCAAGTTTGGCCGGAGTTAAGAGTAATGTAAAAAGTTTTCCATACCTGTCACTGTGGCGATGAGATCGATTCTTCTTAGGCCATAAATGAAAGGCTCCGTATATGACGGGATTGACTAGACTGTTTGACATGCCGAAGAAGAAGATCCCGTTTAGGAGCTCTTCACTTTGCTGTGGAAAAGAAATGAGAATTAATTTCATACAAATATAAAGTGACGAGAGCAACGGTGGCCCAGTGGTGGTGTTTAACCCAGGTAGCCCGCATTACTTTGTGTAATTTACTTCATCACCACTTCTCTCAAAACGGTGAAGGAAAACATCCGGCATGTCCTAGAACCAAAAATTCGAAGACATATTGTGACATCTACCAAACCGCGCTGGACCCGCATTGTGGACTATAGCTTACTCCCTCTCATAGAGAGAAGGCCTGTATCCCAGCAGTGGGAACACTATAGGCTGATTATGCTATGCTTATGCTTAACATAAACTGACATTTTTTTCCCATGAGAATAAGCAACAGCGCCACCTACATATCCACTTTCAACTAAATCGTCATTCCACACGCTGAAGAATAAATAAAATTACAAATTATAGAGCTGGGACGTTGGCTTTAACTCAGCCTTGTACAGTCTACTGCTAGGCATAAGCCTCTCCAAGCCATACCACAATATTCTGACCAAGTCATAATTTTAGTGGCATCGGTAAAATCTAGTTTTCTTTTCAAATTTTTTTCTTTTTTTTTCAAACTTGCAAACAAAATGTATTATTTGAATTGTATTCCGAGAAACAGTGGGATGACGTATTTAGACACCCACATTTTCTTAGTTATGTAATAGAGGGCAAATTTACTCCGGGACTCCGGACTGTTTCTGAGAATTTCTTATCCGTTTATTTGTCAACGTAAGAAGCTTAGAAGGAGGAGCTCGTGGCTAAATAATAACAGCCGCTCGGGTCGATCGTTAGGTTAAGCCGTGCTTGCCTAGGTTGGTCTGTGGATGGTTGACCGCCCATTACATAGTTTCCTCCGTGCCTCGGAAAGCACGTTAAGCCGTTGGTTCCGGCTGCCATTTGTAGATCTTTCACAATCGTTAGGTAGTCAGAGGCCCAAAAAGTCTGACAACCAGTCTTACCAAGGGGTATCGCTTTACCCGGTACTAACTGGGTTGTGGAGGTCAGATAGGCAGTCGCTCCGTGTAAAATACTGGAATTCAGCTGTATCCAATAAAACTGGAAGCCAACCCCAACATAGTTGGTTAAAGGCTAGGCAGATGAGAATGATATTTGTCAACGTAAAATTGTAAATACCGTTAGATTATAATCTATCTCGCGCAATTCTAAACTCGCGAAAGGTTGTGATCCTGTCCCTGGTCGGTCTTACAGTAGGCCGTTCTGTTTGTTTCTTTGGTTAATCACAGATTCATTTTACTTCCACCACAATTTCATATAACTAATTCTAAAGCTGTGATTTATTTTCAACACGAAATCAATTTACGATCACCAAAAAACTGTTCGTTTACATTCGACAACAAACGAATAAAGAAACAAATATGGCAGCGCGTGGCACATGACGTTCAACTAAACAGCGCGCGAGGTGCGTTCCGTGTTCACAATCTTTCGAGAGTTTACAATCTCGCGAGATAGATTATAATCTAACGGTATTTACAATTTTACGGTGACAAATTCAACCGTACAAACAACGCTTAATCGCGTTTTTTACAAGAAGCTTGTTAGGGCAGAGATTCAAAACAGAATAAAATTCTAAGAAAATAACTTTTCGTTCAATAAAGGCTTGTACTTGACTGCCTCGTTGGTCGAGTGGTCGCAAGCACGACTGCTGACCACGAGGTCCTGGGTTCGATTCCCGGGTCTTGCAAAGTGTTTTTGGATTTTTCCATATAAATTTTTTAGAAGCTGCCGCGGAATATGCATGTGTGCCCGGTGGATAGTTTTAAGCTCGCCTCCTATAACATGGGACTTAAACATCACTGGTGATTGTGGGTGTACTATTAGGTAAACCTCTGCCTAACCCTTAGGGAATTACAGGCGTGATGTTGTGTAAAGGCTTGCAAAAACAGATCACTTTCTGCTTCCATAATAAATTAAGTCTGTTAAGTATAGGACAACATTACTTCATACAATGTCATATCGGTGTTTGATACCCAAACGGATTAAGAAAAGTGGGTGAAAATCTGGGTGAAAATGAAGAAAACATATTGTAATTTATGAAAACATTCATAAGATGTGTGTCAACTCATGCTTAGCTTGTAAATCCTAAACGAGGTTGTACCCGTTATACGAGGATCAGTTCAGATTTATACGAAAATTTGTAGCAACCAACTGCTGTAGCGAGTATCGCAAAATATTTGTTTAGGACGGAGCCGTTGTTTTGTAAACCATAATAAGTATACCTACTAGAGAAAATACTCTTCGTAAGTAAGTGGGATCTTATATTCGGATGTTTACCTTTAAGATAATATGCCAATAACGCGTATCTAATGTTTCAAGTAAAAGCCTTTTTACCTGCTTCGAGACACTAGGGAAACTGTTTTCCAAACACACAGTTCACAAAAGTTGCACGATATTTGTTCAGCAACATGTTTTTGTCTAGGAAACATGTTGTTGGCAACATTACATTGCAATCATCTGCCTAGCCTTTTCTCAACTATGTTGGGGTCGGCTTCCAGTCTAGCCGGCTGCAACTGAATACCAATATTATACGTACTCCACGTACACCTGATGATCGACCCGAGCGGCTGTTATTACTTAGCCACGAGCTCCTCTTCAACATTGCATTAGTGTGGAAAATGGTTTTGGAGTAACAAAATTATCATCATCATCTTCTTGGTTTCTACCCATGTTACTTGTGGTCGGCGCATCACGTTTTTTTCTTTCATTCTTCCCTGTCAACCGTCACGCTATCATTTACTCCTTTAACTTTCATATCATTCCTCACACAGTCCATCCATCATTTCTTTGGTCTTCCTCCCCCCTCTTCATCCATCAACATTTATATTCATCACTCATTTAGTCACATGCGATTCATCTCTCCTCACTACATGTCCATACCACGACAGTCGATTCCCTTTCAACTTTTCTGTAACTGGCGCAGCTTTTAAGCTTCCTCTAATGCACTCGTTCCTTACCTTATCCATTCTTGTCACACCACACATCCACCTCAACATTCGCATCTCCGCTACATGCAATCTTTTTTCATCCATCTTCTTCACAGCCCAGCATTCCGATCCATACAGTACGGCAGGTCTAATCACGGACTTGTATATTTTCCCCTTTTTTACTATTTTTGTACGAATACGTAGTTCCCTACTAACTAATACGAACAAATGCGATTAGGGGAACACAATAATACGCAAAAAATATCAGAATTATTGGATTTGATTAGTACAATTTGTCGAGTCATTTTTTTATTTTGTTCGCACAATGTAGGCAAACGTAATTAATACTCGTAATAGCATATTCCTGATTAAACTTCCACTGAAGGAATCAATTTCCGGTGTCTGTTTACTGACGGACATTTGCCAATGGAACGGAAACCAGCACCTCAAATTCCTATTAGGTAAATGACAAATGACTTTTAAATAGAATTTTATAACATTCATTGATACAGAACATGTTATTTTCAAATGAATACAATCTCTTTAATGTACTGACCGACAACGCACAAACTAAAGCTTTGGGAAGAGAACCATTGTTGTTTAAGCAACGTAACATATCTCGTTATATCTTGTAAATAAGATTTAAATGATAATAATTATGAGGGTGGAAAGTAGGTAAGTAGTTATCCTTTTTGTAAATTTCATTGGGAACAAGGATTGTAATTAATAAAAATATAACAATTATTTCGTAGTCTTGTTAAAAATGATACCTGTTCCATAGTTCAGTGGAAAATTTTGTAAAAAATATTTGTTAATTGAACTCGTAACAACGATTAACAGTTTCCAATTAATCAGTGAGAACTCTCAAGGCACTAATTATTACGAAACTGCAAACTTTTGTTGAGTACATTTTCAGCTGGCTATAATTTTGATTAGGTACTTATTATTTGTTTTGATACAGGCGTAACTATTGCTTTGGGATGACAACCAAGCTAATTTGCTCTACTAGGTACTTACTAATTTACTAATAAAATGTTATTAGCTAAACGAAGCAGTGATAGCATAGTGGTGTGATCCTCGGACTGCCAAGTCATAGGTTTCAAGTTTGAACCCACGCACCTCTGATTTTTTGGATGCATGTATAGGTATAGCATTATTATCACCTGCTTCGGTGAAGAAAAATATCGTGGTGAAACCAGCATGCCCAAGATATATTTCTTGACGGCATGTAAAGCCAAGTCAGAGGCCCATGGGTGGCATAAAAACTTTGACACCAGGTTACGCACTAACCACACGACAAAGAAGAAAAACAATTACCTAAACGAAATAATTAGTTAAATATATACGTCTTTAAAGCTTTGACAATTTTAATTTTAAATTGCAAACGCAAATTAAGTGACACATTAAACAGGCTCAACTTCAAATTGAAGCATTCCATTTAATGTTTGTAATGAATTTCGAAACTTTTTCATTTAAATTTTCCATTTGTCGAATAAAAGTTTGAAATTATGTCAGTATAATGGTGCCGAAATGAAGTAAATGATTTTATTATGACGATATTCAAACTTCACTTGATTTTTAATTGATATTAAAATTAAACGGCTTGAAAATTAATAATGAATTTGGCCTTCGAAACATCCTATAGTTTAATTGTAGTTTGATGTAAATGTGTGCGTGTGAGCGTGTATGAACAGTGCGAGACGTAATTTGACGTGCCTAACTTTGCTGTTCGCAGAGTTCCGTCTTTACCTTTTTATTTGTTATGAGGTTCACAGTTGATTGGGAAAATTTGTCAGTTTCGGGTAGTTTGATGCTGGTCGTGCCGGTTTTCTTCTACTAAGTGTTTGCCATACTATTATGTATTCTGTGGCCATATCATGGTGATTCGAAGCCAACAACATACCATTTTGTAACAGGTATTCTTTGTTCAAGGAAATTCGATTACCGCTGCTGATCTTAAGCACTCGTTTGATATGACCGTTCATATCACGGACAGAAATAAACTCTGTTACTGTATTAAGTAACAAAATACATCGTGTGTATCGTATGAATTAAGTTTAGCGAGGAAAGTAAATAAATATATTTTGTTATTTGGAATATAACAAAATCTGTATACATTAAAATAATTAACAAAACCTATAAATATGAATAACACACTTTGTTTGTTTTACCTGTTACCAAAATTTTAAGTCTTTATGTTTTTAGAAGGCCCCAAATTCAGTGGGAATTTTGTCAGGTTTGTTTTGTTTGCGTCTCACATTATTCATCTCTCTTTTATGCTATAAATTGTAAATTAATAATAATAATAATTCATTTATTTCAGATTCATCCTAAGATTACATCTATATTTGTTAGTAAAATTGCAAACTTAAAAACTAGTGTTCGTCATAAATAATAGATTTAATAATAATAAAGTGGCAGGTCCGAGTGTACCTCCCGATAATGGCAGCAAATCATTAAACGACTGCGTGCAACCGTATCCAGCGCGCCAGTATCGGAGAGTCCCAGCGGTCCGCCAGCGCGCGCAGGATGGTGTTGGGACTGTCCGCTGTGTATAGTTAACCTACAGGCTGCAGGTGTAAAAGGACTGACAGTAACGCTTTAAAAAGCGCCACTTTGACAGTCCCCGTGCACCGTGACAACCTGCGGGCTAACATGTTGCATCGGACAGACAGCGCTCTGCGCTCCCTTTCGATATCCACACTGTCCTTAAGGTCCTCGGTGACCCAGTGGCCCAAATACTTGAATCGCTCGACTTTGTTTAGAGCTGTACCACTTAGAATGAAATTCGGAACGAATGTGTATCGCTTGTTGTCCGGCCTAAAAATCATTATTTCACTCTTTTTCGCGTTGTATTTGAGCCCATGCCAAATTAATACTTGTATGGTAATGTTTAGAATCGAGGCTCTTCCAACTTGATAAACAGGATTGTGTTGTTTGTTCTACCCCATATACATTTAAATATTTACGGGCTATAAACGGGACAAGACGGAGAAAATCGTAATCCAATATTTGTTACTGTCACAGGCCCGCTTGTCAGGTAGCGTCCGTGTGTCAAAAAAAATAATGAAAGTGGACGTATTTCGGCTGAAATTATGTACAAGAGCCAAAATGGGAAAGAATTACAGGGCGTTAAAAAATGCGTCCACATCAGCGATGGCCAAAAAAAGGCCAACCTTCTGTTCACGTGAAGAGTCGACCAACCGCTGCTTGGCGATATCCTGAAATAGGACCCCATGGCTGTAGTGTTCCCGAAAAGTGTTACCAAACTAAGTTATTTTACGTCGTTTGAGGTTTTCAGCACCTGCACCTATTTCCCTAAGTTGTATGTATCTCAGCACGACACCACGGCAATATTTTAAAATGCAACAGAGCAGAAATACAAGTTTCCTCTAACATTATATTGCAAAACCGACATCTAAGTAGACATTTCAATTACAGTTGCTACCGTAAGGTATATTTATACCATCCTAACAGGTCCTTATTACTTCGCTCCTAATTACGGTTCGTTCATAAATAACCTTTTCTTGAAGAAAATTATTGAACTGATAAGTTTTATTTTATTCATAGAAAACAATTTTTTGTAACTCTATTAAACAATTATATTCCAATAATCCACACTTCGAATATTCACGAAAATGGTGCTAATATGTACCATTACATTATTTTTAAACAAAAGTAACCGAAACTTTAAAACAATACGTCATACACTTCCTTCCTTCCACCTTGAAATTTATGGTTGACGAAATGGGATTCAATGTATGAAGATTAAAAATAGTTGCGATTTGGGAGATTTTTCCACTTGTTTTGCACGTCTTTTGTTTAGTTGTCAAAATGGGAAAGTTACCAAACAGGACGTATCTATATGACCAAAAGTGGTTTTGGTCATATTGATACGTCCCGTTTGGTAACTTTCCCATTTTGACAAAATGAAAGTTTCCAAACGAATGTAACTAGGTGTGGACCTAGTTACATTCGTTTGGCAACTTTCATTTTAATCAAGTTACATTTCTGTTAGTTATTTGTCGGATTTATGTACGTCCTCGAAAACACTTTGATTATGATAAGCTAGACAAAATTATCGTTTACAATTTGCAGCGTAAAATATTTTTCGTCATGAGCAACACGAGCTCGTGTAGAACCAATAGTACCTACACAATGTATCTTTGATATCTCTTAATTATAATCACTCACGAAGCTCCCGCGTAATTTGCAACTCGAAAACACTTTGATTATGATAAGCTAGACAAAATTATCGTTTACAATTTGCAGAGTAAAATATTTTTCGTCATGAGCAACACGAGCTCGTGTAGAACCAATAGTACCTACACAATGTATCTTTGATATCTCTTAATTATAATCACTCACGAAGCTCCCGCGTAATTTGCAACTCGGTTCTTGTTATCATGGCAAAATAATTTTATTTAACACAAATAGAATACGGAAATTGTTTTAAGTTTCGTAGTTTTAAAGGCTAACATTTAATATATTTAATTAAGAAGGAGCAGAGCAGAGTGAGGTAGATATTTCAAGAAACTATTGTCGTCGCCTTTCGTCCAGCCTGCCGCCGTAGAGTGCGCTTGGCAGGTTATATCACAAAAATTTGACGAGATTGACGTATTTCCCTTTTTTCACCTCGAAAACTTAGCCGATTCAATATTTTTTTTTAATTCAAATTTAAAAAGAGTAGGTCTAGGTTCTTATCAATTTCTTTTATGTTATTTGTGTGGTAGTCTTCTAATCACGGCGTAAAATGGGATATTCTGTTTTTGTCATTTTTGGGTCATATTTTCTTTACTTATTCGTTCCTGCTAAAAAGAAATGACAGGACATGAATGGAGAATCGCAGCCCTTGTTCCCTCTTAAAGTTGTCAAAAACCTGAGTCATTATTTAAAAAGTATCTATGTAGTATATTAACTATCTGGTGTCTACGACACAAGCCTCGCTGCTTAGTGTGGCACTAGATGGCTCTGTGTGTTAATGTCCAGCGATATTTATTTATTTGTATGATTATACAGGTAATTTAACCCCGTAATCCAAAAAGTTAGATTGAATAAATACAAAGTTCGAAACTCGTTTCGTGCTCAATTGGCAATTGGTGCGCACCATATAATATTGTGCGAAGACTCGAACAAATTGTCGTTTTCGAAAAAATATTGAAAAAAGTTAATTTTCTTCCTACATTATTTTTAATAAAGGAAAATGAAGGACTTTTATTGCCTATTTCAGCAAATGTAAACGTTTTAAAAGGTCAAAGTATCATGAAACGCTTCCAGTAAATTGAGTTTTATATTTTTATCAAACAAGAGATTCCCCTGAAACATTATACTGTGACTGTGTTTCATGCGAATAAGAGGAACACTTTGAACGTAACGACTCATAATTTGTCAAAATCAGTTTATTTGTCAGAGGTTACTTTATATGGTATGCTGAATCTTTATACGCCTAAGAGACGTCGAAACTGGGAAAAGTGACACTTGCCTATTTATTTATTCTTGTAGAAAAATCTAAATGACTGAAGCTGGACCGCTGGCTGGATCTTTAATCAATGGTAGGGGGCGCTGTTTATTGTCATTTGTGTATTTTTTTTGCTAAATGCAAAAAATAAGATGTCTGCGTTAGTTTTTTTGCCGTTTTGGCTAAGTGTCAAATCTTCTCGTATTATTATATATATTATTAATATTTATTCTACTTTAAGTATGCACATTTCAAGATGGCGTTGCTTGTCAAGAAAATTTGCATCGATATGTCAAACTTGGTACATTTATTTTAGTTCTGTAATTCCTGCCTGCACAGCTAATTTCGTTGAAGTGTACAGCTGTAATTAAAAAGTACTTACGTCTTTGTCAGGATTAAGGAATGTGAAGATAATCATCATAACATAATATGGTGTCCACCAGATCAGGAAAGCGGCCACTATGACTACAGACATCCTCAAGGACTTCATTTTCGCTCTAACAATAAGTCTTCTTCGATTCATGTCAGGAGTGAAGTACTTCTCTTGGCTTCGCACTTCAGGTTTGAATACTTTTTCGCTCTCTGAAACAAATTAAAAATATTTATGACGAAACTTTTTAATCAAAGGTAGGCACAATAACTTTGGAATTACAAGGAAAGGAGGCAAAAAAAGGTTTTTTGCCTTTTAATTTAAAATACTTTTCAATTTTATGAAGCAATTCTAGCGAGACATCGCGATACAGAAGGTATAATCGAAATTTGTTAGCGAATATGATAATTTGAAAATGTGATAAATGCAGGGTGACTGGATCTGAACCCGCGATAGCAAATTCGCATATCTGAGGAGGTCATTTACTAATTACTATACCTTAATTTCCCTAGCTAAAGTTTTACAGTTTGGGAGAAATGTAATTTTTTATACTTTAGATTGTTTTCAAAATTTGACCTTCAAGCATTCATCACTTTTTTTTTGTGTTATTTTAGTAGTTTTTTTTTATTTGTTGGAAGTCATAAACATTAGTGATTAAAATACTTCGGAACTTTCCTCAAACTAGGGTTAAAAAATTAGCTTTTTAAAAAAGAACTTTTGAAAGTAAGGTCTAGCAAATGACCTCCTCTTTATGCGAATTTGCTATGGTGGGTCCAAAGCCAGCCACCCTGTATATTCAAGCTTTTTTTTTTAAATCATATACGAACATAATAACATATTCTAAAATTTCGGTAAAAGCTTCACAGTACATTACATTACTCGTACTTTTTTGTTATGTGTTAAATCTTGATAAATTTCCTAGAAAATATTTAAAACTGTTTCGCCGAAACTAATGCACGAAAACGTTAGATCATTACCCATCGTACTACTGAAACTTGTACCTAATTCGAGATAAAAACTATTTGAAATTAAAGTTTTCATCCCAAAGTAATCATATTGCACGAATAGATATTGTTCGATACATCTTTTGTTACAACAAATAACTTTCTCGCTATCCAATTTCCCGTTTTATCAAAATAACCCAGTTATTATGCCCTTTGTAAAACATAGGTCCCAAATAAAAAAAATGAATGTTTGTGGAAATAGATATAAATGTTGGTGGAATGACGAAATTTAAAGCCAGAAAGTAATCATGTGAAATAACTCTTGTCTTTTTTTTCGCGAAGCTCATCAATTTCTATACCGCCGATCTTTTTGAAACATCTCAACCTAAATCAACTAATATTATGTTGGCATTTCAATAATTTATCAACCACTGTGTTATTATGATGATAATGATGATGGTGATTGTGATAGTGATGGTGATTGTGATAGTGATGGTGATTGTGATAATGACACTATTCAATACATCCACCATCACAAAGTTTTGAGTGCGTTACATTGAGTTTTACCGTAAAACGTGATGTTTCACCTCAAAAAAAAGCCCCAGCAATAATTTTTGCGTAGAGTTATTTAGTTTGATGCACAGAATGCTTGGTTTACGGCATCGCGAAGGGTATGTTTACACTCTGTATATTTATTGAGTTTATTTGTCAACGGGGCTGCCGAAGTGTTGAAAAGAGACCGAAAACGCGTACCGAAATATATGTCTTAAGTTTTGATAATGACGCACTTAACATGTATGTACTTCGTTAACATTTTTGAGTAAAGTAGTACATGTACTTTAATTCTATTCCAAGAATAATTACACTTCAGATTACCAAAGTGTAATATTCTCGACCAAGGAATAATATGTAGGTCGCCCTAGATCGCATATTGCCTGCCTTTTTTAGGCCAGTATCCCCACAGACACATTTTTTACGTTATTGAAGGCTTAACGTCCTTTGCCTAAGACCAGTAAATGGTCGCAAGATCCAGCGTTATTTGTTTATAGTTAATTAAAACGGTAAACACCAATTACAATAATTAACAAAACAAAAGTAAAAACATCCAGTTGACACCATTCAATGGTCTTGCATAATTTCTCTCACAGAAAATCAGACATATTCGAATAACCTTACTCCATTCATCCGCAAACACATCACATTCAGGGTTGGCAGTCAGAAGGGCGTTGAGCGTCTCAAGAGTATGACATACCGGAGATTCAGCTCTGGCGACAGTTTTAGGTTACGGTGGGGCGAACAGATTGTGCCGGAAGCACTGGCGGTGTCCGATATATTTGTCGGTAACAAATAGCCGGCAGAAAAGGCTGTGGAGCAGTCGTTTAGCTTGCGTAGGGTCTTACAGACCGTGACTACCGTGATGTGCTCAGGACCTCTTCTCACCTCCAAGGAGTTCAAGCCCAACACTCCTAACAGGTAGTTGGTAGGTACATGAAGGGAAAATAGAAAAATAACCTTTGGAAAAAGTTTCTTAGAAACGTTTTATCGTTTTATGACTTTAATTAGTTTTTACAAGTAGGACTTAGTCACACACAAAGTTTCATAACAAGAAAACAAAGTTTAACGCCCACCTAATTTTCTTAATCTTTATCAAAACTTAATTATAAGTTTTTGCACAGGTTCTCTGAAATAGATCCTGTGAATAATGTAGTTCTGGAAAATCGGTCATCTACCCACACTGAATTTTAATCGAATGACTTAATAATAATGTTACAAAATAGTAGTACGTTTTGCCTTGGATTTGGATATCCTGTCTAATTTTAGTTTCTTTGTCTAAATTCTATATTTTCCAGAAGACATTGAATCACATTGAATGACATTGACATATATTCATCTAAATTATGTCTGAAATTTTAAAGTAAATTCTGTGATCGTTTTTTTGTTTGACAACCAAGTTCTTGTTACAAATGCAACGTAAATTGTTGGGATTTAATTTAAACTGTCTGGAGAAGATTTTTAAGCGTACGACTAAACGTCTTGTGGGTAATAATAGTGAATAGTAGTACTCGTATTAGTAGTCACAAAAAAAACCAAAAGGTTTTTGTTGTAAAACCACGCATTTAGTGGGAAAGCACATAATATGAAACTGGTATGCTCTGTAAGTACCTTTTGAATGGGAAAAGGGAAGTCATTACCTAAATTAATAGGTTTGTAAGACCTAAATGTTCAAGTGCTGACACTACAGCAAGCCTATTAATAAGAATAGGATACAAGGTTTTGAAGCGTTGTAAATGTTGCGTAGAAAATTGTACTCGTCAGTAAGATCCTTGAATATTTAACTAATCTGTACGAAAGTTGGTTATCTGCATATTCTATTCTGAAGTCTGAAGGTTTACCTACTTATAAACTTAGACGAACTATACTTAGTGCGGCGCGGCGTGGGCGTCGCGTGATCTCACACATACCCTGTCAATTAGATTACTGGTTGCACATTCACTTTAAGGGCAAAGACACACTTTATTATTCCCCACCTTCAGTAGTTCCTTATTGCTATTGCTTCCTATAATCTCAAACTTATTTACATTTCTATGGGGTAAGCAGAAACTACAGAACGCCACCTCACCTTGTAACAAATCTACTTGATCCTATCAAAATAAATGGATAAAAGCAGACTTGTTCAATTAAAATTTAATTAGGGGATGAACTTACATATGAGATAAAAAATACAGCTAATTATAAAAACCTACCTAGCACGCACTCTAGGATAGAAACGTAGCAGTTTTATAGTTTACGCACTTAATTGGTGGCGAATCAGTTCAGCACTGTAGAAATAGGAACAGGCGTTAGGGTAGCAGGTCAGTTATCAGGGCAACTTCGAGGATCAGTTCTACTAGTTATGATACTTTTTGTTAGGTTTTATTGTCTTTTCTAATGTCGATAAAAAGATATTCAAGTTTGAATTCTGAACTACTAATTTGAAGTTTAAAATATAGCAACCATCGTACACGTTTATTAAGTTTTTATTTCGCTATTTCCACAGTATTTAGAATCTTCAGATTACAATCACAACAGTTTTTATCTTTGGAGCAAAGAAAAAATAAAAATTTGTAAACTGGTGTTATTATTGTCGAATATAAAGCAGAGATACATAACAGGGAAGATGACAAAAAAAATCTAATTAGTCTATCACATTTTTTTTTTCACGTAAACAAAACATTAAGATATACAGTGCAACGAAAACTCGTGTGACGTCTCAGTTGAGTACATTTTTTACTAAAATGTGACGTCACGAACCCCCCACTCAAATTTACAAGGATAAAACGTGTCAAAGATCATGATCTTTGACACGTTTTATCCTTGTAAATTTTTAATAATTTGATAAAACAAAAAACACGTATCCAATATTTTTCTATAATCTAACTGACGGACTAAACAGATACATATTTTTTTTAGTCAGTCATCATTCCTATTATTTTTTTAGTCAGTCATCATCCATACTATTTTGTAATGGAAACAATATAATGAAACGACTGTTTTGATAGAGTAAATAAACATTACAAATATTAGTTGTCATAATGAACTATCTCCTTGGATTTGTTTGGTATTTACATTACGTAAAGTTAGTTGACAGTTTCTTAATATCTTGACAAGTGCCATCTGCTACCGTTCTCGGAAATATAATTTCTTTCAAATTATTAGACAGTGAAGTCGTACACATCTGTTTGAACCGTACAAAAGTTGCTTATTTATTTTTTGTTTTTCATTGGATTGTGATTATTGTTTTCGAATTTTATACTATACGTTTGTATAAAATTGGCCTGACAGCATTGCCATCTCACGTGGCAATGTTGCCAGCCTTCTGGGCATTTTCCCTCTGACAGCGTTGCGGATGAATTCTTTGACGCCCTGTAATTATTTTTTCAACACGTTTGCTCAAAAAATGCATTTACGGAGCCTGTACACATTGTTCGAAAGTTAAAAATTACGCACCATACAACGGAACGTGCGGTAAAATAGGTACTCCCACCTAAGTACTTATTTTATCGCATACCCCGTAGTATAGCACCGTGCGTATTCTTTACGTTTTTTTTTTTAACTAAGTCAAAATGAAAATCCAAGATGGCGTCGAGGAACATTTTCGTTTTTTTCTTCATGGGTGTCGTTTTCGTGGTTTTTGGGGTCGCTGTTAGTTTCATTACATTTTGTACTGTTTTGTCGCAAATGTGTTGAAAAACATTGTATGACACACGTGTAGAAATTGGTTTTTACAAACTCGTGACTATGGTTCGTCAACTCGTTTGTAAAAACCAACTTACCGCACTAGTATCATAAATAACTATTTACCTTTTCATACTTGTACCGTTGTTGTACGTTTTTTAATAATACGTTTGTATTATTTTAACTTTATTTATGCAACAAAACAGGGAAGCGTACATGTAAGTCTTAGCCATTCTTTGCCAGTCAATCAAGAGTGTTTAATTCATTATTAGAGTATTTAGCGTAAATATTTTTTGAATATTCAAGTTGTGTTTATAAATAGAATATCATAGATAATCGTGATTATTTAAAACTAATATTTTCTTGTAAAACAAATAAACATTTATTTGTGTTTTAAATTCAAAACAATATATAATATGATAAATATTTTTAATATTTTATTTTATTTCTTGAAAAGTGTATTGAAAAACGTCGTTTGATACACGTGGACATTTGTTATTGCAGTTCTCGGCTCAATAACACCCTCGCCTACGGCTCGTGTGTTAATTCCGCCTCAAATGCAATAACAAACTTTCTCCACTTGTTTCAAAATGTACTATTGTTAAGAAATAATATGGAGCCATTAGGCTGAGTTTCCACCATATATGAGCGAGGATTCGTAGCGAGGGATATCTGGGAAACTAACCAATAATATCCCTTCTTTTTGACAGCTTGAGGTATTCTAGCTTTATGATTGGTTAGTACATCGCTTGCCACACATCTCTGGTGAAAAAGCAACCTTATCGTCTTGTCAGTAGTGGTAAGTGTTTTTTGAAGTTGTTTAGATGGTGTAGTAGTACCGTAGTACCGTCCGTTACCATCCTGTATAGCTACATATTCGATTTTACCCAGCCGAATCATGTCGACACAAACGTGTGTAGCACACCTTTCACAGACATAAAATTAAAAAAGATCTGTTATGAAAAACAAACCAATACTTACTTGCGATAGTTCTGACTGTGGACACATAAGTGGACACCAATATGACTAGAGGTAGTATGAACATGAAGATCAATGAAAGCGTAGTGTACGCTTGTTCTTGCCACCGCTGCGTGTAGAACCCGTGGGTCACACACTGGTGGAACTCTTCGATAAACGGCCCTTGAACCACGCTGAATACCACTGCCTGAAACAAAAAAATACATCGTGTTAAAAGTATACATAATAAGTCTCCGAAGGGTTAGGCATGGATCTAAAAGTAGGTACACCCACATTTCACCAGTTATGGTTAGGTCCGATGAAAGCTCACCCGCTATAAACCTATTGCCAACCTGGCACAAATCTAGACTACGCGGCTGTTACTGAGTTTCTTGTGGAAAAAACCCAATCACACTTTGCCCGACCTAGGAATTGAACCCAAGATATTATAAATACGACAACTATACCAAGGAAGGAGAAAACCATCAAATAGCCGTCAGCTACGCATTCTGGATATCGAACTTCAGACAACTTTATTTGAGCTAACTTAATTTCCACTTCAAATGTGGCTTTTGTTTTTAGCGTGAAAACCGCTGTTAGTAGGCGATGTAACATTAGCGGGTGATGGTTTTTATAGAAAAAAAGAACATTATTTTTTACAAAAATCTGGAAAAGATTAATAAAGTAGTTGCGTTGAAAGGCCTCCTACAAGGTGGACCGATGACCTGGGGAAAGTTTGCGGGAATTCGCTGGATGCGAGTTGCACGGGACTGGGGACGTCTTTCAGCTGAAATGATGATGATGATGATGATAATAACTAGAAAATTACCAGGTAGTGGCGGGTTTTACAGCCGTTAGATATTTCAATTCTTGCTAAACATCTTTTAGACAACGTGTAAGATGAAAATCGTGCTATCAAATTGGCTAATTATTTTTAGGTTCAGTCATGTACTGAATCCATGGCATACGCAACAAACCATGACCAATAACAGGTCACTTTCAGATCAATCATCAGGTCATAATCGGAACACAGACTCTCGTAAAAACTGACGAGTTGAATTCAACTTATCTTTCGGGTTGAGAAAAGTACTCAGTAGGAACGAAGAAAAACCGAAACTTTACTTAATCTGATCAAAAAGTTCCTGAATAGCGAATTTTCCTGTAAATTAGTTTGTTGTACTTGGTTTTGGGTTGGCCATCGAACCAGAGAGTCGATAGATGTTATAGAACAGATTATTTATAGTTCAAGACAATTCCAATAGTTGCCCTAGATTTAACTGAGATATTATTTTCATCTGAAGTTCTATTAACATCTGCTGTTTGCTTAACCGAGGATCGATTCCACACCCACCGCCGGAAATTAACTTCTAAGTTAATATTGAGAATCAAGATACAGTTACATCTAACGTGGACTGTTTTTTTTCTTAATTTCCGTTTATTTATTTGATAAGTTTCATAACAATATAAATATCGTTGTTTATATGTTTAAAAAAATTATGATTTCTCAGAAGCACCTACGAATTTCTGTATTATACAGGTATTTCTTCAGAATTTTCACCAAAATATAATATGATTATTGACAAAATGACGTCAAATTATACATAACATAACATCACGCCTATTAGGTAATCCCCGTGGGATTAGGTAGAGGTGTACCTAACAAGTACACCCACATATCCCCTGTTATATTTATGTCCCATGTAATATGGGGCCAGTCTATTGCCATCAACCGGGCACAAATCCAGACTCCGTGGCTGCTACTAAGAAATTCCTGATAGAAAAACGCAATAACACTATGCCTGACCCGGGAATCGAACGCAGTCGCACTTGGGACCATTGGACCACAAGACAGGCTAATTATAGTCAGCTTAAGGTGAATGCTCCAACCAGCTACCAAAATTCAAATTTTCTTACCTTTTTTTCACCAACGGATCTGAACCAAAAAAAAAACAGAAAACGTCATTTCTACACCTTTTATGAACTTGAAGACGTATGTATATGTCTTACAGCCGTGAATAATATTCTAATCAACATACACCCTAGCACGGGCCTGCAAATTGTAAAAAACGTAAAAAAAAAATGAATTTCGCGCTTGCTGGTTGGAGCATTCACCTTAAATCTCTTATTCGCGAAATTAATCATCACGGGCTGAGAATCCTCAAGGTTTCACAGGCGAGACATCATGTTACACTAATTAATTAATTCAGGTGAAATTAGTGTGGGATGTATCAAGCTATAATTAGTGCCGCGGCTTTATTAATAAAACTTTTCCTTCGTTAAGGTATGGAATTGAATTTAAAACAAGCTTGGTATTTTTACTGCAACAGGAATGGGAGCGTAAGATTGAATTCTAGTAGTATACTGAATTCTCCTGCGGGTTTCGGGTATGATCATAATAGTCTTCAATAGGTACTCGTAAAAGAACAGAGTGTAAAGTTCTTCATCCCCCGCAGAAAAGGGACGAACCTCCAACCAGACGGGTGTAGTGTCTGGTGAGATACTGCCCGAAATTAAGTTGTTGACGAGTGTTTTACATAGTTTGAAATAGGCAAGGCAGATAATGAGTATTTATCGTCGTTCCATCAATAGTGTAGTTCACCCTAGAATAATCTTCTTTCCGTTTGCCTCGCACCGTATATACGATTTCAGAACTAATTTTGAACTGCAATCTTGACAGAGGTCGTACTCAGCAATATCAGTATCAGGTTTAGTTTTCTTACAATTCGTTGCTTTTTCTGAGAAAAACTTATTGGACTAAAAAGTTATGATCTTCTAAAAATTTTCTGTTTTGTAAGTTGTCTGAAGGTTAGGTTATTCCTTATAGACTATATATAAGCAATGTATACTCACATCTATTGTTGATTATGACTTTAGTAACTAGTCCTGAGGGGTTGTCGGTGTTTTAAATAACCCTGTATTGTTATTAACCGGGTACATAACCAAACTTCGTTCTGCTACTAAGGAATTCCTGATAATGAACGCAATAACACTTTGCTAGACCTATAGCCATTGCTACCACCAGCTTGATCTTTCTCTGAAATTGCGAAGCTTGTGTTAGTCTTTCCACACCCTCTGCTGATCTTATGCGTATCTGTGTAGTTAGTACCAAAACCAGAGAAAGCTTGTCTTTTATTCCACTAGCTCATGCCTACGGCTTTGCCCGTGTGGAGTTCAATAAATGTGCCACAGGATCCTATTGTGTTACGAGTAATTCAGGTTATAATCTATTTTTATGCTAAATTTCCATTCATCCATCCTCACAAACTTTCGCATTTATTATATTAGTAGGATTTAAACTCTATTATACGCCAAGCTAGCTCATGACAACGGCATGTCAACATGTAAATGTGATCAACTCTACGTGAACGCTCTTTTACAACAAAGTAGATATTATATTTTGTGACCGCTACGGCGCGTTTTACGTGAACAATTGCTAACAATATCAATATAAGTTACTGCCAGTAGAATCAATACAGGTGGAGATTTATTGCGTCGACCAAAATACGCTTCACAAATATTTTTGATAAAAATAAAATAAAATAAAAATAAAAATAAATTTCCATGAAAATCATCAAGGACGCCTAGTCAATTGATTCAAAATGATATCTTGAAGATAAATTGTGATCTGAATCACATATTCACTTTGTTAGTCGCTATAAACATCTATTAGAAATAAACTAAGAATCACCATGTTTTTATTACAGTGTCTGAAGACCATCATTTACCTGAAAGAAGTTTCGGTAATGTTAGAGAAAGGAGATTTTTCGTGTACTCTCAAATACATCTGCTGTCAAAACATTTGTTTGGGTGTAAGATAACAGTATGTCAGTGTTTGTTCAGTAATACTAAAATAACACTATCTAAATATTTTTCGTCGTGAAAATATTATGAAGGGTAAAAGCAAATTCAGTGGGAAAAGTTTCTTTTCACTCTAATTTAAATACATTGTGACTAGGTATTTTCCAACTTCTAATAGGCATTAGTGGTCAGCTTCGCAAAGCTCTTTGACTGAGTTTTGTGGCAGCTTTTTGTGAATGAGGGTTTCCCTCATTAACAAAAAACTGGACGGGTCATATCTGTGAAATGCATCAAGATCGATCCTATATATACCCTACGGAGAGAAGAGCGGAAGGCTACAGGGGAGGCTTTTGCTCAGCAGTGGGAAAATAGGCAAAAAAGGAAAAAATTATATACACGATGAATAATGTGAAACTTGTTTTCTTCTTACCTTCTACCTTTTTAACTAAATAAGAAACCTAATAGCCTTGGCTTTCTAGATACAGAATTTAAACGTTCCGCTAATATATTGCGTGGTATGGATTTTACATAGACCGCACACAATTTAACTGGCAAATAAGCTCGGATCAACAACAATGTTAGGATAATAGAGCCTCATTGTTCAATTTGTTGTTTTACCCTGATGTATCTGAATCAAAATAGTTGTTATTTATTTTCAAACAACCCTAGAGATTTCAGGGGCACGTTTCAAAAGAGCTTCATTATTACTAGAAATATCTATCGATTTATTAAATCTTAAACATTTTAATATTTTAAAAGAGGATACAGTTGCTGGTAAGTAAGATCTAGAACCATAATAAGAAAAGTGAAGAAAATTAAAACTAGCTGTGAGTGTAGTGTGTTTGTAATGGACGGTCCGTTGGTCACCCAAATATGCACCAACCTTGGCAAGTGCTGCTGATCCCTAAAGATCACCCTTGCGCTATTAATTGAGCAATCAGCTCCTAACAAGCAACATTGAGTCAGAAATATAGTTTATACCAAGTTTGTGGTTTCATATTACAAAATTCTCTGCGTTGAAGACGGAACTAAATGTTTTGCCAATTACGTCAAACTAAAGCACTAGAAATTCTAATAGTTTCCCAGCAGAATGTTCCTGTGTAATACGATCCTTATTGCCTGCAATACACCTTCCAATTTGTAATAGCAAAGTCGAAGGGATTTCAAAATGTCGCATTGACTGTAACGAGTTTGTGCATCGCATCCCCATGTCAATTTAAATGATTTAATTCACAGTTGTATATTTTGTAGACGGTATAGAAGTAATGGAAAACCAAAGAAACTTTGAATGCACTGTGGGAATGATGATAATGACCATAAAGTGACGGCTGATAGATAAGTCTGGGAAAAGAAAACACAGGAAGACCAAAAAAATGCCCCGACAAAAATAAATTGGGAAAAGGGCAGAAAAGAAAACGTATTTATTAGACAGGGCAGGGGGTAATGATAATCTTTACATAGAATAAAACAAAACTACGCTTCGATCTTTCAAACTACGGAACGATTTTCATGCAGTTTTCAGCAATAGATGGAGTGATTCAAGAGTGAGGTTTATACGAGAGAGAGTATCTAAGGGAGAGTCGCTAGTTCACTATAAAAAGCAACTAGAACGCTGTGTATTTTACTGTTTGCTACGGTACGAGAACAATACATTTCCAGTAACTTGATTTCATTAAAGTTCTGCAAACGTCATGTAAGATCGGTATAGCAAAATATATTTGGAAGGTGATTTATCAGTGCAGAACTTTTACGCCCACACATGCTGTTGTGTGGACGTGACTGACTTAAAACAATAACAATCCCAGCACCATATTGCTCGTCTTTTCGATTTATACAAAGACATTACCAATAATTTATTGCTATGTGTACGTCAGCCTTAAGGTACTAGAGAACAATATTGAGTAGGACAAAGAACAAGCGAATTCATGATTTGTTTTTATTGACTTGAATCGAGTTTTGTTTAGTACCATCAGTGATGTTCGGTTTATTGTGTCACCAATAAAAGGCGGGGATTATGGGAGACTTTATGTATTTCCTTCAACAAAGAATTCGATTTCTATAGAACTTTATCTTCGGCTTTTGGAAACATGGAAACTGTTCTTTGCTAGTTTATAGTTTAGATGCTTTTCATTGAGCTTAGAATATACTTCATTCTCAGTACTAACCCGGGTTCTAGATATATGCCAGGTTTCACATAATCATCAGGCTCTGGATAGCCTGAATTCACCCATTGTTGGGACTGATTTTAAAACACAAATGAACACCTAGCAAGGCGCGGTGGTAACATTACAGTGGAGTAAAGCTGTGACCGAGTGACGGCTTACGACTGGGACATAAATGTTGGTCGTTCGGCCGCGAGATTGGCAGACGACATAGTTGCCCTCGTGCATCAGGAGAAAATCCTGGCTTAAGCTGGCACAGAAATGCCCCTATTACCTACATGGGACTATACGTAACTGGTGAAATGTGGGTGTATCTAAAATCTTTGATATCTTCAATAGGATACGTTTATTTTTTCATTTATGACAATATTCTTTCAGCTTACGTTGTGATTGCATCAAACCTGATGACCTAAATAAATTTCAGATAGACCTCTACGTAGATTATTGTGAGTTCCGATCCAATATTGTAAATGGAGCAGTAATATAATACATATAACCAACAGGCTCGGGGATCACGTATAAATAACATAGTCTATAAATAATATATAATAACATACTCAGATATTGGCTGCGAATCTTATCTTGAGGAATTTGATTTGTGGTTTTCGAAGGAAATGATACATTTTTATATTTGTTTTTCGCTACGACAGTGAGACACGGAATCACAGTTTTTCTATGTCATATCTTCTGATTGCTACTCTGTTTTATACATTTTGAAGTAATTGAGGTTCACAATAGGCGACATTTGGTGTGAACGCAGCCTTAAAAATGTTTTGTACACCAACAGGAAAAAGATAAAAAAGAAAGAAACCATAAACAAACATTGCACTGTACTTAAGGCGTTGTTATCCCCAAAAGCAATTTCTCACAGACCATTGGATGGCTTCGCTTGTTGACTGGAATTTAAGCTGTTTCTTAGTTCGCACTAACTCTTACCTTACCTCTTTTTGTATTATACAGCTCTGAGACAAGATGATGACGCGGTCTAGAAGTTGTATTAGAAATAACGTTTTGCAAAAGCAAGCAATCTTCTGTAAAATATTTTTCCTACAACTTTTGTAAACATTGGCATCCTACTTTTTTTATTAGGTATCAGATCATTTTCAAACAAATAATAAAATAAATAAATAAATATCGCTGGACATTACACACAGCGCCATCTAGTGCCACACTAAGCAACGGGGCTTATGTCGAGAACACCAGATACTTGATATACTACATAGATACTTTTTGTTTAGACTGGTATTCAATACAATGAGCCCATTGACAGTATATTGTCAAGTGGTGTAAGAGAGAAACTCGTATGGCTGACACTGAAAAAGTAAAAAAAAAGAAAATATACAGTTGCAAGATTTAATTAGATATTGTAGCGTATAGAAAATGTTGTAAAATGTCCTCTCGATAAATACTCTTCCTGTATTATTATAAAAATAGAAGTATTAAGTGTTAATTTAGGTTTGCTGTAAGAAAACCTAATTCTGGGTTAAACTCGCCTTTGTACCTATGCTATATAATTGCAATTTTATACATATATTTGATTTTTTGAAAGAATAAGATTGTATTTTTAAGGTTTTATATTCAATGGTTTTGCCCTTTGTTACTTAAATTCGTGTTTTTCTTATGTTGAGCTTCATATGTGAATAGAACAATACATAACAATAGCTTGGCTTGGGAAGTGGTAACAATATTTACGTACTTTGTAGATTTTGACATATACATTCATTTATAACTTCAAAAAAAACTACAAAGTACTACAAAGCCACGTAAGTCAAACAACACAGCTTTCACTTTTTAACTACGTAACCCCTAAAAATTTAATATTTTGTTACTTAAACCGAACATGTTATATCAACAAAAGCACTTCACGTCAAGGCTAAAAATATTCATCCTTTCAACGCGTTTCAAATCGCTACCGGCCAAGAACGTTTAAAATGTGTGTGGAATCGTACCAAATTCTATGTAACATTGAAAACAATAGCCTTGTATTTCTAGAGTAATTAATAACTTTTTCATAGTTGGAACAACTGTTTTTAATGTTACTTATGCCCTTCACAACTCAGAAGTAAGTGTATGCCTCATAGTTTAGAGTTTTGTTTACGTTTTCATTCATGAATAAAACACACACAAAGGAAAACTTGTTACGCCTGTAATCCCCGAAGGGTAGGCAGAGGTGTACATAATAGTATACTCACATTTCGCCAATAGGGGGCGAGTCTATTGCTATCAGCCGGGCACAAATGGGAACAATAAATACTTAAAGGGATTTTACAACTTGCAAAACATTAAGATTTCTTTGTTATGTGAATGACAGTAAAATACCTTGTAATGGATTATTATTACACATAAACCAATGAATGAATCTAAATAAGTACGTAGTAAGTAGTTATGACGAATATACTGTAAAATCCATAAAATAAGTCTTGTTTATGTGCCGTCTTAATTTATTGACATATATTAATAAATTAAGACAGGACTTATTTTCAAGCCAAACACTAAACGCTATTCATAATTTTATTAATAGCGTTTTCAGCTTAGCTTTATTTTAAGTTTTTATTTTGTTAATTCACATTCGATTACCTACGCTATTTCGTATGCCTTCTGGCGGGACGTAGTTATGGACCAACATTTATTCATATAACATCTGCATATTTTTACGTTATGTTCACAAAATTAATTAATTAATTTGAATCCGTTGCGCAGCTTAAATGAAAAACGCAGTTACACAGCCAGACATGAAAGGTAACTTTGTTTTATACTATTTATAATACAGATGGGCCGACTGTGACTATGACTTTGGCCACTAGCCGGCCTTTGTATGCCCGGTTGCATAAAGGCCGACTAGTCGTGCAAGCCCATCATTGCTTTCAGTGGAGTTCAGTTCAGGGGGCATCTGTAATTTCCGCGGCTTTTCATATACAGCTGTATCATTCAACGCACTCTATCGCAACCACCGCGCCGTACGGCCGTAGAGATTATAAAATTATTTTTCTGCTACAAGTTGATATTATATCATTTTTTCTCAATTTAAAATTTAATTATCGACAACCAAAGGAAGAGTAACGCTTCCTAGATTATAAAACAAAATGTAAGACTGATTATAAAATAAAACAGATTAACTAATAAGGTTATAAATTAATTTAAATTACTCCAGCCGATAAGTCGGTACTTCTTGCCAAGTAGTTGCCGAATACAAATATGGCCGAATAGTCGACTTTGCCGAATAACCGGTACATGTCTAATGCATGTGTAGATGTAACCTCAATCCCTGCCAACCACTAAAACTAAGACCCTCAATCAAATTCACCTTAGCAACAATAGCACAAAAAATTTTTTCGGGAACGGAACCTAACCTGTATATCACACATCAGAGCACCACACAATCACAAATCAGTGGTAAATAATACCTTGTACAATAAAAATCACCCTTACTGTTGTAATAAATATTAAGGCGTCGTCAACATCAAATTGTTACCACTGATGTGCTGTTCACTTAGTTATATAACTTCAGGCTCTAGTCAATAAATCACGATACTTCGACAGTCTATTCGATACAAAATATATTTATAGAACATTGTTGATATTATTCCAAAAATACCAATTCCAATTGACAGCTTTTGTATTCAACACACGTCTACAATATTTATGTGTGTTGATGATACAAGTTTTGTGCTACGTGTCGCTTTAATCTTGTCTCCTCAGCAATAATTATGTGTCAGAAGTTTTAATTGCTCCGGATATCAAAGTGTGGGCAAAGTTAAGCAGCCTCTTACTTGACATTTAAGTCAGTATCTTCACTTTTGTGTACTTTATCTCTGTAATTTATTACTGGAGAACAAAAAAGCGTTGCAAGAACTTCGTGAAAGCTATTAATGATCACTGACCTGTGGCACACTTAGGACGAGACTCAGCACCCACGCGATAATTACAAGTCTTCCACTCCTCGTTGCTGTCGCCATACTTCGCATCGGATACTTCACAGCGAGCCATCTGTCCACTCCAATAAGCACGAGCACAAAAGTACTGAGGTACAAAGCGAACATCTGCAGGAACTTGAACAATTTGCATGCTATATTCCCAGCGTACCATTGCACTGTGAAGGACCAAGCCGCTTCGCCAGCTATGCAAAATACAGTCACCAACAAATCAGCTATACTCAGTTGAAATATCAAACTGTATATAGCTGTCCAAGATGGTCTCGCTCTTCCTCGACCCCTTTTTCCTCTCTGTATACTTATAATCGTTGCCAAATTACCGAAGAATGATAACACAGCCATAGCGGAAAGCACGCTTGCTCTGATAAGTGTGCTTTTAGTCAAAACTGGGGCGTGATCCATACACATGACTTGAGTGCCATTGTATACGAAAATGTTATTCATGAACTCATCATGTGTGCCGTTGAACAGAAATGTTTCCAAACATTTTTCTGTAGGCCATAACGTGTAACTCGTAAAGACGGTATCAGCCGAGCTGAATTCTCTGTGAAGAGCCAATTCGCTCGGGTATAACGCGTCATCGTCATATAATGTGGTATTGTTGCCTGCGCTGTCCATGTTTCGTCATGCGTCTTCAGCTTCTATTCTAATCTGAAACAAAGAAATGGAGCGTATTATTATTTGACAACAGCCTAACAATGCTACAACAACCTGGAAAATAATCAGCTTTACTCCGTATCTGTACGGAAAATGTACGTGTGACACCATTTAAATTATAATATGATTGCAACAAAGCGTAGTTAGCACCACAAAAACGCTCCTAATTCTTAATACATCCTACTCGTCGACGCCTGAAGATTGTCCTTAACAATACTTAAATAGCGTCCATTTTCCGTGTGCTTAGGACCGTGGTAAATAATAAACGGACGTCTGCCTCAATTTATTGCAAAGCTGCTGAAGTGGTCATTTAATGCCTCAGTTAACAGCAGCCGCAGGGAGAGTGTACTTGCCTTGAGGCGGCTTAAATTGGGTCTCAGCTTATAGATTAGGTCCATTCTAATTGTGAGTTGAACATAATTTCCTAGAAAGATGGGTTTAAGGTTTTACAGCCGCCTTGAATTGGATTTGAAACTGGGATTTATACAAAATAATGTAAATTGTAGCCTTTCTTCGTAGCTTCGTTTAAGTTAATCTAAACATCTATAATCTTAATAAAAATATTGAAGTGGAAACATAAACATTCAGATTTACCGTTCTATCGTATTTTACAATGAACCAATTAAGCGCGGAAGCCACGTTTTCCCGTGCAAAATATGTTACAATACGAATAGTAAACAAATAGTTTGCGTGTTTGTTTTTCGTCCCTCCAGTTTCGCGGTACTCATCGCAAATATGTGGAATATTATAATTGAGTACACAACCTCAGACAACAACCTCTTTGTTAAATATTCATGAAAGTAGGAACTTCATGTCCATAGTATCTCGGTCCAACTTAACAATATAAATATCATACATATTCATTAGGTACAGAAGAATATTTTTTAATAATTTAAATGTTTCGTATCGCGTTTTTTCAAGTATTGTTTGAGGCATTTCATTTCGATTGGAAATTGGTTGTATTTTGATGGAGTTTGCGAGTTTTTGCTGTTATGAAAATAAAATACATGGTACACGAATGCCTATGTTATAATGTATATTGAATGTACGAATTACTCTGTTTCTGGCTTCAATTATATCACTTATCATCCGTGTTTATGTTTTAGTTAACATAGAATGTTGTGCATGCTTGTGATTATTACTTTTTGTGACAATTCTTGTAAATAATTCATTGGTTTGCCTTACTTTATATTTTAAAATTTACCTACGTTTTCTATATCTTTAGATACATCTATCCTCAGTAACGCCACTAACAATTTAGTCATCACTACGCATCGGTACGCTTGCGCAGACTCGGCTATGTCTGTTCGTTACCTACTAAAGTTATCGGACGCCTCTAACGGCGAGCGAGAAGGGCCACTTCTCAGCCACTGCCTTAGCTTTGTCAACGCCACTAGAGCGTTTATTTCAGAACGTATCAAAATGTCGACGTGAGTGCCTCATGCCTACCTCGTTGGTTTAGTGTTCGCGATACTGTTGAGAATGAGGTCTCTTGGGGTCTATTCTCTGGACAGGCTGTGTTTTTGAGTTGTTACGTCAAGAATTTCTCAGTACTGGTCTGGAGTCTGGCTTATACATAAGGCTAAATGTCTGTCAGCCTCAACAACCTTCAGCCTAATCACTTTGTAGATTACAGGCGTATGTCGACGCCAGTCACCTCCGTGTGTGACGGGACACAACAAAATAGAGGGTTTTTTTAGGTCTCGCACAACGGTTCACGGTCAGCGTGACCCTTTCAAGAACATTTCCGATTTAGACCGAAAATAGAGCGAAGTTCAAACAGAATGTCGATGATTCACTTCGGATGTTTGTGCACGCTATTTGTTAAGACAATATTTGGAAACGCTAGAAGTGATTTGAGCTTAGCTAAAAACTAAATTGTTTTGCCTTTGCTGGTTTTTTTTTTTATATCATTGTTTCCCATGAAACAATATGCGATGAAATGATTCCATGATGCGAGAACCACAAAATCAATCGGCAATGTAAGTACAGTTGGGGAAAGTCTAGATTTGTAATGAAATATTTCGACTGATGATTATGTACGAGATCAAAATATCAATTGATAGGACTCGAAAACATGTAGTCCTTACTCTCAGGAAGAAAACTCATCTCACCACGATTACAACTCTCTCATCACGATTACATTTTATAAAAATCTTTGACAATAATTTAAAAAATTTACCCGTCGAATTGAAAACCTTTTTCTTGTCGGTTAAAAAAACCAGTTTCATTCATTCGACATTGCAACTTTTTTCGGCCGTAACTGTGACTGATAGATAAACGGATTACGTTGCGAAGCAATCTCGTAGTCTCAATGTTTACTAGTAAAACCTTTTGAAGGGTTCAATTCGATTTAGGAAATAAATGTTACTAATAAAATTGTCTACATAGCTTTTTCTTTGAAAGATTAAGTCAAGGGGTTTTTCGTTTTTCTGAAAATTTAGATCTAACCAACTTGGTAAGAAGATGTACTTTTTAATCTGATAATAAACTGCAAAAATACTTGAAGTTTTTATTAGTCTTCTCCAAGTGACAAAATTTCAAAGCTGTAAAATTTGTCCGACGACGCCGTAGATTAGTCCTTCGTAGGAAGCATAAGCATGATAACATAAAGCTTAAGAAAGAAAAGTACCGCACAACTCACTAACATACAGCTCACATTCTAAACAGCAGAGAATAGAAGAATAAAAAAATTACAGCAATCTTCAAAGAAAACTAAACCACGAAGGACATTACGAAAATTTGGCATGAAAGTTTGTACAGAAACTGTTCGTCATTTTGCCGAGGGAAAATCGGGGACACGGCTTGTCAAACATGAAGCTCTAAAAACCAATTTAAACCTTGAACATCGCAAAATGGAATTCCTCGAATCCAATAAGCCTACATACACATTGGTTATTTGCAGCCACGATTTAAACAGCACATAATTCTCCGTAACGATTTTCTGTAACTGTGAACTTGAACTCGAGACTGCAACGTGTGATCTTGAGTGATGTGGTAAAGCAATTAGTAACTTGAGCGCGTCAACTGAGCTGACAGACAAGATTATGTAGGTATGTGGTCGCTTCAGATGTAGGTATGCGGATATTACAACTATTACTTTGAGAGTCTCTTTTGCAATGTATAATTAATTCAATTGAAATGCCTTCGCTTGAATTTTGAGAACATTATACTCGTTTAAAATGAGTAAGTATGTTAAAAAGCCGTATGAAGAAAACTTATAATAATTACAAATGTTCAATAAAATATCTCGACCTGGCATACGAGGTAGTCGACATTTCTGCAATGTGAACTCTGCTATCATTTTGCCGATTGTCGTAAGGGCCATGAATGGCTTTATGGCTAGGAGCCTCGACGAACATTTTTCGAGGCTCTCTTTTGGCGATTGGATCAAGGGCTTGATTCAGAAGACAGTCCTCGATATGGCTCTCATTGTGAGATTTCTGTCTCTGGTGCCTTATATACTGGTAGCGACCCTGCTCCCGAGACTTTTATGTTTTTGTTTGCTTGTTTTTAAGAAATATGTAAAAACATAAAAAAGTGTGTCTATAAATGAATAAAGAAATCAATTATTTCAAACAACGTTAAAAGAAAGAAAGAAAACGAAAGTGGTGAAAGATAATTCAGCTGTATGTTCTAAAAAGCAACACTAAGAATAACTTGAAATTCAGACTCAAAAGGGTTTAAGAGCTGTTTTGAATGCTAGAGACGTTTCACAAACGTTGTATGTTAAAAGTTGCTTTCAAAGAAGAAACCCAAATCAGACTAACAAATCCACTCAGCTGTACATCCAACATTGTTTAGTCAACTTATTATGCTAAATTTTGTTCCTTGAGGCTAATTACTCAGTCCCTTGAACCCTAATTTGTTGTGTTTACAACTTGCGTGAGACATTAACGTTAAAGCTGAAACTGACTTGTGTAATCTATAATGGGGTTAAATTATGAAATTGCCGATTTGTACTGAAAAATTCTGAGGTATTAGATCTGACAAACTGTGTCAAAGCATTATGCCTCCTGGAAAGAATTTTTTTTATCACGTAGAAAATTGTCCAAATCACGAAGCAAATGGTAGTCCGTTGGAGCAAGGTCTGGCGAATGCGAAGGATGACATATAGTTTCTAACTGCAGCACCAGTAGAGTTACAACGGTTTCTCGTGCAGTATGAGGTGTTGTGTTATCATGGAGCAATAATGGTGAAGATCGATTCACGAGTCGGGGCTGTTTCACTGTCAGTTTCCCAACATTGTTCAAAGTTCGGCACAGTAAACATCTGCTGTTATTACCTGACCACACCTGAGAAAGCTATAGTGAATAACACCATGAAGAGACCACCAAACACTTGCCATTACCTTTTTATTGGTAAGCTTTGCTTTAGGGCACTGTTGCGGCGTTTGACCTGGGGCCAGCCATTGCATTTTTCGCTTACGGTTATCGTAAACAATCCACTTTTCGTCACATGTCACAATTCGATCCGACATTTCTTCATTTCTATACCGATTCAACAAGGCAACACAAGTTTCAACACGCATTTCTTTCTGCAGATCAGTCAAATCATGAGACACCCTTTTTTATCTTATTGATTTAATGCAAATGAATCAATATTGTAGATAGGGTAACGTTAAACCACGCCGCTAATTCCTGGGTAGTTTGACTCGGATCGGCTTCTACCATCTCCTTCAATTCAGCGTTATTCACCTGCTGTGTGGGCGTTTTACCACGTAGTTCGTTCTTCAAGTCGAAGTTTCCATTACGAAAGCGTTTAAACAAAAAACGCACGGTGCGTTCATTACCAGTCTCCTCTCCAAACGCAACGTTGATATTGCGAGCCGTTTCTGCCGCGTTAGTTCCGCGTCTGAACTCGTATTCAAAAATAACTCGGATTTTCGAAGTATCCACCTTTACGGGGTTTGTCTCCACCGATCACAGTAACAGATCACGTTAGCCATGGATCACAGCGAGTTGTATCCACTGATACCATCTAAGCTGAATATAAAAAACAATTGAAGGTCGAAAATCGAATGTTGCACATTTTTTAAAAGAAGAACCGCATAGGTAGCACGTGAAAAAAGTTTCACACGAAAATCTCACACCATGAAGATTTTATGTTAATTCGAAGTGTCTATTACTATACAACGGCAAATTCATACTTCAACCCCTATTATTATAAATGCGAACGTAAGTTCGTTTGTTAGTTTTTACGCCTTAACCACTGATCCAATCATACTGAAATTTTGGATAATAATATACGTTTTCAGGTGTACAAAAAAAGACATAGGCTACCTTTTATTTCTAAAAAAAGTACTGTTCCCGAGGAAAGCAATAATAATTTTTTTATGATAATATATGGCGCCACATGTCTTTCTTATCATGATTGAATCATATTATTACAAGCAGAGTACTCAAATAAGTACGATTATGGCCCAGCGCTCACCGCTGGAGGCGCAGCGGAGCGCATTTGAAGACAACAATTAAATATAAACCTTAAATATCTTGATATACGGTCAATATAAGAATAAATTCGCACGCGGTACTCGGAGCATCCTCAAGCTACTACTAGAGCATGCGCGCGGCCGTATATCAAGGTATTTTAGGTTTATATTCAATTGTTGTCTTCAAATGCGCTCCGCTGCGCCTCCAGTGGTGTGTGCTGGGCCTAAGTCGTAAAAGAACCAAAGGAGAGAAAGAGAAAATGAGAAAAAAATGTAGGTACCTAAGTCGGCTAAACAGATTGTTCACAGTTTGTTCCCGGTTTTTAAAAATGACTTTAGTTTATCATCAGCTAATGGATAGTTGCCATTTTATCAACTAAGGTTGAGTGAGTGTTGATTGAGTCTGAGCTTCCAATTTAAGCTCGAGGAAAATCGCATGTCTCACGATTGGATTGGCTTTTGTTTTTCCTGTGAAACAGTATAAGAAATAGGATGGGATTGCAATGTGCCGATTGGATTAGGATTTTCAGAATCCAGGGACTGATAAGGTTAGTTTTAATCCTGTTTGCGTGAAAGTCTAGTGCAGAGGAGCTCGTGCCTAAATAATAACTGCTGCCGGGGTTAATCTTAGGTTAAGCGACGCTTGGCTAGGTTGGTCTGTGGATTGGTGACCACCTTTTTTACATACCAAGTTTCCTCCGTGCTTCGGAAAGGACGTTATGCCGTTGGTCCCGGCTGTCATTCGTAGATCTTTGCCAGTCGTTACAGGTATATAGTCAGTGGCCCGAACAGTCTGACAACTAGTCTTACCAAGGGGTATCGCATTACCCGGTACTAACTGGGTTGTGAAGGTCAGATAGGCAGTCGCTCCATGTAAAATACTGGTATTTAGCTGCATCCGGTAAGACTGGAAGCCGACCCCAACGTAGTTGGGAAAAGACTAGGCAGATAACGTATGAAAGTCTACTGCCCATGTTTTTGAATAAAAGTAATATTATTCTCAGTTCAAGCTTTTGCGTTTTCGCTAACAATACTAACGGGACTACGTAGAAACTTAGTGCTTTATTAAATACTTAGCAGTTTTCGGTGAAATAAGATTTATCCATATAGTGCTGAATATTCTAACGTTACTTCAGCTGCTTCTGGTGAATTAGGATTTATATAGAGCTGAAATATTGTAACGTTACGATTGTATTCTGTTATTATAATTCTACAATGAATCGTATACTAAGAAGGTAAGGTGGTAAGGTTTTTAGTATGAAAACAAATTAAACTATGTACTGAATAGATTTAACTTACGAAAATGTAATGAGTTACATAACATGACATCACCCCTGAAGAGTTAGGCAGAGGTGTACCAAATAGTACACCCACATTTTGCCAGAACTTATGTTTTAAGTCCCATGTAATAGAGAGTCAGCCTATTGCCATCAACCGGGCACAAATCCAGACTCAGTGGCTGCTACCGAGAAATTCCTGATGGAGAAACCCAATAACACTTTGTTCGACCTGAGAATCAAACATCATGCAGTAATGAGTTGTTCTTTGCAATTTAGAATCAAAAGTCGCCATACTTACCAACCACAAATCATCAAAACTTCTACTACACTACAACAGCCCGTAACATCCACTGCTGGACATAAGCCTCTCCCATGATGGGAGGAATTTGCCGTAATCTCCACGCTTGGCAGGCGGATTGGAGATCGCAGTGATGAAAGACTAACAGAAAACGCTGCTGCCCATTCTCTGGTCTACGGAGGCGCAAGGTGTTCTGCCTCAGACATTAGTCGCCTTATACGACACGCGTGAGTGTAATGGGTTGGTTCTATTCTACTCTGCCGGATACACGGCTAACACGGATCATCAAAACATTTCACCTTGATTCGTTTCTTATTCGAAAAGTTCGTTTAATGGTGTTACTCGTAGTTAGGGCCAGTTTACTTGTTGATTCAATCTTTATAATAAGAGCTATGTTTATTCTATTTGTTTGCTACGTACGTCTCATAACTTATCTAGTATCGGAAGAAACTGACTTTTATTGACTATTACTAGACAAAGACGTACGCTTATTGGCTTTCGACAGTCATATTTGTACGTTTGTTGGTTCTTTTCTATTGCTTTAGTAGTCCATAGTTGTGTTTTGTTTTTCCTACAACGTATATTTTCAGTGAGGGTACTAAAAATGTAAGAATTACTCGACCAGCTGTTGTTTAGCCCGTACTAATTCTAGTCCTGGGTCATTAAATACATATAACAATTAGGACCAGTTTCTTAATTGTATTGTTCCTTAATTAAGCATAAATTTTATGGATTTTTACAGTGTAAATGTTCCACAAACGAAATTGAAGTCTATTGTGTTGTTACTAGATTAAATTTTTTCAGTAAGGCCATTTTATCAAATATATTCAGATTTCAGAATATTCATTCGTTTTTGATTACGAACGGTCTGGTACATAACACAGCAATTCAATAATTTGATTAATTTAAAACCACCGTTTTGTTAGTAGGATTAGGTTAGGATCCATTTGCGTATCCCTAATATTTCCATAACTTATCAACTTAGACAATAATTACCCACATTACCTACTTATGACAATACATTATTTGCTTACATTATACGATATGAGATCTTCATCTGCCTAGCTAGCCTCTTCCCATCAACAATAATGTTGAGGTTGGCTTCAGCCTACACAGTACCAGTATTTTTACATGGACCGAATGCCTATCTTACCTCCACAACCCAGTTAGTACTATGTAACAAGGTACCCCTAGGTAATACTGGTTGTCACCTATCCACGGGCTAACCTAGGCAAGCACGGCTTACTTGAAGATCGACCCGAGCAGCTGATAATACTTAGCCACGAGCTCCTCAATGTTCGATATGAGAAAAGGCTCAAAATCTAAATAATAAAATACACGTTAGATAAAAATTTACATTTATTTTTAAGACAGCAAAAAAAAAGAAAATATTCCATCCTACAGGACATGTAATCTAATACTTTTCAGTATAAAATTTTACTTGGTAAGTGCCCTAAGATGAAATAACATCCGATGTTAAGTGATCTCCAAAACCGCTTAAATGGACCTTATGGGAATTCTTCCATACTGCCTTATGTGAACCCAACCATAACTCAGCATTAGTTACTACTACTACAACAGCCTGTAACATCCACTGCTGGACATAAGCCTCTCCCATGATGGGAGGAATTTGCCGTAATCTCCACGCTTGGCAGGCGGATTAGAGATCGCAGTGATGAAAGACTAACAGAAAACGCTGCTGCCCATTCTCTGGTCTACGGAGGCGCAAGGTGTTCTGCCTCAGACATTAGTAGCCTTATACGACACCCGTTAGTGTAATGGGTTGGTTCTATTCTACTCTGCCGGATACCACACGGCTTAGCTTTAGTTAGGTTACCTATAAATGTATGTAGATAGGTTCACGGGATTATCGATTTCTTAATCCCTTATGGGCCGCATGAATGTAAAATGAGACAGTGCCCTTATTCGCTATGACATTAAATGGGTCAAACGACCGTCAATAGTAATAACTTTGTAATTCATAGTGATAGTAAAGCTGTTACAAAGGTCACTTTAGACAACACTGTGTGACAAACTGACTGCATTTTTAGTTTTGTTCTTTGACTTGTTGGGATAAGTTATTCACATTTTGGATACACATATACATAGGTACCTTTGTTTTTTCGGATTGGAAATCATCAAACGACTCCTCCCGCTCTGGGCGAAACAGGAGTGTCAGACTTTTACTGACTAAAACCCATTCATGTTCCTTTATCGCCCTTTTTGTTCCGGGGCCACGGTATCTCTTTCGAACAGTCCCGCAGCCCTGGCAGTCCCGCAGCCCCGATACATAGGTACCTACTAATATAATTTAACCTGACGATTTTGTTTGTTTAAACGTGCTAATCTCTTAAGTTATCTGAAACATTTTTGCATTTTATAGCCCATTTCTTGAGGAAGGTTTTGGTCTGTTTAATATCACGCAACGACGACCCTTAGGAGCAAAGAAATAAGAAAAACGGCGGGTCTAATTTTGGATTATAAAGGGTGTAAAAAGACACTTAACGAAGCCGAAAGGCACTTGTTCTTCCCGTCTTTGCGATCATTTGTTTGTTCTAGACCAGGGGTTCCCAAACTTATTTTGTCTACTGCCCACTTTGAGAATAAATTATTTTTAGCGCCCCCATTTTTTCACCTACATAAAAACCACTATAACTTCAAATTAAATTAATTATTGTGAGCTATTTAAGCGGAGATTAAACCTACATTTTAAACGAGACTTACTATAACCCGCAAGAGTTAACTTTAGACCTGAGTGCAGTGGTACACAACAGGTATAATATATATAAATGATACGTGCAGGTGGCAACATACTGGTCGGGTATTACGAGTATTTGAGTCTATCGACACACAAAGAAGAAGTAATAAACAGCGGCGCTCAGATCTCAAGTTAACTCTTACGGGCTACACCTGCCAATGAGAATGATTATTGAAACGCAACTTTATAGTATTCAGAGTATCTTTTATTTAAAATAAAACAAACATTCTTCTTCTCTCGATCTAGATCTAATTAATATTAGCTGATGTTCACAAGTTTTAGTCAAGAGTCAAGAGCTCAGTCTAAGAGTCCTCCTAGATAAAATTACAAATCACCCCTGAGCCTCTACACAATGCCCTCATTCTTTTTCTGGGTTTCTCACTGCCCTCCTTTAGGCCTGCAGCGCCCACAAGGCGGCGTTATCGCCCACTTTGGGTACGGCTGTTCTAGACCATACCTGGGGACTTTCTAGTTACGGAGATATTGGAGGTCAAAGTTCCAACTTTTCCACAAGTCATTTTTAAATACATGTTTTTAATCTAAGATTATTAGAAACAAATCCAAAACCCTCGTAATATTTAATCCGTCCATCGGCACAATGTTTTGAGTGCGGTACATTGTGTTTTACCGTAAATCGTGATTTTTCACCCCAAAAAAAAAGTCGTTTCCAGCAATAATTTTTTCGTAAAGTTACGTAGTAATGATCTACAGAGTGCTTTGTTGATGGCTTCGTGAAGAGTCTGTTTACACCCTGTATACATAACCGTTCAGGTTAACTCTTACCACTAGTAGTTCGAATTTTGCTACCTATATTAACCTAGTTTTTATACCACTAGGATTGAATAAAAGTAGGTCAAATATAAGTAATTGAAATGTATGCCATTCGTAACAATAAGGCCGCGTTCCCACTTTGTCGTGACGACAGCTAATCGTGTAGTTTTAAGTGTCGTGGCTTGTGTATTTAAATGGAGGTATTCACATACAGGGTGTAAAAGACCTCATCACGAAGCCATCAACCAAGCATTCTGTACATCAAACTAAGTAACTTTAAGCAAAAATTATTGCTGGGAAACGACTTTTTTTTTGGGGTGAAAAATCATGTTTTATGGTAGAAATCAATGTAACGCACTCAAAACATTGTGCTGATGGATGGATTGAATAGTACGGGGGTCGTGGAGGTGTTTAAAGTAAAAATCTTACATTAAAAACTTGTATCTAAAAAAAAAACTTGTCAAAAAGTTGGAACTTTGACCCCCAATATCTCCGTAACTAGAAGGTTCCCAGGTATCGTGTAGAACAAAAAAATGATCGCAATGACGGGGAGAACAAGTTTGTTTCGGCTTCGTTAAGAGGTGTTTTACACCCCTTATAGGACGACGCGATGACCGTCGTCCACGACTTTTGTCAATTAAAAACCAAATCAAATCAAATCAAATCGTTTATTTGTGATACATGGGTTACATGCAGGTGTTCATTACATAATTACATACAAATAATGTCCATTCCATGATCTGCCACTTGGGCATACAAATGATTAAAATAACATAATGAAAAATATGAGTCCAAAATTCTAATTCCATTTCAGATTAAATATAGGTATAATATTACAATTAGGCATGCATGAACAGACACAAGACAATCAACAACAAAAATTAATTATCGTAAGCGGACATAAAATCTTTAAAAACTTCTAGTCGATAAAAAATAATCTACAGAGTAATAACACTTTTCCAGAAATTGGAACAATTTATTTTTAAAGACAATAATTAATTAAACCAACGATAAATTAATCGTTACGACATAGTGGGATCGCGCCTAAAACGGGTTATTAGAACTGATCCACTTTAAAATTCAAACATCCCGAGCTCTGAGAGAAACAAAAGAATGACGGACTAAACAATCAAGATCTTTTTCTTTCCAAAGAAAGAAAAAGTTTTGCATATTTTGCATATCGATGCAGCTGTTTCCCGCAGTAGTTTTAAAAGTGAGGGTAAAATTACTGAAAGTTTTTGAGAGCTGTAAATAAAAATATAATATTATTAACTTTAGTTTATAAAGAGCAATAAATCAACGAACTTAGGAAATTGTTTTTCTTGTTGGCTATGTAAATTTTATCGTAAATTATAAATGAAAGGTAAACTAAAAATGTATTAAGCATAATGCAAAAACTCTGAAAAGAAAAGATTTTTTTATTTTTTTTATTTTTATGGTACGAAGATTATATTTATGTTTTGGAAAAGAGGCAGGTATATTGTCCATTTTAGAAATCCAATTGGTAAACAAATACTTTGGTATAAAAAAATAATGGAATGCTAAAAGGGATGAAAAATCAGAAAATCTAATTTACTACAATTTCCGTGACCTCAATTGCACAAAGGATATTGAAACCTGGGACGTGAATGCCACCAACGCTTTGAGGAAATCAACTTTAGTGTACATACCAAGATACACACCCCAATGACTATAAGTAAGAAAAAGAAAAGGCACTGTTTTGGAGGCACTCTTTCAAAAGGAATATGCCGCAAAAAAGATTTATTTTTTATTTTTTGAATTGTTTCATTTAGAAGTACTTGACCCGTAAGGGCGGTAAATTAGATGCATAACTGGGAAGAATCCATGTGTAGCAAACGTGACAACAGAAAGCATTTTTTTTTTTATTAAAAGCAGCTAATATTAAAAAATGTACATTTATTTATATCTACTATAGATATGAGGTTTCTAATATATTTTTTATCTAAACTGAATAGTTTGCGTGTTTAATACGTCATAAATCATAAACCGCAATTTACCTTTCATTCAATAAAGTTTGTGCGGAACCCTTGGTGTGCGAGTCCCACTCGCTTTTGGCCGGTTTTTAAGAAAATGATTTTCTTTGCTAATTCATAGATTGATCTCTTCTCTGGCCAATCTCTCATAAACGCCTCTAGGTCGTCACGTCAGCGTTTTCTAGGCCTCCCTCGGCATCGACGCCCGTCTTTTGTCATAAATAATAATAATTAGAAATTTTTACTTCGAACCCTGATTTGAACCCAGAACTCCAAACTGTTTTGTCTGACTGTCTGACTACTTCGTTGGTCTAGTGGTCGAAGGCTCGCGACTGCTGAGCATGAGGTCCTGGGTTCGATTCCCAGGTCGGGCATGTAAAAGTATTATTAGGTTTTCCATCAAGAATTTCTCAGTAGCAGCCACGGATTCTAGATTTGCGCCTGGCTGATGGCTAAAGGCTCGCCCCTACTACACGGGACTTATACATAACTGCCGAAATGTGGGTGTACCATTAAGTAGGTACCTCTGCTTAGGCCTTCGGAGATTACAGGCATGATCTTATGTTTAACTACAAACGCGGCTTTCGAGCGTAAGTTCAGACACTAGACAGTCAAAAAACCAAAGTTGGGAAAATATATACAATAAAAAGAAACCCATCTCTACGTGGAACTACTTTATCAGGAAACCCTAACATTTGGGCGCTCGCAAGGACGTACATTCAGTCAAAAAAGTATCGGGAATGGATGATTTGTTTATGGTTCCAAATTCAAATTTTAGTTTTTTTGTAGTTGTTAGATTGGCACAACTGTTTTCCATTTTGGCGCGGAGTTTGAGTTGCATCTGTTATTTATATTAAATACAGTGCTGGTTTTAGTAATATCATATATAGTGTGTATTGCGAATTTCATAATGGACAAAAATATCGAACAAAGAGTTTGTCTTAAATTTTGCATCGCCAATGGAATTTCGTGTTCGGAGTCACTGAAAATGTTACAGAAGGCTTACGATGAATCGACTTTATCAAAAACTCGTGCTTATGAGTGGTTCAAAGCGTTCAAGATGTGATGGAAGATTTGCCTCGCTCTGGTAGGCCGTCAACGTCTGCAACTGAAGTTAACATCGCAAAAGTGAAGAAAATAGTGACTGAAAATCCCCATTCAACTCTGAGATAGATAGCCGCCGAACTTTCTGTATCTCACGAGTCGATCCGTACCATTTTAACTAATCATTTGGGTATGAAACATGTTGCTGCTCGGCTAGTCCCAAAAGATCTGAATTTTCTCCAAAAACTCAGTCGCATGAAAGTCGCTGAGGACATGCTAGAACGAGTCAGTTCGGACCCAACATTCATGAAACGCATTGTTACTGGTGACGAGACGTGGGTTTACGAGTTTGACATGCAAACTAGCCAACAAGCTTCGGAGTGGCGCCTTCCAACTGAACCGAAACCGAAAAAACCACGCCAAAGTCGATCAAAAGTCAAAGTCATGTTGACTGTTTTCTTTGACTATCGCGGTGTTGTGCACTCTGAATTCTTACCGGAAGGTCTAACGGTAGATAAAGAATATTATTTGAGCGTTATGCGGCGTTTAAGAGAGCAAATTCGACGAAAAAGGCCAGATTTGTGGAAAGAAAATTCTTGGATTTTGCACCACGACAATGCGCCTTCGCACAAGGCTATCATTGTGAACGAATTTTTGACCAAACACTCAACAAATACCATCCAGCAACCACCATATTCACCAGATATGGCTCCTGCTGACTTTTTTCTTTTTCCTAAACTCAAATTACCACTTCGTGGCACCCGTTTTCAATCGATAGAAGACATAAAGGAGAATTCGCGGCGAGAACTGAACTCAATTCCGGAAGCAGCGTTTAAAAAATGTTTTGATGAATGGATTATTCGTTGGCGCAAGTGTATCGTTTCTAAAGGAGCATACTTTGAAGGTGATAAAATAAATTTGGATGAATAACAGACATTTTGTGTATTATTGATCTTTTCCCGGTACTTTCTTGACAGAGTAGTATATTTGCAATCATTATGTTCTTACTAGCGCTATAATTCAAGCTAGGAAAATATATTACTGTAATAAGGATACGGGTGCCAAATGATAGGCAATGTATCTAATACGGTAGACATATCAAACAGTGGAAAATCCTCATCATCGTCATAACAAACAAAGCCTGTTAGTTCAGTGAGCACAAAAACCTTTGAAAATATGACAGCCATGAAAGAGGTATTAAGGAGGAACAATTTATGGCACAATATTTTATGCCTCTAATTAGTTTGTAAAGAAAAAAATATGGATAATTAGACTAAAAAATCCAGTGTCTAATGACAACACAGCGGACAGATAAAAACATGATAAACGACCATTAGCGCTATGTTTAGCAAGGGCGCGGGCGGTGTATCTGAGCGTTGAATTTCAGCTTTATACTTACAGTACAACTGATGCGAAAAATATTTTAGAAGTCTACTTTGTAATTACTTAACTACATAACATAACTTTTGTCGATAACTATCTGACTTGTATACTACGTATTACTTATCTATGGTTTTATAGCACAATAGACCTTGATGTTCTATGACACGCACGTTAACTTCAACTCTAGGGTGCATGAATTACATTCCCAAAAATCTTAATATAACGACTGTCCTTTGGCCGAAATAAACGAGTAGGCGTTCATTGATCTGACTGGTACAGACGCTAGCTGCCACATCAAGCTACCCGAAACTGTCAAATTTTTCAATGAAATTAATGCTTTAGCAATAAAGTTGAAAATGTATTAAAGATATTTGACATATTGTAGTAGCTTAATGTGCTGAAGATGTCTGTACACATTGAAGAGAGCGATGTTCATTTTGTTCATCTTTGAATTGAAACGACGAACGTTGTTTTGTATTGTATTGTATAACGGGCTGGTGCCCCCAACTCCACGTCAAAGCGCGGATTTTGCGTATAGGCTATAATCCACCACGCGGGCCCAGTGCGGATTGGTAGATGTCACATGTCTTCGAATTTTTGGTTCTAGGACATTCCGGTTTCCACACGATGTTTTCCTTCATCATTTTGAGAGCAGTGGTGATGAAATAAATTACACAAAGTAATGCCGCCTGCCTGGATTTGAACCTACGACTTACTGTTCGTAAGTCGGGGCTGCCACCACTGGGCCACCGCTGCTCTCCAACGAAAAAAATTATGTAAATTCTATGCGACATCATCTAAGTATGTAGTATCCGCTCTAATCAAACTGCGTAAACTGCGATTTGCCAACTTAATTGATGAAAATGTCACTTATCTGAAAATTTTTATTAAACATGGCAATTTCAGTTTTACTTACATTCCCAAAATTCTCTCAAAATCTGTCCTTGGAATATTAATTTTAACTACTAAAATCCTCATAAAACGAAAATCAATACGAAATTGTCCGACAAATTGTCAGGCGCGCATCACTTGCTGTGATTGGTTGGCAAAATTATAAACAGCTAATTGGAAATTAAATTTGACATGCGTTTAATTTTGACACACCAATATAATTTACGTTCCAGAAACCTAGTATAAAAGCAACACACAAATTGAAGAGACCTTTGTTAAGTAGGTAAAAGGACAATACAGCTTTATTGAGCTCTAACTTGTACTAAATTGCCGTATACCCAAATACCGACTCCCTTGTTTTATACCTATACAATTTGCGTACCAAACAGCGCCTTCTGTTTCAGTTTGGTACGCGCTCCGGTACATAAAATACAAATAATTGAAATAGGTTTACACATTCTGTCAGTGTTTCTGCACTAAAGTGGATTATTTCACATTCACTTGACACCCATACGCAGTATTTTACTGACAACTCAAAGCATCCTGTGTTACCACAAATTAAATAAACTGGAGTAAAATATGCGCGACTCTTGTGATAAAATGCGACATAATGGTCCAAAAAGTTTTTGTTACAGAGCTGAATACCATGAATTTTTTATCACTTTTGTCTAGGTACATAAATTGGCTGACACATTTTGAACTTTGAATTAAACTTTTTGTTGTTGAAAAGTTGAGGTAAGTAATTTATTTAAATGAGGCGAGTTAATAACTAAGGTGCGGAATTATTCATTAATTTATTTATTAACAAAAAAACATAAACACCTTATAACAAATCTATTTGATCCTATCAAAATAAAGGGATATAAGCAGACTTGTACAATTAATAATAATAATATTATATTATTATTAATTGTACAAGTCAATAATTACAATAGTCACAATTAATAATAAGGGAAAGAAATGAATTTACAGACGAGATAAAAAAATACAGCTAATTATAAAAGACCTACCTAGCACGCACTCTTTGGAAAGTATGAAGGTGGTTTTATAGATCACGCACTTAGTTGGTGACAAATCAGTTCAGCACTGTAAGAGAGACAGGAATAGGCGTTAGGGTAGCACTGCAGGTCAATTATCAGGACAACTTCAAGGATCAAGCTTCACTCAGAAACTCTGCTGGAAGGGCGTCGTGCAGTTCTTACCGGGCCAGCTCTGTAGGAAGGCACTGGTGTAGTTCTTAGGGCCAGACGACAGGGTAGCTACGCTGTACCCTACACTTGTCTCGCAGAGTGGTATGGTAGACCACTTCCAGCGGTTCGTAAACTCCTTTTCAAAGTAGGCTTAGTTAGTTAGTTTTTCTCTTGTTATCTATCTGACAGGCTATCATCTTATCTGTCAAGAATTGTATAAATAAAATTTCAAATTAAGTTATTTATTAAACAATCGTAATAATCTATAAAATACAATATTTCAGCTAAACATATGGATTAAAATAATTTAAATTATATGAACCAAAAAGTAGCCATCATAGACTAAGCCAGAAAGAGAAATAAAAAGTAACTGACAGTTTGACAATTTCACGTAAGTGTCACATGAAAATTATGAGTAATATTTTTTATGTTAATGAATCGTATTTAGATCAATTTGCTGAGTGTAAACGTAGAAACAAATGGAAAAGGATGATAGTATAGCTAATATACTATAACCTACACAAAAGCTCACACCGTATGCATATTTCCCAAGAGAATAAACGCAAGAAAAATGTCATTTGCTAATGAAATTTAAACTCGAAAAAACTAGAGTACAAAAGAGTAAGAAGGGAGTAACAGTTTTTTTGTTTACCTGTACTAAGATTTTTTTGTAAGTTAAAAAATATATCTAAATCATAAAAAATTGTAATCTTAAAATTGAAAACTAAAATAATAGTAGCGGCCTTCATAATAAATGGTTTTCCCTGCACTAAACCCGGAAACCGGAAAAGGATTTGCGGGGATTTTTCCGGCTCAACAAAGGTGGGATGGGAATAGACGGTGAGATTAAATCCCTTGGCACTGCGTGTCGGACCAGAGCTCTGTTAACGCCATTGTTTATCCATCGAATCTCCCTGAGAGGGCCTGTGAACGACATAAACAACGGTTTGGAAGCCAATTTTCCAATAGTCATAGAGGAAAATCGTAAATCACTTACATTGATACCCGTTAGAGCAATACAGATTCTTTAGAGTCAACTAATTTTTAAAAGTACCTATGACAGGCTGTCCGAGTGTTTGAAGACCTGCTATTAAAAAGATTATTGCATTAAAAACAGAATTAGTATAAGCTAATTATTTTGACAACTTTCAATAAGTACTTATCTAGCTAAAGTCGAATTAATCGTTTGGAAGTAATCACTAATGTGCCAACTTGTAATTATTCAATCCTCATAATATTTTCCATCTAGATAATACATTCAATTGTTATTAAATCTAATGTAAATACTTGGGTACAATAACACGCGTAACAATAACCAGTAGCCAAAATTGTATTTTACCGCAAATAATTACGGACAATAATTTGGTTAAGTACCTGTTCTCTGGTTATTGAAATTCAATTCGGAATAAAAGAGACACAGTCTATTTACACAAGAGAACGGTTTGGATGTGGGCTAAACAATAACCAATACTTTTAACTTACTTATTATCAAATCGCGGCACAGGTCTAATTTCTAATACGACACCAATGTTTTGAAGTTATTAACAAAAAAATCCGAGTACATGCAGTGTAATTAATAACCAGAATAATATTATTATAAAATCGCAACCATATTTCACTGTCATTCCGTTATAATTATACATTAATCTTCGGTTGTTCATAAGGGCAGATGCATAGGGCACGCCACGATAGTGGCGATAAGTCCCCTCTTTGAGGAGTGGCTGGAGAGACGCCACGGCGGCCTCACCTTCCGCCTGACGCAGGTCCTCACCGGACATGGTGTTTTCGGGAGGTTCCTGCACCGAATCGGGCGGGAGGAAACGCCCGGGTGTTTCCACTGCGAGGATCGACCGGAGGACACGGTGGAGCACACGGTGGAGGTGTGCCCCGCGTGGGCGGAGCACCGCCGTGTCCTCGAAGCGGCGATTGGCGGCGGCGACCTCTCGCGTCCGGCCCTGGTGCAAGCCATGGTCCGGAGCGAGACGGAATGGGACGCCGTCACCTCCTTCTGCGAAGCAGTAATGCTAGAGAAGGAGGTGGCGGAACGTGAGAGGGAGAGAACCTCACAGCGTCCCGGCCGCCGCGGGAGACGCCCCGGGCGTCGGGGGCCACCACGTGGCCCCCGGCCACCGTAGGCGCGGGCCTGTGGACGGTGGGCTATGGGCTAGCTCGCCGTCCGTCCGTCTCATGACGACAGGCCGTCTCGACGGCGCGTCCGTGTTCCACGCGCGCCTCAAAGAGAGTCAGCAAAAAGGAAGGGGTCCGCAAGGACCGATGCCTGCCGGGGTTGCGGGACTGTTCGAAAGAGATACCGTGGCCCCGGAACACAAAGGGCGATGAAGGAACATGGATGGGTTTTAGTCAGTAAAAGTCTGACACTCCCTCCTGCTCCGCCCAGAGCGGGAGAAGTCATTTGATGATTTCACATCCGAAAAAAAAAAAAAAAAAAAAGGGCAGATGCATCTCCGTAATTACATTTTCCTAATTCCCTCTCACAGAGAGGAGGCCTGTGTCCCAGCAGTGGGAACATTGATAGGCTGGTGATGATGATGATGAATTAAATTTTGATACATCCTTGTTATTAATCCCATAAACACAGATTTTATGTTATTCGGTTTAATAGAAAAAATATTTTGCTTCAAACAAAAAAGCTTTTTCAGGGATTTCTCTTTTCAAATGTAGCCAATAAAAGCTGTGCACAGACCATAAACAAAACAGTTTTGTCTGTCACTGACAAAACACTTTTTTATTCCCGAGACGCTTTTGTCTGAGTGTCAGAAGCCTAAGAATTTCGTGAAAATAAAAATAATATGGACACATTTCTTTTGCGTTTCGAAAGCAAAAGAGGCATTTACTTGATGAACCTATTAATTTCAGAAAAAGGAACGATGCAAGTACTGTGTGAAGGATGATATGGCTAGAAAGGAGGTGACTGCTGAGATGACAAGTAATAGAAAATTATGGAAAAAGAGGAAATGCTGCGCTGACCCTAAACAATTGGGATAAGAGCAAGAGAATCATGATGTACTCATTAATTCCATCGTATACCAAGTTTGTTTGATGTTCGCGCTATTAAGAACACGTTCAGACAAAATAAGTCTTAGTAGGTCTCAGAGTGTATTATATATAATTATGTTGGAGGCTGATGAAGGAAGAACTAACTTTGCTGCTAAGTTCGTTGTGGTTAGGAACAACATTATAAAATAAATTAAGCTAATTTAAACCTTATTGGTGATATTCAAAAATGTCACGTGCGTAAGTACTCGCAACCGGCGCGCGGCACGTCTCGACATAAATAGCGACAAAATCGCTAACTTTCGATTGCTAATTACTAACGATTAAAGTTGGTTGCAATAACGATGCTTGCGAGAAACGCATCTTGGATATAGAGACTTGCGTTACAACCGAATTTATTAGATTTTCGAGATTGCCTATAGATGTATAAAAGTAGACGATGCGAAAGTAGTTATTCTCAAGATCGAAGCCGGTGGCGTTCCGCAGTTTCTGCCTACCCTTAGAGAACAGTAGCGTGTAATTTATGAATAATTAGGCTAATTTTATAATAATTCTCGTAGAAAAGAGATATGAAATGTTCAATTTGTTTTCATAATAATTATTTAAAGTCAGACGACTGTTTTGAGGAATTCAGAATTGAAAAGGTATTACATATGCTCTGTGTTTTTTCAAACGACGTGTTAAGCTTTAACGAGGAAAAAATATGATGTTAAGATTTTATTGTGAACAGAATTCCGCGGTTTTCTACACGTGTTAATTTATACAGGGTGTAAACAGACCCTTCACGAAGCCGTCAACCAAGCATTCTGTACATCAAACTAAGTAACCCTACGCAAAAAAAATTGCCGGGAAATGGACTTTTTTTTGGGGTGAAAAGTCTAGTTTTTCGGTAGGACTCAATGTAACGCACTTAAAACATTATGCTGATGGATGGATGGATTGAATAGTACTGGAGTCGTGAAGGTGTTTAAAGTAAAAATCTCACATTAGAAACATGTATTTAAAAAAAAAAACTTGTGAAAAAGTTTGTCCCCAATATCTCCATAACTAGAAGGTTCCCAGGTATGGTCTAGAACAAAAAAAAATATCGCAATGACGGGGAGAAAAAGTGCCTTTCAGCTTCGTTAAGGGTCTTTTCAACCGACTAAAAAGATTCTCAATTCGAATGTATTGTTTTTTTTTTTGTGTTTGTTACCTTAGAACTTTCGATTGGGTGAACCGATTTTGATGATTCATTTTTTAATTGAAAGCTGGTGCGGTGCAATTTTTTGAACATCTGATGCTGGTCTTCAGAAAATCTTTGTCTAGGACATATAAATAGGAAAGATAGTCTGCTATCGTCAAGGACCGTTTGACGCTCGAATAACTTAGTCAGAGGGATGCTGTTAGGGAATATTTATCACAGATTTATGTGTTATTTGTAAAATGTATCGAATAAATTAATATCACGGTGCTTATTCCGATTTTGGCCAGTTGCCAAAAGAATATTATAGAGCCTGTATTTCTAAATCAGCCAATAAACCATGTCTATAACCATATATTTTGCTCAGTTTTTCGTCTTCAATAATATTGCCCTAAGGCTATATTAGCCTTGGGATGGGATGATACGATATACAAAACAAACAGTATGCAATAATGCAAATACTTTGAGCAATAACTCTATAAGAACAACACGACGATCAATTTCTTTGTACATTTTATATTTCGGTCATCATTTTGCGTTGTTAGCACATATTCCAAAGGACAAATTAAGTGAAAGTGGCCACAAAGGCCAACCGGAAAACGGTATAGAACAGTTAATTGTGCCTTTTTTATGGACAAACGGAATTTCCTTTGCAATCAGAGTCAAACGTTTGCGCCTTTAGAACCTAAAGTGAAAGGCTAAAAGCGGTTTCTGATAAATCCAATTGATAGGTTCCGGTTGTCATTTAAAATCGATTTTCATTAATCGCTTTTTTGTCCTTTCTCGGTCAATGTTCGACCAATCAAGATTCACGCTTCAGATTGATTGAAAATCGTTGGTTTTATTTTTAAACATTAACTGAAAACGTGTGGTTACCGCGGTAGGTGTGTGGGCTAATAACATTAAAATCTATGTCAGATATATGTGGGTAAAGAGATAATGATTTTACAAATTAACGAGTGGTTAATTTAAATAAGAAAGTGGTATTTTTTGCCTGTAATTTGCTTTGGTTTTAAATTGGTATAACCATTCCGTTTTGACAACAGAGGGGACAGTGTATTTAGATATGACATAACATCATGCCTGTAATCCCTGAATGGTTAGGCAGAGGTGCTCCTTTTGTACAAGGTAATGAGAATATCCTGTAGGAAAGCCCCAATAACAATGCCTGACCTGGAAATCCAACTTAGCACATCAAACTGATCCAGTAGCCCATACAACTACTGGACCAGTGATTAACCAATTGGTCCAGGTGGACCCCCAGGGGTTCACGGGAGACCCATCGGGGGTCTACGATAACGTGAAAAAAAATGGGGGTTTACAGGTTGACCACGAAAATTTATCTGGTTTCGATACTTATGAAAAAAAATGTTGGCTTGGCTTTATCTATGAATGTGGGCAGTTAAAAAGCTTCTCGAAAAAGTAAAAAAAAAAAACAAATTTAATGTTCCGGTGAAGACCGGTTGTATTTCGAGGAAAATGGTCAAAATGAATATTGAGACTCTAAAAAAGCATTTCGAAGCTTTAAGATTCTATATTATTTTTAGATTTGTTTGCCAAAAAAAAATCTTAAGAGCTACGGTCCTCATACTATCCGTCCTAACAGAAAGCGCGACAAAATAATATTGCCAATTTCTTGCATTATTTTTTAGTCCACGGGCTTGAAAAAAATGCAGCAAAACCAGAAAATTTTAAAAGTGGTCTCCCAGAAAAAAACAGTTTGTGAACCTCTGTTAACTAGACCAATGAGGCAGATATCACACAGTTTCTGCTGACCTACGCTCTTTAAAAAACACCCAGTAAATTACTATTCTACTAAAAGACGACCTAGTTACCCGAATTTAGTAGATATTTAATTATTTCGTTTGAGATTTTCAAAGGAGTATTAAGATAATGATTTAATTACTGTGTGAGACCGTTTAGAGGTAGGTAGCGACCTCCTGTGTAAAAATAACACTAAATCGATACGATTTCTAGTTGATTCTCTAATTAAAACAATATTGTTATTTACAATATATTAATTAATTAATAAAAATAAACATTTAATTGCGAAATAGTTGAATTAGAATAATTTAATGGGAACGAGCTGATAAAAGGCTCGGTTTCAGTGTGGCCTTCAGTCAAAATAGGATTGACGCTTGAGTTTGGAGATAGCAACATTTTCTTTTTACGTGGCGTCCTTTGGTTAGAAAGAGAAATTATTAAAAGTTATCCACACCTTTCTCTAATCACTATGTGGTTAATATAATATTGAGAGCCAGTGTATGGTTTATTGTTCTCAGTAAAAGCACATCAAATATCTACGCTGGCTCAAATGTACATTTAACTTACGACGCGATGACGTCGTAATAATAAAATAAATAACATAAAATGGTCATATATTGAGGACATGATGTGAAGGCAAGTTCATCGGTTACGAGATTACATGTACGGTTGCTGAACCGTTTAAGCTGACCTGCTGACCTGCTGCAACTTGACGTGAAGCTACACTGAGCATCACATACGGGCAACGATACTGAGTGCATCTGTGTTCCATGTGATGAAACAGCATGGTAATGTAGTAACATACAAAATTACAGGTTCACACTTACTTTATAAGTATATAAAGTAAGTAAGTAAGTGAACCTGTAATTTTGTATTCACAACAGCTGGGTTCAGAAGAGGACTGTAATCCTAATCAGTAAGCTCACATTACAATTAAAAACCTTTGTATGACCGCAATGCTTTTGTTTCATTCATGATTTTCCTACAGGCGTTATTCCCTAGTCTCATGCAATAACCGCTGGGTAAAGCTGGATTGATGTAAGCTAAAATTTTGCCTTACAACCTTAGTCTATGATGATTTTTTATTTTATAAAATTTAAATTATTTTTATCAATATGTGTTTAGCTATTGTATTAAAAGATTATTACGATTGATTACTAAATAGCTTAATTTTAAATTATATTTATAAAATTCTTTACGCACTCATGGATATGTCCTGGCCGACTACACTTGTCAGATGAGATGATGGCCACAAGAAAACTAATATTTGAAAATTTAAAAAGGAAGACTACTTTGAAAACGAGCTGACGAACCGCTGGACGCAGTCTACCATTGAATCTGAGATAAAAAGCATCAGAAAACAGTTTGGTTTTTGCTGTTACATTTCTACATTACCCAGGGTATTCCACTAAAGATTCCGCCTGGTGCCTCTTCTCCCGATCTTCGGAAGCTATCTACATGATCTGGGACCTCTACTCCCAATCTTCTGAAGCTGTCTTGCTACTTGTCTCGCAAAGCTAACTTGACGTCTGGCCCTGAGATCTATACTGCCTTACTACAGAGCTGACCTGGTGGACTCTGAGATCTGCACGACGCCCTTTCTGCAGAGGTTTCCTGAAGCTGAACCTCGAAGTTGCCCAGGTATTGACCTGCTACCCTGACGCCTGTTCCCGTCTCTCCTACAGTGCTGAACTGATTCCTAACCAACCAAGTGCGTGAACTATAAAAATATCCTAGAGTGCGTGCTAGGTAGGTTTTTTATAATTAGCTGTATTGTTTTGTCCACTTGTAAATCTTCTCCTAATTAAATTTTAATTGAACAAGTCTGCTTTTATCCATTTATTTTGATAGGAACTAGTAGATTTGTTACAGCCCACAGCAAACACTTATCAGTTTCTTTCCTAAGCTTTCCACATGTTTTTCATATTTTATAATAATAATAAATATTAATAATTTTATTTTCCAAACAATATCAGCTACCCATTTTTTTCCCCAAATCTAGGGTTTAGGAACTTAAGTGGACATTTTTATTGCCCACCACTTAGTGTTGGGAGTAATAAATAATAATAATACGACTAATGACTTACGTGTGATAAAGGTAACACGAAAACGTACTTCTTTTGTGTTTTCACGGAAAACAAAATTATGAAGAATTATATGAACTGTAATTTAGTGAATTTTTAGCTAACTATGAAGGATATCTTCTATAAAAGAATTGTTTTGCAGAAGTTTCCCTTGGACTGAGTTGCCTACATAAACCTGTTGTTAAATCCTTATTGTTCATGTGGGTAGATATTACATAGATTAAATCCTTATTTATGACCGTTTGCTTTAATTTAACAGAAAATAAATATTGAAGTTATTTATGCTGAATACATTTATGACTTTGTTTTGACACGACACGAAAATTCCGTGAATTTTTAAAACACCTTTCTTTCAACCTGATGAAAGTCTACCATTGCAGGCTTCAAAAAATGTAACCTTATACGGTTTTAGGAACGACATCACACTTTAGACAAAGTGACTGCTTTTACGCCGCGCCTATTCAAGTAAAAAACTTTACCCAACCGGTTAAAAATAATGATAGGGTTAGGGACTATCAAATTTTTCACTAAAATCACACCTCTACCTACACCTGTCCTTTGCCTAACCGTTTAGGGATTACAGGCGTGATGTTCTGATGATGTTATGAAGTAATTAAGAGCTTTCTGTACGGTCCAGAATTTCTAACAATCATGTTAAGAAAGTTTGAAAATGTTTTGAAGAGTTAATCACCTCGTTGCACGTTCCAACATCATTATCCTTTAATTAAAACCTACTTCGTTAATTAATCAAAATAAGCTTTTTGAAAATACACTCAAAACTTGAATCAATTAACCTTTTCATCGTCAACGTGATATAGAACGTCAAAAATAATAAATTTTCCAAAGTGTTACGATGATAAAGATTTTCTTCGAATTTAGTTCTAGATAGCTCTTGTTGAATATTGACGTCCAATTTCATGAATATAAGTTATTGAACGACCTGTGGGATAGAGAGAACATCGTTAATATTTGTTTAAACATCAACATAGACTTTATAACTTCATCTAGTATATGGATTAATAAATCAAAAAGCAGCGAAATATTTGAAAGCTATTTGAGACGCGACGTTGCCAACTTTCAGAATATATACTACTCTGTCAAGAAAGTACCGGGAAAAGATCAATAATACACAAAATGTCTGTTATTCTTCCAAATTTATTTTATCACCTTCAAAGTATGCTCCTTTAGAAACGATACACTTGCGCCAACGAATAATCCATTCATCAAAACATTTTTTAAACGCTGCTTCCGGAATTGAGTTCAGTTCTCGCCGCGAATTCTCCTTTATGTCTTCTATCGATTGAAAACGGGTGCCACGAAGTGGTAATTTGAGTTTAGGAAAAAGAAAAAAGTCAGCAGGAGCCATATCTGGTGAATATGGTGGTTGCTGGATGGTATTTGTTGAGTGTTTGGTCAAAAATTCGTTCACAATGATAGCCTTGTGCGAAGGCGCATTGTCGTGGTGCAAAATCCAAGAATTTTCTTTCCACAAATCTGGCCTTTTTCGTCGAATTTGCTCTCTTAAACGCCGCATAACGCTCAAATAATATTCTTTATTTACCGTTAGACCTTCCGGTAAGAATTCAGAGTGCACAACACCGCGATAGTCAAAGAAAACAGTCAACATGACTTTGACTTTTGATCGACTTTGGCGTGGTTTTTTCGATTTCGGTTCAGTTGGAAGGCGCCACTCCGAAGCTTGTTGACTAGTTTGCATGTCAAACTCGTAAACCCACGTCTCGTCACCAGTAACAATGCGTTTCATGAATGTTGGGTCCGAACTGACTCGTTCTAGCATGTCCTCAGCGACTTTCATGCGATTGAGTTTTTGGAGAAAATTCAGATCTTTTGGGACTAGCCGAGCAGCAACATGTTTCATACCCAAATGATTAGTTAAAATAGTACGGATCGACTCGTGAGATACAGAAAGTTCGGCGGCTATCTCTCTCAGAGTTGAATGGGGATTTTCAGTCACTATTTTCTTCACTTTTGCGAACTTCAGTTGCAGACGTTGACGGCCTACCAGAGCGAGGCAAATCTTCCATCACATCTCGACCGCTTTTGAACGCTTTGAACCACTCATAAGCACGAGTTTTTGATAAAGTCGATTCACCGTAAGCCTTTTTTTTTTTTTTTTTTTTTTTTTTTCGGATGGGAAATCATCAAATGACTTCTCCCGCTCTGGGCGGAGCAGGAGGGAGTGTCAGACTTTTACTGACTAAAACCCATCCATGTTCCTTCATCGCCCTTTGTGTTCCGGGGCCACGGTATCTCTTTCGAACAGTCCCGCAACCCCGGCAGGCATCGGTCTTTGCGGACCCCTTCCTTTTTGCTGACTCTCTTTGAGGCACGCGTGGAACACGAACGCGCCGTCGACACGGCCTGTCGTCATAAGACGGACGGACGGCGAGCTAGCCCATAGCCCACCGTCCACAGGCCCACGCCTACGGTGGCCGGGGGCCACGTGGTGGCCCCCGACGCCCGGGGTGTCTCCCGCGGCGGCCGGGACGCTGTGAGGTTCTCTCCCTCTCACGTTCCGCCACCTCCTTCTCTAGCATTACTGCTTCGCAGAAGGAGGTGACGGCGTCCCATTCCGTCTCGCTCCGGACCATGGCTTGCACCAGGCCCGGACGCGAGAGGTCGCCGCCGCCAATCGCCGCTTCGAGGACACGGCGGTGCTCCGCCCACGCGGGGCACACCTCCACCGTGTGCTCCACCGTGTCCTCCGGTCGATCCTCGCAGTGGAAACACCCGGGCGTTTCCTCCCGCCCGATTCGGTGCAGGAACCTCCCGAAAGCACCGTGTCCGGTGAGGACCTGCGTCAGGCGGAAGGTGAGGACGCCGTGGCGTCTCTCCAGCCACTCCTCAAAGAGGGGACTTATCGCCACTATCGTGGCGTGCCCTGCACGGGGTTGCGACAGTCGCTCTCTCCATGTCGCCATGAGATCCCGCCGGAAGTCTGTCCGCTGAGCGACAATTTGTCGCGGCAGCGGAGTTTCCCCCCGGCGAAGCGCCTCCGCGCGCCATTCATGCAGGCGCGCGAGGACTATCGCCTCCAGATCCCATGGCGGCAATCCGGCAAGGAGGCACGCCGCCTCGCGGGCGATCGTGCGGTACCCACGGGCCAGCCTTACGGCTACCACCTTTTGGGGCGCGTTCAGGTAGTGGGCTGCACGCAGCCTCAAGGAACGCGCCCACACTGGGGCCCCGTAAAGGGCCATGGACCGCACGACTCCCGCGTAGAGCCTCCGGCAGGAGGCGTTCGGCCCCCCCAGGTTGGGCAGGAGCCGCCTGAAGGCAGCCCCAGTCCGTTCCAGTTTGGGGGCCAAACGTCGGAAGTGCTCCACGAAGTTCCACCGGCTGTCGAGGACGAGTCCTAGGTACTTCAAAGTCGACTCGACACCGATGGATACCCCTCCTACCGTGAGTAAGGATCCCGGAGGTGGCGCATTCCGAGGCCCATGAAAGCACATGGCCTCGGACTTGTGCAATGCCACCTCGAGACCCAGTTGCCGGATCCTCTCAACGACTATCGCAACCCCGCGTGTCATGATTTCGGCCGCCGCCTCGTGCGACCCCCCCTGTGCCAGCACCAGCGTGTCGTCTGCATAGCAGACCACGCTGACGCCGCTAGGGAGGTCGGCGCGCAGCACCCAGTCGTACCCGATGTTCCACAAGGACGGCCCTAGGACCGATCCCTGCGGAACACCGCACGACATCTCTCGCCGGTACCATTCTCCGCTGCGACCGGGGTAGATGACGGCTCTATCCGTCAGGTAGTCCCCGACCACACGACGAAGGTAAGTCGGCACCCGGTGATACCGGAGTGCCTCCCTAATGCAGCTCCAGGGCATGGAGTTGAAGGCATTGGCGATGTCGAGAGACACCGCCAAGACAACCCCACCCCGGGACACTGCATCCCCCGTCGTGAGGGCCCTCACGCGCATGATGGCGTCCACCGTAGAGCGCCCCTTGCGGAAACCAAACTGGTGTTCCGCAAGATCCGGCCCCGTCCCCGCAAGGTGCTCGGCGAGGCGGTTTGCAATGACTCTTTCAAAGAGCTTGCCCACCTCGTCGAGCAACACTATGGGCCGGTATGCGGACGGAGAGTCCGCAGGGCGCCCCGGCTTCCGAATGAGGACCAGCTTCCCCGTCTTCCAACGAAGCGGGAACTGGCCTCTCTCCAAGCATGCGCTTAGGAACCCCTCCAGTCGGGGCCCGAGAGCCTCCGAGGCCAGGACCCAGGCTTTGCCAGGCAAGCCGTATTCACCGTAAGCCTTCTGTTACATTTTCAGTGACTCCGAACACGAAATTCCATTGGCGATGCAAAATTTAAGACAAACTCTTTGTTCGATATTTTTGTCCATTATGAAATTCGCAATACACACTATATATGATATTACTAAAACCAGCACTGTATTTAATATAAATAACAGATGCAACTCAAACTCCGCGCCAAAATGGAAAACAGTTGTGCCAATCTAACAACTACAAAAAAAACTAAAATTTGAATTTGGAACCATAAACAAATCATCCATTCCCGATACTTTTTTGACTGAATGTATGTCGGGTTATCAGGAATTTATTTCGCTAGGCTCGAGCTTATGTAGGCAGAAGACGGGTTTCGTGCTATGAAAACACACTGGATGCGATACACTATTTTATTTCACATAGGCCTAAAGGTGCACGGTTCGGGTTGGTCGTTTCCATGGAGAAGAACCGGCAAGAAACTCCATGGTTACTCTTTTCAAACAGATACACTGAGTAAACTAACAATTACTTGAAATTACACTTTAACACAATATCCACGATGGAAAATGGCTAGAGGTTGTGAGCTTGTCCGCTCACGCCCACGTTCTCAGGCAGACTGCCCCACCGTTGTTGGGGTTGTCGCCCACACCACTATCACTTGTCAAACAATGTCCTCACTACCGCCATCTTGTAACAAATGTTAGAAGTTTCTTAAATCTACGGCTTCTGCTGCGACATATAGAACTGTTTTTTATTGCTTATTGTTGATCGAAGGTTTTTTTTAATATAGCAGCAGGAGTACCTACATCAAAATGCTTGACATATCATTATATAGTCTCTGTCAGTCTGCGTAAGTTTATACAGGTCGTCCCACGGATATGCCACATGGAGGGAAAGTACCTTGAATATTGTAGATTTAACATTTTACTGAAAGAAGACATTATTTTAATTTAAAAACAATTTAAACTGCGTTCATGGATATTTAAATAATTACATGGTTGAACCGGGAATCGAACCCGTTACACGAGAAAAATAATCATCCTGTAGCTTTATCATACCGATTGAAAGGCTTCATCATAAGGATTATTTTTTGCTAAATAACATAGTGTCACTCGGAATAACATAGTGGTTCGGAACGCGCTCTACTAACTTGCGTTGTATCTTGTTACTCGATTTCTTAAAAATAATTATCGGCTGTCAACACGTTTACTTTTCAAGAAAACCCAAACCTAGCGTGGTTTAATCTCACAATAAGTGTTTTCAAACCTCCAGCAAGTTTATATCGGTCAATTAAGCAATTGGCAAATATATCCAAAAGTGTCGTATCATAGTGCCAGACCCAAAAGTGCAAGGAATCTTCGCGGTTGTGCAAACTGCATAGAGACGAATGTCCGGCGAGTGCGCAACTGCCCCAGTGCTACCAACCGACCGACGAAGATTTTGGCGAAAGCGTTCCAGCGTCGAGCGCGGTGCGACTGCGTCGCATTGCGAGTTCACGCGACTAGGGCGCCACCCCGGCTATATCAAGGAACTTTTTTCGACAACAAATCACTTTGATCCGTGAGCTGAATTTTGTTTACTTATACAGAGTATTTGTTGCATTAACTACGCTGAGATTACTGCAGGATAGTGCACCTAACTCTGTGGTCACTTGAGAGTTTTGTTGAATACTTTGACAGGATACGTTCTTACACCTCACTGTTAATAATTATTATTCATTTATTAAACATGGCTGGCGTACAACGCTCCCCACCGAATACGCCTAAAAACCAAACAAACAAACAGACTTATACACAGACTCAATCCGAACCTGATCTTAAGTCGGCAACTGAGGATAGCACTCATGTCAACACAAACAGAAACAAACGAGCCCGACAAGAGAAATCACATCAGAGCGGTGCAGCCTTGAGCACGCAAGAGCTAGAAGACAAACTTGATGCATGGCAGAAGGAATGTAACACTAGCGTCTCCAAATTAACTAAGGCCCTATCGGAACAGACGATTTTAATTTCAAAACTTGTTTCTGATACTGCTGAAATTAAAGCTCGAAACAGCAAAATTCAAGCATCTAACATCGAGATTCGACAGTCAAACGAGGAGATTATGCAATCGATAACATTCATGAACAACAATTTCGAGGATTTGAATCAAGAAGTTGAGGATTTAAGAAGAGAACGACAGGAACAGCAGCTGTATATAGAAAATTTAGAGAGAAAAATTCACGACATGCAACTATTGTCACGCTCGTCGGGCATCGAACTTCGAAACATTCCTACAGAGAATGAAGAGAATAGCGCTAGTCAACCGTATGTAACATAGGCAAGCGAATTGGAATCAATGTAACTGAACCTGAGTTTCGTGATATCTACCGCCTATCAGGGAAATAAAACAATTCTACAACACCACGACCTATTATCGCCGAATTTACTACAGTCCAATCCAAGCAGTCATTTCTAGCAGCTGTCCGATCTTATAACAAGGATAAACAAAAAGAGGACCAGTTAAGCACAACACTTATTGGTATTCCGGGAAAATGCCAGCCTATCTACATCACCGAACAATTACCTGCCAACACCAAAAAACTGTTTTATCTATCTCGGGAGTATGCCAAAGTATGACTATAAATACTGCTGGATTGCCAACGGGAATATCTTCTTGCGAAAGCTACAGGGAGATAAACATATATTAATTCGTTCAGAAAAATGTCTACAGGCTACACCCACCACCAGTATCTGACTAGTTATTAAGCTCCTTCTTATTATTATTTTTTTCCATTTTTCTCAGTATGTTTTTAATTTTAACCTATAGTGAATGTATACACAAACAACACCAAAACGCACTAACACACAAACCTAAACACAGCCCATAATACTTCACCAGCACAAATTCACAAATAACATTCATCAAACACCCACAAAAGAACATCCATTCACCATTACATACACCACAAAGTGACATCTCTGATATTTTGGTGGTACTGTTTCCTAACAGTACCACCAAAATATCAGAGATGTACCTATATAGAAACAAGCAACATTAAACATAGAAAAAACTTTAATCTCAATCTCAATGGCTACTATAAATAACATTAATGATGACCTAGACAGGCTTCACCTAGACAATTCGTTCTTAATTAACCCAGAGGACTGCGTTAAATATTCAATCCATAATACCATTAAGATACTGCATATTAATATACGCAGCCTAAGTAAAAACTTCGATAGTCTCCAAACACTTATCCATACCACCAAAGTTGAATTTGATGTTATTGTGCTGACAAAGTGCTGGCTGAGAAAAGTCAGTTACGTACCTATAATGAAAGGATATCAGTCAAACTATTCCTCAAATAACTCAAATCAAAATGAAGGCGTCGTAATCTATCTAAAAACTGAGTCTAGCGCCACTGTATACGAACCCAACATGGTAAATGCAAACTGTCTCATATGCAAAATAGAACCGGGACTTGCCATTGTGGCAGTTTATAGGTCTCCCTCGTACAAAACCAGAGATCAAATTGAAAATTTTCTTAATAGCCTCAATGATGCCTACAATGAGCTATCTACCTATCAGAACGTCGTCCTTGTTGGTGACCTGAATATCGATATCAGGCAAGATAACAGAAACGACCGTAGCTTGGACTATCTCATCCTAAATGCCTCTCATGGACTATCACCTACCCACCTACTCCCAACCAGATTAGAAAACTGTTTAGACCACTTTCTAACAAAAACAAATTTAGACACTACCACCTTAATTTTGGAATCACACATTACTGACCACAAACCGATAGTGCTAGTACTTAAATACAATACTAACCTAACCTAACCCTACACGTAACAAAAAAACCACTGCTTCTCGCATAAATTAAGACACTTTGAAGGACGAACTGGGGAATACAAGTTTTGCAGATATCTACAAGAGTAGGAGACGGTAACGAAGCTATGAACATACTAATAAAAATTATCTCTACAATTACAACTAAACACACAATACAAGTCACCATCCCGAGGAAACAACGAACCTTAAAGCCTTGGATCAATGCAGGTCTTCTTAAATGCATTAAGAATCGAGACAACATGCATTTAAAATTAAAAAAACCGGATAACTTAACCCTAAAAATCACGTTTACGCGCTATAGAAACTTTTTCTATGAACTACTTAGAAAACTTAAACAAGCACATGAACACAATGAACTACAAAAAAGTAAAAACAACCCTAAAGCTCTTTGGAAAACCATTAAAGAAATCACGAACACTCGCCCAACACGAAATAGTTCAGACATACTCTTGAAATTATGTGACACCCCCACTTCTTCCATTAATAATGTGTGCACTTTTTTCACCAATGTTGGTAAAAACTTGGCATCCAAGATACTACAAAATCAAACTACATCCATTAGCAGTCATTCCCCCGAAACTTTTACAATAAGTAATCCTTGTAATTCGCTTGTCATTGCTGAAATAGATGAAAGTGAAGCTGAAGCAACTATACTTCACCTTCGCAGGGACTGTGCCGTAGGTTGGGACGGTATCACGACATCACTATTAAAAACCAATCGTCATATCCTGGTTCCACCTATAACCTACATCCTTAACCTCTGCATTCAGACAGGAGTTTTCCCAAATGCTCATTGTGCACCCAATTTTCAAGGGAGGGGACAGGAACTGTGTTAACAATTATAGACCCATATCGGTCCTCACATCGCTTTCAAAAATCTTTGAGAAAACTTTTAATAAGCAACTTGGATACTTCCTAGACAAATTTCATCTTATAGCCGACAACCAATACGGCTTTCGTTCAGGAGTATCAACTGAAGACGCGGTACTAGATCTTACGCAATTTGTTGCTAAAAAACTCGACGAAAAGACGAAGTGCCTAGGAATTTTCATAGATATTTCTAAGGCGTTTGACACGGTTTCTGTGTCCAAACTTATTTCAAAGTTGGAATCTTTGGGTGTTCGTGGTAAGGCGCTTGAGATTTTTTCAGACTACCTTAATAACCGTAGTCAACAAGTCAAAATTGGTTCCAAGTTAAGTGACGAGGAGTTAGTGACTTACGGCGTACCACAAGGTAGCATACTAGGGCCGACATTGTTTCAAATTTATATAAACGATCTCTGCAACATGACGCTCCCTAACTGCAACATATACACCTATGCAGATGACACCGCAATTATCGTCCACGCTCCTTCTTGGGAATCTGTTAAAAGCAACGCTGAATCTGCCCTTAGTAGAATCATGCGTTGGTTTAACTCCAATCTACTGACATTAAATTTGTCTAAAACCTAATACGTTCCTTTCTCTATCCGCTGCAACTTGAAACCATCAAGTACTTTCTCCATAACGGCACACTCATGTACAAGTCCCCTAACATACTGCTTCTGTCCAAAATTAAGAAGAGATGACAGTGTAAAATACCTCGGCATCCATATAGACAACGGACTAAGATGGGACAAACACTTGACACACTCACCACCCGAACATTGCGACTTATCTCTGTCTTCAAATCACTCAGGGGGTCAGCTGATCATAATATTCTTAAAATGGTCTATTTTGCCAATCAGTGTTAGGATACTGCATCAATGTGTGGGGTGGAGCCAAGAAGACAGGTCTCCTGAGGGCTGAAAGAGCACAAAGAGCAGTCCTTAAAGTTATGACAAAGAAGCCACGCAGATATCTTACAGCGCAACTTTATGCAGACTGTAAGGTCTTGACTGTACGACAGCTATTTGTGCTTCAATCAATTCTTAGAACACATAGTAGTTTGGCTCCTCCCGACCCCAAAAAACGTAAACATATAATTCCCAGCATCCAACATAAAACTAAGTTTGCAAGACACCAATTTTACGTCATAAGTACGCAAATTTATAATCAAGTTCATAAAAAAATAAACATTCTCGGTCTCCCTAGGTTTAAACTAAAACGTATAGTAATGGAATGGCTACTAAAACAAGATTACCATAACACGGTATCACTTCTAACTCACATCACCTAATAAACGTTCACTCATTATGTCACTCACCTATTTCTCACACCCACGCTGTATTCAAAACACAATACAAACATACACTCACTTCATTCACTTCACACACGACAAGCACAAAAGACCCCAAACACTCCCACTCACAATCACCAAACACTTAGGTACATCTACATCATTCACTCTACACTTTCTCACGCTCATATTATAAAATTTACCACAAAATCATTGTAAAGCGCTCATTTGACACAGTCCACTGGCACGTCTGCCACGATAGAATTATATAATTATACCTCATAGCCGACACTGCCCCCTAAGATACAGGCCTAGCCTAGTTTAGGGGACAGGGTTGAACCTATTGTAGTTTTATTTCGAATGCTAAATTAAGAACTTTAATCTGTAAACAGTGCAATGTACTTGAACTTTGTGGTAATAAACAATTTAATTATTATTATTATTAAACTGGCTTTAAGTCACTATCTGCCTAGCCTTTACCCAACTATGTTGAGGTCGGCTTCTAGTTTATCCAGATGCAGCTGAATACCAGTATTTTACAAGAAGCGGCTACCTATCTAACCTTCATAACCCTGTTAGTACTGGGTTATGAGATACCCCTTGGTGAAACTGTTTCTAAGTATTTATACACAAGAAATTTAGACAAAAATTGATATGTTAAACTTGTTTTAAATTTTATTTTTTGACCATCTTTTGACTTATTTAAACGTTTGTCTTTGTATGTCCAATAGCTGCGTAAGATTGAATGTTTAATGTAATATTTTTTTAACCTAACCAATCTAATTGAAAATTTCAAAATCTTATTGACATGCATAATGTAAATATTGTACACCCCATGGGTATGTTACAGTGATAGAATAATACTAACAATTGTAAGATCTTCTTCACCTCTGACAAAAAAAAAATGAATTATGAATTATTATACTATCGATATTGAAATGTTTCCTACTATGACTTGTAAAATAAAAATAAGAGATTCGAAAAACATTTTCATATAACGTATTTCTAATAACTCTTAATCGAAAGAGCGTTTTGTATCATAATATTCTTATTCACGAATTTACGTCGAAAAGATTGCCTGAAGAGCAATTTATGTCATGCTTCAACGGCGGATTAGGTAAATGTGAAAAGCGAAAATAAACTCGTACATGGAAAATACCTACTGGAATATAGAATGAAACTCGTATTTTTTTCCTTAAGGAGTTTTAAATAATAAGCCTTGTAATTTATTTTAGAAGCTTGTAAGTGTCTAAGGCGAAATAAAATAAAAAACAACAGTGTCGTGCAAGAAATACAGTACTATATCTTCCTGTCCTGGTCCCATGTTACTAAGGGTTGGCGCAATACGTTTTTTCTTTCCTCCATCAACAGTTACGCTATCATTTACTCCTTTTTCTTTCATTTCATTCCTCACACAATCCATCAAGTTTCCTTGGTCTTCCTCTCTCTCTCCATCTATAAACATTGATATTCATCAATATTTCAGTCACACGTGATTCAGTACCAATATACATTAACATTAAAAAAATAATTTTGGTTGTAACTTAAAAAAAAATGTATGGGAAAAGATTTTTGCATTTTCTGACTTTTTTAGTACTCCACCTGGTACCTGGGTTGGTCCTACAGAACTTTTTAATCAATATTAAAAACAGCATCGGTTGGCATAAAAAAAATGCTTTGTTTTTCTTGCTAACTGTAAATTATTTCGAAAATCTGTAAATGGGGATCAAAATTTCACAAAAAATTATGGATAAACTCCAAAGATCATTTTCGTGTAGCTGCAATGGTTAAGGTAGCTCCCCTTACTGCCCCGTATACCGTTTCCACCCTGTGTATATATCTGATATTATTAATTTTATAGTACAAGATGTAGCACTGCACTTAGCAAAGTCGTTCGTAACAGCTAATATATGTTTTCCCTATGTGTGGCAGGCAACTTCCTGGCTTCTAGATTAGTACCCAACCCTATTAAATTGAAGCGTACCTATATAACGCCTCCTCTAAGGAGTTACACGTGCCTTACGCTTAGCTTTTGTGGAATTTTACCTAGCAACTATTGAACATACGAGTATTACATCTGATGCATTATTTTGTTGTCCTTGCCTTTGTTGACGTAGCATATTTTCTTATTTCATACTTCTCTATAAGTCAGTCTCTCAGTAGTTAATCACACTCTTTATAATACAGTATATTCATCGTTCAATAGACCTCCTGTTCTCTTAGTTTAGTCTATTTTTAGCTAAGCTAGTATATTCTTAGCAGTCACAGAGTCTGGATGTGTACCTGTTTGATGGCAATAGGGTCACCCCCTATTACATAGACTTAAGGGGCTCCCCCATGCACACTAGCGCCACTTTAGTAAAAAAATCAGAACTCGTTTAATACTCGTTTAGTACGTAGGAATCCTACGTACTTGCACGGCTGTAACGACAGCGAGCTGTGTTTCAATGAGTTAAGAAGACGTAAATAATTTAGAAGACCAAAAGATTGATTTTGTCAATCAGATTTTATATTAATTGTGTATTTAACGAGTTCTGATTTTTTTACTAAAGTGGCGCTAGTGTGCATGGGGGAGCCCCTTAAACATAACTGGCGAAATGTGGATGTACTTGTTAGATACACCTCTGCCTATCCCTTCTGGGATTACAAGGCGTGATGTTATGTTAAAACCATGATACCGATGGGGCAGTAAAGACAAGACCATAATCATTGTAGCTTAAAGAAAACGTTCTGCATGACTGCATTTAAAGATTTCCGAAAAGTAATAGGCTAAATAGGACTATAAGAGTATAAAGAATTAGAGTGTAAAGTTCTTATAGAAAAGGGAGGATCTTCCGGCCAAACGTGAGTGTCATGTCTGGTAGCCTACTGCCCGACCGATGTGTGGCCGGGTTTTTCTATAACGTAGTTTTAAGTCGCGGATAACTTTAACTGCACGATTTAGGAATTTTATGGTAGTTCTTCTGTGTCTTAGATGGCGCTGATAGCACTTTTTGTGGTGCTGCTTGAGTTTGAGTTTGGATTTGAGTTTAAACTGTTAAAAGCCTTTTCTGACTGGTTTTGATGCTGTCGTATTGATTATAACAACAGAATACACTAGATAAATAAATAAATATATAAAATATAAATAAATATCGCTGGACATTAACACACAGCGCCATCTAGTGCCACAATAAGCACGAGGCTTGTGTCGTGGACACCAGATAATTGATATAATACATAGATACTTTTTGTTTGTAAATACATACTTATTATACATATAAACATCCATGACTCGGAAACAAATGTCTAAGCTCATCACACAAACATTTGCCCCAACCGGGATTCGAACCCGGGACCCTAAGAACGTAAGGAAGCCTCACTACCGCTGCACCATTCGGATCGTCAAACATAACATTATAGGACCAATCAAACCAACGAAAAACAAAAAACAACTTTTGCTTGTCTACCGAAATCTAAACAATCAAAAATAAAGGAAAATAAGCTTCGCTTACTTTATCAAAGGAAAGATAGGTCAAAAGAATCCAAACTGTCTGTACAAATAAGTCTTATGTTGGTACCAATTAAATGGAACCAGTGATGGATGAGCTGAATAATTTGTTAGCTACGAGTACGTCTATCCTCTAATAAAATATTTCATCGTAATATTAATTTATTTAAAATTGGATCAATCTGTTTCTAGATATTATGGAGACAAATGATACGGTTTGCCTTGTTTAGTAATTCATTAGGCAACATTAATATATTTATTAGGGCCATGGAGCGAGCAGTGCTCGGCATAACTCTCTTAGTTTGAGTGCGTAACACCGATGAGTATCTGCCGTCGGACGAAAGTCTACTAGCGACGGCGGGGTCTTGTCGTTGTGCCCCAAGTGGACCTGGGTTGGACATCTAGCTAGACGCGGAGATGGCCGATGAAGCAAGGCTTTTAACCGAATGTTTAGTAATCTTTTATAATATTGTATAGGTATTGTATAAGTCTGCAATAATTGCAGACTTGTTGATGTAGACTGTTTTTTTTTTTAATTAAATAATAAAATTTTGTATAAATTGACACTAAACGTTTCATACACGATACATTAGGAAGTTTTCCATCTGAAGCACTACTAAGTACTTAAGGGCGAGTGGTGTTGAAGGCAGTGTTACGTAATTTTGTGCGTCCGTAAAGTGCTGATTTTCAGCCCAATTTGAATAAACGATTTTTGATTTGATTTTAATAACTCTACTACGCGGATGTTGGCGCTAAATTTATTTGATACTTAGTACGTAAGTACCTAACATAACTTTATGTCTGTAATAATCCACATTTTTCCGATTATGTTGAAGTCGTATGTAACAGGGGGCAAGCCCGATCAATCAACCGATCGATCAACCGGAAACAGAACTGAGAAAGTGTAGATGGAAAATTTCTTAAACCTAGGAATAGAAACCCAGACCTTATGCTCACCATTAGTTCGTGCAGTGGGCGTCAAACCATTAATAAAATTTCACACGTAATTATTACGTCGTTATTCCGTATAAACCCACGCGATTCAGTGCTACCATTCTATTCACACTTGGCAACTTTCCTTGTACTATCGAGGATACTCCCGCCTGATCACCACTAAGCTAATTTTTGCTTGCACTTACAACATAGTAACGCTCTCTAGCCTCGCCCCGTTGACTTTGTGTAGAAATAATGAATGAAAAGATACCGATCGGCCGAGTGCAATGACGACGCACGATAAACGAGAGTTATTGTTATTTTGCGCGCCAAAGTTGACGCTTTCTTAATAGGCTTAAACTTTAAAGGGGCGTGGCTCGGCGCCACCGCATGATTTAAGCGAAAAAAGTTTTAACTGATCAGGCGGAAAAGAACACGACTGTACGATCACGTCACGTACTATTAGTGTTTTTTTTTCTTGTTGCTGTAATATATTTTGCAAAACATTACAGTTATTGCTTTTTGTCTTGGCTGTCACTTGTCAGGTATTACTATTTTATATTTTGGGATAGGAAAATATGGAAACAATATTTTATACTAGCGACGGGTGCAATTTTACTAATAAGTAAAATGAGAAATGGGCTTAGTAAAAAAAAAACTAGAGAAAAGAGATCAAAAATATTTCATACAAGTCTTTCTCTGACAAGAATTACGAACACCAAAAAAAATCAGCCAAGTCGGTCGAATCGTTCTCAAGTAATAATTCTTCATACATGGGGCAATTGATTTTTTATAGGTATACAGAAGGTTATTTTTTCAATAACACCCTTCTCACGGGTAGTGAACGCCAGATAGATCCGACCTGTCAGATAAGAACCAAGACCAGATTTTATCTTTAAAAACCTAACTCACTGAAGCAAAGTTCGTCGGAAAAAAACTCTGTTAGTTACCGCAGTTCGAAAGACTGGTGACAAATAGAATCACGTGTAACATCTTTGTGGAATGACCCAGATCTAGCAACGAACTAATGTTCTGTCTCACTTATTTTGTCACTTAATTATGTGTGTGTCGCAGTCAATTCGTATAATTACGTAATGGCGCGCCGGATTGAAAAACGCCGCCGTTATGTAATGCCGCGTCCTCACGTTCAGTCGGATTGCGGTGGCGATGGCGTGGCAATACGTTCGACAAAGCGGCGTCCAACGTTTAGCCGTACTGTCAGCAAGAAGAAACGACCGAATAAAATACTGAAAATTCCGAAAAAAGGCGTAGTCGTCGGAGCCACTCTACGCTCGGCTCCTATTTCTGTCTGCAGGGTTTTAAGTAACCTAACCAAACCTAACGTCGGGTGCCCTAACTACCGAGCTCGCTTCGCTCGCTTTCAAAGGGGCGTATCGACGATGCGCCCGTTTGTATTTGGGCGGCACATTTACGCCGCTTTGACGAACGCGAAGTGCTCATTCAATGCGGCGTAGTTTATTTCAGCCGAATTGTAATCCGGCTGAACGTGAAGACACCGCATTACATAAAGCAACGTTTTGCTATCCGGCGCACCTTTATGTAATACGGCGTGTTCTACGATATGCCTGCGACATGTACACTAACTTACGCTGTACTTAAATACGTATTTCATTTGGGAAAATCTTGACAAAAAAAGTATCAATGTGCATACATAATATCATGCCTGTAATCCCCAAATGGTTAGGCAGAGGTGTACCTTATACCTAGTACACCCACATTTCGCCAGTTTTGTTTTAGGTCCCAAATAATAGGGGGCGAGCATGAACCGGGCACAAAATAATCCAAAAACCTTGGCTGTTACTGAGAAATTCCTGATGGAAAAACCCAGTAACACTTTGTCCGACCCGGGAATCGAACTGAGGACCTTATGCTCAGTAGATGCGCGTACGACCACTAGCCCCACGAGGCAGTTACAATGATTTGTTTTGCCAGTAATTATAAGAATACCCCAAAAAAGGGTAAAGAAACTCTTTTGTATTTAGGGTTATAAAAAAGTTTATTTTAAAACCCTAAATCAACACGAGTTTATTCACTTAAATTAAGTTATCTTCAAATGTTTTTTAGACAAAAGTCTAAAAACATTCGACTAATTTAATAAAACAGACTTTTAAAACTTAGTTTTACAGCACTCCCAAGAGAAATCAGACGGTGTAACACGAAGTAAATTTTGTGAAAAGCGTATATAATAAATCTATACAGACAATAATGGCCGTTTAGATTCTATCGTACCTCTTTATTAGACTTGTTGACGTGGTAAAAGGAAATTTAGGTAATTTAGTTTTGAACAATGAAAACAAATTGCTATTTGAATAGAAAACTATTAGGTAAGATCCTTTGTTACGTTTATAAAACGGAAGCTGTGCTTGAAAGCCTACTATCATGTTAACAACTATCTCGAAGATAAAAAGGCTTGGGATTAAGCTGCTCCAATGAAATTTGCTCTGTGAATGTCGAAATTTCGGACTTCGCTTGTTTATTATTAATTCCTTTCTTTTATACACTCTGACATTGAATGATTTGACATGAATACTTATTGCAGTATTTTTATTATTTTTTTACTTTTTTATTTTATTTTATGTTACATTTACCTACTGACTTGACAGGAATATTTACGTATCTTACTTTTTTATTATTATTGACATATGATTTTTGTGATTTTTATTGACATTGATTTTGTAAATTATTATTAATTTTATTTGATTATTGTGAATGTGGGGACCATGTGGGTTTCATTTTTATATATTTTTGTTTGTTTTCTTTTTTTTCCCACAACTGTCTGGCAGTTTGAGTACTATAAGCGACCTACCCTTCTTTGGTATTGTGCGTCGTTTCGTTGAGCTCCTTGAGTTATAAGTCGAGCTACACGATAACTGACAAATGCTTGCACTGACTGGACAGGTCCACTCAAATCTGTGTGGTTCTTTCTTCAAAAGACCATCTCAGACACTATTCTGCATAGTCCTCATGTAAATTGAGCAAAATTATGTCTGGACTTCAAAAGAGACTATGACCTCTGAGTTTGTTTCGGCTGTTTCTTCTCAGAGTAGTCAGGTACGAAACACCGACCCCATCTAGTTTAAAAAAAAAACTGACGTGTAAAAGTGTTTGTAAAAACCTACTTGCAAAATAAACATCATTTATCATTTACGGTATTAATATTATTATTTGACTGTCATCTGCATTCGAATAGGTTCAGTGATATACGTGACAAAAGATTTTGCAACTAAAACTTAATATTCTTCTTTGTTTAAACCATAAACAACATATTCATTGGCAGCATTGCCATCTAACGTGGTGATGCTGTCAGCCTTCTGGGCACTTTTCTCGTTGACAGCTTCTGATACAATCATGTTAATTTTTTTGTTATTGTTTTTATTTTGTTTATAGTTTAAAAATTGTGGTAAACCTATGTTATTATTAAATTTACGATCATAATATGGGTGGGACCGCTTTAACTCAATATCCGTCATCTAAAACTGTCGCCAGCTGAATCTCCGGTCGTACTCTTACGACGCTCAAGGACCTTCTGAGTGCCAACCCTGAATGTGATGTGTTCGGATGAATGGAGTAAGGTAATGCGTATTATTTATCTGTTCTGTGTTAGTTTTAATTTAATGTTAACCATTAAATGTTGTCAACTGGATGTTTTACTTTTGTTTTGTTTTGCTTTCTGTTTCTAAGCTAATTATTGTAATTGGTGTTATACCGTTTTAATTAACTATAAATAAAAAAAATATGACCATAATCAGACACAACGCTAACATAATGATAAATTTTGTAGTGCCCACTGTCAACAATCCAGCTTATACAAATTCAACTCCAACGACAAGGGAATATGTCTCTTTATTAATATAAATACAAACCGACTAACTCCAGGCTAGTAAAATATCTAATTTCAAATCGTATCTATCCTTTAATGGCACTTCCAGACATTTCCAGATGATACCCTCAAGGGGTTCTAACGTTCTATTTTTAGCCTCCTTTGGGTGAGAGATACCGACCACCAAATTTATACTAACGTAATATAGCTGAAGAGTTGATTTGAACACGCTTAGTTCTGGAACCACCATCTGATCAGTCGAATTTTTAAAAATCTTTTTGCTTGAGATAGTTGTAAATGTTTTTGTTGTGTGGTAATGTGATATTCTTCAATCGGTCCCTCATTACTGAGGGTCTTGATCACTGGACCCCTGTAAACGGACAATCTGCCTCCAACGACTCCGGTCCAAAGTTACCATCACCACCTGCTGAAATTTGCTTGAGGACGTAGCTTCTGCTACGACCTTAAAGCCGAACAAGAAGAGAAATGGCAAAAACCTCGGGGAACAGCAAGTTAAGATACATTTTACTGCTAAATTAAATTTCGATGAGGTTCAAACGAATCTAATAAAGAGGGTTTGAGAATCATTGAACGTTTACCCAAAAATATTTTTAAGGGTCGAATGCCTGATTTTGTCAACTGTTTTTAGATAATTCTAAAGCTCTCGTTTCCATCTCAGTACATATTGTAGCGAGTAGATCGTAGTCCGAGAAGATCAGTGAACTGGCCGGTTACACCACAGACCTCAAGAAATTAATGTGTCAATAAATGTCACTCATGTCTTTTTACTGGTTTTTCTCTGCTAATATGAGTCTGTTGTTTCTCGTTCGTAATTTTATTTCATCGCCTGCTTATTGCAAGTAGTATAGTAGGTCATTATACAGAGTAGGTACTATTTCTACTTCACTGGTGACCACCGACATTTGGTCTGGTTATAAGCTTGGAAACTTGAAGCCTGGTAGCAGCATAAATGACAACAAGGAAGAAGACAAGGGTTCCTTCATGACAAGTTCTTCTGATCTTATACCGAATACAGCGCGCCGACCGCATGCTTGCTGCAAGCGAACAGCGTGCTTACAGTGCGCCGTGCCACCTCCGGGATCCTTACTCACGGTAGGAGGGGTATCCATCGGTGTCGAGTCGATTTTGAAGTACCTAGGACTCGTCCTCGACAGCCGGTGGAACTTCGTGGAGCACTTCCGACGTTTGGCCCCCAAACTGGAACGGACTGGGGCAACCCTCCAGGTTGGGCAGGAGCCGCCTGAAGGCATTCAGGCGGCTCCTGCCCAACCTGGAGGGGCCAAACGCCTCCTGCCGGAAGCTCTACGCGGGAGTCGTGCGGTCTATGGCCATTTACGGGGCCCCGGTGTGGGCGCGTTCATTGAGGCAGCGCGCCGCCCACTACCTGAACGCGCCCCAAAAGGTGGTAGCCGTGAGGCTGGCCCGGGGGTACCGCACGATCTCCCGCGAGGCGGCGAGCCTCCTAGCCGGATTGCCGCCATGGGATCTGGAAGCGATAGTCCTCGCGCGCCTACATGAATGGCGCGCGGAGGCGCTACGCCGGGGGGAAACTCCGCTGCCGCGACAAATTGTCGCGCAGCGGACAGACTTCCGGCGGGATCTCATGGCGACATGGAGAGAGCGACTGTCGCAACCCTGTGCAGGGCACGCCACGATAGTGGCGATAAGTCCCCTCTTTGAGGTGTGGCTTGAGAGACGCCACGGCGTCCTCACCTTCCGCCTGACGCAGGTCCTCACCGGACACGGTGTTTTCGGGAGGTTTCTGCACCGAATCGAGCGGGAGGAAACTCCCGGGTGTTTCCACTGCGAGGATCGACCGGAGGACACGGTGGAGCACACGGTGGAGGTGTGCCCCGCGTGGGCGGAGCACCGCCGTGTCCTCGAAGCGGCGATTGGCGGCGGCGACCTCTCGCGTCCGGCCCTGGTGCAAGCCATGGTCCGGAGCGAGACGGAATGGGACGCCTTCACCTCCTTCTGCGAAGCAGTAATGCTAGAGAAGGAGGTGGCGGAACGTGAGAGGGAGAGAACCTCACAGCGTCCCGGCCGCCGCGGGAGACGCCCCGGGCGTCGGGGGCCACCACGTGGCCCCCGGCCACCGTAGGCGCGGGCCTGTGGACGGTGGGCTATGGGCTAGCTCGCCCTCCGTCCGTCTCATGACGACAGACCGTGTCGACGGCGCGTTCGTGTTCCACGCGCGCCTCAAAGAGAGTCAGCAAAAGGAAGGGGTCCGCAATGACCGATGCCTGCCGGGGTTGCCGGACTGTTCGAAAGAGATACCGTGGCCCCGGAACACAAAGGGCGATGAAGGAACATGGATGGGTTTTAGTCAGTAAAAGTCTGACACTCCCTCCTGCTCCGCCCAGAGCGGGAGAAGTCATTTGATGATTTCCCATCCGAAAAAAAAAAAAAAAAAACTTTACAGGAAGCGAAGAAAACTTATGAAAGTAGAATTTGTTTTTCTTTGGTTATTTCAGGAATGGATTTTTCGAAAAGATGAGTGTATTGGATATGATTTACTAGGTACATGCTAGGCACAGTCAACGTGGTAACAATTTATCAGGGTTTTATATTCATCTTATATTACTTCTTACTCAACTATTATTTATAAATTATGCCAAAGGGTGTGAGGATGGATGTTTGTTACTCTTTCTCTAAAACTGCTGAAGAGATTTGGATGAAAGGCACACAGATAGTTCATAACCTGGATAGTACGATCCCGTTGTGCAATTACCAAATCTTATAAATGATATAAATCAAAAAATGCAATATTTCCCTACGTAAAACGTATTCTAGCCCATTCCGGGGCAGTGGTCCAACTGCTCTGTACAACTCCAATATTTTCCAAGGTACTTAGAACACAATCTATTTTGACTGTTACTACCCAAAATAAAATATTGGGTAACACCCTTTTCTGAAGGAAAACAGGAAAATAAATAAATGTACAACATTTATTACGCACTAGGAATACAATATCAACAACCGAACAAACAGTGGTAGCGGGGTTCGTTGCCCAACAAACACAATACTAAAACCGAATTACACGAAACACTTGCGAGATCCCATTTACCTAGCGTCCCGAAACTTGAGACAGTTGCTCCGTCAATATAAGTCGGGTTCCGTAGAACTTTATTTGCGGTAAAATAGAAACGACAATAACTCTGTTTGGCAGATTGGTACACGGATTCGGAAAATCAAAGATATAAAACCTGGTTAGGGTTTCGTAGTCCTGACAAGGAACCCTTAGAATTTCGTCGTGTCCATCTGTCCGTCCGTCCGAGGTTTTGCTAAGAGACCGTTAGTACTAAAAAGCTGTAATTTTGTAGGAGTGTGTATATCAACTACGCCAACAAAATGGTAATATTTTTTATTTCCAAAATGTGAAATGGGGATGATTTTTTTTTTCTTCGTCTTCCCCATAGTGAGGGGTATCGTTGAATAGGTCGTTTAAAATGACTTAGGGGTTGCTAGTACAATTTTTCGATTTAATGCTCCATTTACGAAATATATATATTAGACGTGTGGTATCCGGCAGAGTAGAATAGAACCAACCCATTACACTCACGGGTGTCGTATAAGGCGACTAATGTCTGAGGCAGAACACCTTGCGCCTCCTTAGATCAGAGAATGGGCAGCAGCGTTTTCTGTTAGTCTTTCATCACTGCGATCTCCAATCCGCCTTCCGAGCGTGGAGATTATGGCAAATTCCTCCCATCATGGGAGAGGCTTATGTCCAGCAGTGGACGTTATGGGCTGTTGTAATTACGAAATATTAAACTTGTGTGCAAATTTTTGTTCCAGTAGGGGCGTCCCCCCTCTAAAAGCAGCTACAACTGCTAGCTTGAAAAATCTGGAAAAAATCATGATGTTAGTGCATTTCATGAACTTTAAAGGAAAATATTTATAATCTTTAAAATAAAGTTATAGAGGTTAACTATAAAGTTAAAGGTGAACTTTATTAGTTTAGCAGTAATAGTCGTTGAACTTGGTGTTGGATAATTTTGTACCAAATACAAAATTATTAGAATAATTCGTTATACAGGCTGGAATTTTGTAATGCCACCTGGAGGGAAAGTACACTTAATACTGCAGATAGAATATTTTACTCAAAGGAAACTTTCCTTTATTTTTGAATAGAAAGCAAACTGCATTCACAGATATTCGAAAATTCTCTTCGCCCACACCCGGGAATCGAACCGGCTAAAATCTGAAAAAATTATATCCTGTACTTTTATTGCATCGATCGTTAGGGTCAATTATAAGGATGAAATCTCTCTAACAAACATGATAAATTAAATGAAAGGAAAACCAGGAAATCTTAAATTAATTTAATTATTTACAAAAAAAAGTAAATTAATTAGTTGCTCGAAATGGGCTCCATTATCTTGGATACACAAATTTATTCTTTTAACGAATTCATTTCTAGTAACCTTTAATAAAGTGTTGTGGTGAATATTATAAATCGTATTCTGAACTTCAACACTCAACTCGTTGTCATTCGCATAAGATTTCATGTAAATTTGATTTTTTACATATCCCCACAAAAAAAAATCTAATGGGGTGAGATCTGGCGATCTCGCATGCCATCTGATTGTGCCGTTTGTACCAATCCAGGTATTAAAATGGTTATTAATGTAGGCAGTAGTGATTCTGCTGTTATGTGCTGGAGCACCATCTTGCTGTAGAATTATTTGGTTTCGCTCTTCCTCGGGGAAACCATTTAACTCGTTACTTAAGAGATCCAGTATTTCAATATACTTGACAGTGTTTAAATGACCTTCGTACACGTGGACTAACACTACATTATTTCTCATAATTCCGCACCAAACGTTGAAAGAAAATCTTACTTGATTGTAAGTTCCATGAACACGAACAGGATTCACTCGAGACCAATAATGGTTATTGCGGAGATTGTACATGACATTATTGCTGAAGTTGGTTTCGTCAGACCATACAATGTTACTCAAAAAATTAGGGTTTCGGTCAATTTCTCCAAGCAAGTTTTCACAAAATTGTATTCGTCTCTCACGATCCCCAATATGCAATTTTTGCACCAACCGACCTTCACGATAGCATTTATACTTATACTTTTTCAGTACTTTAAGTACGCGAGTGTGGGTTATTCCTAATTCATCGGCAGCATCTCTACTTGAAGCCTTAGGAAATGATTCAAATATGTTTAAACATCTAGTTCAAAATCGAAATAGTTTTGCTGAATAGTTTGCCGTCTCTTCTTGAAACCACCCGTATTCTTTGAATTTTCTACCATTCTTTTCAATATAAACCGAGTTGGTGCCTGTCGGTCTTAATATCTCTCTCCATACCACCGCAGAGGTAGATTCACGTTTTTGTTATTTAAAAAATAACCTTCCATTAAATCTGTTCTTGATAAGCCATTTTCACCGTGAGACAAAATGTGAAATGAGTTGTAAAAACAATCAAATCTGAATAACAACTGTGACAATCTAATTTTCAAATTAAAATCTAACATTCCATATTTAAATTACCTCATACACGCAGCTACAGTATGTCGCAAAGGAGTCTGCATTACAAAAGATGGATGTTAGTTAAAGAGCTTTAACTTGACTCATTGAATTTGTAACTTCAAATTTCCTGGTTTTCCTTTCATTTAATTTATCATGTTTGTTAGAGAGATTTCATCCTTATAATTGACAATGGCAATAAAAGTACAGGGTATAATTTTTTCAGATTTTAGCCGGTTCGATTCCCGGGTGTGGGAGAAGAGAATTTTCGAAAATCTTTGAATGCAGTTTGCTTTCTATTCAAAAATAAAGGAATGTTTCCTTTGAGTAAAATTTTCTATCTGCAGTATTAAGAGTACTTTCCCTCCAGGTGGCATTACAAAATTCCACCCTGTATATTGTGATAACGACCTACTACGGAACCCTATACTGCGCGTGGCCCGACACACACTTGACGGTTTTTTTTTCTAATAAACTTTTTGAATGTTACACAGGATCCTGTTATACAGGATCAAAACATAAACACTACCGAAATAGTTACACACACACAGTACATTTTGTAATTAAGTAGGGAAACTTTGTTGTTGCAATCGAGGCGGAATTCACATCCGAGCCACAGACGAGGTTATTTTGCAGCCGAGAAATTTTACAATAAGAGTGTAATGTAAAATTTCTCGGCTGAAGAAATAAAATAATAATAAATTTGCTTTTTTTCGCGCTTTTTGCCAGGTTCAAGGAAAAGCTAAGATATGTAGTCGCTAAACAGACTAATAAGAAAAATTGAATATTCGAATATATTTGAATTTATTACAACAAAGTGTTAATTTGTACATTTAAGTAAATAATTATTTATCCTCCATTGTTTTAGTAAGTACATTGGAGAACCTACATACCAAATTAAGTTTGCTCCAAGTCTTTCAAGTATGTAGAGAGCTAAGTTTTCTCGTAATACTAGGAAAATAACATACCAGCACGCAGCAAAGAAAATGTACTGCACGTGTGTGCAGACATTTCCTTAACAAATAACTGAAACTTAATTATCATTACCTTCATTTTTGCACAAATAAATAAACACACAAATTCAAAGTTACTACGCAGAAGAAAAACATTCATTTATCACTGAATACTTTCATTTATCATTTTGCACTGTGAAAAATGTAAAACACCAAGTCTTGGATAATAGCGCTGTGAAAAAGGAAATGCTGAAAGCCGGGGTCCCAATTGCATACTTGAAAGCATTTTATTCGTCCCTAAGGCATGTAATCAATCATTTTTGTACTCGGCTATGCTCGGCTATTGATATTTTAATGTAACGAAACCATAAATAAATATGAATTCTAAATTCGGAAATAAAATATGATTATAAACTTGGGTTCGATTCCCAGCTCGGGCGAAATGCCTGATTTTAACACCCAGTGACTATTCACTGAGTGTTAAAATCAGGCATTTCTCAGTTAAAACTGACTTGTGTGTTTATGTCTCTTACTATCACTAGGCTCGTCTCGTAATACATAGTACAAAATCCTAAAAAGTTTCATCTCTTTACCAGTTGGTACGGAGATAAAACTTTTAAAACTCAAGACACACACACTTTTTTTAATATCAAGTTTTTTTTCCCGAACAGTGCTTCGGGATAAAAAGACTTGATATTGTGTCGTAATATCATAATGATGTAGTGCTTTCATTTGTAGAACACAACACTGTTTTGTCACCAAACCTGCTTTAATTTGCTCACGGTCCACAAACAATGCCTGTGTAGAGACAATTGACAAACAAATAATAATTTATATTTGGTCAGTATGCAAGTCTTTCTTTTCTTCTTCATTGGTCCCTTATTACTGAAGATCGTGGTCACTCGACCCAAAAAAAAGGACGATATGCCTCCATCATTTCATCGTTCTATTGGTACACACCAGATTACAACACTAGATTACAAAAAAAAGCTTTTAGCAGAGCAGTATTTATCACATAGTTCCTTTCCTATAAGTATATCTCTAGAGTAAGTTTGAGTCTAGAGCACGACAAAACCACGATACGTAAAAATAATGATGCTACCACTACCGCAAAGATAAATAATCTGAAAAATATTAGTTTTTGTCAGCAAACATAAATCTCCTTCGTCGTGATATAATTTTACGAAAAATGCTTAGCCGAGTCATGGTTGTTAACGACTGACTATGCTAGGGTGTGCTCAATCAAGGCACTAAAAGTACGTCACATGTGAGACTCGTGTATGTGTAATGGATAATTATAATCATCTGTTTATCCTTTTTCCAGCCATTTGGGCCGGCTGCCAACCTAATCAGATGTAGATCTAAACAAAAACAGTACTTATCAAAGAACGACGCCCTATCTGACTATCACAACCTAGAAAATACTATTCCTAACTACTGGCTACTTGTAAGGACTGTCAGAATTCTACAATTAATGGCAGTCTGGGACCAACGGCTTAACGTGCTTTTCACTAGTCACCCATGCACGAAATGACCTCGGAAAGCGTTACTTAACTTTGACCCGACCCGAGTGGCTCTATCTGTATAGCCACGAGCCTAAATGATAAAGAGAAAGTTTTATTGAGTGACGAATTAATTGCACTTAAATGTTGAAATTACATTTATTGTAATCCCAGCTAATGCCTGCGGCGTCGCTCGCGTGAAGTTCGCTAATTGTGTGATAAAAAGTATCCTTTAGGTATGTTAATCCAGGTTATAAATTGTGTGCCAATTTTCATCCAAATCGGTTTAAAACTTTTTGCGTGAAAGAGTAGGTAACAAACATCCATGCATCTATCCATCCTCACAAACTTTCGCATTTATAATATTAATAGGATTCAAGCTACTGGGCTTATTCGTCAACTGGCGACTGTGAAACGCGAGTGGCACATTCAAAATTTTTTTTTTGTTGTTAACTCGCTCGCACGTTTTATGGTACAGTCGAATGAAAATTATTTTATTATATTTATTTTAAAGTCAAGTCGTATAAAATATCTTATACTTTTAAAGTGGGTACATATTTTATAAGAAGTTTATGTAGCTGACTTTTTTCAAGGTCGAGCGAGTTCACGACAAATATAAAATAAAAAACGGAAGGTGCCAACTCGCGCGCACTCGTGAGTTTCTCACTCGCCCGTTGAAGAATAAGCCAGCTGCGTGCAATATTCTTCTTTCTTCTTCTAGATAGAAGAAAAAAAGAAAAATCATGTAAGTAAAGATTTACTTACATGATTTTTCTGAAACAAGTTGCGAATTCAACTGCTACTACTTCTTATAACTACTATGTATTGTAAATACTCGAGGAGAAAGTCTTTGAGGATCCAATGGATGGATGGATGTTAGTTACTCTTTCACGCAAAAACAACTGAACGGATTTGAATGAAATTTGGCACAGATAGGTTATAGGCATAACCTGGATGAACACAAATAATACTTTTTATCCCGTATTACGATCCCGTGGGCCTATTACCAAACACCACGCGGGCGAAGACGTAGGCATATTATCAACTAGTTATTCAATAAAAGCGCGCTGTTCAAATTATTTTAAGCGTTGAAAAGACAACAGCATCATATATATTCAATTTGATCGTTTTATGTTAGTGAAATTGGCAAAAGATTATTAAGATAAATATAATATTTTGCTCATTTTCGAAAACTTGACCTTTGAACACTTTTTGTTGTTCCAAAATTACTTTAACATTTTACGTAGGAGGATGATGGTAAATACGATTTACAATGTTCATTTCTTATTCATAAATCGGCTTTTGGTTGAATAAATAAACATTGTTACATAATTTGGTTGATTAAAACAAGGCTTACCAAGTATTCCTCAAAGAAAGTTATGATATTTTATTTTGGATAATACGAAAATAATAAGACGTATCGTAAGATGTCACGATTTTTTGTTTTATTGCTTTATATATTAGGTTAAAAATCGTATGTTCTTAAAGGTCGGTTTTTTTAAATTAAATATTCAGGCTTATTGAAATAATACACTCTAGTAAGAAACCTTAGTTATTATAGAAGTTTTTCTACTTTGTTTTGCTAGAGTTTCACAAAATACAAAAGGCCTTTTTTTTCGGATGGGAAATCATCAGATGACTTCTCCCGCTCTGGGCGGAGCAGGAGGGAGTGTCAGACTTTTACTGACTAAAACCCATCCATGTTCCTTTATCGTCCTTTGTGTTCCGGGGCCACGGTATCTCTTTCGAACAGTCCCGCAATGCATCGGTCATTGCGGACCCCTTCCTATTGCTGACTCTCTTTGAGGCGCGCGTGGAACACTAACGCGCCGTCGACACGGCCTCCTAAAGCAAATTAATGCCGCTGGTATAAAAAGTAAATAGGAGCAACTTATATACACGTGTCACACGTGTTCTTAATATTTTCAGCCTAGTGACAATATTATAATTAATTGTGTGGAAATTTTGGGGAAAAACGGCAATGTCACACAATCATGTTGAAAAAAGAACACAGTCGGTGTTTGTTATTTAGTCCCCATCTAATAATTTGAAATAGATAAATAAAATAAGCATTTGTGATCAAACATTTTCACCTGATTTTCTGACTGAAAATGGATGCAAGACCTCAAATTAACTAGAGGGATCATCTTATTTGGAACAAAAAAATAAAAATAATAGTTTATTTCCCGTTTTCTGGATTACTTGCGTTATTTGTAGCAGTCAGGAACTAGCAATAGAGGTACATAATAAAACATTTTAGATATCAGAACCCTAATTTCTAGTACATGAAAATAACGTACCAAAGACCCAAATGGTGCAGCAATAGTGAGGTTGCCTTACGTTCTTAGGGTCCCGGATTTGAATCCCGGTAGGAGTAAATGTTGTGTGATAAGCATGGGCATTTTGTTTCTTAGTCGTGGATATTAGTATGGGTGTTTAGTAAACTGGTCCCACACAGGTGGATCCCGCGGGATCAGTCGATACCTATAATAAGTATGTATTTACAAATAAAAAGTAGTTATGTAGTATATCAACTATGTGTTCCACGACACAAGCCTCGTTGCTTAGTGTGGCACTAGATGGCACTGTGTTAATGTCCAGCGATATTTATTATTATTATTATTCTACTATAATATACTGAACAATGTAAATAAATTGATAGATAGAAATTGAAACTAGGATAGTTTCAGTCTTACACGCGGTCACATTAAATAGGTTACAAGAAAATCAATATGCTCTTCATAAATAATGTTGACGCAAGGAATACAATAGTGGTAGTTACCCCCAAGACTAAAATCATTTATATAATCAACTCGTATGCATATTTATAACTCTATAGTTCTGGTTTTGAGAGAAAGTACCTTTGTATAGGTGCTTTATTACACAATGCTTTCATCGGACAAAAGTTTCCTATATACGTGTTCTGAATACACACGGAGACGGAGCCGTATAGTAATGAATACCGTAGTAATTTTATGAAATTAATGAATAATTTTCTCTTTCAGAGTTTTGACTGTATTGTATGAAGAAACACGGGGTCAGTTGATAATTTGTAGGCGTTGCCAGATTTCTCACTTCTAGACAAAATACCGCGCCATTGTGAAAACATTTAATTAAGTTAGGGTAGTGAGGCACTGCACAAGATTTACCAGAAGTATCTAAGTGTTGAGTCACTAGTACGGCAATGCGATATAAACGTAACGTAAATACGAGCGTAAAAAATGTTTTACATGATATAAATTTTTAATTAAAAAAAAAACATATCTATGGGTGATACGTAATGTACTTGCCGCAAAAAGATAATCAAAATCCTACAAAATAGTTACAGTATTTTTGGTTTAAAAATTGATTGTATTAACGATACGTTTACACCGCACTCTCATGCTAAAGCCTCTTGAAGTTTTTAAATGACGCTCTCTTTTTTGAAGTAAACATAATGGTACCGACCATTATATTTACTTCAAAAAAGAGAGCGTCCTTCCTACCTAATAAAAACGTGAAAGCTATTGGAAAATATTTTAAAATAAGGGTCAGTTTGAGGGATCCGAAAACTTTTCAACAATTCAAACACCCTTTGATATTTTTAAGGTTACAATAATTATTTTGCCCATCATTAAAATCCTCAGATAGGTACTGTTTGTTCAGGAAATCTTTTTGGTAAAGGGTTTTATTTACAGTTAACTAAATTATAAAGACCGATTTGATGCTTTATAATTATTATTATAGTCTTATTCTGCATAACAATAACATGCAAAGTTGTACAGCAAATCCATGATATTTCCATAATCACCAAGTTTTCAAACATGTTAAACATAATGACACCGCAAGAGTGTTTATCAGCTAAGATTATTATTCAATCCAATGTATACCAACTTTATTTTTGTTTATACATGAAAAAATGTCATATCTCTGAGAAATAAAAATAACGACAGATTCTTTTACGGGTAATAATCTGTCGAAGTGAAACCGTCAAATTGTGAAATGCATACGGTTTAAAGGAACCTAACTAACCTATCGTCAGGGTGTCCAAGTCCTGATTATGGGAGCAGAGATAATTTGATCGTATGCATTTTACAATTTGACGGTTTCACTTCGACAGATTGTAATCTGCCGAAAAATAATGCGTCATATTGTAAGCAGTATGTTCAGTTTACAATCTGACTAGACAGATTACAATCTGACCGGTTTTATAATTTGACGCTGACATATATACAGGATGGATTTTTAAGTTAGGGTAGTACTCGTTGGCAAGAGCAGGTATCTTAAGTGGGTAGCCACTTGGCAAACATCTCAGGAAACCTTTTGTCTGACAGTCTCACAAATCTATACTAATGAGTTTGCTTGTTAGTAGCCCAAACCGAAGTTTTACCGATATTAAAATAAAATATTATGATCTCATTAATAAACGAGTCGGCAAACATTGTTATCACTTTTACAAACCATCGTTGCCACTTTGTTTGGATAATAAAACAATCAATTACCAAGGGATTTGGCAGCTTTTCTTAATGACGCTTATTAATCAGAAGTTTCTTAACTCTTTTGACGTTAAAATTCTTATTTACACTATCGCAAAAGACACCTGTGTAAAGCCTTTTGGACAAAACAGCGGTTGGAAAAGACCGAAGTTGTGTGTGATATCCAATATCGGATTTTCCCCGTTATAGATGACAGTTATAGACAGTAGATACGGCCCGTTTTTATCGTAAACGAGAACGTTGCAATACTCTGACCCTTTTGAGGCCTTTTTCCTGAAAATACTTATCAAGAAAATGTCAGCGCTTATTATATAATAGGTAGGTAGGGGTCATCCCTAACAAGTCAGAAGAAAGATTTGTGTATTGTTGTTCTGGACTTGGCAGGCACCTGCCTTTCCATGATTTATATGAAAACTTAACCAGTAGGTCGAAAAAAGAGATCAGAAAGAAATAATCCTAGACAGAGTCGACTGATAAAACTATTTGTTTTTTTTTTTACCACGAGTAACGTCAACTGGCTAGCATTTTCCACTTATTGCAGTAGGCATCCAGTCTAAGTATATACAGCTGAATACCAGTATTTTACATGGAGCGACTGCCTATCTGACCTGTAAAAAACCCAGTTACGGTATCTCTTGTAGGTCTGGTTGTCTGCATGAGTATAATAACAAAAATAACATAATTATTAACAAGTAAATCACAAAGGTCACACTCAAACAAACCAATAATACATAAATTAAAGTAAGTTGCTTTTATTAGTAGTAGCTAAGTTGTTTTAGTTTTTCTTGTTTATCTCTCTTAACTTATATATATTTTGTTATATGTATGTATATACAGGTGACTTTTTTATCACTTTCCAAAAAAATGGGTATAATAGGTGAACGGAGTAGAAGCAAATGGCATACTTAGTTTTTTGTTTTTGCGAAAAAAAATAATCAAAAATATTGGAAATTCAAATCATACGCGTATTGCGTATGATTTGAAATTCAAAATTTTTCTTTTTTTTTTCAAAATTTCTCTGTCTTTTTTCTAATATAAAAATAGTACATTGTAATACAAGGGGCTAAAATGACCCATTATATATGAGGTAGTTTTAATAAATAAATAGGAACCGAGTTATAATGGGATTTTAGCGCCGTGTGTTACACTGTACTTTTCACTTTGAGTTTGAGAAATATAGTCAATTTAGTACAAAAACATTTATTAAATATTACTTAATAAAATAAAAATCACGTCAGATTTTTTTACTTGAAGCTAAATGTGCGCATCACGCAGCAGCAGGTCGCGGCAGCCGGGGGAGAGCACGTCGAGGTACTCGTGGCTCAACAAGTCACGAGTACGAGATTTACTTTACGCCCTAGGGCCTAAAAGGGCCACTTTAGGCCCGCTTCGTAGGGCTATATTGGCGTACTTTAAGAGCATGAGAAGTGAAAAAAATCGTTAAAATTTGTAGCGTTTTTTGATGATACATCAATTTTTTTCTAAGCTGTGGAAAAAGTAAAATAAAAACTAGGTATGCCATAAGCTTCTACTCCGTTCACCTAATATATCCATTTTTTTTTGGAATGTGACTTATAATTATGTTTTAATTGGTTACAAATATTTTCTAGTTTTTTTTTCTGATAATGCACCTACTGTGTATTGTCTCTGCATCACCCTAAGGTAGACTGGTAGAAAATGCCTAAGCCATTAAGTCCGTGTTTGTACAGTTTTTACTTGTCCATAAAGTTTCCATAAATAAATAAATTGAAAATACTCACAATATTGCATTAACGAAAATGACTGACTGAAAGCATTTTCACTGCTCGTAAGTAAAAATCTCATAATACCCTCATGCACGGAAAATATCTACTGTTAAAACGGCTGAAATGAACGCTTTTCCATCAAAAGTCTCTGTAAAGTATTGTTTCCTATCTTCATTTTTCATCAAAAAAAACATCTGCCTAACGTTTTCCCAACTATGTTGGCATCCAGAAAAAACAATTCATGAAAATGTCAAAATAAATGTTCGTTTGTAACAAAAAATGTGTTACATTTTTCGCAGAAACCTGGTTTAAAAAGGGCATTTATCACAGACAGTGTGGAACTAGCAAGGGAATTTATGAAAAACCATTTCCTTACAGCTTTTTACATATGTATAAAAATGTAGACAACAGCTTTGCTTTGAATGATTAGGTTTACTTTATTATACACTATTAAATCTGCCCATAAGCGCTTGTAGTGTGTTATACAGAAGTGGTGTTGGTAAGGCCTTGTCTTAATATAAACGATCGTAGCCCGACTACGCAAACGTTGCGTTAATTTTGTTAGGCTAATGAAAGCAAGGTTCGCATATTCCGATTCCGATCCAAACGATTGCTTTGGTTAGGACGCCAAGTCATTTGTTCGGAAAACTGGAAGGCACTTTCTGTGAGTGCGACGACGACGGTGCGTTTGGATTCGTCGAATAAAATGACGCACAAGTTCCCAGAATTTTATTCTTATCAGTGACACTATCAAATGGTGTAATAGTACAGTGTGTTTTTTTCCAAAATCAAAGGGTTCGATTCTTGGGTAGTGATATGTACGTGTGCACGCATGTTCATGTATGTGTGCGCGCGCCCGGCGACCGCCTACATGTAATAAACCAGTGTGCTAACAGCAGTCCGTGGTTTTATTTGCCTCCCGCAACATACTTAACAGCTAGGAATACTGACTTTTCAAAAATTTTATGATGCAGTTTTAGCTTTCATCAAATTCGTCTCAAGATTCCTTTGGGCATTTTTCGCTATACCCCATAGTTTCAGTGGCATCCACGCCCACTTCAAAACTTTAGCTGGTATATTCAGCCTGTATAGAGAAATAATTACATTATTTTCAACAGTTTCTTCAGGCACAAGAGAACCCAGCAGAAAGTGTATATTATTTATTCTGTAGCACACTGTTTATCCATTTTAAAAGCAAGACTGAAAATAAATTCACGATCACAGTTTTGAACTCGGTTTAAAGTTCATTGCCCAGAATTTATGGCTGAAGGCGATCGCAGACACCAGCAGTGACAGTGCCTGACGTTTAAGAAAATAGAACTGTGAACAGAAGTTTAAATTGAAAACACAAAAGTCGCAAATCTCAATTCAAGTTGAAGTCAAAGTGATTTTGATATCCTCATTCTTTAATAAATAATTTAATTTCAGTACCTACGTTTTTAATAGAAAAGAGAAGCAAGAGTGGTCTGCCAGCTCTTCACTATAAAAAGCGACCATTTGGAATTAGCTTTTATTTTCATATACATGCCATGTTTTTTTTTTTTTAATACTTTTTTCGAAATTTGGATAGATTGATATGTAGAATACTCTATATTAAGGACACCATACAAATTACAGGTATCAAAATTTTATAATAATAATAAAGATTTATTGTTGAACTAGGACTAGATTACATGGCAAAGTATTATAAGATAAAGCACAAGCAAATAGTTTCTTAATCTAGTTATTGGGTGCCGTACTGTTCTCCTAGATAGGTTACAAAGTAACCTGTGTTTAGGAGAAACAGTTCCGATCCCCGTCATAATGGTTGACTTAAGACAGCACGTGTTAACTATGGTGGTTTAAAGTAATTATTCACAAGCTACAAGAAGAGGGACAAAATTAGGTCCTTGTACAATAACAAAAATAAAAACTTAGAATCTAAAAACAGCAATTTTAGAAAAAATATATAGATAATTTAAATAAGTTGTTCAGTATTTGGTGTGGTGTGTATATTGTAAGTGTTGTGAGTGTTTCGTTAAATGAATGTGGTGTGTGATGTATGTATGTTTTGGAGTGATCATCACTTCTTTAGGAACTCTTCGGTTTCGTCGTAGTTTAGGTTTAGAAGGAAGTTGCGAACAGTCTTTTTGCAATTAAAGTTTGTAAAGCCGTAAATGGGAATTTATGCATTGATTTTATTGTAGAGAGAGGGGCCAAGATAGAGAGGAAACTTTTTTATAAAAGCTGTGCGTGTAGGTGGAATTGATCAGATTAGGTCTTTGCTGCGTTTGGAGATTTTTTTGAATGGTGTTTGTCGGTGTTGCAGAAGGACTGTATATAAAATATATTGTTGCCTTACATTAAGTACGCTACATGATTGATATAGTTCGATAGTTGGGTAGAGTATTGGTCTGAAAGTAGCCACTTTCAAAATAGCTCTATATGCGACCTCCAGAGGCTTAAGTATGGTCTTTGCAGCACCACCCCAGCATGAGATACAATAGGTTAGGATAGACTGACAGAGAGCAAAGTAAACGTTTCGTATGATGAACTGGTTGGCTACATGGCGCAGGGTTTTAAAAATGTAGATTAACTTCCGTATGCGACCAGAGAGGGTGTTAATATGGGATTTGAAATTAAGTTTTTTGTCCAGAACTATACCGAGATATTTAACCTGCTCTACTAGGGTTAAGGTAGGACATTGACAATTAGTAAGTTGATTTTGTGTAGGACAGGAATGGGCTTTTATAGAGATTAGGGTTTTAGGCCGGGAAGAGTTAGTCATTGAAAAAGTGACGAGGTTAGTCTTGTTGGCATTAAGAGTAAGGGTGTGGGAGGAAAGCCACTTCAGGGCAGAATTAAAGCCATCTTGTGCAATAACTTGTAGTTCCGGCCAAGAATTAGCGGTGAAAGTGATGGCAGTGTCGTCTGCGAAAGAGACTATTTTGGCATTTGGAATTGGGAGATTGCAGAGATCGTTAATGAACACAAGAAAAAGTGTGGGCCCCAAAATGCTACCCTGAGGTACGCCGTAGTGAATAGGTAGTTCTTCACTCTTGTAGTTCTCTATAGTCACTAATTGCGAGCGACCAGTTAGATAACTCCTGAAGAGGTCAAGTGAGGACCCTCTGACACCTAGGTTTTCAAGCTTGAGTAGAAGAGTGGAGACGGGAACGGTGTCAAATGCTTTCGCAAGATCCAAAAATATGGTGAGGACCTTCTTGTTAGCATTTAGATTCTGTACTATATTGTTAATTAACATATGGGGTGCGTCACAAGTGGATTTTTTCTTGCGAAAACCAAATTGCTGGGGAGATAGTAGATTGAAGTGTTCGAGGTATTGGACTAATCGCTTGTTTAAGAGGCGTTCAAGTACCTTGGACAATGCACTAAGAACAGCAATTGGGCGATAGTTGTTTGGTATGGTTCCGTCACCACCCTTAAATATAGGATGAATAATTGCTCTTTTAAAAGAAGATGGGAAGATAGCTGAATGAAAGCAAAGGTTGAAGATGTGGCTTAGTATAGGTGCGAGGGTCCGTGCGTATCTCCTCAGGAAGGTTTGGGATATGCCATCCCAACCAGTAGCAGCGTTAACCCTTAGCTGGTCAATGGTACTTAAAACTTCGTCAGGATCCGTCTGTTCTAAAACGAACGATTTATTGAACTTAGTAGTTTTAGGGGGAGTTGAGTGGATTTGAGTGGTCTTTATATTTTCAGCGAGCTTTTTTCCAATGTTGACAAAGACTTCGTTTACATCATTGCAAGACTGCCTGCGCGAGTAAGAGTGAGTTAACAGTTGGTTAGAAGAGTTCTTATTTTTATGTGAGTTAGTGATGGTTTTTATAGAGTCCCATAGTTTTTTAGGGTTGTGTTGTGCCTTATTTAGTTCTTCTGAATCAAATTTAGAACTTATAAATAGGGTGGCACAGTGGGCAGTCTTACCGCTAAAAGCTTTCTTTTTGAGACAACTTTTGAAGAATCAGGGAAATAGTTAAATTAAATAACATATTCAAAAAACTACTTTCAATCTGTCTACATAGTGACAAGCAGACATACTGAAATGCTCATACGACTAGACTTGATATAAAAATGCAACGTCGCCGCGTCGTCGTGCAAGAATTTATTATAAAGATGAGTCCAATGCAGCAATGTAGTTTATTCATTTTCACTTTGTATGTAGGAAACTTTCAGACATTATAGAATACATATTAAAATCCGTCTTATTGTATGAAGAAAGTGACTCTTAGGGTTCGATTCCCTGATCGGGCGAATTATTGATGTTGGGATTACCTGTCAGGTATTTCACAGTAGCAGCCTAGACCATAGATTTGTACCCAGTTGATAACAATAAGTTTGCCCTGATATATGGAACTTACATAAAACTGCCAAAATGTGAGAATACGATAAGTAGGTACACTTCAGCTGCCTAACACTTGAATGGGAATTGAATTGATTTTATGTTATAAAAGTTCTCATACTTAAAACTGTGTGTACGAGTAATAAAAACATAACTAAATCGCCATATATATTTATGGTCTGGTTAGTTTGTATAGACTCCTCCTGCAACAAGCATGGGTGTGGGTACCATCGATTGTTTAATTAACCAGCCTCGAAGCACTAAACTCACACCTGACCTGTTTGATTAACTAACCCCTCCAGATAAGTAATGTTATACCTATATATATTTCAACCAATAGTATACAGAATAGTGGGTAGGTACTTCATTCTCGTGTAACGAATAAACTAATAGACAGGAACAAAGGTCTGATCTGGTGTCAAACAGTCACTAAAGTTCTAAAGTGAAACTTTCGAACAGTTACAAGTTTTCGTATCTAGAATCCTTGGATTGACAGAAAGTTTTGGCAAATTCTGCTCGAGATATAATTCGACCAAATCGACGAATCTTGGACTAGAAAGGAAAGTGACATTGTATTTACTATAATGACGAATGACATTGTATTGACTTTATTTAATAATCTAAATTAGTGTTAGTTATATAATTTTCTCTTGCAAAATTCATTTAAAATAATGATTACTAATCAACCTATTGCTTTACTATAATTAAAGTATCGGAAATTGAGCCAAAGTTTTTTGAAACTACTTCGATCGTCAATTTGATCGATTTTATTTTTGACCCCAGGGATTTTGAATAAAACTTTAATACTTCAATTTCACTCCTCATCCGATTGTTTCTTCAAAAGTGTCATAAAGGGTACCAAATTTGAAGTTTACGACAAATTATAGCACAAAGTTTGCAACAAATACTCAAGGGAAATAGAAATAATATTTTACGAATAAAAAGAAAAATGTTCAAGCAAATAACCAACCATTGCATTGACTTCGTCGCGCTTCGTTAGCGAATAGTTTGCCTTTGATATTTTATTCCCTTGGCAGTGGAGAACGGAGCAGTTTGCGTGGAACGGACGTAAGAGGGGCAATTCTCGTGTTATTGAGAACCCCGACCTTTCTAAATCTCTCAAAATAATCTCTTATTGTTAGCGACGATATGTTATTAATTATTTATTTGTATTAACTTCTAATTAGTTTGATTAATATGTCTTTCATCGTGGTATTTTCTATCCTCGTCGTGGTATTTTCTATCCTCATCGTGGTATTATCGTCCTAATCGTGGTATTTTTGCTAGAGCTGATAAGTAGATTCTATGTTAAAGTGTTATTCATTCCTCATCGTGGTATTTTTCCAGAGCTAGTAGATTCTATGTTAAAGTGTTGTGCATTCGTCATGGTATTTTTAGAGCTAGTAAGTAGATTCTATGTTAAAGTGTTGTGCATTCCTCACGGTATTTTTCTAGAGCTATTATCTAGATTCTATGTTAAAGTGTTATGCATATTTTAAGGTGTAAACTAAGGTTTCTAAGACTGTATTAATTAAGATATACCCGTGCTAAGAATAGAATCATAAGGAAATATTGTAAGGGGTGTTTTACCACAGAAAACAACATGTTAATTTTCCCATACAAAGCCACCTGCGCTCTGATTGGTCGAGGGGTGGGTCATTAGTGCCGTGTGCGAAACTGAAGGGCTGTGATTGGTCAGAGCTGCCTATAACAAAGGGGCAATTTCTGTGGTCAGCCATTCCAAATCCAGCAGTGTAAGAAGCAACATCAAGAAAATAAATAGAAGAATAAGCGTTATTATTTGCTCCTCCTGCGACCACCGTACACTCTCCAGTCGACATACCGCCACCGAGCCTGCTCCACAACACACAAAACACGAGCGTCAGCGCTTATAATGGGCCTTGTTTTTAAAAAGGGGCACATTATTATCGCAAGTGTTGGGTTGACCCCAAGTAGAATATGACAACTGCATGAAGATGATAAATGTTGATCATTACTAAAACGAATTTCATTCATTCAACATCATTTATTCCTTTTTTTGATTCTCGTTGCCTGCTTCGTTAGTCTCGTGGTCGCAAGAGCGACCTGCTGAGCAAGAGGTCCTGGGCTCGATTCCCAAGTCGGGAAGTGTTATTGGGTTTTTAAATTATAAATTTCTCAGTAGCAACCACGGATTCTGAATTTGTGCCCGATAGATAGCAATAAGCTCGCCCTCTATTATATGGGACTTAAACATAACTGGCAAAATGTGAGTGTACTATTAGGTAAACCTCTGCCTAACCCTTTGGAGATTACAGGCGTGATGTTATGTAATGTCCATTATTTTGGTAAGTCGTTATAGTTATATATAATTCAGAAGTCTCAATTATAGAAGTAATTTGAACGGTGCAAAACTTTGACTATAAACTTTCACATTTCAGAATTCTCGTCTTTTTCTGTCATACGAAGTCATTATTATCTAGCTATTTTCCATTAAAACCGTTTTATTGTAACATTAAAAAATGTTGACTACATAAACCTACTTTACTGTCAAAAGTTTATAATTAAGTTCGTTTGAGTATAAACAATCTAAAAGTTGTCTTTTAGTTCGTGGTATTAATGTTTGCAATGAGTTTCTATTTACAGCTTGTCTTATAAACTTATTAGATTGGAAATGAAGGTATTTTCTTGACGTATTCTGGTGTTTGCCCTGATAGCGTTGGCATTTTAGATTTTGACTTTGGATTTTCATACCTACCTACATTGGATGGAACTCTATAAGAAAATGATGAACTTTTCGTACAGCATACTGCCATTTAAATCTTCATCATCATCATCATCATTTTTTGACCACTGTCCCGAAATTTTTGGGGTAGGCAGAACATCACCATCTGCCTAGCCTTTTCCCCGATGCAGCTGGATACCAGTATTTTACATGGCGGCACAAAAACAACTACCTAACTACCATTCCTTTTGTTTCTGTAAAATGTCTTGTTTGTACCAAAATAACGTTGTAAGTATTATGAGCACTAAATATGACGATAAAATAAGTTAGCTATAATAGTAAATGTCTTCATATGATTAGTTTATTATTATTTTATTGGTCTTGCTCATTTGTTTACACCATACACATTGACACATAATTATAAATAAAGTCGTGGTGACCTTTAGTTTTGTCCAGTCAAAATCATAAATGGCTGTACCAAATCTTGCTAACAGGTATCACGAGTGAGACAGTATCCACATAAGACTAGAACTGGTACTCAACTACATACCAGAGCTGATAATTTATCATGCTCAAGTTCAGTCGTGCTTAGAGCTCACCGTTGCCTCTCATATATCGTGTAGCCAGCTTGTTCAGAAATGCTCATTTTTCAAAAGAGTATCAACTAAATCCAAACCTCCTTATGGCTACGAACTCACTGAAATGTGGCTTGCTCAGCGCCTGGATACACGCTACTTCAATATACGCGCCAAGCGCGTAGTGCAGCCGATTGTAAAGATTTTAGAGCGTTCGTTTCACTTCGCTATTCGCTAGGCGATTCGCTAGCCTCTAGGTGCAAAACAAGGCACCTGTCCCAGTACGTACGTGTTATAAATCTGTTCGTTTATTATTGGATAGGTACTAAAGAAAGGCAAAGGCCACCAGGGAACTCTCTTTATAGGTAATAATATTAAATAAATAATAATAATATAATATAGGTACAGTACTATCGAGTTCACTGACGGACGGTCGGCCACTTTACAACCTTATTGCATAAGGGTGGAGTGGCCATGCCCTCCCCGACCCTTGCTCGAGCCAGCCCGCTGGGCCTGTAGTTCAAAATCAGACCTTAAATAACGATAACATTAAGATTCAGCCTGTCCCTTTGCAGTCTTTCCCCAACAATGCTCTAAGCCGAGGTTCGTACCCCTCAGGACCTCCTGCCCTTAGCTTGTAGTCGCTTAGTTTGTAAGTGTTTTTGCCCCGGCTGTACGCCTTACACTTAAGAATCAGAATCAGAATTAGGATCAGATCTTTATTTGCTTTGAATGTAGGTACAGGTATTAGATGTTGTACATAAATTAATGAGATCGGCTGCAGTCTACCTTACGGCATGCAAATTATTACATAAATAAATATCGCTGGACATTAACACACAGCGCCATCTAGTGCCACACTAAGCAACGAGGCTTGTGTCGTGGACACTAGATAGTTGATATACTACATAGATACTTTTTTTTTTTTGTTTGTAAATACATACTTATTATACATATAAACATCCATGACTTGGAAACAAATGTCCATGCTCATCACTCAAACATTTGCTCCAACCGGGATTCGAACCCGGGACCCTTAGAACGTAAGGCAGCCTCACTACCGCTACGCCATTCGGGTCGTACATAAATTCAAATATTAATAAAATCAACGAACGCGCCGTCGTCACGGCCTGTCGTCATGAGACGGACGGACGGCGAGCTAGCCCATAGCCCACCATCCACAGGCCCGAGCCTACGGTGGCCCCCGACGCTCGGGGCGTCTCCCGCGGCGGCCGGGACGTGAGGTTCTCTCCCTCTCACGTTCCGCCACCTCCTTCTCTAGGTATGACTGCTTTGCAGAAGGAGGTGACGGCGTCCCATTCCGTTTTGCTCCGGACCATGGCTTGGACCAGGGCCGGACGCGAGAGGTCGCAGCCGCCGATCATCGCTTCGAGGACACGGCGGTGCTCCGCCCACGCGGGGCACACCTCCACCGTGTGCTCCACCGTGTCCTCCGGTCGATCCTCGCAGTAGAAACACCCGGGCGTTTCCTCCCGCCCAATTCGGTGCAGGAACCTCCCGAAACAACCGTGTCCGGTGAGGACCTGCGTCAGGCGGAAGGTGAGGACGCCATGGCGTCTCTCAAGCCACTCCTCAAAGAGGGGACTTATCGCCACTATTATGGCGTGCCTTGTAGTGCAGTTACCTTAGATTTAAAACCGTTTACAGAACAGTCCTTAAAACCATGAGGTATTTTATTATAAATGACAGGACCCATTGTCATAATGCTTTCCCTTAACAGTGTTGTTTTGTAATTACCCGAATGTAGCAAGCTCTTGTATTGGGATCTCAAGGGACCATTTCGTGTTCTATATTGGCCAGTGACGGCAATGTTTAAATTCGTTTTTACAAAAAGGCCTACAGGATAGTTCGAGCGAGATACAATTTACAAACAATAAAGTGAACTCGATAGTACATTTCAAGTAAGTGAGCGTTGACATAACACACCTTAAGGCCCTTCTAACCATCCATCATTTTTCAATCCCAAAAAAAAAAAACAAAGGCCCTTCTAACCCTAAAATTAACAACTCTATTTGTGGTGGTTCAAACTTCGTTTGAAATGCTGTTAGAATAAAGTTCTAATCAGCTTGCGCTACAAAGCGGTTGTTACGTCAGTCACTGCGGCCGAATAGTGCGAAATGAGTGGTTTTTTGCGATTTACAAAAAATCTATTGATTGGACTAAAAAAATAAAACACATAAGACCTGCTTTATAGTTAGTTCAGTTAGTACGCAAAGTTTCATGATCTAATTTCAAGTACTTTTTGAATACCAGCGGTTTATTGTTCGATTTGGAGGTAACTTTGGGTTTTTTTTCTATCGAGAAAAGTTTATGGAATTGTGTTTTCGTCACACACAGAACTTACCAGTAATCCTCAACTTTACCATATATTTATTTCAAAATTAATGCTGCAGCATTTTAGGAGTAACGGAGGATCATGCTAAGCCATTTGAGGGATATATAGCCCTTAATTCTCTCAGGCCCTTTAAATCACCTGACAAGCATACGTATGGCTAACTAACGATGATGGATATTCTCCTGCACGACAAACAAAACTTTTAATTTATGTCCCGCAGGAGTGAAACTTTTTGTCGGAGGGTGTTTCCGCATTTTAGCCGGGATGTCAAGTGATGAGAAAATAGGTAACATTTCGGTAATCATGCACTAAGGAATTCTTGAATCGAGAGATTGACCATCTCAACTTACTTAATTATTAAAACAACTTGTTTTTTTACAAAAAGTGCTTTAATTATGGGAAAAACGTCTGACCTCCACAATCCACTTAGTACTAGGTTATATCCTTGGTAAGACTGGTTGTCAGACTTTCGGGCCACTGACTACCTGTAACGACTGTCTAGATCCAGAAATGAAAGTCGGGACCAGGGACTTAACGTGCTTTCCAAGGCGCGGAAAAATCTCTGTATGTTATAGGTGATATATTTTTACCTATCCACGGACCTACCTAGGTAAGCACGACTTAACCCAAAAATTTACCCGAGCGGCTGTTAATAAATACTTAGCCACGACCTCCTCAGGAATAACATCAATAAGAATAATGCACATTTCCCCCTAAATAGTTCCTTATTTAATAAGTTGTATTACATTTTGATTGCACAGAAAAAAAGGGTCACTTCCTAGAACCACTGAATGCTTATAAAATTACAGGAACAAGACACTTCAACTACTGCTTTAGTGGGCGGGTGTGAATTGCAAGAGCACGTAGAACATGTCCCATGGACATACGTGACAGACGTGGTATTGCAAATGTGTGTTTCACAGACGTCACTGTTTAAAATGAAGTGAGACCACAATTTTTATTGGGTTTCTCAATGCCCCGTTTGAGTTCCCGATCAGTAAATGTGCTGTAAACCGTGTGTGTGTAAACTATTTTGAATGGGTGATCAAAATAAAAACGTACGTATAATTTGTAAAAATATAAATGCGAAAGAAAAGTTTTGACAAGAAGGTTTTTGTAATTAATATAATAAGGCTGCTCAATGCGTGCTCATTAGGTAAGTACTTCATGTACGAGAAATCCTTAAAAACTTTTCTTCTTCGTCGTCGTTTTGGTAGCAAAGTTACAATCTGTTAGCATCTAATTATTCAAATGAAGCTCATATATATTATGTAGGTAGATTGGTTGTCAATTGGCTGATTTAAAGTTAAATTCTTGTCATGTCTACTGCGAATTGGTAGGTTAGGTGGGACGCCCTCTGGCTCGGTGGAGGGACGATCTTCGCAAGTAGCTTGTAGCAACTGGATGAGAGTTGTTGCGAATCGAGTTGAGTGGCGTGCGTTTAAGGATGCCTATGTCCAGCAGTGGACTGCTGTAGGCTGATGATAATGTGTTGTTTATTATGTCTTCCGGGCTTATAACTTACCCGTGACAATTATTGTCAAAAAGATTTATGAATTTAGCGTTCTTTCTGAGGCATGTCTCGGTACAAAATGTATGGCCACTGCCGCCCATGGACTAACCAAGGCAAAAATTGATTAACCATTGATTGTTCGACAGGTACATAAAGCCGTACAATGTGAAAATAATTATAATGTGCAAAGAATTTCGTGTAAAACGACGCGAAAGAAGAAATGGGCACACTCCCACAAAATAACACAATGGCAAAACTTTTCTCTTGAACATAGGTATTTATTTTAACAACGCAAGGTTTTTTTCGATTTCAAACGAAAGCATTTTCAACATGTTACCTTTTTGGAAGCACCAGTAATTCTACACAGGTAAAGATAAAGGTGTTATAATACCTTTAATGTAAATAAACAGTATTGTGAAAAGACAAAAGTAAAAGTAAAATGAATTTTATGTAGATGAAGCAAATAAACATTCTCAAAATCTAACCGATGCATGTGAAAACTCAGATAGAATCTCGTTGCAATGAAACATTTAAGTTCCAACAATGCTCAACTGTAGTTTCGAGATCCGACAAACTCGTATATACGAGTATGTACTTACGTAGGTACTTACTTTGTGATGTCAGCGTTTGAAAGGGAGGACCGACGTTTGATCAGTCTAGGATACAACTTCGTTCGTGCGCGAAACGACAGCTAATTAAAGTTCACGCACAGAATAGAAAATAAAGGCACTTGCACGAGCGCGCGTTGCAAACGTAATGTGAACATGAATGGTTTTAAAATTGAAAATGCTTTACTCGTTTTATATCAAATTTACTTAGGTTATTTCAAGAATTTATTTATATCTATGGATGATAATTGAATCGTGCTTGCTGCAAAGGATTGAACCAAAATTCTGTAAGATGGTTATATTTTTGAGTCAAAACTCCGTCGTATTTTAACAGTATGTTTCATTTATACTGGTAGCGCATGCTAGTACCTCAGTACATACTTCGTTAAGGGATAAAGACTGTTAGTTAATTGATATTAATGTTAACACGAAGGTATAGTATAGGTATAGTAGGTTCTTCAATGGGCGTCAAATCATGTCCAATCAATTTAACAATTTTCGAAGTCATTGAGTTTGTCATAAGTTGCAGTAAATTGCCCGTTCCGAAGTTCAGATCTCTATGGAGAGAAACGGACCAGTAATTCCATTAATATCATTGGGATTGTCCTTAAGATATTGTTGAATTTTCTCATACGGTGAAGTCGCGGATAGATAAGCTAACAATTTGGTTTCCGTTATCACTTATGCGTTTGTGGTTTCCTGTGATCATCTAAATAACTGCCATCTGTTCTCGATACCTGTTTATTTTTTCTGTTTTACGACTTGTAAAAGATTAGATAAGAAGTCAGAGGAGGCAAAGCGCCGCAACATCGATAAAAGTGAAAGGAATAGTGGAAGGAGAAAAAAAATGAGATTCGATCGCTGGGCAAAGGTCTCAACGCAATGGTTGTCTGAGGTTGGACGACGCCGCGGGGCCTGGTCTAAAAAGAGGTGGCGAATGCGAATGATCTGGACGCGCATCTCGAAGCGCATGACACAGAAGAAGAGTACCTGGAAGAATATGGAGGAGGCCTTTGCCCAGCTGATTTACAATTTTTTTAATTTTTTTTTCGTACGTTTTTTTTTTTTTTTCTCAACATACAAGGCTACAAAAAAAACATTTTATTTTGATATCTACTGAGTATATTTTGTAAATTAACTGGCAGTATGTTTTTTTGGCGCTTAGATAAAACAGTTTTATTATTATCTGATGTCTAAACAAATTCTGATATTAAAGAACCATTAGCTAGGTGTACGGTTAGTGCCAGTTAAGATGAGAATAGCGGTCATTGACCCACCTACATTTATTAAACTTCTTAACTTTAAAAACCAAAAATAAGCCTGTTCAAGACTGGAATCGACATCTATCGTGATCTCCAACATCTTTTGTAATGAAAAACGATACATGGTTTATTTGTTTTGGTTCGTACGAAGAGATATTAGGAAAAGGACAATGACCGCTATTCTTATCTTAACTGGCAGCAACTATAATATTTTACTGTTTAGATTGTAACGAATTTCATACAGCGAGTCTTTTAGATTTAATTGTATTTAAGTCGCAAAATGTTTTAATGAAACCCTACTAACAAATGCGACGTTCTAAATCTGTATCTGTTAATTCATTTATTTTTCATCACCGCTGAACCCATCGTAATAAAAACTGAATACTGTAAAATAACATTCCTAACTTTGAATCGATTTTATGTTAAAACCCGGGGCCACGGACCACAGCTAGTATTTATGTATGATATTCCGTTTTAAACGATGGCTTTCATGCCATAATACGCAAAAAAACGCTTCGCTGCTGTGCAGAGTGCGGAGTAGTCGCAACTATATCCTGAGAGCTGTGGCGGACACCTATACTCCAAATATCAGGCATTTTGTGCGGAGGTTGATTAGGTAAGACTGGTTGCCAGTCTCTCGGGTTTCTGACCACCCGTAATAACTGTCAAAGATTTACAAATGATTCATTTGCAATAGCTTAATTTGCTTCCTGTTGTACGAAGGGAACTCGGTATGTAATGAATGGTCACCCATCCACGGACCGACCTTTGTAAGTACTGCTTGACCTTGAAGATTGCCTCGTGTGGCTATTATTATTTAGGCATGTTAATAACAATTTGACGGAAATGGAAGGTTTGACAGGGAAAGTGCTTTAAAGTGGTGCGATAACAATTTAGTTTATTACAACTTCCCCTGTATGTAATTTGAAAATTCTCATTTGAGGAAGCCATTAACATTAATTGCGAAGATAAAAAGTAAACAAAATTAAATCAATATTTTGTAAGTAACAAGCTAGTGGTTGTTTCGAGAATATAAAATTCTTAATAGAACTACAGCATTTGCAACTCAAACAACACAATTAAAGAACGCTTGTTCTCAATGTTTTTAAATTAAAAAAAAATATATATATATAATATAAACTAATAAAAATCAAAATTGAGAACCAGTGTTCTCTAATGTTAATAATGCCAAGAAAACCTTTATCCTTATTTTACAAAAAAATCGCAGAACATATTTATAACTTTTTCAAACTCAAACTCAAACTCAAACTCAAAGCATTTATTTCAATTAGACCATTATGGCACTTTTGAAAGTCAAAAATACAAAAAAACAAAACAAAGCTACAGTCCCAGACACAAGACATAATAACTTGAGAAAGTACTGTAGTTGCCCATTCCCTAGCGTAGATCTCTATGGAGAAGAACGGGCAAGAAACTCCATGGACACTCTTTTAAATCAAAATATTGTTACAAAATCTTGGTTACATCATTCATGTTGAGATTATAGATATATGTGAGAACGATGTAGGAAGACGTGCACATTATGAGCGTCCAGAGTAAAACATTAAATCAAAAAATTAAAAATAAAGTAACTAAAATGAACCGTGGCAGCTAAGAGATGACCAGTCCCACCTGACAGCGCCCGATCACGAACAAGACGCGTGTATTTCACCGAGACATTAGATGCACAGCTATCTAAAAATTAATCTAAATATCAGAGAGCCATAGTTGGATTCTAACAAGTTACAACAAAAATAATAGTTTGTACTTAGCAAAGTCTACCTAAGTTTTGTATTATTCTGTATTATGTACCTACTTAAAAAAAAAAAAAATTGAACACCAAAAAAAAAACGACGTTTTTGTTTGAAAGCAATCCTCTTAAAGCCAGTTATTGTTATCTGAAAGGATTCTAAATTCTCAAGTTACTTGAAGTGCTTACTTATTTTAATGAAAATAAAACAATATTGTCTATTCGGCACTAATAAATTAAAGACCGTCTTTGAATAAAATTTAATTCCTCTGAAGTAATAAATAACAAAATGATGACTTTGATTTTCTGTCACAGCTTATAATAAATAGTAACGTTATTGCTTCATAAATTGTTATCGATAGATAGACTCATAAATTAAATTAGGCGTTAGTTGATTAATTTTGCGAGGAATTTGCAGTTATTGAGGAGTAAAACTGGTGCTTCGCAGAATAAGTACCTACTAACTAGTTTGGTAGAGTATCTCTCAAATAATTTTAACAGCTCTACAAAGTTACAATTTTAGTGGTAAATTCAAAGCTATACGTGACTAGTTTTTTGGGATTATCCACAAAAGGAGTATGGATAATTCCTATTGTTTTTACAGTAATTAAATACGTACATAAGTGAGTTTTTTCGAATAGCCCCATCCGTGTTTAATTAGAGATGTTTTATAGCCAGATAATAAAGGTAACACAAATGACGAAATATACAAGTTTAATTTTATTGTATTTTGGCATAGAACTCAAAATGTAAAAACAACACGTTGTACAAATCAACAACGTCGATTTCAGTTTAGATACTACGATTGGTCCTAAAACCAAACCATGTATTTTTGTCAGGACGTATTTTATTTTAAGGCCTACACGTGTTTTAGCCACCGCTGTTAGTTTACAAACCCAATCAAAACTGTTGTATTGTTTACTAAACCCGTTGTTTTGTTAGAATTCTACAGCGTTACCTACTTTTACTGTATAGTGAACGACTGTTGTTATACTGAAAATGTTCGACAATCTACAAGATGTTTCATTTCTGTATGGGGACACAAATACTCAATTTTTACTCGGTAGAAGCGACATGGACTAGTAAATCGTTATCTTAAATTCATTACAGAGTGCTTAGTGTGAGTGTCAGACTAAAATTCGAGTAACGTCTCGATCGCATAAATCGAGTTTACGTTAACATTTACGTTGTCGATAGTGACAATCGAGTGCCTCTAACAAAGAAATTTAATTTAATTTCATATTTTGAATAAAACTTACAATGAAATTTCGTATTTTTCGTTTGGAGAACGTTTGAGACTGCAAAAGCACAAGATGCGTAATTTAACGCCACAAAAAAGTAAACACGGCTACGTAAACAAAGATAGTGTGCACTACAAGCCACACGGGCATTATTAAATCATTTGCATAGATCTCCTAAATTAAATCATTTGCTTAGAATGCCTAAAAAGTAACAAACTTAGTTTTACAAACTTCACAGATGGATCAAGGTCACTACACACCAAAAGATATAAATTACACTAACTGCTCCATTTATGTCACCAGCATTTCAAACTGGGACGGGCTATTCTTTATTTTTAACAATAATATTCAAAACTGTAAGCAAATCACAACACGAACTTTCGTAAACACAAACAAAACTAATAACCATTGATCACAGATAAGTAATGTCGTCCAACTTCGTTGTATAACCACCACTAATTGAATAGGCAGTCGCTTCTATTATGGACACAAAATACGAATGTCAATTTATTTTGGCCGGTTACTAATGTACGCAACACTTCTCACGGTGAATTAACGCGAAACGATCGAATGTATTATTAGAACTCACACTCGCAAGGTACCGATAGTCGATACGTTTAAAAATATCACTTACAATATGTAGATCTCACGTATTACGCTAGGTGGCGCTTACCCAGCGCCATACAAATTTGCGTAAACATTAACGCTCTCGATACGTAAAAAAACTTGCACTAAACATACAGAATCGTTTTTGTTACAAGTTTTTGAATAAAACCCAGAACAGAGAGGGAGAGATGGGTTGTGTGAGGAATGTTATGAAATTAAAAGGAGTTAGTTAGGGTTAATGAAGAATGAATGAGCGAAGATAAACCTATGGTCCCGACCCTACCCACTGGGACATAGTCAGGGAGATGATGAGTTTCTGTGCGTCTATATCCTAAAGGCTACCCAGTGACTTTATATCTGGTTACTAGTTAGCAAAGGCACCAAGCATGCAGTGCGGCTGAATGCGAAAATTCAAAATCGTTCGTTTCACTTCATTATTCGCTAGGCTGTAGACTAAGTAAGTCACTTTTCAGTGTGATCGCACACCGTCTATAAATCGATTTTTTCTGTACCCACACAGTATATCAACAATGTATAAAGTGCCTTGTCCACAATGTCTTCCCACAAAATACAGCAAGGAGTAGACTACCCTTTCATGTGTATCTAGACTGAGTGCTCTTGTGGCTTTGTACACAGCGTAGCCCGCTGAGAGAGCCATCCTACAATTTACAGTACATAAAATCTAAGGAAACTCTCTCGGTGACGATCTGTTTCTGAAACAAGCACCGCAAGCAAGCAACACAAGCACCGCACCGACACCGCTCCAACCCAGCAATTAACTTGTCATTCAAATCAGAGCATTAAATCGTGTGTCATAAAATATGTTTTATAATGTCTGTATGAAAAAGTTCCCGGTGGGCGGTCAGCGCGCTTGCCGCTACCATACAACTCGACTCGCGGGCGCCTCGGAGTCGGCGCGCGGACCGCGGGTGGCAGGCGCGCCGCCGTCGCGCGGACTCCGAGTTGCCCGCGGTTGCTTGCCAAACTACGTCGTAAACAAATGCCATACAATTGTGTTCGCGGTGCCACTCATAGTCCGGTAGGTAGAGTTGCAATTAAAAATGTCACAGTAAGAGAAATAGTTTACGTCATACTGAGCTTAAAAAAATCGTCAGCTACATGGTGGAGGGGGGATTATGCGTCAGCCACTCGCATAAACTTGTAAGAGAAAGACGTAAAATAAAGTTATAATACGATCAAACTACACAAACAAACGTGTAACTTCCGTATAAGTCATTAAACCAAGGTTTGACGCTCTCTCAATTTGTGTGGGCTAATGTCTACAGAATTACAGCCTCCGCCATCATTCTACCAGACAGACCCAATAAAATTGTTATTATTAAAGCAATTTGTACCACACATTTAAATGTGTATTTTGGTCGGTTGATGAAGATATAATAAATAACCTTGACTTGTTAATTGCTATATTTTGTCATAGTTACAATACAAACCCGCCTACAAGTCATAAGTGGGCCCGTTTTTGTATGGGCGTTGAACGAATTTGGTTGCAATACGTCTCTGCTGCGTGCCCACAGGCAAGGACCGATGGGGCAGTGACTGTTCATAAATTACCCATGGCTGATAAAATTTTAGTTTTTCTCAAATCATGTAAATATTAGTATTAATTAAGGTCAGTTTCCCCTGGTTCTGTAGCGGTAACCAAGTACCGAAAGGCGTAGCATGGGAGGGCTTCCCACAAGGCGGACCGAGAACATGGTGAACACCACGAGTATCCACTGCATGTGCGAGTACTTTGTACTGTTCAGCCACCATTTACATTTATTTATCTTTCATTGACTTGAATATGCCTTGGTGGCTGAGAGAATGTCATGCTCACTTAAATGTCTCACTGATGATGGCGGGTGTGTCGAGTCATTTAGTTCCCTTCAATATGGTTGAGTTGAATGGCGCCGGTACATGCGTCATGTTTGTGAACGGGCGCTATCAGTTGGGACTGGTCATCTCTTAGCTGCCAAGGTTCATTTTAATTACTTTATTCGTAAATTGTTGATCTAATCTTTTACTCTGGACGCTCTTAGTGTGCACGTCTATCTACATCGTTCTCACATATATGTATAATCTCAAAATTAATGATGTAACCAAGATTTTGTAACAATATTTTGATTTTAAAAGAGTGTCCATGGAGTTTCTTGCCCGTTCTTCTCCATAGAGATCTACGCTAGGGAATGGGCAACTACAGTACTTTCTCAAGTTATTATGCCTTGTGACTGGGACTGTAGCTTTGATTTTCTTTTTTGTATTTTTGACATTCAAAAGTGCCGTAATGGTCTAATTGAAATAAATGCTTTGAGTTTGAGTTTGAGTTTGTGAGAAGCACATGACCTGTCGACTCGCGACGTAGAGATGCTTGAGAGATGTTTATGTCATTTAAGACAATTCACACATCTTCTAAGACAGATCCACAGCAAATGTGAAGACGTCGTCCACTGCCAGAACAGTAGACTTCTTTTGGCTGATATGATAATGTTGATGACCGCATAAAATAGGTATAAGTTTTTTGCATTTGAGTCGTTACAAACACGTATTTATTTTATCGGGAATTTTCTCCGCTTTTGTAAATATTGGAACAATTTCAACCCTTTTTGAACGCGTATTAGTCTGTTTACATTTGAGAAGTTCAGTTGCCAAACAAAAAAGCACTATAAATCATTTTCCACTGACATATTCCACTTTTTTTCGCGAAACGTCTGAAAAGTTTTTTTTTTTATTGTCGAAATGGGAAAGTTACGAAATGGAACGTACTCATTAGAATTTACTCTACAATGCATTCTAAAAGTACCTATATTTTGTAATGTGGCTCTCATAGCAAATTAAAAATATTAAGAATATATTCTACATAACATTCCTAAATGTCATTGTACTATAGACATATTACAATGACACTGTTCCCCTATTCTCGGGTGCCGCTGATGATAACTCAAAATAATAAGAATGTACTTTACACTACATTCCTAAAGTCTATTATAAAGTATATTCCTAAAGTTTATTTTGCAATGTCACTGTTACTCGGGTTGCGCTGAGTTCTAATAACTGAAGAATGCTGTAATATTGTGTAAGATTTTTGTAATAAAAGCTATCAAGCCCCGTGGAAAGCTGACATTGAAATATGTTTTTTGCAAAGTTATTGCGAATAAAATACTTGTTTATTGCAGCTGACATATTTGATTTCCGAGTCCGTAACAGCTTTCGACTTAAGTATTTTAGCTATTTATATTACAGTTTTTTTTAGATTTAGTGTTCCGTATCGCTCATCATAAAAATTTATTAGTAAACCATTGTTCGGTGTAAGATTCCTAAAAACCTCTTCCCAGGTTCCATTTTTGAATTTTCCGAACTAGCCTGGTCAGATTCTTGGAAAAGCACGATATCCATTATGCTCCAGTGTGTGGCTTATAAAGCGACTATGGAATTACCTACGTCTAATGGACGGGCGTAATCCTTTACACTAAAGCAAGTTAATAGATCAACAAGCCTTCTACTATAAGCTTGAAGATCACGGCAATTCACTGTGTGATATTATTTTATTCGAGTTAAGATAAGATAACATATATTTATTTGCTTTAAACATGTGTACACACATACACTAATAAAATGTAAGATAACTAAGAAAATTGGTTCAAACGTGTTTGCCTCTTATTATGGACGTGCAAATGTTTAGAATACTACAATTGTCATTTTTAATATGTCATTTCAATTCAATGACATTAATTTGAAGTTAATTTAACCAAAAACAATAAATTTCAAAATGTGTCCGTCACGGACGTCGATATTAAAGAAAGACTCGTTATAGCTTTTTTTATATTTTTCTTTTTCTTTTTTTCGGATGGGAAATCATCAAATGACTTGTCCCGCTCTGGGCGGCGCGAGAGGGACTGTCAGACTTTTACTGACTAAAACCCATCCATGTTCCTTCATCGCCCTTTGTGTTCCGGGGCCACGGTATCTCTTTCGAATAGTCCCGCAACCCCGGCAGGCATCGGTCCTTGCTACCTGGACCCCTTCCTATTGCTGACTCTCTTTGAGGCGCGCGTGGAACACGACGCGCTGTCGAAACGGCCCGTCGTCATGAGACGGACGGACGGCGAGCCAGCCCATAGCCCACCGTCCACAAGCCCGCGCCTACGGTGGCCCCCGACGCCCGGAGCGTCTCCCGCGGCGACCGGGACGTGACGTTCTCTCCCTCTCACGTTCCGCTACCTCCGTCTCTAGCATGACTGCTTCGCAGAAGGAGGTGACGCCGTCCCAATCCGTCTCGCTCCGGACCATGGCTTGAACCAGGGCCGGACGCGAGAGGTCGCCGCCGCCGATCGCCGCTTCGAGACTCGTCATACCTCAATTACTCTTTTAATTAGAATGTGGAAGATTTTGTCCATTGCTTCATTGTAATTGAAAACTTGTCTATTTGACAACATAAATTACGCATTGAATATTGTTGACTTATTTTGAGTATGTTACGCAATTACCGCCCTTATTAGCGCTTACCATCGGTTACATAACTTTATAGATTTATGTATTTGACTCTGCTGTCAAATCAGCATCGTTACTCAGATTGCCTGTTGATTGATTGATGCCTAACTTATGAACGGTTTAATTTATCAACGAGAAATGATGAATCGATCAAGGTCTCCGAAATATTTTAAAATGTGTCTAGAAATTGTGGATGACTTGGGCAACGGAAATACCATTTACACTAAAATATTTCCGGACAAATATGGACTTAATATTGGTGTCAATTGACAAGATGTAAAAGGGCCTTTCACGAAGCCTCTAGACATCGGACCAAGAAATACTGCGCAAATAAAGGAAACGACTTTTGTTGGAGTGAAAAAAAACTAAAATTATTATAACTAAATTACTATGTACGGTAGCGCTCAATGTAACGCACTCAAAACATTATGCTGATGGATGCATTGAATAGTACGGGAGTCATGGAGGTATTTAACTAAGCATTTAAAAGTTGTAGTACCTTTTGACTTCGTTAATGGTGTTTTTACACCCTTTTAAAGTAATTTTTATAATAATACAATAGCTCTACTTACATTATTGCAGTATGAGGCATTTAACCATGATGAACCAATTATATGGGATTCCAGTTCACCAATCACTTGCAAGTTCGTCAATCCCTGAAACAAAAAACATTACCCAATTTATTTTAAGTTTTTAGAATTTTAGTACACTAGTGGTATGCTAAAATCCCGATTGAATAATCCTTCGTCAAATATCCTGGCGTTTTTTCGTACTAAAATATTTGATTTTTGTATGTCTCTGAATGTCATTCACTTTACCTATCCGTATAGCTAAACCAAAAAACAAAATAAGTAATCTCAAGTAAAGTTCCCGTTGATCCCATTTATAAAAATTCCGAATACAGAACCCTTTAATGCAATACACACACACGCGGTGGATTTTCATGGGAACAAATCACGATGAATTCTCAGAGTCGTGAGTTTTATGACTTTATTTACGAGTATGAAAGCTCAGTCACAGTTCATAATAGATTTGTGTGTTTGAAAAAAACATAATGTAGTAGCAACATAATTATACAATATGCGATTCTAGTTCTGTGGAATGATTAATCACAAAATACGTTACGTTTCAATTACAAAAAAAAAACTCTTCACCACTTTAAATCCAATAACTGTTTGAAGGGTCATAAAATTAAACTTCTATTCGAGTTTTCTCGGTTTTAGAATCTAATAGAGCTAGTTAATTGGTACTAAATAGTTTTATTAGTGAGTCTTCGAATTTCGTTAGTTAATCTAAAAAACATTTAATTAACAAAACTTTTAAGCCACAGTCATTCACTTTTCTACGGATAGACTAAGGTAGACTTAACTTAAGATTATCAAGGTTCTCAGTTTTACTTGTGCATAAAGTGTTAATAAATAATTTTTATTATTTATTAAAACTTTAGCTTTAGCTTTAAACTGTACAAAGGCGGACTCAATGTCTTGGGTAATTTCTACCGGTCTACCTTAGGGTGATACAGAGACAATACACGGTAGGTGCAATAACAGAAAACAACTTTAAGAAAATATTTATAACTAAAATTTAAGAACAAATACTTATTATATACATACATAAAACCGTTACTGCATGTTACCGTCGGTTGGTTACCGTCCTGATATTTAGTAAGTAGATTCTAATAATTTTGTTTTTAACTTGGTTTTAATAAAACACAGTCAGTTCATAATTATTGTCATAATATTATATCTTTTTATAACGTCCTAAAAGTCAAAAATACATGAGTGCCAATCATGCTTGTTATGGCATGAGTGACCTTTACTATACTAGCTCTCCAAAACCACTTGTATTCCATAAAAGCTTTCCGGGAGCTTTGCCTCACGTAGGTAAATCCGTTTATCGGGATTTCCCAAATAATTAGTTTCAAACTTAATTATTATGAGCTGTTCATATTACAAACTCACAAAGATAAGGAGAATGCGCTGAAGTACCTGATTCTGACCAGCAAATTGCAAATAAATGTAAGAAAATTGTTGTTGTTGTTTATTGTTATTGTTGTTGTTTGTTGTTGTGTTGTTGGTATTGTTGTTGTTTGTTTGTTGTTGTTGTTGTATTGTGTGTTGTTGTGTTTGTGTGTTTGTTGTTGTATATAAATCATTATTTAATAAAGAGCTAGCTGCTAAACTGTCTGTGTACAAGCTGTTTTATATTTAATGCAAATCTTGCGTAAATTCTGACACACCCTTTATTTTTCAAATTGCTTGTTATTTATTATATATTTATTTATTTAAACTTCATGTACAAGGGTGGTACATAGGCGGACTTAATGCCACAGGGCATTCTCTACCAGTCAACCTTTGGGTCAAATGTGATAGAGTACAACAAAAACTTGTCACTTGTCTTGTCTTGTTGTCTTGTTCTACTTTTTTGCAGTTGCACGTGCAACTCAATTGTATTTATCGAGGAAGATCGAAACCGCATTTACACGAGCTGCACGTCTAAGCCACACGCGTGTTACGACAGCTGCTACTGCGACGGAAACAAATGAAGCAAGCAGATATTCACTACGACGCGGGTCGGGGAGCTTTTGGGACCGGGACCGCGGTCCCGGATTCCCCTTTCGTTTACTTACTCATGTGATTTTTATAACGAGTATTCAAGCGAAGGAAATAAGTGACGAGCGCTCGTGCCACTTGTTGCTAGTCTTGTTATGCAAAGATTTTACTGGCCTTAGCAGTGTGACGAACTGTTTTCTGACTATCAAAACTGGCACTGGCTGGCACTTTTGAGGAGAAAAGGCTAAGACTATGCCATCTCTAGGGATTTGCATTTTTAATCATAGCAGAACGCTGTACAGCCAACTTATGTGCCAAGTTTAACATTTCGATGCATTATCACACTTCGTTCATGTTTATTAATATTTGGCTGCTTATCTAACAGCTTAAATCTGTTAAAAAAAATAACACAAAATGATTGCAAACACTCTCTCTGTACATACATACGTTTAGAAAAGAAACCACGTTACGCACATAAATTGTCCTATAACATGTAAATCTTTTAACGATTCCCTAAAAATAAAAAATGTTACACACGCCACTAATTAGAATATTACATCGTCCTCCAATTAGAATAGTTACAACGTAGTTAACAGACTAAGTACTTTAGTTTGCTTGATATCAATTAATTTTAGCTTGAATAAGGTTATATGATCGGTCTGGAGATAAACCATTCAAGATGAGGTACTGCGAACTTTGCTTTTACAAAGTACCTATTTCTGATCTTTATCTACCTTGTCTTCTGTTGTATTGAATAACCTGTTTAAAAGGCTTATAACACTTCCTTTGACATTATTATTTGCCAAATATCGAACCCAGTAATAATTTTGAATTTTTGAAAGTTTTTCCGGACAAAATCTGTGAAATTTCAATTGTCTGTCCTATTTCAATTTTATTCAGCTGATAAGCTGAGGAATGAGAAAAACGTAGTGAGAAAAATATTGAGTATGAATGTAGATGGCAATAAGAGTAAAGGAAGACCAAAGAAACGATGGGTGGACTGTGTGAAAGATGGAGTAAGGCTAGAATGGAGGTGACTGATGAGATGACTTTTAGAAGATGGGGCTGACTTTCCAGGTATCTTTTATGCCTGTTAAATCAGCCCTAGGTTAAGTTAGTATAATGATTATCGCTTTAGAAAACAAACCTCTTCTCCTTTTCATTAAGTATATATTTTTTATCTACACCCATACTATAAATCCTCTTTATAAGTATCTGAAACAGTTAGCTTATTGCCAACATTAAAACAGCCAGTGTTCTATTAACCATAATATCATCCAAACGTGTGTTATAATGTTGTTCTAAATTTCGGTAAGCAACTCATTTCAAAAAAAGAACATTGTCATGCACGTGCGATTCACTACCACAGCGACAAGGTTCGTATCCCGGTCATATCCCGCCATTTTTGTTCGATATTAGTATTGTATTATGTCCTTTGTTGTTTACAAAAATGAGTTAAACAAGCTTCGTGCATTTTAATAATTGTACAGTCCAAAATATTAATGATTATATTATTCCCTATAAGTACATAGTTTGTTTGTATTAAATACTCAGCAATTAAATTTTCCATGAATTTACATAGACTTCTTACAACACTACAACACCCTATAGTTTCAGAACCTTTTATGGAGGGTTCATATATTAAATCATGGATGCAGATATAGTCTTGTATGCAACTGTACATAATTAGGTATTAAAACACTCATGTGATACTATAGCCATGACGACAGTATTCAAAAATTGCAAATCTATTTAGTCCGTCAGTTAGAGTATTGGAAATTAATGGACACGTATTTTTTGTTTTTGTGAATCAATGAAAATTGACAAAGATAAAACGCATCAAAACTCGGGAGTGGGGGGTCGTGACTTCAGAACTAGCTAAAAAATATACCTAGGCGTGACGTATTGAGAATTTTAAAAGTGTCATATCTTCGTCAATTTTGGTTTACGTAACAAAAGAAAAAACAAATATTTTTTGATAATCTAACTGACGGATTAATCAGTTTTTTTTTGTCGTCTATAAACCCACATTCGTGTTTTAATACCCCTTATGATACAACAGTTGCATAAATAACTATTACCGAACACCGAAGTTGTATCTTATAGTCAGGGCAGTGACCCGCAAAATAATTCTGTTCAATAAGGGTACAAATTCCATTACCCTTATTCAAAACAATGTTTCGAAATGTGAACTTTCATGATGGACATTCTCCAAAGGGATTTTGAGCCAATTAACCGTAAAATGCTTTTAATCCGCTCCGGATGAAAAATTCCGCGCAACTTATGATCTTGTGATGTGAGTTAATGCTACCTAACGTTTGGGTTCGTTTGTTACAACATCGATATGAGGAAAAGTTCTATTGATAGGCAAGTTCAACGACTATTACTGCTAAACTTATAAAGTTATCCTAACTGCTATTATATAGTTTTCCTTTAATGTTCATGAAATGCACTATCGTCATGAATTTTTTCAGATTTTTCAAGCCGTTTCAAGCAGTTTAGCTTTTATAGGGGGGGGGGGGGGGGGGGACAAAAATTGCATTAAATCGAAGATACTGATACGATGGGATCGATGGCGGAAATTCACAAATAGGGGAAACCCTAAAAAAATATTTTCCAAAATTTTATTTTACCGCTTTGTCTGCGTAATTGAGTAGGGGTATGTCCCTACAAAATTACAGCTTTCTAGTACTAACGGTCTCTTAGCAAAATCTCGGACGGACAGACAGACAGACAGGCGGACATGACGAAACTATAAGGGTTCCTTGTCAGGACTACGGAACCCTAAAAAGTTGAAAATAAGTACATAGATTAAGTATTATCGAGAAAGATCAAGATTGATAGGAAAATAATAAAAACATTTTTTTTAAAAGGACTTCCAAGTATTTATACTATTCTTTTCTATAACCTGGGTTAGGTTGGGTAACTGTCTTTGACTACTTTATATCCCTAAAATAACTTCCACATGGACGGAGCCACGGATAAAAGCTAGTAGGTATCTCATATTCAGTTTATATTTTACGTTAATTGTCACGGATAATGCTAGAAGAAGAATAAAACCAAGGTATGCCCGGGTTTACTTAACAATAACCAAGTTTGTTGGGTAATACTAAGTTAATCCGGTTAATGTAAGTTTACTTTTTTTTCTAGCATTACCCGTAACATATACACTGTTAATTGGTCCATCATGATAAAAAATGTTATCGTTATAAAAAGGGCTACAAATTATTTTAACGGGTGCTATTAATTAAAACGTTTAGGTAATCAACACACACATTTGCCAAATTAAGTAATGGCAACACCGATGTTTTATTACTCACAATAAATTAACTTTTACCGTTCTTTACGTTAATTTTAAATTGTAAAAGAGTGCCCTTTAATGGTTATTAAATAAGGTATTCAAATGGCACGTCAATTGTGGTAAATGGACACAATAAAACCCGCATTAACCATTGATGTAAACCCGAATTAAGTTAGTAGTGTAAAACCACCTGGGTTCTATAATGTTATAATTAAACATTTTCTATTTTAGCTCAGTTATTTATTTGTCCGTTATTTAGTTATTTATTTATTATTACTTCATTAAACAGGGTGGAAGGGGGACATCGACGTCGAGGAAACATATATTAAAAAAAAAAACACGAAAACATGAGATTTTTAAAGATTTTTTCACTTCTCATGCTCTTAAAGTACGCCAATATAGCCCTACAAAGCGGGCCTAAAGTGGCCCTTTTAGGCCCTAGGGTTTTACTACCTCGTATATAAAGGGTCATTTTAGCCCCTAGTATTACAATGTACTATTATTGTATTTTACATAATATGTATAATACAATAATAGTACATTGTAATATTATTGTCATATTTTTTTCGTAAATGTAACGGCGGATACTTAATTGCAAATTGAGTACCTAGCCTTTTATGCTTTTCGGACATACAAGTATTAGTTCCCTTCAATATATACATGTTGATATGGCGCCATACAAGTTGAGTTGAATGGCGCCGGTACATGCGTCATGTTTGTGAACGGGCGCTGTCAGTTTGGACTGGTCATCTCTTAGCTGCCAAGGTTCATTTTAATTACTTTATTCGTAAATTGTTGATCTAATCTTTTACTCTGGACGCTCTTAGTGTGCACGTCTTTCTACATCGTTCTCACATATATGTATAATCTCAAAATTAATGATGTAACCAAGATTTTGTAACAATATTTTGATTTTAAAAGAGTGTCCATGGAGTTTCTTGCCCGTTCTTCTCCATAGAGATCTACGCTAGGGAATGGGCAACTACAGTACTTTCTCAAGTTATTATGCCTTGTGACTGGGACTGTAGCTTTGATTTTTTTTTTTGTATTTTTGACATTCAAAAGTGCCGTAATGGTCTAATTGAAATAAATGCTTTGAGTTTGAGTTTGAATACAATTACATTGTACTGTATTGTATGTAGTTCAATAATTTATGAAACAAGCTGCCAAACTGATTTTGGTATGTTTACACAATATTTTATCAATTATTATAAAAATATATAAAAAAGAAAAGGAACCAAAGGTTTACTTGGCACTAAACGGGTCTATAGCTACCTAATTTACGCATTTTGGACATTAAGCTAAGTATTAATGGACGAAAATAATTGCTAGGAAATGACTTTTATTTACGGTGTGAAAGAAAAATTAAGGTCCTGTACAGAAAAAATAACCACAATGACTGGGAAAACAAGTGACTTTGTCGCTTTTTCTATCGTTAAGTTAGGCAATACCAACTGTTGTCGGTCTCGAACGGAACGTTTCATCTTTCATTATTTTTTTCTGGGAACACAAAACAAGTTACAATGTTTAAGTTGCTTGTTAATTTTTCTTGAATACGATGTTGACGGCTTTTTTCTGTGAAAAGGGTGTTTGAAACTGCTTTGAAGTTTATTACTTACACCCATTTCCATGAACACTTAACGTAAACAAAATCAGTTCTTGAATAAATTAATACATTTACGATTCTACCACCTTTCGTGTACATTTTAGCACAGGCCACTTTTGAATTCTTTAATATTTTGAGACAACTTAGAAATCAAGAGATTTTTCTAATAAGACACTTTAGTAAAAAAAAGTACTAAAAAAAGATAAAGTACTAAAAAGTACTATAAATAGTATAACCACTTTAAGTGTACAGTTCAAGGTGGAATTGCTTGTCAAGAAAACTTGTATCGATATGTCAAACTTGGTACGGTCTAACAAGCTATTTGGTTTTAATTTTACAATGAAATTTGTGGGTGGTTGTAAACCAAATAGCTGGTTCGACCGTACATTTATTTTAGTTCTGTGTTTACCCGACTGCACAGATAAATTGGTTGAAGTGTAAGCTCATGTCCTTAACGTAAAATGACGTTTCAAAAAGCAATTTAGGTATTACAACAACGTAATATAATATCCGGTCTACAAACCACTGTAATCACAATACCTTCTCCTAGTGCTCTAATTATGTTAATTTGCTCTTAAACCGCTCATTAAGAACCTACGTTTAGCCCCTGACATTAATAGACTGATAAGATGAATGAGGCATGGCCCTACCAACATATCACGTAGCTATAGACATAATTTTGTACTTAATAGTATTACATTTTGCTCTGATGTTGTTTAACGATCCGTGTAATTTATAAGGGATCCCCTAATGATGGCAATGCTTAATTTTTAACATTACAATGAAGCATGGGGAATAATGAGTAGCTTTGACTTTTAGGGAGGTCATTATGATGATTCACACTGTCCTTTTTTTGTAAGTTTATTAGAATCTAATTTCATCATCATCATCATCATTTCAGCCGAAAGACGCTCACTGCTGAACATAGGCCTTCCCACCACATTGACCGGTCCCGTGCGACTCGCATCCAGCTTAATTCGTTCTGTTCTAATAAAAAAAAAAAACATATAACAAAACAAACAACAACAACAACAACTTTCATAACACAACAACATACAACATAACATACAACTAACATAACAACACAACATACAACTACACAACAACAACAACACACACAACACAAAAACAACACAACATACAACAACACTAACAACAACAACAACATATAACTTTTTTGTTAAATTACAAAAAAGTTATATTTTGACTTTGGTATAATGGCCTAGCACAAACATCACTCTACTACCCTTTCCCAAATAATGATGAGTATCTTAAAGATACTCATTCAAGAGAAATTCTAAAGCGAAGTTTTCTTTAAAATGTGGAAGCTAATTTTCCTATCATAATATTTTTACAAGAGCGCGTTTGTAAAACTAAACCATCTCTTGGTAAATGCTGGTTTAGCAAACTGCTCTTTTTATCAAAATTTTCCAATTTAAATGCAAAAAGCACTTCAGGATTATCCTCTCTGTACAAAACTATTCGTGCTAACAGTCATGCGGGCGTGGGTATTTTTAAATTACCCATATCGTTTTCAAGTGCAGTGGTGAAGCTGGTAACTTTATGTAGTTCTGTTAGCATATTTCCCCTCAGAATACAATTTTTAACGCATTATAGGCAATAAGTAGTGGCTTTATTATGAAACTGCGGTCTGTTCATATAAGAGTAACCATGTTTCACACATTAAAACCAATCTTAACTTCGAAGGTCGAGATAAGCCATCTCCGGTTGTCCTTTTATAAATTTGACAAAATGTGGATATTATGAAGATACACTGTGAAAAATGACCAACGTATTTCTTTAAAACTAAGACGTTCGATACTATAACTTTATTCAGTGCAATAATGTTCAATAGATGGCAGACCGGGCATACTCTTAATTACGTAGAGGCTTCCCGGCAACAAAACATACCTCTCATACAAATTTTCCCCTAATTGTAAACGGAACTATATTCATTTCGTTACAATGAGTTAGAACCTTCATCAACTGTAAATGTTGCCTTCTTACGAGGCCTTAAATAAGACGCCACGAACTGACATCATCAATAGTAATTGTAATCGACATTCTACCGCCCTAAAGTGTAGTTCATAGGAGATAATTATACTGCACGGAACGCAGTAGTATCTTTGAAATATCACACAGGTGCTAAACAATGAATACGCATCCAGATTGTACCCGTCCGTCCATCCGTTTGTGTGAACTGCGCTATACAGGTACTTGAAAATAACAAGATAATTATCTACAAAGTAATAACAAACACATACACCATTTCGACGTCACTCTTACCTGCGATATCTCCTGTCTATTTCCGTGTAAAATGCAGAGTTGCATTACAGTGAAAATGTCTGGCAAATTGCCCATTTCACTGTTTGTTATTCGAAGGAAAATTATAGCTTGAAGGTCAGTGTACAAATTATCAGGTTTTCGTGATCAATGTACACGTCAAATAAAACAAATGACGGTTGGGAGTCAAATAGTGGGATATAGATGGGACTATTTGACTTGATCGAGTGAATTAATGAAATTCGCAGAGAAATCAAAGTCAACATTTATTTTCAGACGCTTCATTAATTTAACAGGCTTTTCCCGTTTCTTCGCTATCAGTTTTTCGCCTCCGGGTACAGATTTACTTGTCAGGTTTTTTGTTCGGAAACCGATTTACTCACGTACGGGTTTACTGATAAGGTGGCTTGACACACATATCCACGCAAGTGTGTGAAAGAGATCTGAGATACTTAGTATCACGACTGTAACCCAGAAGGGTTAGGTCGAGGTATACCTAATAGTACACCCGCATATCACCAGTTTACGTTTAAGTCCTATGTAATAGAGGGCAAGCCTATATTTCCAAGCACAAATCCGGACTCCGTGTCTGCTACTGAGAAATCATGTACTAAAAGACATCCATAATATCAAACAACTAGTTGTGGGCGCAGAGTTTGAGTCACGGATAAACTAGAGAAATTGCTCCTATAACTTGTACACAGTTTATTGTTACAAGTCAATTACTAACACTACTGTACTAACTATACTCTGAAATTAAAAGGAAACACAAAACAATTCCTAGGCCAGTATGTGTCACGACACATACTGGCCCAGGAACACCCGAACGATCACTGAAGTTGCATGAGACCCATGGTCCGTATCGGGCACCATACCTCGAGTCTGCACAACGCTAAACAAAGGCGCTTGTATTTAGTTTTAAGGGCATGCTCATCAAATATCTGACATATTTACATGCCTTGGATATGTATCTGATGTATTTGAAGCCAATAAATTCGATGAACGCATATTTTCGTTTGCTTAACTACTGGCTTGGCCTGAAGATTTGGGACCTCATGCACGGTGCATCCAAAAAATGTGTGTTTCTGAAAATTCATTAAAGCCTTTTCATTTCATCAAGTGAATAGCGGTAATTTAACTACAATTTCCTTTAACAGATGCATGAAAACAAAAATAAATCCCGAATTTATATCTACAAATTAACTGTTGGCGATATTTTTGACAAATGAGCAACGATTTTGTTATTTCAGAATTTGTACAAAGAGATTAGCCAAAGAGCAATGACCGCAAATATTACACTTTCGATAACACTTGAAATTATCTCCAAAACCAAATTCCGGCTTACGGACTATGGCTATCCATACAAGTAGTGTGAAGCAATAAGCAATATACAAAAACACTGCACGTGACTATGCATACTATCAATGGCAACAACTTTTGCATTTTGGTGGTATTTTGTTCAGAAAACAATAACAAAGCTCGAATCAGCTCTATTCTACTTTGTATAGAGCTGATTTCTACTTTTCTAAAATGTACTCAGACGTAATTGTTACATTAGAACGATGTCGAGATAAAGGATTATGCGATAAGGTCAAAATCAAGGTAAATAAACCAATACTTACTCAACCAATTTAGCTGTTTTCTGGGAATGATAAATGATGTTTATTTTGCAAGTAGGTTTTTACAAACACTTTTACACGTACTTTTTTAAAACTAGATGGGGCCAGTGTTTCGTACCTGACTACTCTGAGAAGAAACAGCCGAAACAAACTCAGAGGTCATAGTCTCTTTTGAAGTCCAGAAATAATCTTGCTCAAAAACACATTACGACCATGCAGATTAGTGTCGTAGATGGTATTTTCAAGAAATAACCACACAGATTTGAGTGGACCTGTCCAGTCAGTGCAAGCATTTGTCAGTTATCGTGTTGCTCGACTTATAACTCAAGGAGCTCAACGAAACGACGAACAATACCAAAGAAAGGACATTTGGTTAGGTCGCATATAAAACTCAAACTGCTAGAAAGTTGTGGGAAAACAAACAAAAACTAAAAATGTGACCCATATAGTCCCCACATTCACAATAATCAAATAAAATTAATAATAAGTACACTTCAAAATGAATGTCAATAAAAATCACAAAAATCATTAAATGTCACAATGATAATAAACTTATAAAATAAAAAAGTAAAATACTTAGTAAAATATACAAAATAAAAAAAAAGAAGTAAAAAAAATACTGAACTAAGTATTCATGTCAAATAATTCAATGTCATAGTGTATAAAAGAAAAGAATTTATAGTAAACAAACGAAGTCTGAAATTTCGACATTCACAGAGCAAATTTCATGTGTCTCTAAATCAGTTAAATCTGCACGAATTCTTGTAACGGCGTATGCTGCAGAGCGAAGTTTTTTCGACAATTTGTCTATATGCGGGCCTTTGCTTGGCCTAAGCTTGGCATCCAAAGTTATGCCTAAGAACACTGTGCTATCTTCCGGTTTCAACTCTTCATCCTTAATTAGTACAGTAGTTTCCATGTCTTACATGGGGTATCGTAAACTTAATATATTTAGTTTTTTTCTCATTTAGGAGTAGATTATTAACATTAAACCAAATAACAAATTTTGCCAGGGCGCTATTAACATCATCCGTAACTAAACTAAAGGAAATTATTCATTTAACCGATAAGATAAAGTGGCAAGTAAGTAAGTATTTAGCCGGTGTGTACGTAAACCGTACACAAACAATGAACTAAAATATTATACCTGTCGGATCTTTGATGAGTATGCACATAAAATTAAACACAAGCGTCCTTGTTTCGGCGCTGTGCAGAGCCCTGGGGAGTAAGTCGCAGGACACACAGAAAAGACGTAAGACGCAGACGGGGCGGAGACATATGTCTCTTCCGCGTCTCTTTCTTATAAAATGTATAGAAGCGTCGCGACGTAAAACATACAGAAAAGGCAGGGCGCGGTCACGACGCTTGCCCGTCTGCGCCCTGTTGTAAAACAGATAGAAAGGACAGGGCACGGGCGCGAGCGGACGAGGGGAGGGCGACAACGGGGGTGCGGCGGGGCGGGGCGCGGGTTTCGGGAATCGCGCGGCGCGCGCGTCGATCGTCGTCTCTCGTGGCGCCCAGGCGGCACACCCGTGTTTCGTCTTTTCTATATGTTTTAAAAAGTCGCGACCTGTCCGTGCCCCGTCCTCGTCTTACGTCTTTTCTGTGTGTCCAGCGTGACGTGGTTGAAACACCTACTCCCTTGGGAACTGCTCTGAGTATTTAGTTACTACTCAAACTCAAACTCAAACTCAAAGCATTTATTTCAATTAGACCATTACGGCACTTTTGAATGTCAAAAATACAAAAAAGAAAATCAAAGCTACAGTCCCAGTCACAAGGCATAATAACTTGAGAAAGTACTGTAGTTGCCCATTCCCTAGCGTAGATCTCTATGGAGAAGAACGGGCAAGAAACTCCATGGACACTCTTTTAAAATCAAAATATTGTTACAAAATCTTGGTTACATCTTTAATTTTGAGATTATACATACACACATCAACACGGTCTAGGGATATTTCATACTCAATTAAATAACTCGAAAAGTACTGGCCGCATTGGAATCTTTTATACACCGATTTGTTTGTAATTTATCTCAGACTAATTCCAAATTCAAATTTTTGAAAATTCTTTTGTTTCGGTGGCATAAAAATGTCTTGATGTATAGGAGAGGGAATTTTCATTTGTGCGAAATTTAGAAAACAATACGAATTACGTTTAGTTAAAGTTTTTTTTCATTTTTAAACGAAAGATAAAGTTAAAATTGAGGTATTGTAGCCATGCAACGCCGACATTTGACGAGGGCGGAGATGTTACGAGCTGTGGGAATGCTGGGAGCTGGATCTGTTCAGCGTAATGTTGCTGAGGCCATAGGGACCCATCAAAATGTAATTTCAAGATTGTGGACACGCTATCGTGCCACAGGTGAAGTAGCGGAGAGGCACCGGGGGCCAAGTCGCATCACTACCCCCAGACAAGACCGATTTTTGCAAATTACTGCGCGAGCACAACCAAATGCAACGGCGACTCAATTGGTCCAAAGGCTGCGAGTGGAACACCAAGTGCTTGTGAGTGACCAAACTGTAAGAAGGCGACTGCATGAAAGCAATCTACGCTCTCGTAGACCACTCCGGGTCCCACCTTTACGGAGAGGCAATCGTGGACGACGATTAGAATGGGTTCGGAACCACGTGGACTGGGGCCGTGACCAATGGTCCAATGTGCTGTTCACGGATAAATCCAGGTTTGGCTTCCATCAAGATTCACGAAGGACGCGTGTTTGGCGAGTTCCTGGACGATGGAGCCGTCTCCAGAACCCTCAGGAAGTTCACCCATACCAAGGAGGAACAATTATGGTTTGGGCAGGAATTCGTCTTGGAGAACGGACGGATCTCCTTTGGGTGCGGGGCAATATGACGGCAGAACGATACGTCCAACAGGTGCTGGGGCCCGTAATCTTGCCCCACAGAACACAAATGGGGCAAGATTTCCTGCTCATGCACGACAATGCCCGGGCACACACGGCAATAACGGTAGCAGCTTGGTTACATACACATAATGTTAGGGCCTTAGACTGGCCTGCTCAATCGCCAGATCTAAATCCCATTGAGCATGCGTGGGATATGCTGCAAAGAAGAGCTCTGAAGGAAGTTCCTGAAAATCTGGCTACAGAAGATCAACTTTTTGCGCACCTCAGAAGGACATGGGACAATATTCCGCAGCAAGACATTGACAACCTTGTTCTGAGCATGCCGAATCGTTGCCGATGTGTTATGAACATCATGGGCGCTTTCTCAGACTACTAACTTCAAGTTTGTAAACACAAATTAAATGAATTTTATATTTTTTTCAGTTTTTACTCACAAATTAAAAGTTCATTCATATACGATTTCCGTCTATGCTTCATTTTTTTTCCATAAAATCCTGAAATTTTAATCTATACCTTAAGCATTATTAAAAAATGGTAGAATATTAAATAACGTATCTTTTAAATATATACATGTCATATAAATAATTAACACATTGATAGTGTAGACCGTGTTGATGTGTGTATATGTGAGAACGATGTAGAAAGACGTGTACACTAAGAGCGTCCAGAGTAAAAGATTAGATCAACAGTTTACGAATAAAGTAATTAAAATGAACCTTGGCAGCTAAGAGATGACCAGTCCCAACTGACAGCGCCCGTTCACAAACATGACGCATGTACCGGCGCCATTCAACTCAACCATATTGAAGGGAACTAAATGACCCGACACACCCGCCACCATCAGCGAGACATTTAAGTGAGCATGACATTCTCTCAGCCACCAAGGCATATTCAAGTCAATGAAATATAAATAAATGTAAATGGTGGCTGAACAGTACAAAGTACTCACACATGTGCTATGCAATTATATAATACTAAGAACTGGAATCTATATAATGCAAGTATATTTTTACAATCTTCTGCAGATTCCACAATACATTAACATGGGAATCAATTCTTCATCTTCTTCTTTACGTGTCGATGGACTCAAATAATGCCCGACCCAAACAATCAATTAATTTGCCCCCCCCCCCCCCCTATGGTTGTGGAGCAGAACCAGCATTTAGCCAAGCATTGTTATCATCAATGTAATCCCCCAACTTTTAATATGCTTGCCTACATAGTGTGCGTTTTATACAAGATTTAAATTTCGTCTCGTTCAGTTGAAGAATGTGGGGAGGTATTTTATTGTAACATTTCAAACAGTACCCCATGAAAGATGAATCTACTTTAGCAAGCCTGAAACCTGGCTGAACTAGTTGGTCCCTATTTCTAGTGTTATAGTGGTGTCTGTCACCTCTTCTACAGTAGTGAGAGTAATTGACTCTATAATAATCAACTGTGTACATGTTAAAGGAGCTATTTCTCAAGGTCACCCGTATCCCATTTTACGCTCACAATAATTTAATTGACACTATGTATGTCACTTAGTAAGTCCTGGCTAGGGTTATGTGTACCTGGATACGACACACCTATAGAGAAGCTGTCTGTAGTCTGCCCATCGTTATTCTGAAAGAATATTTAAAAAATACACCAATATTACGTAGGTAGGTAGGTACCTACAGAGATGGTCGGTTAAAATTACTTCGAAATACTGAAACTAGGTGCAAATTATACACATTAACTATACTTCAAACTCTCAGCAACAAAGTTTCAATGATTTAGATAGCTTTATGCAGCAAAATCAATTTACTATCCAGTATTTTCATCTCTCCGAGCCAATATTACAGATATATGGTCGATTTAAATTAGTAAATCGACTGGTTACATGACTTCATAATACATGAAACTCTGAGTTACACAGAAACCGCATTTATTTGGCTTTTATACAGTCACGAGCGAGTAAACTTACGCAATATTTAAAAGGAATTTTCTGGTGAATTAACGAATGTGACATTGAAAAAGACCTACATATTTCCCAAAAGTATGGATCGTATCAAAAGACTACGTTGGCAACACTTTACAATAATTAATTAATTCTTTTAGAAGTTTAGGAGAAAATTATTGTTTTGGAATCTTGCGTAACTGTAAGGAATTTATGCTTGTGCTTGTACAAAAGGCCATAAGTCAGTGGTTACAATACCAGTATAATCTGGACAATTATTTCATTAAACTCCATACAATGCTAGGTTAGCTCAAGGTCATAATATTAAGACTGAATTTCGGTCCACAGTACGCCTCTATAACACACCAGACTGGCATTCTGATATTTACATAGAGTTCTGAATTCATGAATGGATCTATTCTAGTACTTACCTATTCGATTTCAATGGTCAAACATTATGATACTGTTAGTATCTGCTCGAGATAGAGTTCCCAGAACTATTGAGAACTCAATACTTAGCTATGCGGTGAGAAAACAACCACTTACCACCGCGATACCCGAGGTGTAACACGATCGTCTTTTATTTTTATCCTGCTACCACTTAAGGGCTATACTACTCTGTCAAGAAAGTACCGGGAAAAGATCAATAAAACACAAAATATTAGTTATTTATCCAAATTTATTTTATCACCTTCAAAGTATGCTCCTTCAGAACCGACACACTTACGCCAACTAATAATCCAATCATAAAAATATTTTTTAAATGCTTATTCCAGAATTGAGTTCAGTTCTCGCCGCGAATTCTCCTTTATGTCTTCTACTGAATGAAAACGGGTGCCACGAAGTGGTAATTTGAGTTTAGGAAAAATAAAGAAGTCGGCTGGAGCCATATCTGGTGAATAAGGTGGTTGCTCGATGGTATTTGTTGAGTTTTGGTCAAAAAATCGTTCACAACTGTGCGAAGGCGCATTATCGTGGTGCAAAATCCAAGAATTTTCTTTCCACAAATCTGGCCCTTTTATCTAATTTGCTCTCTTAAACGCTGCATAACGTCCGAATAATATTTTTTATTTACCGTTTGACCTTCCGGCAAAATTGTCAGTCACTATTTCCTTCACTTTTGCGATGTTAACTTCAGTTGCAGACGTTGATGGCCTACCAGAACGAGGCAAATCTTCCATCACACCTTGACTGCTTTTGAACGCTTTGTACCACTCATAAGCGCGTGTTTTTGATAAAGTCGATTCACTGTAAGCCTTCTGTAACATTTTCAGAGACTCCGAACTCGAAATTCCATTGGCGATGCAAAATTTAAGACAAAGTTTTTGTCCGATATTTTTGTCCATTAAGAAATTCGCAATACACACTAGATATGATATAACTAAAATCAGTACTGTATTTAATCTAATTAACAGATGTAACTCAAACTCCGCGCCAAAATGGAAAACAGTTGTGCTAATCTAACAACAACAACAAAAAAAAAAAAAAAAAAATTGGAACCATAAACAAATCATCCATTCCCGATACTTTTTTGACTGAATGTATATCCCTCAAATAGCTTAGCATGATCCACCGTTACTCCCAAAATACTGCAGCATTAATTTTTAAATAAATATATGGTAAAGTTGAGGATTAATGCTAAGTCCTATGTGTGACGAAAACACGATTCCATAAACTTTTCTCGATAGAAAAAAAAACCAAAGTTACCTCCAAATCGAACAATAAACCGCTGGTATTCAAAAAGTACTTAAAATTAGATTATGAAACTTTGCATACTAACTGAACTAACTATAAAGCAGGTCTTATGTGTTTTATTTTTTTAGTCCAATCAATAGATTTTTTGAAAATCGCAAAAAAACCACACATTTCGCACTATTCGACCGCAGTGACTGACGTAACAACCGCTTAGTAGTGCAAGCTGATTAGAACTTTATTCTAACAGAATTTCAAACGAAGTTTGAACCACCACAAACAGAGTTGCAAATTTTAGGGTTAGAAGGGCCTTAATGTATACAAGTTACTTCTATAGGGTGCTATGTTTACTGTGTGTAGCTCGTAGAATTTGAGTACGATTATAATTAATTAACGTGCTATGGAGCAAAGTATCTAACAGATCACGTTCGAAACACGAAGTTTGAGAACACTGCGGCCAAAAACAGAAATCGTTGTTGTGGCTCAATAGACTACAAAAGGCTGGTTGTATGCGGAACGAGTTGTAGGCCTGTAAAATAAAGGATTGGTGCCTTGAAATGGCGTCACATGGTCGAGATAGACCAAAAAAGAGATGGCAGGACGTCCTGGAAGTCTTCTTTCAGAATTTAAAAGAAGGAGAGTAATATCGTGATCGTTGGAAGAAATGCAGGGAGGCCATTGCGCATCTGTAGGACAGAGCAAAATTACACCATAATGTTTTTATTATAATTTACTTTATCCCGCGTTGACTAATTAATAAGACAAAAATTATCTCTTGTTATGATACTCCCAGGAGGCTTTCCTCGCAATCACATTCACAAGTAAATAGCAGCAAAGATATTTTAATACTGAAAACCCAGATTAACTATAGCTCTAATCCCCGTTTTTACTTTCAATAAGTAACACCTATAAATACAAAAATACACAAAAATATTTATTACTTCTCAAACATTGTGTCATACATACTGAGGCAGACCCAGTTAGTTACAATAGTACTTGTGTCGGAGCTGTTTCGCTCTTCCCATAAGTGGTAAATGCCTAAATATTTTTGGAATTTCAACTGAGCCGAGCATGAAAATATGGAGTGTTATGACAGTGCGCTTTTATTATGGCCTTTAAAATTCGCCTAGACTTAGCAAAAATAAGCAGTTTTCTAGGGTACACTAAGTGCACACTTTAGTCGTTAAGACAACCATAAAGCTGTTGGTTATGGCTAATAAAAATCCAATGACCATGAAACAGGGGGCCGGAGGATTAAAATAATAATAAAGCAGAGGATGGGTATCCCAATTCTAACTAATATCCTAACTATAATAATTATGAATGCGAAAATAAGTTTGTTTGTTACCTTTTCACGCCTAAACCACTGAACCGTCATCCTGAAATTTTGCATATACTTTGTCAGGTGTACAGAAACGGACATAGCCCACCGTTCATCATAAAAAAGTACTGTTCCAACAACAATAACGTTCGTAAGATAATAGATGGCAATACATGTCTTTCGAATCATGATTGAATTATATTATTACAAGCAAAGTATAACTCAAATTGATTGGCAAATTCTAAATTAACGCTAGCGAAGCCACGGGAAAAATAGGTACACTTAACTTGCACTTAACCTGTTGCTCTTAAAGCGTTAACCCATTTAAGCTAAATTGCACGTGCAGAGGCTAACAAGGAACTTTTTAATGAGCAGCCCACAATGCCACAATATTTTATTTTTAGGGAAGTGCTAAAATCTGCTTTATTCGTTTATCGTACCGTTACCCAGTAAAAAGTCAAACAAAGTCAAAAATGGTAAACTGACTGACGGTTACGTATCATAATACCTAAGTTTATTAAAACTATTTTCGATATGACTACGGTCCAAAGGCCTACTGTGACTGGATGACATATCAACGCACAGCCCAAACCGCTGGTCCTAGAGACATAAAACTTGGAGAGTGTGTTCTTTGTGAAGAGTAAATATCCATTACGAAAGGATTTTTGGGAATTTCACTCCTCAAGGGGTAAGATAGGGAAAGGAAGTTTATATGAAAGTCCCTTAGCTTTAAAGTTAGGATCTTCAAATTTTGTGTTTAGGCTGACGATTGAAAATTAATTTATACGTGTCTCAGTGTTTTTGATAATTTCACCCCCGAAGGGTTAAAAAGGGATATGAAGTTGTGTATGGAAAGTCCTTAATGTTCGAATTAATAATCACTTAATTTATTATCTAGGCTTATGCTTGGAAGCTAACGCAACGGTGTTTTTAGAATGTCAACCTTTAAGGGGGTGTTAAGGGGGATTAAATTATGAACTGACTGGCTGACTGATAGATCAACGCAAAGCTGAAACCGCTGGGTGCCGCTGATGAAATTTTGTACAAACTTTCCTTGAATGACGTAAGTGTGCACTAAAAAGGGATTTTTCGAAATTCATTCCTTGAAGGGTTAAAACGAGGGTTGAAAGTTTGTATGAAACTTGATCAATTTTGAAGTTAGAAATGTAAAAAAGTATATATGAGCTCATGGTGCAAAAGAAAAGTGTACTGTATCACCATTAAAAAAATAACTTTCTTTAAGGGGGTAAAATGCAAGTTTGTATGAAACTCCGTCATTTTTGAAGTTCCAAAAAAGTGAGCAATTTGTCGTGGCAGCGGAGTTTCCCCCGGCGTAGCGCCTCCGCGCGCCATTCATGTAGGCGCGCGAGGACTATCGCCTCGAGATCCCATGGCGGCAATCCGGCAAGGAGGCTCGCCGCCTCGCGGTAGATCGTACGGTACCCCCGGGCCAGCCTTACGGCTACCACCTTTTGGGGCGCGTTCAGGTAATGAGCGGCTCGCAGCCTCAATGAACGCGCCCAGTGACTGCCTATCTGACCTCCACAACCCAGTTCATACTGGGTAATACAATACCACTTGGTAAGACTGGTTATCAGACTTTTTGGGCCACTGACTACCTGTAACGACTGTCAAAGATGGACAAATGACAGCCGGGACCAACAGCTTAACGTGCTTTCCGAGGCACGGAGGAAACTCGGTATGTAAGGGTGGTCACTCATAAACAGACCATCCTAGGCAAGCACGGCTAACCGACCCGAGTGGCTGTTATTATTTAGCCACGAGCTCGAAAAATATAATATAAAATAATAGCATTCATTTGAAAATGTCCTAAAATTTTCCAAAATCACACAGCTTGATATAGGTAGTATATATTTAGCTCTGACCAGGTGCAGCTATTACGAATACTAAATAAACAAAACATTCTATATTTTATTGCTGTGAAGAGGTTTTAATTATTTTTAGATTTTATATTATTTTTAACTCGTTTAAGATCAATGAAAATATAATATTTATTTTACTGCTTAGTCCACTTGAAAAGTCAAGTGAACTCCTACGTGGTATATAAATATTAATAAAAAAATCCGAAACAACAAACACAAATACTGTTTTAAAATAAGTCTCTAAAATACGGTATAACTACAACTGTTTGCGCAGTATATTAATATTTGGCAAGTTTTCATTCATAAATTACTTTATAAACTTTACACAACCTCAAAGGCATTTAATAATTTATTTTTAAAATAACTTTAAGAAAACGAACATAGGCATCCAACACACTAGCAAAGTTGTGTGATAAAAGTTGCCATAATGATTTTCCAAGACCCAGCTTGTCAAAAAAACACATTGTTGTAGGCCTGAACACCGGATAGATAAGTTTTTAAACAATTGGAAAATTATATTGTTAGGTGCTTTGAAATCAATAAATCTTAAATTAGTGACGACACATTTTGCTATGGTTATACAAAATCCATAGGGGAATCGCGTTTTGACAGCTCATAAAAAGTACTCATGACAATTGATTGGCCGTCTCTACTACCCAATTACTACTAATAGGTACCTACACAAAATTACCAAATACCTAGTTACCTTACAAATACTTGCTCCTAGGAGATTATTATTTATTCCAACTCAAAAATAATAATGGACAGTACAAATTCTTATTCTAAACAATATTAAATGTCAAGGCTTTTTTTAACGAACCTCTTTTTTGTACTTTTAAAGTACAAAAAAACAATTTGGAAACAATATTTGTTTAGTGTAGTTAGTAGACTAGTTAAAGTTTATTTTGCGACAGTAGTTGGGAACACTATAGTTTGATGAACCTCGTAAACTTTTATTATCGAGTTAAAATTTCACCATAACTGTATTTATGATGACCTAATAACACCACTCGTTACCCAACACCCATGGTTTTAATACTTGGGGCCTTTACGATGTAAGTATATAATTACCAGAGGAATGACTTAACGGAACATCAAGTCTATAATCCCTAAAAGATCAAGCAGAGGTGTGCCTAATAGCACACTATCATTTTGCCACTAGCTGAGCAGAAATTCAGACTCCGGGATGATAGTAAAAAGCTCCTGGTTCAAAAACTCAACAACACTTTTCTCGAACTGGGAATCGAACCCAAGACCTCATTCTCAGCCAGGAGCAATAAGAAAGAAAATAACATATTTTTGTACAAGTCTCGTCAAGGTAAAATTTCGTATACCATAAGTGAGCAGTTAATTATTAGGCCTAATTACCTTGTATGAATAGTTATTTGTCAATGAATTATCCGTCATCATTTTATGCAAATGTACTCAATCTGTAAATTCTCAAAATAAATAAATATCGCTGGACATTACACACAGTGCCATCCAGTGCCACACTAAGCAACGAGGCTTGTGTCGTGGACATTAGATAGTTGATATACTACATAGATACTTTTTGCTAAAAGCGTGATTGATCTCAAAAGAGACAAAGAGAAATCTTCTTACTAGTTAAAATGCTAAAGTTTGTGAGGATGGATGAAGGGAGGGATGGATGTTTGTTACTCTTTGACGGATAAACTACTGAATGAATTTGTACACAGATAATTTATAACCTAGAGTAACACAGGATACTTTTCATCCCGGTAGTATGATCCCGTGGGACAGTTATCGAACAAAACGCGGGCGATGTCGCAGGCATAAGCAAGGATCACAATTATGAAACTAAAAAAACACACCACTGAATAGATACTTAACTATCAGAACTTATGCAACTATAGCTGTACAAGGACGTTTTGGCGCACGGCGAAAATTGGAACTAACATGGTCTTCTTGTTTGCGCCATTCGTCAATGACAATCCTTTTCTAAATGATCATTGTGCCAAATTTTGCCAAGAGTGAAAAAAATAATAAAACCAAACCAATCGACGCCTGTAATGTTAGGTTTTCTGATACTTTCACCTTGTTTTATTTATCCATATTATCCACTGTAATAAGACACCGCGAAATATTACTAAAATAAAACGTAATATCTACATTAAAAGCTATAAACTTAGGTTTACTCAACAAATTAAAGTACTTAACACACCAATGAGACATCTGTTAGTATTTCTCCAAGTTTTCGAAAACTTTGAGTTAATAAGGATGAAGTCGTATGTCAAGAAAACTATTTGAAAAGCTAGGAACGTGGTATTTCTGTTCCAAGACCTAACCGTGCGTGAAGTAGATATCAACCGGCAAAGGAAAAGGAAATCTAAATCTAAATCTAAATGGAATTTTTTAATCAAACGAACTTAGAATTTGAACATTCTGCCACGAAGAACAGGGTGTAAAATTCTTTTTATGCATATGGAAAAAGAAGATCCTCCGGCCAGACGGGTGTTGTGTCTGGGCTACTGCCCAAGAGTTGTTTTTGGCTTTTTCTATATGGTCTTATGTCGCAGATTTAAATAGCGCGATTCAGAATTTTGATATTAGTTCTTCATTGCTGTCATAGATGGCACTGTAGTACTTTTTGTTATACTGCTACAAACCAAGGGTCAGGATGAGTACTCATCTCCTCTAATTTTAACATGGACAGATCAATAAAATAATGCTCAAGAAAATTTAGTCAAGTGACGGGTTAATTGTTGAATGAATATTCGCTCGTTTGGTCTAAACCGATCTTTGTGGGGGTTTTTTATGGAAACAGAAATGTCACGAATTGGTTGTGAGTATTAACTCACAACCAATTCGTTACATTGAACTGTAAAAAGCTTATATTTTTGTTCAAATGTTGAATAATGGTCTGTCAAGATTACTTGACAGAAATATAAGCTTTTTACAGTTCTTACTGATTGCTAATGAGTAAATAAATGACATCTAAACGAAGCATTTTGAATTTGAATTTGTCCCAAAAAAAAGTAAAGCATTGAAGCAAATACGTAGAAAATTTAAATTGAAGGAGTAGGATTTATTTTAGAAAAATGTCGTGGGACTAGGTTAATGGTATGTAAGTACGTGCTTTTGTAAAAATATGATAATTTGAGTTTAGACGTATTTATTTAGGAGATATGAGTACTTGATAAGTGGGTTATATACTGTTCTTTGTTTTTCCTCTGTCCGTGAAAAGAAGAAAGTGGTAACAAAGTTCGCAAAATTCTTTATTGTCAAATCAGGCTCGGCGCAAACGGGCCACCAACCACAGCCACCGGTGGTTGTGGTTTGTTTGTCGACTGCTGTAACGAGTGGCCGCCACCGACTACACTTGTGCGGCGAGTTTCAACAAAATGTATGAAAAAGCGTGTGAACTGCTTGTTGCTGGCTACCGGTGGCTGTGGTTGGTGGCCCGTTTGCGCCGAGCCTCATAGTTCTGCCTGAATGCTATTTTTCAAGCAACTTTCTGAATTTGATTAAAAATTTGAGTTAGTTTTCAAGCTATGTGACAAATCTTTACTATCATCATTTTAGCCAGGAATCACCAGCAGGCTATCTGAACCCGCTTTCTTCTGATATAATTCTCGGTTCTGAATACTTTTCCCAACTATATTGGGGTAGGCTTCCAGTCTAACTGGATGCAGCTGAATACCATGTTATTATATTTAGCTACGAGTTTCTTGAATACAGTAATACTAGATATTTCTTGCAAATATTACTTTTTTAAAGTACCAGTAGTAAGTCATAAACCGAACCAATGTTTTACGAGAAATATGAGTAACTTCAAAACTCACCTAAAAATAAACGTAAAAAGTTAATCATATAGAAAGGATTGAAACGGTGAGTAAGCATAGAATGATAGATGTCATCGCTTGTATGACTTAACGTTATCCAACCTCATACAATATGGCTGACTAAGCTAAGCTAAGTGGATTGACCAGAACCTTTTAGGTGTACCCTCGAAGTGAAATATTTCAGCAAGATTCAAAGGAATTAACTTTCTAAGTAGAGGGCACTTGTAACCTTGTAATACTTTCACTTTTGAAAAAAACTAAAGACTATACAAGGTGTATTTTGAATCTTAAGGTACATTCTTTAAATCGTACTGTATATTTAGGACTTCTTAGTCTACAACACCGTGATTTTTTCTATTTATTTGTTTGTTTTCATATTTTCCGTGATATTTTCTGCTTGAAAACAACATAACTTCTAACTGTATTATTGTGGGCTTTGTAAATATTTTAATTCAATGTTATCCTACCGGCTGCGCCATATAATAATTGTGGGCTTTGTAAATGAAAGATGTTTGAAGCCTTTTTACTTACTATTCTTACAAATTATTGAATGGAAACGTACACTACTGGGAAAATAAGTATCGTTTGTCTTATGTCTACCTGTGTTTTAAATATCAAAATGAGTTCTGCCGTAGTAAAAGATAAACAGGTAAAACTAAGCCTTCGTATTTCAATTTGTAGATAAACAAACAGTCTTGTAAAGAAAATCTCAAAAGTACACATCCTTTTGGAATGCAATTCAATAAAAATCTATATTGCAATGGCAGACAAAACAAAATTTCAAATAAAATGACAATGTATGCCATAAAGCTGGTAATACACCGGGTCAGTAACACCTAGCTAGTTTAGCAGCTGGTGACACGAAATAAATATGCAACCACAACTTAAATAACGTCGGAAGTAAAACTGATGCATTTTAACAAACTCTGACAAATCTGAGTCGAAGTTCTTAAGTGGTACGGCGCGTTCGTGTTCCACGCGCGCCTCAAAGAGATTTCAGCAAAAAGGAAGGGGTCCGCAAGGGCCGATGCCTGCTGGGACTGTTCGAAAGAGATACCGTGGCCCCGGAACACAAAGGGCGAAAAAGGAACATGGATGGGTATTAGTCAGTAAAAGTCTGATACTGCCTCCCGCTCCGCCCAGAGCGGGAGGAGTCATTTGATGATTTTCCATACGAAAAAAAAAATGCTCATATGGGGTTCAATTTGTTTTTAGGGTATCTTTTACTGAAATTTTCACACCGTATTAAAATAACATCACGCCTATAATCCCCAAAAGGTTACCGAGGTAACCCTAGTGTCATCCACTGGGCACATTGCACTAAGAAATTATTCGTGAGAAAATGTTGCACGACTTGCATCCTTAGTCCCGGCGACCGTGGTAATACGGTCGTCGGACCAAGGACGCAGCCAAAAATAGTTTCTTATAGGCACAGATATAGTTAGTACCTAACAACATGAAATTACTATTTTTTCTCCGGCTCTGGTATGTCACCAGCTTTAGGATTCCATTCCTAACCCTTTTCTTTTATTCGTTTTATATATTTGGAAGACAAAGTACCTATCTTGACATTTTTCTTTTAATGTAATAAATAAGAAAATGTCAAAGATTTATAATGTAATAAGAAAGCTAAAAAAGTGCTCGAACATTAAAGAGATTTGTGTAAAAACCAGTGCCCGGAAAATTATTAAGTTCGGGTTAGCTATAAATACACATTGAAATAGGGTGGGTTTTAGCTAAACAAAGGACAGTCAAATTGGCTAATGGTTTAACCCAATAAGTGAATTGGGAAGTTTGTTAAAATTATGTTTGTCCTTTTTCTTTGTCAGTCTGCATGAATCGTGATTAATCAAAGTAATCGCGCTATATTTTTAGTAGGCTATGTTTCTAACAGTGCATTCTGCTAAATTATTTTAAACTCCTTCAGTTGGACAAAAAATCTATGTTTCTCAAACACATCATCCCTAATTGTCATGGTTAATGATGTAGCAGTTGCGCTAGCTAACTAAATTTGTATAGATACTGTTTTTTTGTTGTTGTTTAATCTTGTTCTGAAACCCATCTCGTCTGCGAAGCTTACACAAAAAATAACTACTTTTTAATCTGATATTTCAAATAAATTCACTATCATGATCCTCGAAAAATATTATAATGGTTACATATTTTTAATCGTGTGGTATCTAAATACCAAGGTGAAGTATTGCTAGTGATAATTTTTTTTTGTGTTATTAGATTGCCTGGAAGAGCTACTGGTCCATGAAGGAGCTTATGAAGGGAAACCTTCCGTTGTCACTAAAGCGAAAAATCATGGACATGTGCATTCTTCCCATTTTGACCTATGGATCCCAAACTTGGTCTTAGACAAATAATCAAAAGTCCAAACTCAAGGTCTGCCAGCGTGTAATGGAGCGCAGTATTCTAGGCGTAAAACTAACCGACCGTGTACGCAACACTGCGCTCCAAAACACAAATTACTGACGTTGCTCAAAAGCCGCTAAGCTGAAGTGGGACTGGACTGGCCACGTCTGCCGCATGCCGAATGAGCTGTGGGCCAAAATAACCACTTTCTGGAGCCCTGACACAACCAGAAGGCGTCGCGGCAGACCTCGTAGAAGATGGCGGGACGAGCTGGATAAAACCAACGACCAGTGGTCCACATTGGCCCTAGATAGAAAAAACTGGAAGTCATGGGGAGAGGCCTGTGCCCAGCAGTGGGATGAAGCAGGCTAACAGTATCAGTATCAGTATCAGTTATTAGATTGAGTAATTTCTATAATCAGAACAACTGATGTTTGTATATCAACTTAGGTATTACTCATCCGTAAAATAAACCTCATTTATATTATTTAGAGCTGCGGGCTCAATCTATCTTAGGGTAAATTATGAAAATGGAAAACTTTTGCTTGAATAAATAACAATTGTCGTGGCACATTAAGTTCAGAAGATTCTCGTGAAACAAATATAACATTTAGTTGTCTGACTTGTCAATTTAGTTGAGATTTGTGTTAACAACGTCTGAAATCGCTAAAATTATTTTCAAATAAAATGTTTAATAGTTTAAATTTTAAAAGAACAGATATGCTATTATGGAGGTTTGGTCATATTAAGATGATAAATGAAAGGTGACTAATAAAAGGTAGTTATTTAAAGCAGAGATTAGTGGAAACACCAAGGAGCGGCCCGTTTAAATCACAGTGATAATTTATCTATAGATGTAATTTACAAGTTAAAAGCTTAACAAGCTCTAGAATACTAGCGATTTCTAGAAAAATACTAATAAATATTATATGTTCGATCCTTGTCTAGGTTAATGTAGTTTTAAGCTCCATTAATTTTATGTCTTCTACCCTCACTTCTGGTGAGGTGACGACGATGAGCAGCCATCTTAGTGCTCCATTCGACTACCGAAAGGGAAGCAGGAATGCGTTGCCGTGCACGCTGATGTGTCGATACCACATTGTAAACCCTGACCTTTCATCTACTATTGTGATATAGTGCCTTCTGATCGTATCAGAACAATCCTAGACACTAAATTTGTGTGTGCCTACAATTCGGATCCTGAAAGACTTTCTAGAAGCCCATAGTGACGTCACATCCGACCACGCGGCAGCAAGCTGCATCAGCAAGCTTGATCCAAGCCAGGACAAGGGTGAAGCAAAAGGTTAGTGGAGTCAAATGGCCTGTTCTAGTCAAGGATCTGAATCTCAGCCAGTTTACACCATAATTATTAATTATTAGGTATCTCTAAAACCCTCAAAACTTCTCATACAGTCCACTACTCAAAATTAAAGGCCCTCTTGCCACATTATAGTTATAAAAAACTAAAGAACTCGCTTTAGAGTGAGCGCGTCGTTTTATTTATCGTATTCAGCTCAGCTTTGATACCCACATCTTGGGAATGCTTAGAAAATAACTAGTCTACCATATTTGGGAGTCCGCCATATTGGACTTCATTAAACTATGCATTGTCATCCAAACTAAACATGTATGCAAAATTTCAGCTCAATCGAAAATCAGGAAGTGGGTCAAAATTAACTTCAAAGATTGTTTTTATTTATAGGTTAAACTAATAAATGCGTGTTGGAAACTATTAAGAAAGCTTACGCAACGACAAACACGATGCATTTAATCCTGATTTAATTAAAGCTATTTTGTTTTACGTAGAAACGATCCCTAATTAGAGGCTGCGCTAGAAAATAGCCTGTTGGCTTGTACACGACATCATTGTGTTCCTTGGAAGTTAATTTCCTTCATAGAATTTGTTCCCTTCTTGCATAACAATAAGGAAGAACGGAAAGACTAGTTTTTAATTAAATATTTCATAGACGCCTGAGTATTTAAAAGTTCTGGCATGCATTTTAAATTTCTTAGGTAGTAAAATTGTACAGACGGCCAGCACATCATGTTACTACAATCTGTAAAATTTCTTTAATAGATTTTAACTGTTCAAGGTTGATTGGGAAAACTGCACCTTTACACATTGGTACATACATTTTCTAATTTATAGACAGAAAAGAACTTGTTACTGACCAAAATAACTTAAATAAATAAATAAATTAATATCGCTGGACATTAACACACAGCGCCATCTAGTGCCACACTAAGCAACGAGGCTTGTGTCATGGACTCCAGATAGTTGATATACTACATAGATACTTTTTGTTTATATATATAATAAGTATGTATTTAACATACTTATTATACATATAAACATCAATGACTTGGAAACAAATGTGCCATGCTCATCACACAAACATTTGCTCCAACCGGGATTCAAACCCGGGACCCTTAGAACGTAAGGCAGCCTCACTACCGCTACGCCATTCGGGTCGACTTCAATTAACAAAAAGAAGTAACAAGCTCGATCTTAAATAAATGACGTAAGAGACAGTAATTACCGTTTTTATATCGTTAGAGATCCATTAGGACCGTCATGAAACTAAAGAGGAATCGTAAAACTCGAAAGAGATGAGTCTATTTTTTTCGTTAGCGACAACATAAAAAGAAGCTTAAATGTGAAATCGTGCCAGAAAAGAAAATGACTCAGTTACAGTCATAGAGATTTAAAATAAGAATTTTAAATCTCTATGACTGTACACACGCTGTATAAGAATACAACGTGTAAACAGGCCCTTCACGAAGCCATCAACCAAGCAAACTAATAAGTAAAATAATTGCTGGGTATCGATGTTTTTTTTGCGTTGAAAAATCACGTTTTACGGTAAAACTCAATGTAGCACACTCAAAACATTGTGCTGATGGATGCTTTGAATAGTTAACGGGTCATGAACTTTGACCTCCAATAGTATCTCCGTAACTAGAAGGAAATGTTAAGTACAAACCAAAATGCAATTACAAAAAATAATTAAAGGTTCTAGTACAAAAAAATCGCAATGACGGGGAGAAGAAAGTACCATTTGGCTTCGTTAATGGTATTCTTGCACCCTTTAAAGCGGATATTGGGAATATTGTCAAACAAAAATATTCAACCCGAACATTTTCGATTTTGGCACATGAATGCTGCCTGACGAGCGCGTATGACACTGGACAGATCGACTTGTTACAAAGTAGTAACAAGTAATGGATCACGTTTTGATTCGTCTTGTCCCGTATATCGCTCGTAAATATTTGAATGTCTTTGGTTACGGTAGTTATTGAAGAAACAACACTTCACTTGTTTTAGAATTTAGAGCAAACGTAAATGAGAATTGAATAATGCACCGTAAAATGAACACCAATTAAAAACTAGCTGCTAGGTTGACGCTGGATAAAAAAACATAAAATTTAATAAAGGACCATTTCTATTTTCGAAAATAATAATTGTCTGCCTACTACAAATTCTTGCATGATTTTATGAACAAAAAAATTCTTATAAATAACGGTTACAATGGGTAAGATACCTTTATTTTTCTCTAACCAATGGGTAATGTCATAGTAAATTAACTTTGAGGAATAGACGGTTGCTAACGCGGATTTGGATGTGTGTTAGTACGTGTGTAAGTAAGTGTTACGTGTTATTAATATAAGCAAATAATCCAATTTTTCCGACGATATTTTGGGTTTCCATTTTACCCTTTGATGTAATGGGTACCCATGACTCTATTGAATTGAGTTTCCTTTTTATGTGACGACATACATAACGCCATGAGATGTGGTATGAAAAGCATTAATCCATTTGCTATGGAAAGGGTCCTAATATTTTTATTCAATTGATCTGTAGTAATATGGTAAAAGGTTTCATAATATTGAAAGGATTTCATTCAAATTTATTTGTGATTCCTTGCTTAGATGTATGTGTCACAGTGTGCAGGACATTTAAATGATAGAAATGGGTAGTATCGTTTTTAATTTACACAGATAAAGTCTTGGGAACAGATGGTTATATACTGTAGGTACCAGTTTTTACCACCATGCATGGAATGTAAGAACAACAACAAGCCAGGTGATGACATTGTTCAGTCTGTTAATGAACGAATTCCTTTTCAGTTTGAGGACTCAACAATATCTTAAAAAAGGATTGTTTTATAGGATTCCCCGTACTTCTGGAATGAAAGAAAAATACGTCTAGCAGTTGCTATGTAGGCGCAGAAAAACTAAAAATAAAACGACAATCTAGTGCAAACTAATTGCATTCCGAAGTACACGGTGTGCAAAAGTTTTTTCAGCGATGTTGCCACCGACACTATTTATTTTTCCTTTTGGGCTTTGGAATAATACTAGGAAATGGCACGCGCGTGCTCCTACTTCCTGTATTGGTGTTTCTCTATATAAATACGGAAGCCAAATAAATGCGGAATTACATGGCTCGGAAGTGAAGGGATTCACATCTTGAGTAGGAATTGAGGAGTGAGTTCAAATAAGGCATTTTTTTAGCTTTCCTGTTGATACGCAGTTACTATAAGTTAAAATACCTATTATAATGAGCTAGGGACCTGTATGACACATCACGCATTTTTTTTTTGTTTTCTTTTTGTTTGTTACATCTTTTACAGAATATTGTCTATTATTCTTTTTTTTTACTCTTAACTTCTTTGTCATTAAGTTAGAGCTACATAACAGTTAACATTTGATAACAGTGTGTTTTTATTTTATACCATGTAAATCTGTGGAAAATGTTGTGGGTAGTATTATATTTGTTGAGTTTAATTTTAAGACAACACTGTTTATGCTTATTAGACTACTGTTTGTTTTCCCAAATTGAATAATAAATAAAATAAATAAATTATTATTTTGATGTGATAAAAAAACGAGGAGGAATTTACATTACACGTGATGAAAATGCGCGAACCTTTTTTGTTTTTAAAGAAGATCATAGGCAACTTAAAGGAATAAAAACCAGAATGACAGTTGTCATAGATTTCCAAACAAAATTACAAAGTGGTCACTCAACATAGGGTCCCCTTTGTAGCAATCAACTCAAGAAGTTTGACCTTATTTATGTACATCCTGAAGTGGTCCTTTTATTTTGTTATTCCTTGTGATGTTATCTTGTTGTGAAATTACTCCTTAACAGCCTTTAACACTAATAAAAAAAGCGTAAGTGCTCTCAATGGTGAAGAGTTTACGGTTGCTTTTATTTAGGAGCTAGCGAAGCGTCCATCCATTTGATGGTTTTTAGGACTTGATGTAACTTCGGGATTTCTTTCAATGATAACTTAGATAGATTTGTTTTATCATCTAAGTTTAATGCATATGTATAATAGCTTTGTCCTCTCATTGACTTACATTGACTTAATATTCTGGTCTCCTATACAGGATGGCGTTATTATCACTTTCCAATAAAAATGGGTATAACAGGTGAACGGAGTAGAAGCAAATTGCATACTTAGTTTTTTTGTTTTTTCGAAAAAAATAAAAAAATCTAAACATTTTTTTTTCAAAATTTCTCTTTCTATGTTCTAATATGAAAAGTTTACTTGAAATTTGTAGCGGTTTTTGATGCTAGATAATTTTTTTTCTAAGCTGCGTTAAAAAGAAAAAAAGAAAAACTAGGTATAAGTATAGTACTAAGCTTCAACTCCGTTCACCTACTACTCGTATTCCCATTTTTTTTGGAAAGTGATAAAAAAGTCATCCGGTATATAGAAACGCTGAAGGCGTCCACAGTGAGGGTTGTACACCTCATCTATACAGTACGGAATCGCATTTTTCCATACGCCTTTCGTTTTTTGTCGCGCAAGCTCCTACATGAGGCGCAACCCTAGTCTTCCATCGCGAGCGGTCTTGAGCTTCACGCTTCATCAACATCATCATTTCAGCCGAAAGACGTCCACTGCTGGACATAGACCTCCCCCAAGTATGGCGATTGACCGGTCCGTGCGACTCACTTATCTGTTATTAACTTTTAAGAATCATTTTTATAAAAAATAGTGACAACCGCATCAAATCCATCGTTCTTTAATAGAACAACGCGGTCACACGGACAGAAAAAAACGCGAGTTGGACTCACACATGAAGGGTAACAAGCCGTCTCCGCGGGAGACGCCCCGGGCGTCGGGGGCCACCACGTGGCCCTCGGCCACCGTAGACGTGGGCCTGTGGACGGTGGGCTATGGGCTAGCTCGCCGTCCGTCCGTCTCATGACGACAGGCCGTGTCGACGGCGCGTTCGTGTTCCACGCGCGCCTCAAAGAGAGTCAGAAAAAAGGAAGGGGTCATGGATGGGTTTTAGTCAGTAAAAGTTTGACACTCCCTCCTGCTCCGCCCAGAGCGGGAGGAGTCATTTGATGATTTCCCATCCAAAAAAAAAAAAAACAAATGGATTATCAGATACAGCCCACTGACAGACAGACGGGCGGACGGACAGACGGACAGCGGAGGCTTCAGGTAACCAACAATACCCTATTATTAAATTGGGTATTGTTGGTTACCCTTCGGGTACGGAACCATAACAAAAAATATACTGTAATTTAAATATAATACGAAATAGATGCCGTTTTAAAGCCAGACACACAAATAGGTACATAATTTAACTCTAATGTTACCCAATTTTATAAAGCACGCCATATTGGTCCTGCAAGGATTAACAAAATTACAGCAATCGGGTAAACATACCGGCTAATTATGTTATTATTTTTGTAAGCTGGGTACACATTCAAATAATTTGTTTTTAGTTTACTAACATACCAGCGGCACTATATATTTATTTTATATAATAAATATAAAATAAATACATCGCATCGTGTCGCTGGTATGGTCATGGTTTAAGGTCATGGCACACTATACCGGCACCGCAACGGCTCCACTCCAACCCAGAAATTAACTTGTCATTCAAATTAGAGCATTCAATCGTGTGTCGTATAATATATTTCATAATGTGACTAAGAAAAAGACCACGGTGCGCAGCAAGTTTCAGCAAACGATGACAACAAGTTTTCACCACAGCTGTGCAGTTGCGATGACGGTATACTGTGCCATGACCTTTAGGGAATGAGGCGCGTAAATCCAAAAAAAATGGCTTGGCGACGCATGCCGTGGCGATGCGTCGCCAACTGTCAAGTCGTCAATCCAGCCCGAACAATCCCGAACATTACCGACCTATTGAAGCAGCATAAGATCAACATATTCACCACGGTTTACAACAAGCCAGCTGGTCACGGGGCACAGTGCTGGGTTACAATCTCGTGACTTTGAGTTCGATCCCAGCCTAAGGATTTTCTTTTTGTGAATCGAGTAATTGTTGAAAATTTTTATTTTTGTATTTAATGAAAATAAATGATTATTAAAATAAACAGTCATCATTTTCAGGGAAAAATTAGTAATATTTTATTTTGTCACTAAGCCATAATTTAGTTGTCCTGTCGTAATCTGTTCTTTTATGCATATTACTTGTACAAAATAATTTCGATGTTTCACATCTGCCAGGCGTCCCGTGACAGCTCACAATTTTTTTTACCTAACTAAGATTTTTATAAATATTATAATGCTCGAATATCAAAGTGATCGTAAAAGCTAAATTCAAGCTATTAATGCCAATGAATTAAAATGTCCATTTTTAAATCTTTAACAGTCATCAGTCACTCACATCAGTGGCCCCAAAATTCTGACAACCAGTCTTAGCAAGGGGTATTGTATCACCGAGTATACTAACTGAGTTGTGGAGGTCAGATAGACAGTCGCTCCATGTAAAATACTGGTATTCAGCTGCATCTGGTTACACTGGAAGCCGACCCCAACATAGTTGGGAAAAGGCTAAGCAGATGATGATGACGATTGTCGAAATTAAAATTATTCACGTTGTGGTTAAAATCGAAAAGTATGAACAAAACTAAAAAGAAAGACTTATTACCTTTGGTTTTTGTGTGATAGTTGTTTATTTAGATATATTTACCGAGTAGGTAGATATGTGTTTTGTAAATTAAAACGTATCTTCTTTAGCTGAATTTCAGAAATACACATAACACTTAAATTTAAACACGACTAGTGTTTTCAACCCAAAAATAGAACGTTTAACAAGGCGTACATAACCGAAATTCGGTAGAGAGCATTGTAATACGAAACGTTATTATGTTATAGCACATGTCTCGCGGTAGTAAAATAGAAGAAATATCAATTGACTGTAAGAATAACTATTTGAGTGTATTTAGCCAAAATTACTCAAATTGTTTGTTTCTTGATGCCTAGTTGGAATTAGAGAACTTATGTTGATATTAGGGGATGATTCACGTTCCCAGACTACAGAATAAACAGATGACAAAATAAATAAATAAGTCTACATTATTATCGTAGACTTCTGTTTAGATAGTTACTTATTTTGTGTTCGGAGAAGTCGAATCTTTGACGTAACCCGACTGTATGTCATATAACGGCCATTTTCAATAACTTACTAACAGGTAGGTCACTAGGTTGCTATCTGTCTGTTTGACATTTAGCTTACGGACGGTTAGAAACAAAATGTCACAAATAAGCTTTATTTTTATTTTTTATGAATCAAATGACAGGTGGTTGACGCGGATAGGATATTTCAAGCTAACTTTGTTTATAGAAACACCGATAGCTACGAGACGTAGACGTATTAACTGACAGTTATACGTAAGTAAGTTATAGAAAATGGCCTTAAGTAAGTGTGGTTTTCATATTAAGTTATGTACAACCTTTCATACCGTACCGATTTGCCCTATGCCCCAGAATTTGGAACATTACAGGCCGATTACTATGAAACCCGTTATTTCTTGATTGTGAGCATGCCAATCTCTAACTAGATAGGTACTTGCTATTGGTTTGTTTTGTGTAATAGGGTATGCATGATTTTTTTTGATCACTCTAAACAAAGCGTATTAACATCAGAAATAGCAAAGCGAAATTATTTTTTTAATGTCTACAAAAAATACTAAGTTTAAAGCATTTGAAACTGCTGATTCGACAGAGAAATCCAATACAGCAAATGACGTCATTCACTGCATCGACGTACAAAATCCATACTAAATTCTGTTTATCTAGAAAGAGATGGAACCAAAAGTTTAAATGGTTATATCTTTTGTGTTGTTTGGCCGATTTATGTCTTGTCTTTGCTTTTTGTCATAATTTTATAGTACTTTAACATTCCGTAATAAAAATAAAAGAAAATGTATGCTTCCCTATTGGATTTTTCTATCAGAAATTTCTCAGTAGCAGCCACGGAGTTTGGATTTGTGCCCGGTTGATGGCAATAGACTCGTCGTCTATAACATGCTACTTAAACATAACTGTCAACATGTGGGTGCACTATTATGTAGTACACCTCTGCCTAACCTGTAGGGGATACAGGCGTGATGCTATGTTATGTACCTACATATGATGTTAAGTTATGTACCTACATAACATAGCATCACGCCTGTAATTCCCTAAAGGTTTACAGGCGTTTACAAGGTACACATTCGAGGTACATTTTAAACTGTCTTTATAGGATGCCAGGCGTGTTGACTCGGTATTCAGACAAAGCAAATCTTACTGACATTGTCGGAAAAGAAATTTTGTACTACCTAAAACATTCCAGTCTTCGAAACTGTACTTAACAAAACTTTAAGCCTATTCTATATTCGCCCCTCTTCGTCAAAATTATCGTTGAAACGTGAAGATAGAATAAAGCCTATACAGTACAGTATGACCACTTTAAGTATGCAGTTCAAGATGGCGCTGATATATCTCAAACTTGGTACATTTATTTTAGTTCTGTGTTTTTCCGCCTGCACAGATAAGTTGGCTGAAGTCTACGTAGGTACTGTGCCAACTTTAATGAAACCCGTGGAAGGACGCCCACACAAAATAGAGGAGCAATGTGACAGTTCGATTTAGTAGTATGTAGTTTGTCGATAAGTCTCATAAATCTTTCTTTCCCCCGTTCAAGAGATAATAGAGTACCAACCGTTGGGATATAAATTAATTCTGTACACATAACATTATATCACGCCTGTTATCCCCGAAGGGTAAGGTAGAGTTGTTGTTGTGTGTATATAGTACGCCCTGCCTACACTTCAAAACTTATGTTTAAGATTAGGTAGGGAAGATGCTGTACCTTGACACCCTTCGTACCTTGAGCCACTTAAATTTTTGAAATGTTCCAGCTAATTTCTCGGGTGTTTATCTATGGTAGTTTTTAGTTGGTCTTAACAAACTGTCATTACAGTTTGTTAAGACCAACTGACATGAAGTTAGTAGCTGTCATTCATTTTACTTCGTTTCGACGTGAGACTACATTGAAGGTTTTTGCTGGTAAGGTTTTATAATTTTTTTGTTTTCTAATTAACTCACCTAATTAAGTTTTGTAATTCTTATTATCGGACTACTTTGGAGGCAGATTAGTGATGTTTAGGACTCATTTTGTGGTTTTTAGTTAAAGATAACCTCAAAAATTTTACGAACCATTAAATATCGACAGGTGTCATAACAGGGGTGTCATAACTTGATCCAAGGAATAGAAAATGACCCTTGAATAGAAAATGTACTATTTCTAGTCTTATTTATGAAGGAATTTACAGTGCAGATGCTCGTATTATGCGTTTTTAAATTTATATATACATACAGACATGTATATTATGCCTATAACATTAAGTACTTACACGTAAAATTTGTTTTGATTCTGGTAAAATGCTTCGAAGTAAAAACAATAACACACGGCTCCCAGTCGACAAACGTAAACTTTTGTGCGCCATAAAACTTACACAGGAAAGAAATTATTATAATAGAGCGGCTGCCAAAGAATTTAATTTGTCCAGATGTACTTTGAAGAGAAACTTTGACCATTATTTAAAATCATTTGCCGATGCCAAAGAACCAACCCTTCTTCACGATCATTTAATTAATTAAATTTTAATAATAAATAATTGATTTTAATTAATTAAGATTTATTGATTGTTATAGCAAATAATAAATATATTTAAACTATGTAAAATAATACAAAGAAAGAAGACTTTTTTTGACATTCATTTTGTGATTTTTATTTCCAGAATACTTGGTGTTTTCCTTAGAATTCTAGTTGATTAGAGACATATTAAGAATTGTAAACCAAAAAACTATTATATTAATATTAGTCAATAAATTGCTTCTTATTTCAATGGATTTCCACGCATGGCCAAGGTACAGCACATACGTATCAAGGTACATAGGCAATGCTGTACCTTGAACCAATGACTACTTTTTTTTTAAAGCCAATAAATGCTTACAAAACATTTTTTTATGCTTTTGTAGAATTCATATTACGTGTATTATTAGTTAGCCTTTCAGATTCTGTTCATTTTATTAATTTAAGTAAAATAATTTAAATATAAATAAAAAAAAACCGAAACGGTATCGAGGTACAGCACCTTCCCCTATATTAGGTATATGTAGGTATGAGATAGTTATTAGGGAGCGACTCTATTGCCATGGATCGGGTACACATCCAATCTCAGTGAATGATTATAGAGAGAGATGCCCTATGAAAACCCAATATTTTTCTTTCTATTGTTATGTCGGAGTCTTCTAAACCATTGTTTGCTTAAAAGAATTTTCCTATCACAAACTAATTGTAGTGAGCGTGGGGTCCTGGGTTCGATACCCGGGTCGGGCAAAAAGTGCTAATGGGTTTTTCCATTAGAAATTTCTCAGTAGTAGCCCGGAGATTGGAAGTTGGCGGTTAGATACCCCGTGCCTCGGAAAGCACGCTGTTGGTCTTGCGCCTGATCTCTCTCCGATCGTGTCGGATTGCCGTCCCATTGGACTATGAGAGAAAAAGGAACAGAGAGTGCACCTGTGCACTAATAACATCTCCAGCGCCGATGGCTAATCTTCGCCTAATAGGCCGCCGTGACCGAAAACGGTCAGGAGGACTATTCAATTGTTGTAATCTCGTTGAATATATAAACAATTTCGAATTTAATTTGTTTTTTTTTTTAATACCCAAAAAGTCCGATCATGGGAATCGAACCCAGGACCTCGTGCTCAGCTGTAGTGCTTGCGACAACTAGGCCATACCTACACTTAATTTTCTTGTTATGTGTTTTTGATTAGATTTGCATTATAGGCTTCACTTTAACCGTAAAAGATTTTCGACCACGACGCTAAAGCCAACTTCTAATATTAAAGTTTCTCAAAGGTATCGACTAACGAGCGGTATGTACTTATAAAAATAAATAAAAGATTTACCCTTTTTCGCCAGAGTTCAGTGAAATAGAAATAAGTGTTATCGACAGGAAACTGGAGATTTCGGGAAAATATTCGATTTTTTTACGAGTTTTAGGAGAAGGCGCTAGGATAAGCTTTGTTATGGTGATGGTATCTAATCTTTAGGATTGGCTGAAGTGGCTTTTATAAGCGTGAGTAAGAAATGGAGATCATTTGTTCATTTTATTTGCTTTTAGGGCCACCAAGAGTAGTTTTTTCTGATTAATGGGTGATGATGTTAGTTTTCTTTTATTTCTTCTTGATTTGATAAGTACACCTACAAGGTGTAAAAGGAAGCGAAGCCAACCAAGCATTTTCTACATCAAACTAAGTAACTGTACACAAAAAAAAATTGCTGGGAAACGATTTTTATTTGGTATGAAAGTTTCACGCTAGGACTCAATGTAACGCACTCAAAACTTTCTGCTGATTGATTGATTGCATTGCGTATTTATCACAGGGGTCAAGGAGGTATTTAAAATAAAGTATTAAAATGAAAAATTTGTACCGGTAAAAAAAAAAAAAAAAAATGGAAACATTGACCTCCAATGTCTCCGTAACTAGATAAATATGGTCCGACACAAAAAAAAACACAATGTTGGGGAAAACAAATGCCCTTAGGCTTTGTTAAGGCTGTGGTATCTGCTAAATTAGCAACTCTATTTGTGGTGGTACAAACTTCATTTTAAATACTGTTAGAGTAAAGTTCTAATCAGCTTGCACTACAAAGTGGTTGTTACGTCATTCACTGCGGGCCCAATAGTGCGAAATGAGTGGTTTTTATTTAATTGTAGCCTAATTTCTGGGGCGAGGCTATCGAGAAACATGGCGAAGTCCTTGCTGTGTCGCTTGACATCTCAATCTCTTTTTTTTTTTTTTCGGATGGGAAATCATCAAATGACTTCTCCCGCTCTGGGCGGAGCAGGAGGGAGTGTCAGACTTTTACTGACTAAAACCCATCCATGTTCCTTCATCGCCCTTTGTGTTCCGGGGTCACGGTATCTCTTTCGAACAGTCCCGCAACACCGGCAAATTTATTTGACCCTAAATCTCGTCTCCCAGTGGCGTGACGTCAATCTGGTCAAATTCAATGCTCTGGAAACACAGACGTGTCTCGTCACTGCAAAAAGGAGCCAGTTTCAGTTGTCTCCCACTTTCCGGGGTGCATCTGTAGCAGTTACTGACCGCCTACAGCTTTTGGGCATGGAGTTGACATCTGAACTCATGAACTTTGGCGCAACCATCTAGTCAAAAGCTCAGACCGCAGCTAAGAAGCTTGAATAAGGTGGGGCGATACTTCACATCTGGACAGCTTTTATGTTTGTACAAAGCACAAGTCCGAGCACGAGTCAGGAGGAGCTCGTGGCTAAATAATAAGAGCCGCTCGGATCGATCGTTAGGTTAAGCCGTGCTTGCCTAGGTTGGTCTGTGAATGGGTGACCACCCATTACATACCGAGTTTCCTCTGTGCCTCGGAAAGCCGTTGGCCCCGGCTGTCATTTGTTGATCTTTGACAGTCGTTAGATAGTCAGAAGCCGAAAAAGTCTGACAACCAGTCTTACCAAGGGGTATCGTATTACCGGTACTAACTGGGTTGTGGAGGTCAGATAGGCAGTCGCTCCATGTAAAATACTGGTATTCAGCTGCATCCGGTAAAACTGACAGCCGACCCCAACATAGTTGGTAAAAAGGCTAGGCAGATGACAAAGCACAAGTCCATTCCTGTATGGAGTATTGCAGTCACTTGTGGGATGGCTCAGCAAAATACCAGCTTGCTGCACTTGACTCGGTGGAACGCAGAGCCAAAAGGCTTATAGGCGACGAGACGTTGGTAGCTTCGCTTCACAGCCTAGCTCATCGGCGTAATGTTGCCTGTCGGTTTTCTACAGACTGTACTTCGGAGAGTGTGCGAAGGAGCTCCACGACCTGATCCTACCATCACAATTTTACCACCGGACTATCAGACGTACTGCGGCGTACCATCCGCACTTGGTTGATATCCCGACGTGTCGTACTAAGCGCTTCTCCTCCACTTTTATTATGCGCATATCCAAAGTGTGGAACTCTCTGCCTGCGTCTGTGTTCCCACCCACATTTAACCCGCTTGCCTTCAAAGGAAGAGTAAACAGACATCTTCTGGGCACGCTCGTTCCATCATAGATCTCATCCATTGCTTTCCATCAGGCGTGATCGAGGTCAAGAGCAGGCCCATATTGTAACAAAAAGAATAATAATAAATCAATATATCAAAATGCCAATTGTACGCTTTGTGAAGAAAAAAGTGACAAATATTTGTGTGAAAAATAATACTAAAACTTAATGCCGTTTAGGAGTAGTTACGACATTTCAATGAAAAAATGCTTTACTTTGAATATTTTTTTCATATAGTAATAATAAAGTTAGAATTATTTCAATTGTAACTTTAAGAGTCTACTATGCAATCAATATTTTTTTTGCATTTGACAGCTCTTAAAAAGTATCTCAATTGATTGGTGTGTCATCTACCACATTATAAAAGTTACTAGTAATAATAAAAGACATACAATTTTCTCAGAAGTGAAACGAATTGCTTATTTCTTATTATCAAAAGAAAAATACTGTTTTCAATGGAATGAATACAGTATTCATTACTACAAAAGTGCCTATACAATGATATATTTTTCATCGCACAATTAAACATAAGAAATCATTGTTAAATGTTAATAACCGACTGTAGTCAACATGTTTTTACAATCTTTATTTACGTAGTTGTATGGTTTCGTAGTAGAAAAATAATTATATGATGCCTTACAGAAGAAAAACAATTATAATGCTTCGCTTTATTTACTTATTGGTAGAGTGTGTTATTTGTAATTAAGATGGTACAATGAAGTCAATGAGCTCGTGGCTAAATAAGAAAATGAGCCACTCGGGTTGATCTTTAGGTTAAGCTGTGATTACCTAGGTTGGGCCGGGTCATTTGAAGATCTTTGACAGTCGTTACAGGCAGTCGAAAGTCTAACAACCAGACTTACCAAGGGCCAACTAACTGGGTTGTGGAGGTCAGATAGGCAGTCGGTTCATGTAAAATACTGGTATTCAGCTGCATCCGGTTAGGCTTAAGTCAATGAGAGTGCAAACTTTACTACACTTGTTATAATAAATAGGTGAATTTTGAAAACCAGCTTATTAGAACAGCGTAAAGTAAGCGTTTCAAGATTCACCCTAATAGCTTGTAAATCCTTGTAGCTTGTGTTACTATAACTTGTAAATTAGTGTACTACAGAATGAAATAGTTTTCTTATCATCATTTATGTCAAAAATAAACTTAGGCAGTAGAAATGCATAAAAGTAAATCCGGAATTTATAATTATCCGAATGGAGTTTCTGGGAGCTGAGGGAGAAAATTCACGTTTTGCGGTAAAACTCAATGCGGCAGCACACTCAAAACATTGTGCTGATGGGTGCTTTGAATAGTAAAAGGGTAATGGAGGTAATTTAAAGTAAAGTTTGTTACCTTAAAAAAGTAAACCTTAAAAATTAAAAAAAACTTGTGAAACATTTGGATCTTTAATCTCCAATTTCTCCGTAACTAGTAGGATCACAAAAAATTCGTAATGACGAGAAGAACAAGTGCCTTTCGGCTTTGTTAAGGATATATTTACACACATTTTTTTTAAACATATAAAAGACAACTGATACTCTTTGATAAGTCTATGAAACACTGACGTATAAAGGCTGACAGCCGTGTTTCATAGACTTATTTATAATGTATTTGCTTAATAGTTTCCTGGCAGTGTAATCAAATTTAAAAATAGTTGACACACATGCAATACAATGATTCTGACTTAAGATATGACGAAAATAAAACAATTTATATGAAAACATTACGGTGATTCGTATAATAATTCATTCATTTGATGAAGGCTTCGTTCTATCGTAGTACGATGTTTTGGAAGGACTGCGCCAGCAGCGGCGATCAAGGTAGTATGAATGGCAAAAGTTAACTCCGAAACGATTTGTACATTATTGAAATAAAAATATATAAGTACACTAGACATTCCTGTCTGTATATCACCTTGCTCAGCGTCATCATCTTGAAGATCAACTATCGTCATAGAACCTCAAAACTGGGATTTTTTTCGTGTGGTTAGTGCCTAACTTTGTGTCAGAGTTTTTATACCGCCCATGACTTGAATCTACATCCCGTCGAGAAATATCTCTCAAAAACCTCAAAAATGTGAGATTAAATTATTGGACCTAGACTGTTAGGTCTATAACCATAGAATAGCAATGTTTTTTCTTATGTAAAAATCCCCAGAAATTACGAGTTAAAAAGTTGAACTTAAGTTACAGTTTACAGTACACGTGCTCAACAAATCTTGAACTCTGCTAATAAAGCGAGTTTTATTAAACAAAGCGGCTGCAACTGCAACTAAGCCAATCGTCTAACTAATGGAAAGTAGTTCATTTGTAACAATTAAGCAAACTGCTGTACCATATATCGATTGTGTAACTTTGCAATGCAAATTAAATCTCAACTTCGAATACTGAATAAATCCATAAAAATATTGCAGTTATTATTGTAAAGTAGATAGGTACTATAGTCGAGAAAAATCAAGATAATACATTGCTTTTTTCTTAATTTTTAGCTAACAGTACCTACAGTTGTAGTTTGCTTGAAATCTCAACGTCGAAAAAGCGAAAAGTTACAGAAAATAAAACCATTTTCAACACCAGAAAATATGAATGAGTATATGTTTTTAAAAATGGGGGCTCTCTAAAAAACTATGTTTTAAGCACACACAAGTTTTAATCGGAATATTTTCGAACATTATTATTCATTCGTTATGAAAACGTTACTTCCTATAAACGACTTCCATCCTCACTAGGGTCGTTTCGCAAAATAAGAAGCGTTAATGCTGGCTAGCTTAGTTGAAATTACCCTAAACTAATTTATTTTTACTCGGGACGTGTAACTACTTACTAAAATCTGTATAAAGTTGGTTTTAGGTAATAAATTTTCACGATTAACTCCATTTTATCTATTACCGTCATGGGGTAAGTCCACGATTAAGTAAAATTTATAGTTTCACAGAAATTCAAGGGTTGTGAATTTTTGCGAATAGATAAATGTCATTATTGACCAATAAAGAGATTCCTGAAAACTTTAAGCTCTACGATAAGCTTCGAATTATAGGTTGAATAGTAATCTAGAATTGTTCTTGTCTTAAAGAAAAAAAGAGAGAGAGTGAAAAAGTGAGAGAGATAAAGATTTTTTCTTTCTTTCTTTCTTTCTTCTGATATTTTTTTAGCAAGCGAAAGATATTATGAAGCGAAGAATATGATGAATAATTTTGGCAAAATTTTGAGTTTTTTCCTTTAATTATGTACTCAATTTGTAGTAAAAGTTTGTGGCCCCCTTTTTGTATTAAGCAAACTTATTTTTAGTTGTATCAAAATTTAATTATAATAACATTGTCCTCGTTTAATTAAATGTCTCATTGTACTTTTGATTCGTTATTCAATATGGACACATGGACTTCTATTTACTGTTTAAGAATGTAGGTAAATAAAATAAACAATGCTTTGACGCAATTTCTTTCAAGGACTATTAAACACTGCCGGTTTTTAACAAATAAATATTATTATTAAATATTTTGGTGATTCTGTAGACATTTTTTTATTATAATTGGGGTGGCTGATTGAGCAGCGATGACCCAGTGGTGGCGGCCCCAATCGGTTGCCGCTGTATACCAGTACTTTACATGGTGCGACTGCATATCTGACCTCCACAACCCAGTTAATCCTAGGCAATACGATGTCCTCTTTGTAGACTGATTGTCAGACTTTCGGTCACTGAATACTGGGACCAATAGCTTATCGTGCTTCCCGGGACATGGAGGAAGCTCAATATGTAATGGGGGTCAACCATCCACGGACCACCCTAGGTAAGCAGCTAAACCTAAAGATCGACCCGAGCGGCTGTTATATTTAGCTACGAGCTCCTCACAAACGAATAAATATTCCTCAAACACTTGAATTCGTGCTGCAAACGTCAAAAAATATCCAATATTACCCATTGTAAGAACACTGAGGAAACTTAATAAAAAAAAGGTTATTAGAAATACTACTGCGAAGGAAATTAAATTAGCAAAACAATTCCTACGCTACTCTGAAACCCAAGAAGTGCAACGTAAAATATCAAAATAAACAAACGAACTTTCAGTCTCTAGAAATTTAACCATATTTCTAGAGAACTGCAATATACTGAAACTAATAACCTTTACCTTTAATAAACAGTTAGGTAGGAGTTATTAAGAAAAGAAAACTGTTCGAGACTTCTGAAAACATTTCTAGAACGAAATGAAACCGTAGAAATACTAGTGCAGGAATAAAATTAAGAACCAATAATACTAATATTTTTGACCCGGGAAAGAGCAAATAAAAATAATTTCTACACCAAGCATTTATAAAGTTCTAGAAATTCGTTAAAGACGCGAATATCTAGAATAATGATTAAACGCAAGAGAAATTTATTTGTCTTTGGAGAATTATTTTACTTAACTGACCTACATAGGTAAACCATTAAAAATTAGTTAGATACAATATATTAATTATCTGTTGGTTTAATCTACTGGTAAAAACTGTATGTATTCGAAAACTGCTAAGAGTAAATTTAATTTAATTTAATGAGTATTTGATCGTATCGACAACGCAAGGGCAATACCATAACTCAATATTAATGTTTCCATTGTCTTAAAAATATTTAATTAGTTTGTGACAAATTAACAGGTTAAAATGAGTTTCATTTATCAACCATACCATAAGACGTCACAATTTTTCTAAAGAGGTAGGTATTCGTTGTAAGTAGGTTTTTAGCCTGGTGATGTGACGATGTGACGTCAGAGTGCCAATGGGGGCTATCGTTTTTGAGCTCACCAGATGGCGCACTGTCGAGTAAGGTCCTGTCAGTTATTCTATTTAATACTTTTAAAGCATCAGTAACTTCATGAAAAAGTTTATTTTAATATCTATAACAACATAGTGTAAGCTTTAGATACATATTTACAATATTCTTCCTAAAATAATTAAAAGCACGAAACATATAAAAATCATTCTACCTCCAAGTAATAACAATATTATTATTCTAAGTTGTTACTTAAAATCTTCAAGCCATAATTAATCAGGAATGGCTCAATCTAGAACAAAATCGTAAGTGTTAGTATAAATACGTGATAAAAAAGCACGCAACGCGTGAACACTTTATGACATCTGACATTGTGGAGGACCTTAGTCTACACAAGCGCCTCTAGTGGCAAATTCACACGCGATATCCCCCACTGGGCCACCACTGCCCTCGGCCACCGCTGCTCTCTAAAACTGATCCTAGTCTGATCGAGTCTGCATAACATAACCTTCTTGTTTAATTACTGAACCAAAATCTTTACAAAATAAGTTAAATTGAAGTGTCTGTTTTTGCATTAATTTGAAAGTGTTATGGTACCTATAACATTTTTTTTTTCGTCTGTCTGAGTTTTTGATCCCGCTAATCTCCGAAATGGCTGCACCTATTTCTACGGGACTTTCACTGGCAGATAGGCAGACCAACCGACTAAACCAGAATTAAATGACTTATTCACACAACGTTTCAAACCGGGACGTATAGCAATCTTATTCTATAGTGTTTCAAATAATGATGAAACGTGTTTGTTTAGCAACAAGTAACGCCATCTATGAAATGAGCAAAGAAACTCCTACGTAAACTACGTAAAATTGAGGAACCTTCAGTAAAGCCTGAGTGAAATGCTTTGGTTATATCATACCTATAAAAGCTTTCATATAGTTTTATTTTTGGAAAATTATTTCATGCCAATAACGCTACAACATTCATTTCAGCAATCTGTTTTTCAACACTGAGAGTAATATTGTATAGGCTTACAAGATTTCCCAAAAAAATCGTCCCATAATAACATACCAGAATGGCGCAGTGGTAGTAAGGCTGCCTTACGTTCTTAGGGTTCCGGGTTCGAATCCCGGTAGGAGCAAAAGTTTGTGTGATGAGCATGAACATTTGTTTCCTAGTCATGGATGTTTATATGTATAATAAGTATGTATTTACAAAAAAAGGTATCTATGTAGTATATAAACTATCTGGTGTCCACGACACAAGCCTCGTTACTTATTGTGGCACTAGATGGCGCTTCCAGCAATATTTACAAAAAAAAAAAAGGTATTCAGCTGCATCCTGTTAGAACAGAAACCGACCCTGACCCTGTCATCTGGCTAGCCTTTTCCCAACAATATGTGTAGTTGGGAAAAGGCTAGCCAGTTTGTAGTGCAAAAAGTTCCAACAAAAGTAACAACAAGTTGGTACCACTTAGGTGGGTGGCGACAATTATTCACTCTGCTACATTAATTTCATAGTTAAAGAAGTTCCGGCCTCCTACGCAATTCTAAACATACTTTACACAATAAGTTTTAGTCAAAGTGTAAGAGTATTTGAATTAAGTGAGGACTTCTTTTGTGTCTATGTTTATTTAGGCAAGTTCACAAGCTTTTGTGATTTATACATAGTTGTTCTTTATGAACGGATCGATTAGTTTTACTATCCTATCATAATATGAATACCTACTTTGTTATTTATAATTTTAATGCCCATTTGGAAAAAAAACAGAGATCGGAATAGGTTAGAGTTCGTTTTGCCACAACTTGTATACTAATATTATTTTATAGAGGTAAACTTTGTTTTGAAAGAAATCCCCGGAACTAATGATCCAATTCTAAAATGTTTGTCACTGATAGAAAAAGATGCATTATTCGTGGGTGCTATAAATTAAATTTTCACTTCTCATGCTCTTAAAGTACGCCAATATAGCCCTACGAAGCGGGCCTAAAGTGGCCCTTTTAGGCCCTAGGGCGTAAAGTAAAACTCGTACTCGTGACTTGTTGAGCCACGAGTACCTCGATGTGCTCTACGCCGGCTGCCGCGACCTGCTGGTGCATGATGCGTACATTTAGTTTCAAGTAAAAAAATCTGACGTGATTTTTATTTTATTAAGTAATATTTAATAAATGTTTTTGTACTAAATTGACTATTTTTCTCACACTCAAAGTGAAAAGTACAGTGTAACACACGGCGCTAAAATCCCATTATAACTCGATTCTTATTTACTACCTCGCTAAAGCTCGGTAGTAAAACTACCTCGTTTATAATGGGTCATTTTAGCCCCTTGTATTACAATGTACTATTATATCATGTAGGTATATTAAACGAGCTATCACAATTTGTGCGGACGAAGTGGCGGGTTAAGTGCTAGTGTAAAATATCGATAGTATCGTATAAAATACTAACCAGAAAAAATGACGAGTTTCGAAATAAAGCAAAATTATGAGTTAACATTATCCACGTGTTACTTACTTCCTTAAAGTTCAGGCGAATAAATTCTACATATTCCGATATCTGGTAATAGCACAAGGTAATTCCTACATACAAGGTGCCACTGGATTTTCAACTTTCAGCACAGAGCTGGGAGTTAAAAATGCATTGTCACGCAGAAATAGATGTAAGTTAACACTATTGTGGGTAGGTGAACTGGTGGCCTACCATGACGTCCAAAAGCAGGATCATTTTGATCTTGTTCCAGTGTGGAAAAGAGATGGCGCTAGACGTCCTCTATAGCTCCGTCTCTTACCCACACTGGAACAATATTAAAACGATCCTGCTTTAAGACGTCATGGTAAGCCACCTGGATTGCGAAAGAATCGTTTCATTTGCATTTTTCTCCTAACTGTTTTACGAAATAGCAATCGAAATAGACGCAAAATAATATCAAAATTTCATACAGTCTAGCAGCCGATGCCAACATTATTTCCTAAACTGGGTGACCCTCAATTCAATGAATCACTCCATATCGCTTTGTGTTGGTGTTTGAATGTCTAAAAGCCTAGTAAATCTCTCGACAGCCTTTCACGCATCCTGAAATTCTATGGAGAAGATTTTGTAGGTAATTTCAGAGAAATTAGTTGTTAAGTAAATTGACACCCTCAATTTGTGTTATAGCCATTAGACCAAACATGATATTTCATTAAATTCTATGTGTGTATGTGTTATACAGGGTGTAAACAGACCCTTCACGAAGCCGTCAATCAAGCATTCTGTACATCAAACTGAGGAACTCTGCGCAAAAATGTTTGCTGGGAATATACTTTTTTTTTTGGGGTGAAAAATCATATGTTACGGTAAAACTCAATGTAACGCATTCAACACATTGTGTTGATCAGGATCCATTGAGTAGTAAACGGGTGATAGAGGTATTTAAAGTAAAGTTATAATATTAAAAACTTATATTAAAAAAAAAAAAAACAAAAGTTGGAACTTTTCTCTCGCAGGTCTGCTTGAATAAATTTCTTAAAGAAAGAAAGAAAAAGTATTTATTAAACCCACACAGGACATAATAGAAACAAAAAGATAGAATAGACATTATGGAAAAATTACATAAAAAAGCAAACATAAGAAAAATAAAAAACAATCAAATAAGAAAGAAGCAGTAATTTTGTGCTTTTCATGTTAATACTTTGTCCTGTTGGTATTTCGTGTGTACATAAATAAATAAATAAAATAAATTTGACCCCCAATATCTCCGTAACTAGAAGGTTCACAGGTATGGTCTAGAATAAAAAAACGATAGCAAGGGGGTAGAACAAGTACCCTTCGGCTTCGTTAAAACTCTATTTACACCCCTTATTTAATGTCATGAATTATTGCAAAGTAACGCCTAATTCTTATGATATTTCATAAAACTGCCAAACAGCAATAGATGTGACTAGAATAATTATGCCTACGTGGTATAGATTATGGTAGTAAATTTGTTTAACATTTAATTTCTTGGGCTTTACCTACTTAGATAACGGTGGTGACACGTTGCTTTTACGGTCAGCGAAAATGTAGTCAAATAGAATTTTAATAAATCCTTGGAAAGAATTTGTGTTGGGAAGTCGTAAATTAATAATAAAGTTGGATTTCAATATCCTTATTTCTTTCAAAAGTTTGAGTTTCAGTTAAGTCACTCACAGAACAAAGAAAATTAGTTTCCGAAGTAAGTACTTTTTTTTTAAATAAAATTTCCTTCTGAAGTTTTCCTTTAACGTGTGATTTTAATCACGTGACGTTCTAGTTTTTGTTTATGTTCTTGGGTAAAAGGTTTGAATATACATAATATGTATGCTGTGGGTCGTTATGACGTAGCTGGATATAAAACCTTGATATTAAATTAATTAACCAGTGGTTCAATTCAATTCAAAATAATTTATTATTACTTCACAAACATGACAAATTATGTATAATTATGTATAGAACTTAATATTACGGTAGATAAGTTTGTGAGACACTGGTTTCTGCACTAGGAAAACCTGTATAGCAGATCACCAGGGTCCCACCACACGGTATTTCGATTATTTAATTATAAACAATTTTAAGTAATTTATTTTAAATGTGAAGGGAAAGTGCATAAACAAGAAAAAAATATAAATAAAAACAATTATAAATTATTACATTTTAAATTACAATTATAAATTAATTTACAATTTAAATTAAATACGCCAAATTAAAATAAGAGATAAAACAATACTTGAGCAAAATTCAAAATGCGCAATATGTGTGGGGAAGGTTAGGTTAGGAAGCAGAGCGGAATTATTTGGGATGGGAAAGTAATTCCTCAGTTGATGCGTAATAAATATCGGTAAAAGTGACATACGTTCGTGGTGTGACCTGTGGTTTGTTGTTTGTACCAAGACAAGCTTTTTACACCGTGTAAATGATTTTTTGATCACATTTATAAAAATCGGATACTTCCATGATTTTAGCGTCGACAGGTTTTTGAGCTGTTTCACAGCATCAATAAAATCGTTAAAGTCGTAAACTTTTCCTTTCTTTTTTAAAGATTGCTCGACTCTGTGATGAAAACTGTCAGCAGACATAAATGTATGCCCTGGTTGCCCTGTTACTGCATTTTTAAGTAGTATCCTTTAATTATTCACTAAACATTATTAACAAATCATAGCAGCAGCAAGTGTTCCTTACTGCGCTTCTTACTAGTGAAATAAAATACGTTCAAAAAAATACTAGAAGGCAAAGAGCAGTAATATGTCTTACTACAGTTGTGCTTAGTAGTTTACTTCTCAGCAAGAAACATACTGCGGTTTGGCTTATTAAAAGTCCCACTTCCGGGACAGCTATCAAAATAAGGATTAAATCATTATACAGAGCTCGTTACGAGGATTCCGAATTTATGAATATCTGAATTTTCCAAAAATCCTTCCTTACTGCGTTTCTAATTAGCACGGCAGATTTGCTCTCAAAACAAGTAAAAATCAATAATTAGAAGACATGTCGCATTCACAAATCTGCACTGGGTCTTTAGAGACGTGCCATGTGTCTCAAAAGTGGCAACATGACAGGCTGATAGAAGTACATTTTGATACAAGCGGAGAAATTGTGTTATTGCATTCGAGGCGGAATTAACACACGAGCCGTAGGCGAGGGTGTTATTGAGAGAAAACTTCAATAACAAATCTCCACGTGTATCAAACGACGTTGTTCAATAAAGTTTTGAAGAAATAAAATAAAATAATGAAAAATATATTTGTCTTGAATTAGTAGGAGACTATGATTTTAATCGCGCTTTCCTTTCGCCAGGTTGAAGGAGAAGCAAAGGTATGAAACTGTTAAACAGCAAATAAAAATAGTTTTTATTTTTATTTTTAAATTTAAAACAAAAATAAATGTTAATTTGTTTATAAAATATAAATATTATTTTTAAATAATCATGTTTATGATATTCTATTTATAAACACAATTTTAATATTCAAAAAATATTTACGCCGTCAAGACGCATATTGCTTTGCCGAAATTACAAAAAAAACATTCACCGACTATAGGCATTGAACCGATTTGAACTTCATGATTATAGGTTATCTGTGGAAATTTTTACTCCCGCACACGTTCGTGAAAATGAAGAAAACGCACGCGTGTGAAATACATTGCATGTTGAACTTAATCGTAGTGCGATAAGAACCCGTTTTCGAGGAAGTGTATTGAAAAATATTTATCAAAAATAAAAGTACTTCATACAAATCTGGCTGAGAATCAGCACTTTTAGCACTACATAAAATAGTCCCCCAGACGCCCGCTCTTTGCCACTTCCTAGTGTTTTAGCTGGGAAAAAGTGGCGGAACTAACTTCCTAACAACACATCTATCCTTTAGGTTAGACGAAACCGATTTTATGTTTCGGAATATTAACATTACAAATTAAATTATTATGCCATGCTCAGTCCATAAGGAGTGATTTTCTTCTGATTAATCGTTAAGACTGTTAGTACAAAGCCTGTCAAAACGTCAAAAGTATTTCTTCGATAAAGCTTAGTGACAGCCGAATAACGACTTATGGAACTAAATTCAAAACCACTAGCAGTATTTAATTAATTTACTCTTAGACTTATTTATTCATTCACTTATTCAGTTAATTAGTTGAACTGAATACAAAGCAATATCTAACAAAAAATATTAGTCAAAAAAACTCAAAACTAATATCATTATAAACATTACGGATTCTAGTCTAATGACTAGAATCCGTAAATGATAATATAAAATTACAGACACTTACAGACAAAATACTGTGCTTGACGTAAATACTGTTTAAATGCACATATTTATGTATGTGTCTAATAATTAAATTTTAATAAAGTTATGACTATAAAGTTATAAAACTAGTATTTGAAAAAAAACTTGTGAAAAAATTGTAACTTTGACCTGCAATATCTCTGTAACTAGTAGGTTCCCAGGCCAGGTATGGTCCAGATCAAAAAAAAAAAATATCGCATTGACGGGGAGAACAAGTGCCTTCGGCTTCGTTCGGTCTATTTACACCCTTTGTCGAAGTCCGGTGTCCACAGGAAGTCCGCAACCTGTCCGCACCGGTTTCACATTGGCTATGCAAATCAATGTAAGCTGTAAGCAAATTACAGTCCCTCTAGAAATGTTTCGTTTTATTGTCTCGCAAAGATTCGCTGGCCGGATGTGGGCCGAAATGAAAGAGCCCCGAAATTGGGCCCCAACAAATAGTGTCACGGAAATCTTCTGTGGCAATTTCGTAACAACGATTGTATATGAGTTCTCAAAATAGTGGTCCAGATAAAGAATAGTCATCATTTCTTAACAACTATTGTTGGCTAATGAAATATTTATAAGTTGCTTCCTATAAAATAACACTATTTGAAATATACGATACTATTTGAAAAAAAAAAAAAATCTTTTAAAAAATCGTCATTTTGCCTTGTAAACTTTGACATAATTTCGTTTGTTTTATAGTTAAAATAAATCAGTGTAAATAAATATACGTCGTTTATTAATAAAATATTTCAATGCCTAACCAACTTAATTAATAATATCCGTCAATGAGATTACCGGATACCATCATAAAGTCACATGACCCGATTAATTGTAAAAGAACTAAGAAAAAAGTAGAAAATAACTAACAGGCCTAATAAAGGATCAGGATTCACGAAGTTTGATCACAGTAATGGATAAACATTTCAGAAAGTTGATTAATTCGGTCTTTCCTCATCTTTAATAATAGGAAAGTTGTTAACATGCACTTATTTAATTATGGACAGCTCCTTTAAACTTATTAGGGACTAAAACCAAGTTATATATTTATAAAGTCTAATCTTGCTTTAATAAATTTTTTCTCAGTTAGGACTAGTTGTATCAAATTGGGATTTTTATTGTTCAAGACAGACTGAAAATCGCCGTAGCTTACTAATTTTTATATTTTAAATGCTCAAAAACTATATAAGGAATCAAAAAAAAAACGGCAGAAAAACTTACGCAACAGTTGCCAAACTTCGGGAATATTGTCCAACAAAAAAAAACTACACCAAAATTAGCGTTCAGTACTAATGCCCACTTAGTAACATTAACAGTAATAATTATTTAATTTCAAATATAATGACGAAAACTTTTGTCCGTGGCGCGATCACACGTTTGTCGCCCGGACGACGCTTCACGCCGGCTATTCGCATTAGACTGCCTGAAGCACGACCCTTTACGTGTTTCACTGAAATTTTCACTCGTCATTTACACTTACTAAAGCAACGTATTGTTATTTCAGCTGGTGTAGACCTGGTTATTTAGTAAACTTTCATTAAACAAGTGTTTGGAAATCAGTCAAAACATTGTTGAAAAGATTCAATAATGTTTTGACTATGACTATGGTGAGTTACGCGATTTTAACTTTTTGGTTTGTTTTAGGTATCAAATTGTTATTTCTGTTTACTTAAACTCTTTAGTGAATTAAGGCTAAGGATTGTTTGTATTTAATCTCATTCTTTTTATACTGGAAATCGTGAAAACATTTGTGTAAGTCTATCTGTCTCATCAATAATAATTCATCATAGATAACCATAAACAAACCTAATTAAATCATTATGTATGGGTTTCGAGGTCCAACAAAAGGTGTTTTTTGGTGGAATACAAAACGTAAAATTGGTCTATTGACAACTGATTTTTCGTTCGATAACGAAATGTAGTATAACCAAACACTGACAACGGATGTCTGTGTTACATTGCTTGTTAAAAGTAACTTAGTATTGACAACTCCTGGCCAAAATAAATGTTGATTGGATTTTTTAACAAACCATCAACTACATACTGAAATATCAGCTGTCAAATGAAACGGGCATACACGATATAAAAAACGAGACAACGCATTCTAAAAATAAATTGCTGGTAGCATACCGGTGTTTTTGTGCAAGAGATCTGACACCTTGAAAATGAATGCGGACCAAAATAAAACCAAAAAAAAAGTCGTTTCCCAGCAATAATTTTTGCGTAAAGTTACTTAGTTTGATGTACAGAATGCTTGGTTGACGGCTTCGTGATGAGGTCTTTTACACCCTGTATATATAGATTATATGTATATATTATTATTATGTATTATAGTCATTGCCTTGAAGAGGAGAAATATAAATATTGCTATTGCTAGCTGAAAATCAAGACAATAATATACCAAGTTTGTATTTATATCAAAATATACAAAGTTTTTTTCAGTATTTTACTGACTGCCAGAAGATACTGTCATAAATATTGCCATAGAAAAATATTGCTTCGTTTTTATTTTTGTATTTCCACTTTCACTTGAAATTACGAACGTAATTTTGATAACGCTTTCAAACGACCAGCGTCGGTCTTTGTACATTTTTATCTCTCAGTCAGATCTTTTATGACAACAAATAGATGTCAGAACAAAATAAAGTACACCCTTATCATTTTGGGAAAAAACGTGATGTCATGTTTCGACTAATAAAATATGCAAAACTCATCAAACATTTTATAATTCTTTAGGGAAATAAAAAATCAGTTCATACGCACGGGGTAAATAAAATATGAATCTGAAAGTCGAAACTATTATTTTATATTATATGTGTAATTATAGTTGACGCCGTACTACTCGTATGTTTATATAGTCTAATAAAAACGAAAGCCATTCTGTCGGTTTTTTAATAACCTATTCATTCTTTAACGACTGATGAGCTCGTGGCTTAATAACAAAAACCAGCTACAAGGTCAAGTATACAAGGTTAAGGAGTGTTTACCTAGGTCGGTCCGTGGATAGGTTACCTTCATTACATACTGAGTTTCCTCCGGGTTTCGGAAAACTCGTTAAGCTGTTAGTCCCGGCTGTTATTTGTAAATCTTTGACAGTTGTTACGAGTCAGAAGTCCGAAAGTCTGGCAACCAGTCTTACCAAGGGTTAACGTATTACCCAGTTACTAGGTTGTGGAGGTCACTCCACGTAAAACACTGATATTCAGCTGCCTCCGGAGTTTCGGCAAAATTTGACACGCAGGTAAACCAAGACCTGGGTTAGAACATGGCATATTTTTTATCCCTTAGTTTAGTACATTTCCATGGGCATGATTTCTGGACACCACGCGGGCGAAGCAAATGCTAGTAGTTCTATAAAATACAGTAACTTTCTCTATTGGGTGTCATATAGTCTGTTTATCCGTGTTTTGGGTGAGATTTTCATAGTACTCGTGCGGCCAATATCACGGGTCGTCGGCTACATTCCTTTATGTGCCATAATAATCTATTTTTACTGTTAGACACAGCTGGTTGGTAGAGATAAGATTTTTTTGTGTTGATGATATGTTCATAATTATATTGTGTTGTATTAAAACATAACCTACGTTGTCTGATTATCGTTGAACGACTGGTCGCAAGCATCACTGCTGAGCATGTCCTGGGTTTGAGTCCTGGGTCGGGCAAATTATTATTGAGTTATTCCATCAGTATTGTTTTAGTGGCAGCCACGGAGTCTGGATTTGCGTCGGGTTGATGGCAATAGGTTCACCTACTATTAGGTACATTACATGGGTCTTACACATAACTGGCGAAATGTGGGTTTACTTTTAGGTACGCCTCTTCATAATCCTTCGGGAATTACAGGTGTGAGGTTATATTATGTCTTGAACCAATAAATACACATTATTTAGCAAATTTGATTACCTCCATAAGTTATTACGTTACATACAAAAGGCCCCTCTATAATTCTATTTACTAACTTGATTTAATCCTTAGCCACCTCTTAAGGGCTTACGACATCGGGATCAAGAGCTTGTGGGTGGTTAAATATAGGCTCGGGGTAACTTGTGCCCAATTATTACGCTGGTTTGCCTACTGCTACGTTTACCCTTTGATCTCCTGTCACGGTACTAGGAAATCATACGTGTTATATAATTCATTTATTTTACAAGAACAACGACTCATTAATACACAGAAATTAAATATATAGCACAAATGATACACTAAAACACACAATACATTAAATATTACAATAGGTACAACATAAAACAATAACAACACAAAACATAACACAGCCGACGACTGTAGGTGACGTGCAAGTCACTGCAGCGTCTGATGCATGGACAGTCGAGCCTGTCGGCTTTCATCACCAGCACGCTGTTGGTGCCGCGAACTCTGCGTACCAGGGGCCCTGCTCTCTAACTTCTACTCTCTGTATATTTGTCGATATATCCGTCTCTCTCGCGCACGTCTGCAGATCAGTGCGAGTGAGGAGTAGCCTCAGGGACGCGCACCGCTTACGCATTGTTGCATAAAAGCAGTTGACACTAGCTTATATTGGATTCGGAGGGCTTCGTATGCTTGTTAATATGTAGATGAATTGATACTTAAGTAGTAAGTTTACTTTTGTAAAACGGGATAATTTCTGCAGTCGTTTCAGAGTTATTTTACCTGTGACTTTTCATCACTGACAAAGTCACAGTGAGCGAATGAACGGATCACAATGTTGGCAAATAATAATGACACTTTTACAAAAGCTTCACACTGCCGAGATGAAGATGCTGAGGTAGTCTGACTCTACCTTTTTTTTTTTTTTTCTTTTTTTTTCGGATGGGAAATCATCAAATGACTTCTCCCGCTCTGGGCGGAGCAGGAGGGAGTGTCAGACTTTTACTGACTAAAACCTATCCATGTTCCTTCATCGCCCTTTGTGTTCCGGGGCCACGGTATCTCTTTCGAACAGTCCCGCAACCCCGGCAGGCATCGGTCCTTGCCGCCTCAAAGAGAGTCAGCAAAAAGGAAGGGGTCCCCTTCCTTTTTGCTGACTCTCTTTGAGGCGCGCGTGGAACACGAACGCGCCGTCGACACGGCCTGTCGTCATGAGACGGACGGACAGCGAGCTAGCCCATAGCCCACCGTCCACAGGCCCGCGCCTACGGTGGCCGGGGGCCACGTGGTGGCCCCCGACGCCCAGGGCGTCTCCCGCGGCGGCCGGGACGCTGTGAGGTTCTCTCCCTCTCACGTTCCGCCACCTCCTTCTCTAGCATTACTGCTTCGCAGAAGGAGGTGACGGCGTTCCATTCCGTCTCGCTCCGGACCATGGCTTGCACCAGGGCCGGACGCGAGAGGTCGCTGCCGCCAATCGCCGCTTCGAGGACACGGCGGTGCTCCGCCCACGCGGGGCACACCTCCACCGTGTGCTCCACCGTGTCCTCCGTTCGATTCTCGCAATGGAAACACCCGGGCGTTTCCTCCCGCCCGATTCGGTGCAGGAATCTCCCGAAACAACCGTGTCCGGTGAGGACCTGCGTCAGGCGGAAGGCGAGGACGCCGTGGCGTCTCTCAAGCCACTCTTCAAAGAGACTTACCGCCACTATTGTGGCGTGCCCTGATCTGACTCTACCTAAGGTGAGATAGAGCTAGGAAGAAGAAGAAGTCAAAATTGCTGTGTTCTTTATTCTCTTATCCAGAAGAAAGCAGTTTGCATCTGGCAGAGGTACAATCACTTTGAAAGAACTGTAGAGTCGTTTAAAGTAGTTAAACAGATAGTACAAACGTTAGTCTTTGACAGTGTAAGAAGATTTATGGAAGTTTTAGATCAGATCATCTTCATCACTTTGCCTGTGAAATAATTTGCAAGGTCAGCTTTTATGCGATCACCCATGCGTAACTGATACACTTTGACAGGTCCTAAAATACATATCAGAGTAAACAGGATGCTAAAATGATTTGGTGATAAAGTTGTACAGAGTATTGATAACAATGTTTAGGAATATTTTCAATAAATAATTTATGTGACAGTTAATATAGTATTGTGGTCCTAAATTATAGCTCATTTCGCGCGTGTTGCAATCTTTGTTAGCAAACAAAATACTTTGATTGTCATTTCATTAACCACACCGAATTTTTGAGGAGCAAAGACTGTAATTCGTTAGTGGGCAACAATGGATCGCAAATATTCAAACAAAAGTCACAGAAGTTACTAAACTGTTTTATTTACTTTTATAGCTCTACAAAAAGTAACCCTGCTGAGGGCACACCTTTAGACAGGCGCGGTAATTAGGAGAATATTATTCAGGTCGACATTATTGACGATTACTACAACAGCCCATAACGTCCACTGCTGGACATAAGCCTCTCCCATGATGGGAGGAATTTGCCGTAACCTCCACGCTTGGCAGGCGGATTGGAGATCGCAGTGATGAAAGACTAACAGAAAACGCTGCTGCCCATTCTCTGGTCTTTTTTTTTTATTGGGACAAGCCCGCCACACTGTTCCCAAACCACTGTAACTCCTGAAAGCCAGAATCAACAGTGGCGACCACCAGAAAAGCGCCGAGACAATGAAGCTCGACGAAGTCCCAGAGAATGAATTTAACTGTCTTGGATCCCGCAACGAAATTAATCAGAAAAGTATAGTGGAGGAGTAGGAAAAAACCGTAATTTCCACTTCCCTCCATTTCAGCAGGAGACAGAACGAAACAAGGCCAATAGGCACAAAGGGACGTTTACAACTGGGATAGGCCCAGTTGCCTAGCACCACGGATAAATATTAACATTAATGGGTCCTAAGTTGTGAGCTGTTATATTTGATTCCAATAATAGGTATGGCAAAAACGCTTGAACGCACGGAAATTTGTTCTAGTTTCCACAAGGTCTGTATAGTAAATAACTCCGGATGTAACCTGTACACTATCCAACATAATGTTGCGTTCATTCTGCCAAAGACTGCACTCCCATAAAATGTGATGTGCTGATTGTTCATATTCGCAGTCAGATGTGGAACATTGACAAAAAGGCGAGTCAACAAGCTTGAAGGAAAATAATTTACTCTTAAAGTTACCATGACCGGTGAGAAATTGGGCAACACAGTGATCAACATCCAACCATGTCCTGGCCAGCCGCTCACGAACTGATGGAAAGAACTGGTGGAGGTGTCGGCCCTTGATGGAATTATCCCACCTACCTTGCCATTCAGACAAAAGTTCCTCCCAGACGTCGGTCTGTGGTTTGAATAATCTAGCAATCTTAACACGGTCACGTAGGGTTAAAAAGTCTGCGTCCGCGGTCTCACGTGCGTTATAGTACATTGCAGCCCGTAATTTATTTCACTTTCACAAACTTAGATTACTGATCAAAACTTTTAAAATATTCTATTTATTTTGGCTGGCATCAATGACACTTCTATGAATCCATTCATATGTAAATCTTTACGAAATGAGTTTCATTCTTTCATCAAAATGTTCAAGTGGAACTAACTCGTCCATTGTCAATCAATTGTAGGCTGAAGATCGTTCACTCGTTGGCGCTCCGTAGGTAAATAAAAAATCCAGATAAATATATCTAGATATGAATTGTCTTGATTACGTGTTTCCGTTTCTCTGTTAGACAATGGTTTAGTTTAGCTGTCACCAATTACTTTCAAAATGATTAAGTTGGATAAAAAAATTAGGCTCTCTGCCTATACATATGGCGACAATTCAAATTATACAAATCTAGTATAACTTGAGTTTGCTTTGTATAGTATAGTCTTATAATGAGAGGCTAGCTAATGCTGGTTATGCATAGTTTGATTGGTCGTTGTGCGTACAATGTATTCTTTTCTACTACCTACTTTAAAAATAATAATGTGTTTTGTTTAGTACGGTCGAACAAGCTATTTGGTTTACGGACCCACAAATTCCATTGAAAAATATAAACCAAATAGCTTGTTCGACCGTACTAACTGGTTGGTGACTCTTTGCTTGACAAGATCTAAGTGCTTACTTATTATCTGATTGAGGTAGGTACAGGTTGTTTCCAAGCAGCTTTTAATAATTATGTTTTTAAAATAAATATGAATAATAATACCACTAAATCTCTTAACTTATTCTGTATGTAGACGCACTTAGCATTTTTTTAGGTTGTGTTTCATTTTCTATTTAAATAATCTTTTGAACGCACAAACTAAGTGCCAAGTGGCCTTCGCTTGTTTTTATACTCACAATCCACTAATTATTCGTTCCAAATTATGTTAATTTTATGTAGCATCAGATGAAAATTACAGAGTCGCGGAATTTAATAGTAGGAATAACATTGGTATATGCATTTGTTATTAGGTATATTTTTTGCACTCAGAAACATAATCACGTAATTACTGCGGTTGACATATGTTTTGAATCCTTAATTTTTATGCTTGCAACATTAATGGAACAGTGTTTATATAAGCCACTTAGTTTATTGGCAAATCAACCGGGCATAAATACTAGCTTTGAGCTACTACTGAGAAATACTATATGGAAAAACTAGCTTTAACTTTTTGGCGAACCGAAGGACTCCTTGACGATAAAAAAAATGTGTTTTCATTGTCGAAGACAATCCAAAGCAAGTGAGATCTTTCGCTTACACATAAGTATTATTTTCCATTTGACTTTATGTTCAAAAATTCTCAATGAAGAAATTCTGGCCCTATACGACGTGTTGATTGTATATTCATATTATTATGAATACAATCAACAACATTGTACTCACTATTTTATTTTTCGCCGTCTTATTATCCCTTTTAAGATTTTTTCTTTTAATTAAGCGTTAATGATGAGGAAAATGAACGTCATGATTAGAAAGACACACGAGACTTGAAAGCCAATTTGTTCATTAGTATGATACCATTTATTTTGTGTATGTTTTAAGAAGTTGACCGAGTAAATGGCTTACAAAATCATTTATTAGAAATTTGTAAGGTGGTCGTAACATAATTTTAAATCGACGGGGTCTGGAACAAATACATTCACGAACTAACTTATCGGTTAAGACCCTTAACGTAAACCAGAAACTAACATTTATACGTATAATCATTACCGGTCTCCTCCATATTAGAGAAAGTGGGCCATAATCAACCACGCGAGTCCAGTGCGAATTGGTAGGTGTCACATGTCTTGGATTATTTGGTTCCACAGACATCCCGCTTGCCTCTCGACATCTTAATTCCTTTACCGTTTTGATAGAAGTAAGTGCTTGCTGGTCCGAACTCACCACACACGCATTAGAAACTAACAATTAAGGCTAATAGCATTACACAATATTGTATTTGTAACCATCACCCAGACCTATACTTACCCTAAAAAGCAAAAAAAAAAACGAGAAATTACTTGAGATTTTATGACATCACAGTCCTGTTCCAGTAAAACAAACGAGAATGATAAATGGACTGTCACTGCCTTAAATTTGCATGTCATTTGGTTTAACTATGCGAAAAAAAATTATCGAATGTCGTCCTATCCAGACAGACGGTGAATACGGAACCCTTGAAAAACATTTTTCCATTGAGTAAACCGTTCAATTTTGCATTCATACGAGTGCAGGAAAGCGCTTTGCATGAAAGGTTTCACCTAACCTTTTCTACAGTTAGTAGATCCGAACGTACACACAGTAGGTATGCGCTCCCTGTGGGTCGATAATTTATGATATTGGTTTTACTTAAGTTTATTTGGTCCGTTTTAAGTAACGAAAAACTGTTGGCTCACGTTATGTTTGCTGAATTTCCACACGTCGAAAGTATTTTGAAATGCAAGTAGGTAAGTTTCAATAAATTCAGGGCTGAAATCGACCAAATGCACTTAAGTGCATTATTGGAACAACGTACCTACTTAAGTGCATAATTGGAACAACTCTCGCAAACAGACAAATGGTAGTGCGAAAAACTTCCCAGCTTACTAATTAAACATCTTTAATCTGTTTAAAACCTGAGTTATATGGGTATACGGGTATACCTCAGGTTCCAAACATAAATAAAAAACTCGTTTGTTAGTACGGTTTTATAAACTCAAGTCAGGAACTTTTCACCACGTTTTTAAGTTAGTACCGTTTTTTGATTTAATAGCTGTTATTTTGTTGGATAAACTCCGACGAAAAACATGAAAAATATTTATAAAAATGTGTCGCCTGTAGATTGGATCAATTTATCTTTTACAGCAGATACCTAATATTTTGAATAATGGCAAATTTAGTACGATGAAGTTTGGTTTTGTAAATCGAGGTCGAGGTGTTTGTCTCTCATACCTGTGTGACATTTTGTTTAGAAACCTTAACCGTTAAGCCCAGTTTTCATAAGGCGAGATGAGCGGAGACGAAAGAAGACGTGTAAGATTCAATTCACAGAAGAAACAAGACGCTTTATGTGGATTTCAACCAATGTGATTGGTATATTCCCGCACGTTACATCTCCGCGCAGGGGAAACTTTTAGACGTTAGAAATGGAGATGGCCGATGGAGTCATTCTTTGACCAAGTGGTGGCCAAGGTTAGGCCAAAGAAACCAGGGCGGTCCTAAAGCACGTTGGGATGGCGATATCGCTAGAGTCGCGAGAAACACCTGGGTAAGGAACACACAAAACCGACAAGTGTAGCAGAAAAAAGGAGAAGCCTTTACACAGCAGTGGGTGATCCCGGGCTGATTTATAATGATGATGATGATGAAATTTAGTTTTGCAAATGAGTGACTAAGAATAAAAAAAAACTTTTATGACAATAACTCTTCAGTAATACTGTGAAATGATTACTCAACCCACAATGATTGTTCAGCATTGTCACGCGATGTGGATATCAGCGTCAATTTTACTTGAATTACAAATATTATATACAGCGTTAATGGCATAAACTATCTCGTCATTTTACCACAATTGTCTAGACAATTGTTTATAAATCTAAGATCTAGTTTCTGTTCTTCTGGTGTAGAGCATCCATCAAAAGGATATTTTGTAATGATCATACTTTGTGGCCTAAAGCCTTTTAATATTTAGGCGACAAAATTAAAAGTCTCGTGGCACGTGCGACCTGGAATAATTCACTTTTTGTTGTATACGACTAGTAAACAATCAACTTAACATTTCCTGAATAACTGGAATTTAAAACATTCATTTTAAATAAACCAGTTGCAGGCATTTTTGAATCGTCAAATAGTTTTAAGGTGAAAACGAATTTCAAAGTTTCTGCCGTTTTCGCAATTTACTGGTGGTATGTTGATTAAAATATGGTTCGCGACCTTAACAGACGTAGCTTTACGGAGTTATAATTATGAATTTTCGTTACATAAATTAATTATAAATTAATTTAATTTTCATTAATATGTACAACCCTTTTAGTTTATTTAACCCCACTGAATGACTTTTCATGCAATGGTCATTAAACTAACTTAGAGGGTTATATTGATGGACTTGATGATTACAATTCTGTAACTACATACACATAAATTGCAAAAAAAGCTAAGAAAATTTGAATTTCGCGGGATATCCTGGCGCTTCTCTCTAAAGTAAAAATAATAAGTAAATATAAAGCTACAGTCTCGCTAAAGTCTCACCACAGCCACTTCACTCTCTACAGCAGAAACTCAACCTCAATAAATGTATGTAATGTACCATTATGATTTTATGAAACATGCAAAATCATATATGGATAATAACTGTGAAAAGTTTCCATTCTACAGCGTATATTTCTCATCATGGACGAGTGTCCAGTTTATGTCCCGTTTATGGCCCATAGACAGCTGAGCTTTGACCTAAGAAGACACGTGTTTATGCGCCATTAAACGGGTTTACCCGACATTCTTGAATCACTCAAGTAAGAAAGAAGTGCGGATTAAGAATGTGGAAAAAAAACCAATTGGATAAATTAATTTTAGATTGCTACTAAGATAAATGTTGCTATGATTTAATAATCCATATTATTCATGATCTGCCTAGCCTTTTCCCAACTATGTTTTGGACAGCTTACAGTCTAACCAGTAATAGCTGTATTTTACATGATGCGACTGCCTTCTGACCTCGACAACCCAGTTAATACTGGGTAATACAATAAATACCCCTTGGTAAGACTGGTTGTCAGATTTTTGGGCCACTGATTACTTAACAACTAGACCTACAATGGACAGCCGGGACCAAGGGGTTAACGTGCTTTCCAAGGCATGGAAGAAATACTTATTTATGGTATTTCTTCCATTATTACTGTAAAAGTTTTCGTGGCCCACGGATAGACAATGACCTGAGTTTTGACTTAAGAAAGCCCTGCCCGGTGTGAGTATCGTCAACGCGGGCATGGTCAAAAAGCTTGTTGTTTATCAAGAGGCAAAGCGGCGATATTCTTTCAACTCCTCTGTCTCACCTAGCCTAAACTCCGCACCACTCGTCTTCCGCGCAACTCATTCCGTATAACGTGATAACATTGAACGAAAAATAGTGTTCGAAAATTTATTAAACTTGGTCCAGGAAATACGTGTTTTTGAATAAGTCTTACAAGTTTGTGAAATAAATATTTATCATTTAGAAGCTCCATTACATGTGCAAGGCTTCTATCAGAATGTTTTATTTACATTTACAATTTATGAGTACATTAGGATCGGTCAAAGTTGAGGTAAAATTTTTCAAAACAGCAAAATTTGGAGGCTCATACTAAATTTGTTTCTACAAATTTTTATTTTTTGCTTTGATAGAAGCCTAGATAAAGTGCATAAGATAAACCTATTAGTTCAAAAAAATCAAAGATATATGTGTAACAACGGCATAATAACGTACGAGCGTTTGTATGAAAAATGTGGCGGATTGGCCGCTCTTAAACTTACTTTTAATCATAGTAGTACGTTCTCTTGGAATAATTTACCACCTCCTTGTGGGTGAAGTCGAGGCGAAAAAAAAACAACAGAAATCTGAGCAGGGTAATTTGTTTCTCTGAATATATGAGGTCATCCTGCCTAATTTCTTATTATGGGTTTCCGTATGCAATTCCTAATGACCCCTTATTACGTCGTTAATTCGTCGGCTATAAAAGAGGCTTTTATTGCCTTAATTAAGTACTTAATTTATAAAATGCTTAGATGTACATAAAAGAAGCGTGCCGAAATTGCCCTTGAGGGTCATTTAATCAATGTAACCTATTAGCTTGGTGTATCCTTCGTTAAACCATAATAAACAAAATTAATGTTAGTGTAAGAGCTCACAAATTAACACTTTAAAGTTCAAGTGTAATGAACACCAACACAGGGCAATGACCTGTCAGTAATCGAATTTAATGTCCACCCTTAATGATTACAGCCTACGAAAGAGTAAATTACACAGTGTGGAGCAATATATTAAAGGGGATATCTACCTACTGTGTAATAATACTGAAAAAGGCTTTATCAGTCAGTCATGGTCGGGTGTGTAAATCAGTCTTTTAATAGTCACAATGAAGTTATATATATTTATAATATAAATTGGTATATAACTTCATTGTGACTCATGACCAGATCCGACATATTATGTCGGAGTACGGACGGGGGAATGGATCACAAGCGCACCAGTGGTGACATCACGCGACCGACTGACCAGTCTACCCCACCATGGCGTGCTTCTACAGAGTTTTGATGTTACCAGCTCGCAGCGAGGACGACATTCTGGGTCCAATCGCAGCGGAGTTGAGACGTCTTGAAACTGTACCCGATTCAGGGTGCCGCGTGTTATTGTGTTAAAGTGTAATTGAGTATTGAACTAGTTTCTTTTTTTTTTAATTAAGAAACTAAAAATCGACGCCAATTTAGCCGTAGCCGCTAGAATTTTGTTTTTTTTTTTTATATACTAGTGATTTCTGTACCTATATCTCATTATTATAATCTCCTTCTCTTGAAATCAACCAAAAGCATTGAATAATTACTAAATTAAATTATTGTATATTATAAAATAATTATTTGAAATTATACCAAGGAGTTTTCAGTACTTATTCAGTATCAACTCTTTTTTCCAGACTTGATTTCATTGCGAGTATCGATTAGGCTGAATTCAACTTTTTAATCGTAATGACGAAACTTGGGTTTGCGGTAAGCACTATTATAAGAAGTGTTGTGTTGCAACATGGTATTTTTTTATTATTTTTGTCAAGACTTTGATTGTGTTTTGTATGAAAATTATGTATGATAATGACGAAAATAAGAACGCAGATGAATGTTTCATTTGTGTGTGTTTGTTTTCATTTTGACCTTTCGAGTTTAATTAGCAAACGAACAGCATTCTAAGTACAATATTTCCAGTGCATATAAGTTACCTATTTTTTGGAAGGGTGTATTAATATGTATTTTACACATATTTGGCAATAGACTGATGTCGTTTTACCGACACGTTATTGTAGATAATAATTAACTACAAAGTTATCTTATAAAACAGCTGCCGTGACATATTTTTCATTTTAAAATCTAATGCTGAAAGTTCATGAAAATTCACACTGTATTGTTGAGCAATTCCTTTAACATTGTGACGTTACCAACATGGCGACCGATTTTAGGGCGTTTCTAGTCACGTGACTCATTTCAAAATTTTATCAATTTTAAATTGTTTAAATTAATTAAAAAAAAAAAAAAATTAAGAGTTTTTGGCTTCTATCATTAATATCATTTATGATAAAGATTTAAATTGCATTAAAAAATTGATGTATATATTTTTTGAACAAATCAATTGCAGGTAATTTGTTAGTTTAATAGAAACAGTGTATCGCAGTGTATCCAGTGTGTTTTCATTGCACGAAACCCGTCTTCTGCCCACATAATGCTCGAGCCTAGCAGAATAAATCCTGACAACCCGACATAATATTACTTATAAGAAATATACTATTATTTATTTAATGCAAACTTTTATAGATTTTTTATTCCACAATCTTTACTCTTTACGACTAGAATTTGTGTGGATATACTACAACTATGTATAAAACGTGATTACTGAAAAATCATGCTCCAATTAAATTCGGGGTTTACAAGGTGAAATCTACTCCTCCTTTTGTTGAAGTCGGTTAAAATGTAACATAAATTACCCGGGTTATAATAACAAATCGATTGACACCTTATTCATAAAAATTGGATGAATAATATAGGCGCTACAGTCTATGTATGTATATACATACAGTCTATGTATGTATATACATACATAGACTGCTTAAATAATCATAACCCTTCTTTTGGCTTCGCCGTAGTCGGGTAAAAATATGTATTTTTTTTTTCAGTGTATAAACAATTGTTGTTAAACCTAATAACAAAAAAATGTTTTGTTACAATCAGGTATGATATTATGTTAAGATTCGCTTCATTTATATGGTACATGGAATATTGATAGTTGTTTCGATAAAGGTTTTTTACCCGACGCCATTTTGCACAGATACAATCCATACCAAGGGCGTTTTAATTAAGATACGGCTGTCAAGTTCAATCCATTCTGTTTCAGACTAGATTCAAACACAGATACGTTTACTAGAGGGGGGATGTAACACCAGTTCAGTTTCTAGGTCACCCGCATACTGTTACAGTTGTTGCCAACATAATATTATCTTTACGTATACATAAAACATATTACTTTTCGATCTAAGAATATTTAAAAAAGTTCCTAGAATTATAGACTTTTACTTTAATTTTTACTACACTTTAGGTGTTACTATTTTTGTCTTATATTTTTCTAAATAACAACTAAAATACTATTTACATACTTTTATCATTATGTTTTATCCCTTATATCTTGTATCATGTTGTAGAGACATCTACTTTTTTGTTTTATTTTATAGCACCTTAATTTGTTATCCACCTGCTGCAGTAACAATAAATAATACATATTCTATGACAATCGCAATTTTCATGTTACATAATTCATCAATCATTCAAACCAAACTATTCCATAATTAACTTATCTATCATAGAAATCTGTCAAGAATGACACTTATTGCCATATTATACACCTTATATTCATGATGCCGTTCAAGGTGCCTACTTAGTTATTTAGGTAGCGGTACGGAGCGTCGTCTAAGGCACGTACTGGCACGTACCACTAGATGACACCACAAATTCCAGTGATTGAATTCAGACTATGTGAGGTTCCCAGAATTCCCACAAATAGCATGTCTGTGAAAACAAGTAATTCATGAGTTCTGTTAATTGTTCAGGCGGGATTTAGAGAGTGTATTTTTAACGCAGAATAATAAGAATAACGCAACTTAACCTGAAGATCGACCCGAGCGGCTGTTATTATAATTCCACGAGCTCCTCCATTGATAGATAGATAAGCGTATTTATTATGTGTCAAACTTTATGTAATAGAAGCAAGATATAAATCATGTTATTCAAGCCATTATAACGTGTTTTGATTTGATTCATTGTCTGGGAGAAAGACAGACTTTTTGGTCTTGTTAAATATCTAAGGGCCAATTAGAATACAGCCGGGCTAAGCAAACGAGTTTACGGAAAAAAGAAAAGTCGGCGTCCACTAACGAAATTATCTAATTGATTGGCTGTTTCTGCATAAAATATATTTTGTAAAATCTACGTATTGTAATTTTATTGTACCTTGTGGGAGAAAATAAAACGTTATAAAATAAAACAAAACCTTTACACTGAATTGATTGTGTTAAAGATGGCTTATGACACAGAGGAACAGTGTCATCAAGTGTTTTCTAACACTGAGATGACAGCTGATAGAGATGAATGAATAAAATAAAATATGACACCTACCCACTTTGATGAAAAAAAATGCAAAATATAATTATACTCACTAGCATCTGATCATTAACTCAGTAAAGCACCTGACGCACTGAAACTTTCAAACAGTGAGGTAAAGTTTCGAAAAATTGGGAACTCTGTTATTGATACCAGATTGGGTAATATAATACTGAAAACAGTATCATATGACTTCTACAAAGTTACATAAAAGGATATTTTGTTGTGTAGAGAAATTTGAAATAAAAACTCGTTAAACATTTTTAGCGCGATCGCGCGTTGGCGGTAAAAGTAACGTAAATGTATCGACTTTGTCTATCATATAGCATTTAAACCACCATATGAACTTATATGTGAAATGAGTATTTTCGATTTTAAAATAGCTCGTTTGTGTTTCGCATTCACACTAGTGCCTAAGGACAGCAGGCAGCACAAACCGTGTGTTCAGTTGAGCACACACGGTTTCTGCTGCTGCCGCGGGTGGCATGCAATATTGCTTTTCTTTTATTTTACTCGATTTATCACACCGTAATGCATTTTGTTTAAAATCCTGTCTAAAAGCCGGAAACTATCTGAATATTGTGTGCCTGCTCTTTTATAGTGTAGTTAATCGGATTTTACAAGCCAATTGATGCTAACTGACGAGTAAGCACACACCACAAAACTAAAAGCACTGCATTGTTTTTGGGCAAAACACGTTTGGTTAACTTTGGGTGGAATGAAAACAAAACTGTTTCAATTAATATTATGTTAACCATTTAAGTAAAACCCGAGTTATATTGCACAATATTTTTCAAACAAAACTTTTTAACTCATTTACGTAACTATTATGAATATTGACAAAATTTAGTTCCAAATAAGTCAAGATATTAGTTTTGAAATGTATTTTCTGTTAAAAGTTCATGACTGTCATCTTCTTCATCAATTAACTTAAAATATCATGTACATTAAATGTTATACTTTAATTATTTCTTGTAATTTTATGTAAACATCGTTAAATCCAAAATTTAAAATAAAATGAAATGAATGTAGAATTGTTTGTTATTATATTTAAATATTTAAAAATAAGTTATACTGTTTTACCGATCGAGTTGGCGCGCTACATCGAATCCCCACTTTAGTCGGTTGTCGGTGTGACGGTTGTAGCTCAGGAGGCAGTCTGTTGTTAACCATGTAGCAAAAAGGTCAGTGAGATAAAAAGTAGTGTGATTTAAAGTGAGTTTTATTGCAGCAGTCTAACATTTCAGAAGTGTGATGTAGTTAGTTGGTTTATATCAGCTGCTTACATCCAAGCCTACAATCATAAAAGTAGAGTCCCAAATTCTTCAGGTATTATTTTACTATAAACTAGGTTATAATATGAATGGACATTGTAATTTCCTGTGACCTAAATAAATGATAGCCAATAAATAATACTTATTTTATAACATTACTAGCTGTTGCCCGCAGTTTCGCCCGCGTGAAGTTCAGTAACTGTCCCATGGGATCATACTAAAGGGATAAATAATATCCTACATGTTAATCCAGGTCTACTATCTATGTGCCAAATTTCATAATCATCACAATTATTATAATCAAAATCGCCATCGCTATCACAATCACCATCATTATCACATTCACGATCATTGTCACAATCACCATCACAATCACCATCACCATCATTATCACTGTCAAAAGCACAATCACAGTCACTATCACAATCACTATCACAATCACAGTCACTATCACTATCACAATCACTATCACAATCACTATCACAATTACTATCATTATCACAATCACCATCATCGTTATCACAATCATCATCGTTATCAAAATCATCATCATCACAATCATCATCATCACAATCATCATCATCACAATCATCATCATCATTATCACAATCATCATCGTAACAATCATTACCATCGTAATCAAAATCATCATCGTTATCACAATCATCATCATCGTTATCATAATCAACATCATCATAATCATCATCACCACAATCATTATCATCATCATCATCATTACAAGCATCATCATCTTTATCACTATCATCATCGTAATCACAATCATCATCACCACAATCACTATCGTCGTAATAAGAATCATCATCATCACAATCATTATCATCATCATCGTTATAATAATCATCATCACCAAAATCATTACCATCATAATCACAATCATTATCATCATCATCACAATCATCATCTTCGTAATCTAAATCATCATCGTCACAATCATTATCATCATTATCATAATCATCTTCTTCGTAATCAAAATCATCATTATCGTTATCATAATCATCATCATCGTTATCACAATCATCATGATAACAATCAAAATCATCATCATCACAATCATCATCATCGTTATCATACTCATCATCATCACAATCATCATCATCGTTATCACAATCATCATCATCGTTATCACAATCATCATCATAACAATCAAAATCATCATCATCACAATCATCATCACCACAATCATTATCATCATTATCATAATAATCTTCTTCGTAATCATAATCATCATAATCGTAATCTGAATCATCATCATCACAATCATTACTATCGTAATCAGAATCATCATCGTCACAATCATTATCATCATTATCATAATAATCTTCTTCGTAATCATAATCATCATAATCGTAATCAGAATCATCATAATCACAATTATTACTATCGTAATCAGAATCATCATCGTCACAATCATTATCATCATTATCATAATAATCTTCTTCGTAATCATAATCATCATAATCGTAATCAGAATCATCATAATCACAATCATTACTATCGTAATCAGAATCATCATCGTCACAATCATTATCATCATTATCATAATAATCTTCCTCGTAATCAGAATCATCATAATCACAATCATTACTATCGTAATCAGAATCATCATCGTCACAATCATTATCATCATTATCATAATAATCTTCTTCGTAATCATAATCATCATAATCGTTATCATAATCATCATCATCGTTATCATAATAATCTTCTTCGTAATCATAATCATCATAATCGTAATCAGAATCATCATCATCACAATCATCATCATCGTTATCATAATCATCATCATGGTCATCATAATCATCGTTATCATAATCATCATCGTTATAATCATCATCATCATTTACACAATCATCATCATGACAATCATTACCATCGTAATCAAAATCATCATCATCGTTATCACAATCATCATCATCGTTATCATAATCATCATCACCACAATCACTATCATCGTAATAAGAATCATCATCATCACAATCATTATCATCATCATTATCATCATCATCGTTATCATAGTGTGTATAAAGTAGTGATTGTGACATAATATTGAATCAAGAGAAACTAGAATTTGTCGATAAAACGGTTTTCTTGGGAATCACGCTCGATTCAAGGTTACAATGGGGTCCTCATTTAACATCTCTTGCAGGACGGCTGAGCTCAGCAGCATATGCTGTTAGAAAAATCCGTCAATTCACTGATATTGATACCGCGAGGCTAGTCTATTTTAGTTATTTTCATAGTATTATGTCATACGGTATTTTACTATGGGGACGGGCTGCAGACATCGAGTCTATATTTATTCTGCAGAAAAGAGCCATCAGAGCCATTTATGAATTACATAGACGCGATTCTCTAAGAGAACTGTTTAAGGAAATTAATATCATGACAGTACCTTGTCAATACATCTATGAAAACATCATGTACGTTAGGAAAAATCGGCATTTATTCAGTAGAAGAGGTGACAGACACCACTATAACACTAGAAATAGGGACCAACTAGTTCAGCCAGGTTTCAGGCTTGCTAAAGTAGATTCATCTTTCATGGGGTACTGTTTGAAATGTTACAATAAAATACCTCCCCACATTCTTCAACTGAACGAGACGAAATTTAAATCTTGTATAAAACGCACACTATGTAGGCAAGCATATTATAAGTTGGGGGATTACATTGATGATAAAAATGCTTGGCTAAATGCTGGTCCTGCTCCACAACCATAGGGGGGGGGGGGGGGGCAAATTAATTGATTGTTTGGGTCGGGCATTATTTGAGTCCATCGACACGTAAAGAAGAAGATGAAGAATTGATTCCCATGTTAATGTTTTGTGGAAGCTGCAGAAGATTGTAAAAATATACTTGCATTATATAGATTCCAGTTCATAATATTATATAATTGCATAGCACATGTGTGAGTACTTTGTACTGTTCAGCCACCATTTACATTTATTTATATTTCATTGACTTGAATATGCCTTGGTGGCTGAGAGAATGTCATGCTCACTTAAATGTCTCCCTGATGGTGGCGGGTGTGTCGGGTCATTTAGTTCCCTTCAATATGGTTGAGTTGAATGGCGCCGGTACATGCGTCATGTTCGTGAACGGGCGCTGTCAGTTGGGACTGGTCATCTCTTAGCTGCCAAGGTTCATTTTAATTACTTTATTCGTAAACTGTTGATCTAATCTTTTACTCTGGACGCTCTTAGTGTGCACGTCTTTCTACATCGTTCTCACATATATTGTATAATCTCAAAATTAAAGATGTAACCAAGATTTTGTAACAATATTTTGTTTTTAAAAGAGTGTCCATGGAGTTTCTTGCCCGTTCTTCTCCATAGAGATCTACGCTAGGGAATGGGCAACTACAGTACTTTCTCAAGTTATTATGCCTTGTGACTGGGACTGTAGCTTTGATTTTCTTTTTTGTATTTTTGACTTTCAAAAGTGCCGTAATGGTCTAATTGAAATAAATGCTTTGAGTTTGAGTTTGAGTCATAATCATCATCACCACAATCATTATCATCATAATCACAATCATTATCATCATCATCACAATTATCATCATCGTAATCTAAATCATCATCGTCACAATCATTATCATCGTTATCATAATCATCTTCTTCGTAATCAAAATCATCATTATCGTTATCATAATCATCATCATCGTTATCACAATCATCATGATAACAATCAAAATCATCATCATCACAATCATCATCATCGTTATCATACTCATCATCATCACAATCATCATCATCGTTATCACAATCATCATCATCGTTATCACAATCATCATCATAACAATCAAAATCATCATCATCACAATCATCATCACCACAATCATTATCATAATAATCTTCTTCGTAATCATAATCATCATAATCGTAATCAGAATCATCATAATCACAATCATTACTATCGTAATCAGAATCATCATCATCACAATCATTATCATCATTATCATCATCATCGTTATCATAATCATCATCACCACAATCATTATCATCATAATCACAATCATTATCATCATCATCACAATCATCATCATCGTAATCTAAATCATCATCGTCACAATCATTATCATCGTTATCATAATCATCTTCTTCGTAATCAAAATCTTCATTATCGTTATCATAATCATCATCATAGTTATCACAATCATCATCATAACAATCAAAATCATCATCATCACAATCATCATCATCGTTATCATAATCATCATCATCACAATCATCAGCATCGTTATCACAATCATCATCACCACAATCATTATCATCATTATCATAATAATCTTCTTCGTAATCATAATCATCATAATCGTAATCAGAATCATCATAATCACAATCATTACTATCGTAATAAGAATCATCATCATCACAATCATTATCATCATTATCATCATCATCATTATCATCATCATCGTTATCAACATCATCATCACCACAATCATTACCATCGTAATCAGAATCATTATCGTCACAATCACTATCATCGTAATAATAATCATCATCGTCACAATCATTATCATCATTATCATAATCATCTTCTTCGTAATCAAAATCATCATTATCGTTATCATAATCATCATCATCGTTATCACAATTATCATCATAACAATCAAAATCATCATCATCACAATCATCATCATCGTTATCATAATCATCATCATCACAATCATCATCACCACAATCATTATCATCATTATCATAATAATCTTCTTCGTAATCATAATCATCATAATCGTAAACAGAATCATCATAATCACAATCATTACTATCGTAATAAGAATCATCATCATCACAATAATTATCATCATTATCATCATCATCGTTATCATAATCATCATCACCACAATCATTATCATCATAATCACAATTATTATCATCATCATCACAATCATTATCATCGTAATCTAAATCATCATCGTCCCAATCATTATCATCATTATCATAATCATCTTCTTCGTTATCAAAATCATCATTATCGTTATCATAATCATCATCATCGTTATCACAATCATCATCATAACAATCAAATTTCATCATCATCACAATCATCATCATCGTTATCATAATCATCATCATCACAATCATCATCATCGTTATCACAATCATCATCATGGTCATCATCATCATCGTTATCACAATCATCATCATCGTTATCATAATCATCATCACCACAATCATTATCATCATTATCATCATCATCGTTATCATAATCATCATCACCACAATCATTATCATCATAATCACAATCATTATCATCATCATCACAATCATCATCATCGTAATCTAAATCATCATCGTCACAATCATTATCATCGTTATCATAATAATCTTCTTCGTAATCATAATCATCATAATCGTTATCACAATCATCATCATCGTTATCACAATCATCATCATAACAATCAAAATCATCATCATCACAATCATCATCATCGTTATCATAATAATCTTCTTCGTAATCATAATCATCATAATCGTTATCACAATCATCATCATAACAATCAAAATCATCATCATCACAATCATCATCACCACAATCATTATCATCATTATCATAATAATCTTCTTCGTAATCATAATCATCATAATCGTAATCAGAATCATCATAATCACAATCATTACTATCGTAATCAGAATCATCATAATCACAATCATTATCATCATCATCACAATCATCATCATCGTAATCTAAATCATCATCGTCACAATCATTATCATCATTATCATAATAATCTTTTTTGTAATCATAATCATCATAATCGTTATCATAATCATCATCATCACAATCATCATCATCGTAATCAGAATCATCATCATCACAATCATTTTCATCATTATCATCATCATCGTTATCATAATCATCATCACCACAATCATTATCATCATCATAACAATCATTACCATCGTAATCAAAATCATCATCGTCATCATAATCATCATCATCGTTATCATAATCATCATCATCGTTATCACAATCATCATCATAACAATCTTTATCATCGTAATCACAATCATCATCATCGTTATCACAATCATCATCATCACAATGACCCTTAGACCTCATATGAAACCTACGCATGCTAAATTTAGAATCTCTAGACCCAGTGGTTTGGGCTATGAGTTGATTTTCAGACATTGTCACCCCATTTCTCCATATTAGGGGTTGAATTCTGAAAAAAACCTGAAACACAAATGTTTACTCATTAAGAGGGCCCTTCCCGGCCCGCATTTCGTCAACGCGAGCATGGTCGAAAAGCTAGTTGTTTCATCCAGAGCCACAGCGGTGGTATTCTTTCAACTCCTCTGTCTTACCTAGCCCCGACTGCGCACTACTTGCCTCCCGCGCACCTCATACCGCCTAATGCGAGGACATTGAACGAAAAATAGTGTTTGAAAATTTATAAAACTTGTTCCAGGAAATATGTGTTTTTGAATTAGTCTTACAAGTATGTGAAATAAATATTTGTTATTTAGAATGTCCACTACATTTGCAAGGCTTTTATAGGGATGTTTTTTTTACTTTTACAATTTATGAGTACATTATGAACGGCCAAAGTTGAGGTAAAAGTTGTGCAAAACAGCAATTTTTGGAGGCTTGTACTGAATTTGTTTCTACAAATTTTTATTTTTTGCTTCGATAGAAGCCTAGATATAGTCCACAAGATACCTATTAGTTCAAAAAAATTAAAAAGATATATGTCTAACAACGGCATAAACACGCACGAGCGTTTTTCAAAATTCTCGCGAAAAGTATGGCGGGCTGGCCGCTCTTAATCGATAGGAGAACTCCTGTTAAGTTTCCAATAAAATAGTATCTTATTTCCCCATGTAAACTTTGGACCCCCGCCCCGTTGCAACCCCCCATGATTTTGAAAAATCCTTTCTTAGTGCACCCCTTAACCTCATAAGGAACCTATGTGCCTTTGGAATTTCGACTGCTATCTACGCGCTATTTATAGGCACGTGCCGCCAGCCTCCCGGCCGGTACCGGCGCAACCGCTATGTCCCTGGATAAATAAATCCGTAATATCTTCGAAAATATTCATTTAAATTGTAACGTTACAATTTCCTGGGTAGGATCCACAAAACTGTAAAGTCACTCTGAGCACTCACCTACCTAACTTTCAGTCTGGAGGGGAGCACTATTAAAAGAAATTGACAAGGGGACGAGTTATAAGAATTTATTAACAAAGATCCTAACCTAAAAGCTGGAGCTACTCAAATCACTAATGCCAGTGAAGCTGGCGGAAAATACTGAATATGAACGCAGAATGGAATAAATAACTGAAGAACGTCCGTCTTCAGACTGTGGAGGAGGACCGAGGAACCATCAACTCTCAGGCCGTAGAGAAGGGCCGAGGGCATCCGTCTTCAGACGGTGGTGGACGGCCGAGGACCGTCAATCCTCAGGCCGTAGGAGGAGGGCCGAGGACATCTGTCTTCCGACCGTGGAGGAGGGCCGAGGAGCATCAAATCTTCATCAGGCTTGTGCAGCTCAAGCATCAAGGTTTCCAGGTGTTCTAGGTGAGGGTGCGGCACGGAGAGAGGCCGACTTAAAACTCAAGAATAAGGGGAACTGCCCTTTAAATAAACTTTTATGGAGCTTCTCAGAGGTGTTTCTGCTCTCAGCTCTGAACGTAGACTGCCCATTCAACCACCAGGCTCCTGTCAACTCCAGATAATTTACATTTTAAAATTAGAAAATTATTAAAAAGAAAATCGAATGAGGTCGATGTGATTTACCTATACAACCTACAACTAGCTCCAGCAATAAATTAAAAATAAAACTAGGGTTGCCACTAACTGACATCACAAAAGTAAACAAAGATTTAATAAAGATAAAAACTTAAATAACATGAATTAGAAGGTAAAAAGGCCAAATCCGTTGCTAAGCCTCCAAGAAATGACCATGAAGCTACCTAGGGAGGACGAATGCTTAAATTTTCAGGTTAATAATATCCAAAAGTGTAAGTAAAAAACCATATAAAAGACATACACATTACAAAATAACATGCTGTATAGGGCCCTAATGATCTATATTAAATGCATAAAGTATTTAAGTAACTAAGTTGGATTAATACTGTATTGCTTAAAATCGCTTCGTAAATAAGCCATTATATTTTCCAGCTCAGTGAATCGAAATTATCATAAAATTTTGTCGCTACAATATACAAGCTGTCAAACTGTTCAAACATTTATTTTATTTATCCACTCGTCCCACCTTTAAAATGTTTCCTTTTTTATCCTGACCTTCTTCACAACAGTCTGGCCAGGACGCTTTGACTGAAAGAGGACAGTCGTCTTTCAAAGTGTAAAAGCAAATATCAATCAAGTTAGTTGACCGAGCTGTCAATTCATCACCTAGGATGCCTTGTCCTGGCTAGCTTTCACATTTACGATTTGTCTTTTTCCTTTCTGTCCATTTGACTTTATCCTAGTTTTGTGGTACGTTTGCTGATAATTGCGTAACAATCTTACAATTGCAATACCATTAATTTATATTTTGTCAGTTCAACGACATTTATTGCATTATTGACATTGTCGAGCATACGATTGAGGTTTAATCACTCCTTGTAAAATACTGGTGCATCTGGTGAAAGCCGACCCCAACATGGTTGGAAAAAGGCCAAGTTGGGAAAAGGGATCTGACGCAGAATGTCCTATTTGCAAAAAGTCCCGTTGGCGCAGGGATTAGCTAACACCTACCGGTGTTGCAACGAATTTGGAATTTTCTCCAAAATCCTTCGGATTGTGATTGACAACGAGTTACGCAGTTGGAGTGCAGGTTCTTAAATCTAAAAAGCGGGCTGTTTTTCTTACCGCTCGCTAATACTTTATTTACCGGTCCCTTGATAACAGTCCCAATTTTACCTGTAAACAAAGACACACGAATTAGTTATAACCAAAAACGGTGGGTAAGACGTCAAGAATCACGCATAAGCGATTATATTAAGTGGGTAGGAAGCGGCTTTCTCGTAAAAGTTACAACGGCAGGTTGAGATTATGAACCTATTTGCGTAGTACGGAATTTAAGCCTTTGTGACTCTACGTAGAAGTTGTAAGGATATCCACTTCAAGGAAAATGGAAAGCTGAGATACAATAACTTTGTTTTTTGTTTAACAGACTGCCTTCGCTGTAATTGAATTCTTATTTTTTATTACCTGTCTGAGGGTAATGTGTTTGTCCGGCCTCTGTGTATGTTTGTTCCTTTGTGGCGGTCTAGTGATGAAACGCGTGGACTGATTTTGATGGTTCTTACGTCAATCGACTAGTTTTAATAGACATGGCAGTAATCAAAATTCAATAAGGAACGCATTCCATGTTATAATAAGTTTATATTTTAATTGGTTCCGTCTGCTTTTTATCTTATTTTAAAGAATTAATTTCGGTAGGTGTATAAGTATAGAACATCTATATGAAAATATGGAATATGTTAATGTTTTGTTGGATGCAAAAACCCATTTACAAAAAATGGCAAAAATGGCTAAAAAGCGAAAAAACATAAAAAAATAAATATTGGGGTATGTTAAGGTCTTCAAACAACACATTCTTTCGTAAATTTTTGTTTGTGCTTCTGTTCAGAATCTAGATGTTTTGTCAAATTATAAAGTCGCGCAGCAGGAGTAGGTTACTAGTGTTTCAATAAATTGAAATTGTTTAGTTTAAACGCTAGTTTATATTCCTTTCAATTGAAAACTAGAGGTCTTGATAGACGAGGTCACGATATTAAAAAGACAATTCTCCGTCTCATCTTTTGCATTCAATGTTAAAGAGTATGTGTTCGTCGAGGACGTTTATACATATTATAAATATTGATTTAAATCTTTTTTTTCATCTACTTTTCTTTGCGTGGAAATAAGCAAAGGAATACTAGGGTAAACCAGAAAATTTGTGAATAGAAAGAATTACTTACTTTAAGTGCTTATAACTTTCCGGCAAATAAAATGAGGTTTGAAGAGAGCTGTAAACGCTTATTATAAGAGCTTTTTGCTGGAGAATTCCGTACACTTTGTTTTTATACATCTTATTTGGTTTAAGTCACGGATAGATAAGACAGCCTTTTACTACTTATACTTATACTTAACTTCTGAATTTGAGCAATTGGTATAATATTTTATAATTTTTATTGATGAGAAATTAATCTCATCAAGCACACGGCTTGTATTAAATTGATTAAATGTCAAATAGCCTTGAGGTGATAGCAATGGGTGAAGGGTTAAATATTAAACCGAGGTAATCTCTTCGGTCATTTACACAAGCTTCAATTTTGACTAAGAATTGAACCCAAATAACTGCTGTTCGACTTTGATAACGTCCTTAGAATATCCAATTAAACAGATCTCGGGTCAAGTGGCTCTTGTTATGATGTTCAGAAAATCCTTTCAGTTTGTGTGTATTTGCTTTTGACAGTACTAGTCTTTGGGCACACACACAACGAAAACCTAATGGAAAAATACTACTAGTTTGTTCACTCGCACTCGCACTCGCATTTTTCGACTTATATTATTAAGTAAAGTTGGTTATAGAAGTACCCAAAACTTTTTCACTATTTCCCCAAAAAGGAACAATTTTGACAAGAAACACGTGCAAATATTTTTGTTTTTCTGTCCACACCCGAGCCACCAATTTGTTCATACAATAGTTATAACCAACTCGGGAGTTTTTACCAGGAATACTTTTTCTTGTATACTTTTATTTGATAGATTGTATGTAGATGGATGAATAAATAATAACTGCTGCACGGGTTTTAATAGGTAAGCCGCGCTTGGCAGGATCGGTCTGTGGATGGGTGACCATCATTACATACTGTGTTTCCTCCGTGCCTTGGAAAGCATGCTAAGCCGTTGGTCCCAGCTGTAATTTGTAGATCTTTGATAGCCGTTACAGGTAGTCAGTCGTTGCCCGAAAGTTCGAAAACCAGTATTTCAAATGGGTACCGTATTACCCAGTACTAACTGGATTGTGGAAGTCAGATAGGCAGTCGCTCCATGTAAAATACTAGTATTCAGCTGCATCCGGTAAAACTGGAAGCCGACTCCATTAGAGTTGGGAAAAGGCTAGACAGTTGATGAGATTGTATGTAGATGATTTTGCAGAGAGCCTACGTGAGAATTATTCGAAGGTTGCATTACTGTAACGACCTTAACAGGTCAACGACTATAACTACTTGGTTGTGGTAATGCGGGCAGAAAGATTGGCTTTCATCTGAAATATTTGTGTGTAGATAAGAATACTAAATGTTCAGGTGGTTTATATATTATAGGGACTATGAACTGAGTTTGAATTTTGCTGTCATTGGGCTAGCTCGCCGTCCATCCGTCTTAGGACGACAGGTCGTGTCGACGGCGCGTTCGTCCACGCGCGCCTCAAAGAGATGTCAGCAAAAGGAAAGGGTCCGAAAGGGTCGATGCCTGCCGGGGCTGCGGGATTGTTCGAGGGAGATACCGTGGCCCCGGAACACAAAGGGCAATGAAGGAACATATGGATGGGTTTTAGTCAGTAAAAGTCAGACACTCCCTCCTGCTCCGCCCAGAGCGGGAGGAGTAATTTGATGAATTCCCGTCCGAAAAAAAAATCGGCTAATTTTATCAATGAAACCAAACACGACATTTTTGTGATCATCATGTTTAAATGTGTTGATCGCATTCAGTTTCATTGATGTAAGCGCTTAGTTATAAATTAGTTAGTAGTTAAATAAATGATTAGTTAGTTATCATTTCTGTATACGCATGTATCTGTATCTGTAATTTAGAAACTATATACAATAATAAATAAATATTCAAACTAAATAATTACAAAAAAATAAGATTAAAATTATGTACGAATGCACAACGACGAGGAAAACGAGGAAGACAACAGATGGAGGAGGCCTTCATCCAGAGATGGATAACCCCTTAATAGGTTAAGTTATTTGAAAAATATAGAATTGTAAATTATACCTTTAAACGACTAATTGGTAGACACAATAGTTAAACAATTGACATAAATCTCCTGGAGATTTAGTAACGTACGGGAGGTTATAGGGGAATAAAGGCTGTTTTTATTTTTATTTTATTTATGCACAACGTCGACCATTTTTAGAACTCTTATGCGTCAAAGTACTTCGCCACATTGCTATCATCCGGGAACGTACCCAGAACACTGGCTGACTGTTTTCTAACCCCGTTTCCATTTATTGAAAAGTAGAAAATAACAAGAATTTCGTTCAAATAATGAAACTTTTTTAATAAAGTTGTTTCCCCTTTAGTGATTTATGTCTCCAGTCTCTCAAGTTACTCTATAATCCAGTGCCCTCCAATGGCTTGTAAAATTGCTGCTTATCACATAAATTATTTTATAGTACAACTTTAAGAACTTTTTCCTCGATAATACTGATTTATTATACTTCATTGTGTCTAAAATGTTTACTGTCTGCAACATAAAAGTGTTTTTCGTTTTCTTATTAATGTAAATTACCCAATTGATCACTGACAAGTACTTTCACAGTAAGAAAAATAATATTATTTACATAAAGCTCGCTAAAAAAGTTTTTGAAGTTGAACACGTTTTTTTTCGCGACCCCATAAAACATTTCTTCTAGTAGATACCATAATAATATTCTTTACCGTGTGGTTAGTGCCTAACGTGGTGTCAGAGTTTTTATGCCGTCCGTGGGTCTCTGTCTTGGCTTTACAAACCGTCAAAAAATATCTCTCAAGCTGGTTTTCTCTCGATGTTTTTCTTCACCGAAGCGAGTGATAAAATTCAAAAATTCAAATTTAAAATAGTTTATTTCTTTAAAAAGATTACAACACTTAGTTTGTGATTGGAGCCTTCTTTTAAGCAAACAATGCCTGTATTAGAAGACTCCGCTCTTCCATAACAAAAAAAGAAAAGAAAAGAAAAATATTAATAACATTATTTTATCATAGGTAAGTAGACAATTGGCATATGTATAGTTTTGTTGCGCGTGTATGTGTCTGTTTTGTGTGCCTGTGTGAGAATATAGGTTATGTCGTGGGTTTCAGGAGCTCTTCGGTTTCATTATAAGTAAGTAGTTTGATCCATTTCAGTATATTTTTTTTGCATTTATAATATTGGTTTTTATATATACATATTTCTTTATTTATTCTATTATATAACCGAGCAGACCGTGTATTAAATTGCATAGAGGCAACCAAAGTTTTTGTTTGGGGGACTTCTGCAACAGCATGCTTTCTTCGTTTTGCTAGTTTAGATGCATCGTTAGGTAGGGTCTTGTGTTTCTTTAATATAGTTTGAACTATGTATAGTTTTCTTACTGAGAGTAATTCGCTTAAGTTATAAAGACTATCTGTGGGATATCTCATCTTCTTAAAATACATAATTTTTATCAGGGCACGTTGTGCACGCTCTACTTCTAAGAATTTAGTTTTTGCTGATCCTCCCCAGTTAGGAATACAGTACACTAAGATAGACTGAGCCAAAGCGACGTATATCTCATTAAGGAGATTTCTAGAAGTGTTATTACGACTAATTATATTTTTTGGCACAATATGTCTCAGTGTATTATATAACCAGCACAGTTTTCTAACCCTGTTAGCAACTTGTTCGATATGGGGATACTAAGATAATCTCTGGTCTACTACTACCCCTAAATATTTGGTTTGTTTTACTTTATTAATTTTTGGGCAATTACAATTTTTATTCTTGAAGTCCTCACAATCGTGTATTTTAATTTTAAAATCATCCGTCGGTTCAGTCCGTGCACTAATACTGAAACACACAAAATTAGTTTTACAGGTATTCAGGGTAAGTAAATTTTTTTTTAACCATTGGCTATCCTAGCCATCCCTATTTCAGCTGTGTACTCAACATCTTCCCAAGAAGCACCAGAAAAGACAATAGCCGTATCATCGGCGTAAGAGAAAATTTTGGCGTTTTTGATATTTAAATTGCAGAGATCGTTGATATAAATTAAGAATAAAGTTGGACCCAATACGCTTCCTTGCGGTACGCCGTAAGTGACAACCGCGTAGTCACTGGTATACTTTCCAATCCTAACGCTCTGCCTCCTATTACATAGATAGTTTTTTAAAAGAGCAAGTGGGGTTCCTCTTATTCCGTATTTTTCTAATTTACTCACCAGGGTTGGAATAGAGACGGTGTCAAACGCTTTTTTCAGGTCCAAGAAGACAGTAACACATTTGTTGCCACTATCGATAGTATCAGCTACTAGCGATGTTAGGGCGGTTACTGCATCCTCGGTTGATACACCTTGTCTGAACCCAAATTGTGTAGGCGACAGTAAGTCGTATTTACTTAGGTAGTTAATGAGCCTATTATTTACTAGTATTTCCACAATTTTGGAAATGATATTGGTCTATAGTTGTTGACATCGTCTCTGTCCCTCCCTTGTGTACAGGTGTAATAATGGATCTTTTTAGTTCTTCCGGAAAGACGCCTTTATTAAAGCACAGGTTAGTCAGATGAGTTAAGATTGGAACAGCTACCATTTCTATATTGTTACGTCGTACCCGTACTTACCTACAGTTACGGTAGTAGGTACCTAATAGTAGGTAGGTAGGTAAAACGAGTCCCGAATGATGTAGGTACAAATTCGCAAACTACCTACAAAAGAACATCATTGTAATTTCGACCGTACGCCGAGGGCATAAAGTACCTACTTCATTCCTCTGTACAAGTTGTGGAATTGTCTAGAAGATTCTAGGAAGTCGTAGATATTTCTCGAACGTTCGATCGCCATATAAATAGTCGACGTGTTTGCGGGAGCAGGCAGTCTTATTTTGGCTACAGTACGAAGCGAATCGAAGTGAACTAGTAAGTGCGATATCTAAGTGAATAGTGATCAGTAGTGTACTTGTGATTAAGTTTTAAGTGTTTTGTGATTATTAAAGTTATTTATTGTTTCTTCGGTAGTAATTAATTTATCCCATACCCAGCTCGTAACAATTTGGTGTCAGAAGTGAGGGATAAATTATGCCAATTCTACCAAAGGACGACACGGACGGTATCCGTACCAAGAGTCAGCGACAGCAGGACATGGACCAAAGGCGGTTAGGAAATTCTCCTACACAGACATCGGGTGGTGTCCAGCCTACGTCAGTGCCAGTCGCTGGCCCATCCGGAGTTTCTCCAGCATCAGTGGTGCCAGACTTGTCAGCTTTAATGGCGCTACTGCAGGAGCAGGCTCGTCTTCAAGAGGAGCAGGCTCGCCGTCAAGAGGAGCAGGCTCGCCAGTTACAGGAGCAGTTGCAGCGAGATAAGGAGGAGCAGGCTCGCCATCAAGAGGAGCAGGCTCGCCGTCAAGAGGAGCAGGCTCGCCAGTTACAGGAGCAGTTACAGCGAGATAAGGAGGAGCAGGCTCGCCGTCAAGAGGAGCAGGCTCGCCAGTTACAGGAGCACTTACAGCGAGATAAGGAGGAGCAGGCTCGCCATCAAGAGGAGCAGGCTCGCCGGTTGGAAGAGCAGTTGCAGCGAGATAAAGAGGAGCAGGTCCGCCGCCAAGAAGAACAGATGCTCCTCATAAAGGATCTTCATGCAACTTTTGGCAAAGATCTCAAGATGATGAAGGATCAGGTTCACCAGCACGAGAATCGCATCTCAGAGGCCGAAGTTCAGATCGCTGGGGTGAAGAAGGCTTTGGGAGAACTAAAGACTGGAGACGTGACTGTGGCTTCAGTAGTTGCTGCACCGTCAGCGCGGGGTTTTAAGGTGCCTCCATTCGATGGAACATCTTCGTGGTCGGCTTATAAAATTCAATTTGAGGCCGTTATGAAGGCGAATGGATGGACAAAACTACAAGCCATGACCGCGCTCACCTTGAGCCTCCGAGACCAGGCCCTAAACATTCTTGAGGCGCTCGGCAAGGATGTAACCTACGAGCAGCTGCTGGAGGCGTTAGAGTCCAGATACGGCGATGCGCACTTGAAGCACGTATTTCGTGCTAAGTTGAAGGATCGTGTTCAACGTAGTGCCGAGAACCTGCAGCAGTGGGCCCTCGAAGTTGAAAAGCTGGTTCGAAAAGCATACCAGTCTGCCCCTGCACTTATCGATGGGAATCTGGTACAAGCGTTCGTTGATGGAATACGTGACTTGGAAGTTAGAGCTGCTGTGAGACTTGGGCACCATGAGACGCTGAAAGACGCTTTGGCCCATGCCTTAGAAGTAGAGGCAGTGAGGCAGGACCACCGAACGCACCGCGTCAGGGAGGTTGTAGCATCACCTGTACGCGACCGCCCGCAAGGGTGTAGCACCTAGGACTGTACCAGTTGTGCGGCCGTGAAAGGACCCCACACACGCAGTAGAGGTGCATTAAAAGTGTACAACGTTGGAGCCCCTTGGGAACGGATAGCACTAGACGTTGCGGGACCATTTCCAGAAAGTGAGAGCGGAAACAAGTACTTCCTGGTGGTCATGGATTACTTCACAAAGTGGCCAGAAGTCTTCGCTATTCCTAACCAAGAAGCTACAACGGTCGCAGATAAATTAGTTCAGGAAGTCTTTTGTCGTTTTGGAGTACCCTTAGAAATACACAGCGATCAAGGAAGAATTTTTGAATCGCAAGTATTTCAGGAGACTTGTCGATTAATGGGTACCCACAAAACCAGAACCACCTCTTACCACCCACAATATGATGGAATGGTGGAACGATTCAACCAAACGTTGGAAAGATATCTGGCAAAAGTCGTGGAAAGCAGACAAAGGGATTGGGACAAGCATATACAGCCATTTCTTCTGTCCTACCGTAGCGCCGTCCATGAAAGTACGACTGTGACGCCAGCCTTCGCGAACTTTGGAAGAGAATTACGGTTGCCTGCTGATTTAATCACTGGAACTCCCCCTGATGCTCCACGTAGTGTAACAGATTATGCGATTGACTTGCGTAACAAGTTGAATGATGTTTATGAGCATATCAGACAATCCGGCCAACAGATGTCTGAGAAGATGAAGACCCGTTATGACCGGAAGGCAAATAGTAGGGGTTTCGACGAAAGTTCACTGGTGTGGTTGCATAACCCAGTACGGAGCAAGGGGAAGTCTCCGAAATTGCAAGCAAAATGGGATGGACCATACCGAGTCGTGACTAGGATCAACGATGTCACCTACCGAATACAGAAGGGTCCACGAGGTGCGCCTAAGATTGTCCATGTAGACAGATTGGCGCGATACTACGGGGCTAATGATGCTCGGGACGAGCATGTCTAAGGAGGGGGCAGTGTTACGTCGTACCCGTACTTACCTACAGTTACGGGAGTAGGTACCTACTAGTAATTTAAGTAGGTAGGTAATAGTAGGTAGGTAGGTAAAACGAGTCCCGAATAATGTAGGTACAAATTCGCAAACTACCTACAAAAGAACATCATTGTAATTTCGACCGTACACCGAGGGCATAAAGTACCTACTTCTTTCCTCTGTACAAGTTGTGGAATTGTCTAGAAGATTCTAGGAAGTCGTAGATATTTCTCGAACGTTCGATCGCCATATAAATAGTCGACGTGTTTGCGGGAGCAGTCAGTCTTATTTTGGCTACAGTACGAAGCAAATCGAAGTGAACTAGTAAGTGCGATATCTAAGTGAATAGTGATCAGTAGTGTACTTGTGATTAAGTTTTAAGTGTTTTGTGATTATTAAAGTTATTTATTGTTTCTTCGGTAGTAATTAATTTATCCCATACCCAGCTCGTAACAATATATTTAAGAAATTTTGTAGTTACCTTATCCCAGCCGGCGGCACTATCAGTTTTTAAGCTCATTAGAATTCTATCTACTTCATCACAGTCAGTATCGTGGAGTACAAAAGAATGAGATACGGAAGATTGATTTCTAATTGGGTGTTGGGGGTCAGGGTCTAAGTCGGGTTGAATTTGCTGGGCCAGTTGCTTACCAATGTTAACGAAAAAATCGTTTACATGATTGAGACAAAACATACCTTAAAACCAAGACAAAACAATCTTTGCAGCTTATTTTGAGCAGGTTAATTCGAAAACTGTGCAAATTTTGCAATTAGGAATTGGGTAGGAATTTTATACAGTGATGATCAACAAGAGCCTGCTTAGCTCTATGCGTAAAATTGGTTTGTTTGTACAAAATGTGAATGCTTAACTATCTATGATAAATCCGATAACGCCACGAAATTTTAAAATGAACGCCAAAACGAAAGATTCGAATAAATCTATTCTGTGTGAATTTGGAACAAAACGTGTTGAATGTGAATCCAATAATCGTGAATGAAGACTACATTGAGGATTGGTTCCAAATCCTAATACAACAAACATACAATAGAACGAAAGAAAGGAGATTAATCATTCTAGGGTTTTTTTTGTTGTTAGCGGTCATCAAACATAATTACACATTTTTAAAGCACACGTGTAACGCATTAATTTTTACTATGGTTTTAAAGTCGAAAACTATTTGGCTTCGGAGATATACAAGTTAAATTTTTCATGTGGGCGTGGATGGCCAAATCCATGTTCAAAGGAGTCTCGAGCCTGATTTTAATGAAAACTAAAACATAGATTTTTCTAAAATGTAATGATGCACATTAGATTAAAAAAAAAAACAATATTCCTAGCCAGGAATCGAACCCATTGATTTTGAAAATAACACACACGCTGTATTATTTCACCATGCGATAGTGGTGCTAATAAGGACCAAATTCTGGGAAGTAATGACATACGTGAAATTAAAGTAAATAGTTCAATTTTGATAAAATACAAAACTGAAAACAATTTTTAATAGGGTTTTTAAGAATTAAAGATCGTTGTATATCTTTGTGCTCGAATTCATTAAAGCATTGTCGCCATACAAAAAAGTGTTTCCTCTTATGTGAATGTATGATCTCCTTGGCCTGAAAAAGGAACTAAACATCGATGGTTTAGCTTATTTTAATTAAAGACATATATTTATTTAAGATGAGAAACATGCACAGATTTTTCAGTCTTATAGAAATGTAATATTTTTTATTTTTATTATTACCGTTAATTGATCCCACTCTCTTACCTTAATTTCAATGTAATAGGGCGGCGCAGTATGTCTTCATCTTATTCTTACACAAAAACGTTAAAAAAAAAAAAAGATATCAACATATCTTGAAGGTCATATTGCAAAAAAATTGGCCGTCAATCGAAATATTTTTGATGAAATATGGTAGATAATTACGATATGGAAGCAAAAACGTTGTTTGCACAGAGAAGATTTTTATTGCAAGTATATGACACAAGTCATTATCAAAAACACATGTTCGAATATCAATTTGAAAATGTTGTCTCAACTAAAAAGTTTCCACATTTCCCCTCAAACAACATCCATCATCAGATATACTATCACACCACACCAGACACACTCAAACTCAGATCGCGAACACATTTATTAAATGCCATACGACCCAATGGTTTTGTCAGCACATTTGCTGGGTTATCTTCCGTACACACATAGTCCAGACGTACAACATTCTTAGCAATGCAATCTCTGACATAGTGCGCCCTTATGTCTATATGTTTCGTCCTTCTATGCGCTACAGGATTGTAGGCAAGTTTAATAGCACTCTGATTATCTACGAAAATGCAAATAGCCCCAAGATATTCATTATAAATGCATTCAACTGCCGCAAGTGAACTGCCTCCTTGGTTGCCTCCGAAAGAGCAATATACTCGGCTTCCGTTGACGACAGTGCCACACAAGCTTGTTTCCGGCATTCCCAGTTAATCAACGAGTTTCCGCATCTAAAAATAAACCCAGAATATGATTTCCTATCTTTGATGTTCCCTCCCCAGTCAGCATCTACGAATCCCGTGATGTCCTGCACCGGCGACTTGGGAAATGTCAAACATAGATCCCTTGTACCCTTAAGGTATCTCAAGATATGTTTAGCAGCTTTCCAATGACGTTCCTCACAACATGAGTTATACTGTGCTAAAAAATTTACCGCAGCCGCAATATCCGGGCGTGTGTTACAGGCCAAATAGTTCAGCGAACCTATAAGCGCCTGATAACTACGAGAGTCTTGGCAGGATAAGAACTTACCTCCTTCCCCTTCCGCCAAGGCTTTATGGAAATCTATTTCCGTCGGAGTTTTCACTGGTTTGCAGTCAGACATACCATATTCATCCAAGATCTTCGAAATATGCACGGACTCGAACGCCCATCACCCGCTTTGGGGTTGCAACAAAGCCAACACTAGAGGTGAGGTACTATGCACATATCTGTTCTCCACTAACCTTAACATCGCAAACCGCGGATCGGAACCCACTTGGGTCACATCACGCGGACAAACAATCATTGACTTAACGCTGGCCTCGGAAAGCGCGACAAAACTTGTCTCTAACTGGCACGTATCCAACGAGCCTTCCTGCTCTGACCATAGAAGGATTCGCTTCTCACTAGTAGCTAACATAAAAAAACCCGAACCTAGACGCAACCCACGCCGTACCAATGTACCCGGCTACAAACGGCTGTTGGCCTCCCTACTAACACAGCACCAAACGCCTCAAACTCTGACGGATCCCAAGCAACTTGAGGACACTGTAACAAAACTCTCGGAATTTATAATCGAAGCCTACCACGCCTGCTGCAAACTAAAAGATCAAAACACCAAGAGCAAGGGTAACTCCTGGTGGAATGCGGAACTTAGTAAACTCAGGCAAACCATGCGCAAGCAATTTAACAGAGCCAAAAACTCTAGACTACCAGAAGACTGGGACTCATACAAGAAAACACAATACACCTTCAAAAAACAAGTCAGGAACGCCAGCAGGGCCGCCTGGCGGAAATTCTGCGAAGAAATTGAATCAAACACCGAAGCCGCGCGTGTGAGAAAGATCCTATCTACCGATCAGGATCGCACCCTCGGGTCACTGAAAACCGCAGACAACACTTATACTAAGTCGGACTACGAAACAAGTAAAGTTCTTCTGGAAACCCACTTCCCAGACTGCAACCTCTCCGAGGACAGAACCTGGGAAAGGGAACCAATACACACACCAAATGATCAAGACTGGGCCAGAGCCCGCACCATAGTAACCGCAGAGAGAATAAAATGGGCAATCAAGACTTTCAAACCATATAAATCCTCAGGCTTAGACGAAATTTTTCCTGCCCTGCTACAATGGGGAGCAGACGTCCTAATGCCGTGGCTGACCGCCATATACCAAGCCTGTATAGCACACAAATACATACCACTTGCATGGCGAGAGGTGAAAGTTATTTTCATCCCTAAACCAGGCAAACCTGATTACACACAACCCAAGGCGTACAGACCAATAAGCCTGACATCTTTCCTACTGAAAACTCTCGAGAGACTCTGTGATCGACACATTCGGGACGGACCTCTTCGGGAGCGACCACTTCACAAACAACAACACGCATACTCCACAGGAAAATCAACAGAATCTGCACTACATAATGTCATCTCCAAGATCGAATATGCAGTGGACCACAAATGCTCTTCACTAGCTGTCTTCATTGACATAGAAGGCGCTTTTGACAAAACCATCTTCCATAGCATCAACGCAGCCCTCGAGGAACACGGTGTGGACTCGACCCTGCGAGGATGGATCACGAACATGCTCAGACTAAGAGCCGTACAAGTTACGGTAAACGACACCACCAGAGCTATAGTGGCGAAGGGCTGCCCGCAAGGCGGTGTCCTCTCACCACTGCTATGGAACCTCGTAGTAGACAGCCTCATTAAGCGCCTCAATAACAGAGGCTACTACACGGTGGGCTATGCCGATGACCTGGCCATAATAATAAACGGCACACACGAAAACACACTATGCAACCTTATGCGCCAAGCCTTGAGGATAGTAGAAGACTGGTGCAAGGAATACAAACTAACAGTGAATCCTACTAAAACCGAACTCATTCTCTTCACAAAGAAAAGGAAGTTGGCAACTTTACAACTACCAAGCTTCTTTGGGACCACCCTAACCCTATCGACTGAAACCAAATACCTGGGTATATTTTTGGACAAACAGCTGAACTGGGCAAAACACACTGAGTACATAACCACAAAAGCCAGTATAGCCCTATGGCAATGTAAGAGACTGCTCGGGAGAAATTGGGGCATAAGCCCCAAAATCACCTACTGGCTATACACCGCAGTCATCCGACCAATCATTACATACGGCTCTTTAGTTTGGTGGCCCAGGACCAACCTAAGTACGACCCAAAAGGATCTCGAAAAATTACAAAGATTTGCCTGCGTGGCAATCACCGGCAGTATGAGAACTTCCCCTACTGCTGCCTTACAAGTAATGCTGGGGCTACCACCACTACACCTCGTCGTAAGAGAGGAGGCGGCCATAGCGACTTTCAGACTCGGAGTATCTGGCACCCTAAGTAACGATTCCAGAATTAAACACACACGCATCAGAGAAGATGCAATCAAGCAACAGCCTATGATGGCATCACCCAGCGACAGAATCCTGAAGACCCACTGCTTCCAAAAACACTACAACATAGAGCTCACGGCGGAGTTGTGTGACTACTCAGGTACAAAAGAGCTAAGAATCTACACTGATGGATCAAAAACCAACGACGGGACAGGTGTCGGGGTGTTCTCCGACGACCTAAACATCAAAATATCCAAACCCCTTGGAATACTCAACTCTGTTTACCAAGCAGAGTGTGTAGGTATTATCCAAGCAGCACACGCCATAGAGGCCAGGAAGGTTACGGATACTAATATCCGAATACTCTCCGACAGTGCCTCAGTCCTTCAATCCTTAAAGAGTAATCAGATAACGTCGAGACTGATACTAGAATGCCATAATGCCCTAGAACGAATCACGGCACTAAACCATATCACGGTAACACTACAATGGATCAAAGGTCACAGTGGATCACTTGGGAACGATGCGGCTGATGAACTTGCCAGAAGAGGATCCAACACAAAACCCTGCGGTCCCGAGCCCATTGTGCCCATTCCTTTCAAGCAGTTAAGAAGTTGGTTAAAGGAACACACTCGAATACAAGCGGAGAAATGGTGGACCTCGGCACCAGGATGTAGGCAATCCAAGGAAGCCATGCCATCCCTGGACACAAAGCTGACCAGGCGCCTTCTGCGCCTGGACAGGGATAGCCTACGACTGGTGGCGGGGACCATCACTGGACACTGTTCACTGAATAAACACTTCCATACCCTAGGAATCACTGACAGTCCCCTGTGCAGAGCATGCATGGGGGCGGAGGAAACGGTGGCGCATGTGCTCCTTGAGTGCACCGGCGTTATCAAGATTCGCGAGGAGACCCTGGGAACACCTAGATCCCTTGCGGATGCCCTGAGAAGACCGGGAAGTTTGATCTGCTTCTGGTGGGAGGTGGGCTGGTTGGAGTAAACGGCCACCATGGCTCACGCACAATGGTCCATTTTAAGGATTAAGTGCGGAAACCAAAACCCCATGATAGATAGACGACATTCACCTTCGTTTGACTCTCCTCTGTTAATGGTCTCTTCAACTTCAACGTTTTCCACCACGACATTTTCTGCTCCGCTATCGCCCGTTTTTCCTACCTCCATCTCCGCGTCTTCATATACTTCAGCCCCATCTGTGGAACTAGGCTCTTGAGAAGCTTCTGCACTACCAGGTGACGAGCCTGACTGGCCTTCTACCTTTGCAAATTCCCAGATTACTTCAGCACCTTTGTCACCGCTGACTACGAGCTGACTAGGATCCTCTGAAACTATTGCTGTAGAGTCCTCCAAGAAAACTACATCCCTTGCTCTAACAATGACGCGAGGATTACTGGGATTTATGAAACGATATCCCTTGGTTTCTTCACAGTAACCAACAAAGATAAGTTCTACCGCTTTAGGGCTCCATTTCTTCCGAGTTTCCTTGGGCACGTGCACAAACGCTTTCGTTCCAAAAACTCTGAAATGACCGAACGACTGAGCCTTCCCTGTCCACAACTCCTCAGGAATCTTACCACTATTGCCACTGTGAGGCAGCCTGTTCTTGGTATAAACAGCTGTATTACATGCTTCTCCCCACAGTCTCGCACACAGACCCTTTTCCGCCAACATAGCACGAGCCATCTCCACGATAGTGCGGTTTGCTCGCTCCACTACGCCGTTCTGCTCCGGAGTGTAGGGAACAGTTAACTGATGGTTTATACCCTTTTGCTGTAGAAACCCATCAAACTTCCTGTTCACAAATTCTGTTCCATTGTCCGTGCGTATGCACTTTACCTTCAACCCGGTTTCAACCTCTACACTAGCTACAAAATCTTTAAAATGATCAAAAAACTGATCTTTTGTTTTAAGGAAAAATACAAAAGATTTACGTGTAAAATCATCTAAAATAACTAGCATATACCGAGATCCACCATACGTGGGTTCAGACATTGGACCACAGATATCTGCGTGAACCAGTTGCAGTCTCTCGACTGCCCTCTCAGCCTCACCAACTGGAAAAGGTAAACGATGTGCCTTCCCCTTAATACAGGCGACACAAGGCTCCATTACGCTCTTTCCAAAATCCATACCCGGAAGCTTACGTAAATCTCGCTCATTTACGTGTCCAAGCCGCCGGTGCCACAACATCAAAGGATTACCTGCTTTCACTGACGCCAACGCAGTCCCATCTACAACCGCCTGACAACCTTCAAGCTTGTAGATCCCTGAGACTTCACTTGCAGTAGCCAGAAGCTTTCCCTTGAAATGGCCTGGAACCAAATGGTGAATTAGCTTGCATCCATCTCTGTCCCACATTCTTCAACTGAACGAGACGAAATTTAAATCTTGTATAAAACGCACACTATGTAGGCAAGCATATTATAAGTTGGGGGATTACATTGATGATAAAAATGCTTGGCTAAATGCTGGTCCTGCTCCACAACCATAGGGGGGGGGGGGGCAAATTAATTGATTGTTTGGGTCGGGCATTATTTGAGTCCATCGACACGTAAAGAAGAAGATGAAGAATTGATTCCCATGTTAATGTTTTGTGGAAGCTGCAGAAGATTGTAAAAATATACTTGCATTATATAGATTCCAGTTCATAATATTATATAATTGCATAGCACATGTGTGAGTACTTTGTACTGTTCAGCCACCATTTACATTTATTTATATTTCATTGACCTGAATATGCCTTGGTGGCTGAGAGAATGTCATGCTCACTTAAATGTCTCGCTGATGGTGGCGGGTGTGTCGGGTCATTTAGTTCCCTTCAATATGGTTGAGTTGAATGGCGCCGGTACATGCGTCATGTTCGTGAACGGGCGCTGTCAGTTGGGACTGGTCATCTCTTAGCTGCCAAGGTTCATTTTAATTACTTTATTCGTAAACTGTTGATCTAATCTTTTAATCTGGACGCTCTTAGTGTGCACGTCTTTCTACATCGTTCTCACATATATGTATAATCTCAAAATTAAAGATGTAACCAAGATTTTGTAACAATATTTTGTTTTTAAAAGAGTGTCCATGGAGTTTCTTGCCCGTTCTTCTCCATAGAGATCTACGCTAGGGAATGGGCAACTACAGTACTTTCTCAAGTTATTATGCCTTGTGACTGGGACTGTAGCTTTGATTTTCTTTTTTGTATTTTTGACATTCAAAAGTGCCGTAATGGTCTAATTGAAATAAATGCTTTGAGTTTGAGTTTGAGTCAAAACTAACTTTCCATCCTTTCTCTACTAATTTAGACACTGATAACAGATTAACACGCAAACCGGGTACATACATGACATCCCTCACAGCAAGCATTCGTCCTTTCAAACTCACCATGATATCACCCTTACCCCTGCATTCAATCTTATCATTATTCGCACATGTCACGTTACTCATACCAACATTCATAACCAAATCTTTAAACCAATGTTTCTGGAAAGACATATGTGAAGATGCCCCGCTGTCGATGTACCACTCCGTCAGATTGAAGGAGTCCCCGGCACTGAATGAAGACAGGCTCACGATCGCGACGTCACTCAGTTTGGAGATCGAACCCACTTTCCTTCCTTCAGGACAGTCCGGCTTCTTATGTCCACTATTTCCACATTTAAAACATTTAATTTTGGTCATATTAATATCTTTGTTCCCATTCCGCTTCTTACTCACAGCCAATGCCGAGTCCGCTGAAGACAATGTACTACAACCTTGACGTGAATCCTCCTGTAGTAACTTCTGCCGTACGTTCTCTGAAGTCAACTTCATCCCAGAGTGTTCCAGCGCCATTCGCATAGGCCTGTACTCTTCAGGTAGTCCTCTCAGTAACACGACAGCTACAAGATCATCGTCAAATCCGGTGGCAATATCCTTCAACTTTTGAGAAAGAGACATAACTGCAGCAACATATTCATGCATCGACGAGTGTCTCTCTAGCTTCTCATCCAACAACGCGTTCATGAGGGTGATCCTGCGATTTACGCCTTTGTCCTCAAACGCTTTCGCTAAGCTATCCCAAGCATCTTTAGCATTATTTGAATCTTGTACATACGCATAAAGTGTAGGTTCCACGTGTAGGCAAATCAAAGCTAGTGCGTCTTGGTCCTTCTCGATGGCGGTGGAGTCTTTGGAATCCGGGTACGTTGACGTATACATGAACAACTTTTCTCGTGTGAGAATCATTTTTATCGCGAATTTCCACGTAGAGTAGTCATCTAGGCCGCAGAGGTTCTTGATGGCAAATTTAGTGACTGGGCCCATAACCTTTTGATGAAATATGGTAGATAATTACGATATGGAAGCAAAAACGTTGTTTGCACAGAGAAGATTTTTATTGCAAGTATATGACACAAGTCATTATCAAAAACACATGTTCGAATACCAATTTGAAAATGTTGTCTCAACTAAAAAGTTTCCACAAATATCAATAAAACATCTGACTTCAATAAGCTATTATTCTTCATCTCTATTTAGGAACTCCCGTTGTTATCGTATTTATTACTACAATAATAGTACAACGTTAAGGCTCTGTTTACACGGCGTTATACGATATTTTGCCATTTATTTTGGAATCAAATAACAGTTCCATACTGAATTTGTTATTAGCCTTAAGAACATTGGGGATTATTGACATGTCATACACTACCTCCGTCTCGTCCATTCTAATTGGGTGCACCTGAATACCCAGTAATTTACATGGAGCGACTTCCTATCTGACTTCCACAAACCTGTCACTGGATAAGACCTACGCCTAAGCCGGTTGTTAGACTTTCGGGCTTCTGACTACCCGTAAAGACTGATATTGACATGTGATTCAGAGATTTTAGCGCACAATATGTGCTGTGTGAACGGCCGTTTACCGAAACCAAAAACGACGCCAAATGTTCGTATAGATAACACTTTACCATTATCGTTGAATCTAATGCGACAGTTATGCATGAGTTATTTGAAGACAACGCGTTCTCGAAAGGAATTATTTCATATGTTTTATGACATAAACCATTATCATCGTAATTGCATTATGATTGTATTGTTATGAGTCGTTAGAATGCGTGGGACGTGGGTCAGAAAATTTCGAGGAAATGTAGTCCACTATTATAACGGAGTTATCATGCGTGATGATCAAACTCTTTCCTTCTTTGTACATTTCTAAAGAATAGACATTCAAATGAAAATTCTGGAACAACAAAAAACGTTCAACTCCTAAATTTCAGAAACATATTATGTACATTTGGGTGTTTCACGAAACCTTTGGAAATTTGATTTTTTCTTTTGGGCCACACTATAAGAGAGCGGTGCCCATGTAACAGGCTGTTAGATTGGTTACTGAAGTAGGTTACGAGTGGCAGTTCTCGAAGTGATGCTGTAGCGCCACGGAAACAATAAAATCGAGAGTAACTACCAAGTCAATCTCGATTTTATCGTTTTGTTTGCTACAAACAGAAAGTAATCTTACGTGTATCTTACATACAACATTCAAGAATGTAACTGGACACATCTCATGTTAGGTTTCTTCATCCTAACTTTTCTACCTTTCCTGTATTACTCAAGCCAACCAATACTAAATTTATTCCATCATCATCATCATTTCAGACGAAAGACGTCCACTGCTGGACAGGCCTCCCCCAAGTGTCGCCACATTAACCGGTCCCGTGCGACTGGCATCTAACGGATTCCCGCAACCTTCACCAGGTCGTCGGTCCATCTAGTGGGAGGTCTTCCAACGCAACGTCTTCCGGTTCGCGGTCGCCACTCCAGAAGTTTTCGGCCCCGTCGGCCATCCGTTCTGCGAGCAATGTGCCCTGCCTACTGTCACTTAAGTTTGGCAATTCTTCGGGCTACGTCGGTGACTCTGGTTCTCTTGCGGATGTCTTCATTTCTGATTCGATCACGCAAAGAAACTCCGAGTATAGCCCTCTCCATTGCCCTTTGGTTGACTTTAAGCCTTCTGATAAGGCCCATTGTGAGCGACCACGTTTCGGTCCCGTACGTAATCACGGGCATAAATTTATTTACTTACTCATAAGTACGTGTGGAAGTTTCCAGAATTACACATTTACTAGTGACCTTTCCATACTTCGCATATTTTTTACGACTAGATAAAATATAAAGATGTAGAATCTTAATGCAAGCACTAATTAATGTATTAATGAATTTTCTAATTCTAGTGAATAACCTTTGCGTAGGACCGCGTTGTTCTTCTTTGTCTTCACAGACAGTCGAAAAACGACTTTCATTATCAAAATCAAAGTCGTTTTTCGTCTGTCTATGGAATTAAGAAAAGCGTGTGGAGAGTTAAATTTGTGTGTGTTTGTGTACCTACTGCCAATGTTAATTAAAGACGACTATTCTTGTAATCATTAACGATATTTTCGTTTTAAAATAAAAGAACACACGTGTTGTTTGCCTCGGTTAGATCATAAAAATTTCACAGCCATAATATTTTTGTTTTTGAGCTCAAATTTAAAGGAAAACAAAAGAAATAACGGTAACATCCCACGTTGAATTTATTTGTTTTATGTAGCAGTTAGATCTGAAACCAACACTAAACAGGAATATCTCAGTAGCAACCACGGTGTCTGGATGGCTCCGGCCCATCTCGTAACTTTCCCATTTCGACAACTAAACAAAAGACGTGCGAAACAAGTGAAAAAGTGTGCCAACTTGTAACTATTTTAATCTTCATACATTGAATCCCATTTCGTCAACCATAAATTTCAACTGTTTTTGTACAGTACAGTCAGCTGCCAAAGTTACAAGGAAACCATTTGTTGATATGCTATTTTTTTCTCAAGTTGATGACAATAGCCTCGCACCATGATCACGGAACTTAAATTATGTGGGTGTCTGTTTAGTGTCAAGTTAAGTTAGATCTGGAAGCGATATTATTACAAACTGAAGAAATTTAATCTTATTTTAAATAGTTTTTACTATCGTTATTTTTTTATATTGTCCAAACTAAAATAATAAGTTTCTTAACTATCTCGCAAATCTTTTCCCAACTAGGTTGGGGTCGGCTTTCTGGCCGGATGCAGCTGAATACCAGTATTTTACATGGAGCGAGTGCCTATCTGACCTCCACAACCCAGGTATAACGTAGCTATCTCGCAAGTAATGGTAGACATTAATTGAAGTTTTCTTCAATGTAAACCTATTCTATTCAGTATATCAATGATTGATTAATTATGTTTAAAAAAAATACTTGTGGCTTTTTTATTAACTGCCAAATAATACACGAGAGTAACATTCAACCACGGGAAGGGTTAAAAGTAATTGTTTTCCTTAATCGAAGCACACTCATTCAATTTAACCCTCACAAAGTAAAATAATTTACGTTCAGAGTATTTAGTCCAGTGGCATTCTGAAAGCAATTAACAATGACTCGGCAATTATTAACAACAACGCCTATTCCTTTCCCAAAACGATTTATCAAAGTGACTCGTAAATATTTCCACTTATAAACTTGGACGCGGTTTATACAGAAGAGATGTGGTGAGGACGTGTGGCGGTGGCGGGTAATCAATGAAACCTAAAATGAACCTTATAGTTACGTCGCATAGCGTCGTTTTTGTTGGGCGAATCATCTGGTGGCGGCGACAACAGCAACACAGGAAACTCGGGCGAAATTCTCCTCACAAAAAAAAACGACGTTATGCGACATAACTACTAGGTTTATTTTAGGTTTCTATGATTATCCGCCATCGCCGCTCGTCCTCGCTACAACTCTTCTGTATAAACCGCGCCTTACGTCCATATGGTGTTCCGGGAACTAACGAGAAAATTATTGTGAAAATAGTGTAATTTAGAAAGTTTGTCACAGATTTGGGTCGGGTACGAATATGTCCTGTTTTAAGTATTAGGAACACCTTATGTTGAAAAGGTCAACTTTAATGTTCTAAATAAAAATAATAATGTTACTAAAATAATTTCACAGAAGCTTCAAAATAATATTTTAAACATATTCCAAAGTCCCTAAGTATCGTTTTCTGGATAGTGTCCGAATCAATTTCATGAGCCAAAACCCTTTAAAGTAAACCGTTTGGAAGTAACTGCTAATAAATGGGCACTTAAACGATAATTGAAGTACCTACTACAAAATTATTGCTTTCCAAAGAAGTTAAAAAATTTGGATTTCGCAATTGAAAAGTAACGGTCGATCGACCGAAGCCCGGTTTCTAGAATAAAATTCAACATAGAAATTAAGAAACAAAAGGTCACACCTGTAGCGACTGTTTTGATTAGTTGACTGAATTTATCATCAAGATCAATCTTTTGCCTTTATCCCAATTCATTTGGGATCGGCGTAGCATGTCTTCTTCCATACTTCTCTACCTATTACTCGTCATCTCATCAGACATCTTCTTTTTTGCCATGTTCCTATCGATCCTATCCATATCACGGTCCATCCATCATTTCTTTAGTCTTCCTCTTCTCTTACACCCATCAACATTCATAGTCAGAACTTTCCTCACGACATTTTTAATTTACATACTTTGCGTGGTTGAGTTACGTTCTAGACACCGAGTGTTGTACTACGACCACTTTTCAACCTTATTACTTAAGGCCCTTCTAACCCTAAAATTAGCAACTCTATTTGTGGTGGTTCAAACTTCGTTTGAAATACTGTTAGAATAAAGTTCTAATCAGCTTGCACTACAAAGCGGTTGTTACGTCAGTCACTGCGGCCGAATTGTGCGAAATGAATGGTTTTTTGCGTTGATTGAACTAAAAAAATAAAACACAAAAGACCTGCTTTATAGTTAGTTCAGTTAGTACGCAAAGTTTCATGATCAAATTTGAAGTACTTTTTGAATACCAGCGGTTTATTGTTCGATTTGGAGGTAACTTTGGATTTTTTTTCTATTGAGAAAAGTTTATGGAATCGTTTTTTCGTCACACATAATACTTAGCATTAATCCTCAACTTTACCATATATTCATTTCAAAATTAATGCTGCAGTATTTTAGGAGTAACGGAGGATCATGCTAAGCCATTTGAGGGATATATAGCCCTTAAGGTATAAGCACTTAGAACTAAGGTGGTTATCACTCCACACCGCTCGTCCACGCGATTGGACGGTAAAGCGTATCTCACGTAGCGGTTGCATTGGCTTGTATGAACTCCGTTGATGCCTAACACCATTACGTACTCCGCAGGACTGCGTGGTCGCGCTGCTCACCGCTTCACAGTGAGCTGAAATTCTGCTGTCATGGACATTTTCATTTGATTTTTTAGGTGTCATGTTTATGCTTAGATATGGCTTCAACGCCTTGAAAGATAAGACTAACTACTTGCCTGAAATATTCAAAATTTACTGATGGCTACAGCCTTATCGTAGGTCCTAAATTTTCTAAGAAGGGATGCTATTAGGAGGAAACCGTCTACTGATAGGTAGCCTATCGATTTGTTATTCGTGCGTGAAAGGTTTCAAATAATGCTAAATACCGTCTGGCACGTGTACTTAAGTGAATTCTAGAAAGTTGTGCGCATTATCTTTCTTAACTGAATTTATTATGTTCACAAATTAGGATGTGATTTCAGGCACCTAATATTGAATTATAAATATTATTTACTTGAAATAAATACATACTTTCAAGGTGAAAAAACTCCTCATCGGGAGAACCAAAGTACGGCCACCAAAGTTTTATGGAACAAGAACAATGGGAGAAATAATATAATTACTTCTGACTAAAAACTGCGTTAACCAAATTAATTCAAGTCCTTGAAAATACATCGGAAAGATGGACCGATAAATTGTGTTCAACTCACTAAAGCAAAATTAATAGACAATTTATTGAAACTTCATAATTTTCAATTGAGTTTCTCCAGGAATCGGTTACTGTCTTACCGATGTTTGAATCGACTTTGGGATGAGGTTGAATACTAAACGTTGTTTAGAAATAGATTAAGACGGATGCTTCAGGAAATGTTTCGGCAAGGTCATCATAAGTTTCCGATTGGCAACAGCTTTCCGTTTGAAAACTTTTCGAATGGATAAACAACTATGTTGTCTTGGTAAAATAATCTTATTTTACCATTAATTTTCGTCGAAACAATGTAACGGAGGTGTCTGTATGCACGACGACCAATCAAGATATACAAAACTAGTTTATGCGGATCTTTCAAAATATGGTAAATAAATATGGTAATAATAAAAATACATACCGAGGCCATGTTATACTGGAAATACACACATCAAGTTTTACACTTGATGTGTCACTGTGTGTACCAGCACGAAGTTTTGTTATAACCCTAGTAATAGAAACATAAAGGAATCCTTAGCTTTTTCTATCAAATTTATCGTAATTCTGTTAAGTTATATAGATACCTACATACCTACGTTTTGTTTACGATCTAATAAAACAAAGATTGGCTGATTGATTTGATTACATTTTTCTAGACCAATGACATACTTAGATTGCAGTAACTGTAAATAAAAACTACCAATAAAGTTTCAAAGTAAACATTTATGATTGCATTTAGTACACAGTTAACCCAGCTAGCAATGGCTTTGATTTTAATTATACTGCGTAAAATAACTGCAGTAAAAACAAATAGTTTTCATCATCATCGTTTCAGCTGAAATATGTCCACTGCTGGACATAGGCCTCCCCCAAGTGTCGCCACATTGACCGGTTCCGTGCGATTCGCATCCAGCGGATTCCCGCAACCTTAACCAGGTCATCGGGCCACCCAGTGGAAGGTCTTCCAACGCGACGTACTCCAGAACTTTTCAGCCCCAGCGGCCATCCGTTCCGCGAGCAATGTACCCTGCCCACTGCCACTTAAGTACCTATGGCAATTCTACGGGCTACGTTGGTAACCTTGGTTCTCTTGCGGATGTCTTCGTTTCTGATTCGATCACGGCCTCTCTCCAATAGTGTTCGTGAGATATAAAAAAAAACAAAATTATAAGATTTTTTAAGGATTTATTTATTTATTTATTCAGTAGTATACATACATTTTAAACATTTAAGTTGGTGCCAACATAAACTCATTACAGTTTTACCGTGCACCAAGATCATCTACTACATAATTTAGAATTAGATCCACTTAAGTGGGTACTTAGTTAAAAAAAAGAAACAACTACAAAAGTTACAACGGGTATTTGGCGAAATAATATCTAATACATACTGACGAGCAAACCTCGGTGACCAATTCGACCGTTCGTTCACAAAAAACAGAATTGACACAAGAAATTGACACACAACTATTTAAAAATTATAATGAGAAAGACAGACGAGTGAAAAACTAAGTTATGTACCCAACATATCTAGTAATTACTTTACCTAGAAATTTTGACTCATCTAACCGGAATACCTGCATGATGATGACGCCAATAGCCGCTTTTTTACGTAATCCACTTAATAAAACTAGTTAATGAATGTACAGTCTTATGCACTAATATGTATACAGTTATCAACATTTCAAAGCGGATTTCCGCTATGAATGATGATTCATCATCATTAGCCTATAATGTTCCCACTGCTGGCACAAGGCCTCCTCTCAATGAGAGGGGATGGGCTATAATCCACCACGCGCGCCCAGTGCGGATTGGTAGATGTCACATGTCTTCGAATTGTTTGGTTCTAGGACATGCCGGTTTCCTCACGATGTTTTCCTTCACCGTTTTGAGAGCAGTGATGATGAAATAAATTACACAAAGTAATGCGCCTATCTGGGTTCGAACCCACGACTTACTGTTCGTAAGTCGGGACCGCCACCACTGGGCCACCGCTGCTCCGCTGATGATTTCTACATTGAGATTAAGATAAAAGTTCTAAAATACTATGTTCGTTAATTAATTAATACGTAATAATAAACGTAATTAATCCAGTACGAGAAAATCAGTTTTAAAAGTTGCTAAGTGTATTTTATTATTATGTATTAGTGCCCGTGCCAGTCACAGTCCGAAGTTAAAGAGCGATTTTCTCTTGAAAATGTCGGTTTCTTCAAAATCGCTTTTGAATCTTGCATATACATACATAAACTCACGCCTTGTTCCCATGTGGGTAAGCAGAAAACACAGAACGCCACCTGCTACGATCTTTACATAATCGATTTGCCTCGTCCATGTTCATACATCTGGTCATACAAGCACGCCGGTTGTGAGTACTATATACGTACACGCAACTAACCTTGCATATTATTAACTGGCAACATAAGAAATTAAAAAGTTAAAAATGTCTTATATTATCTATGGCCTTTTCGCTTCCATCTTTGCTTTTGGTAAAGACTACAATATTTTTCTTTGCGATTGTAATTAATAAAATCTATGTTTTACTAATAGTTGAGAAGTAAATAAATTAATTAAAACCATCTCCACGTCTCCTTGTTTTAAAAACAATACATATACATGCTCCTCACTGTACAGCAACGAATGGCAACGTACTTAGAAGCAACAGGTGAATGACTCTTTTGCGAGCTGTATCAATATAACCTCGCTTTATTTTAATGTGACCGGATTTGACCCGGAAAAAGGTACAGTATCCTGATTGAAGTGATTTCGCTTACGACCTTTCGTTGGTTGACTGTTATGGGGATTCGTGTAATACAACGCCATAAGAAACCACTTTGTTCCATAGGCAACTATACTATTAGTCCAACAGTTATGTTCTTTTACCTGGAAAGTATTCAGAAGTTAATGGAGCTTTAACAGGTTATTTGGGGGTACTCTAGGAAGACTATCCGTATAAGTGCTAACCTGGGGGTGGAATAAAAACTACCTGCAGCACAAATCTTTGTAAGAGGCAGAAATTGAAAAAAAAAACCATTCTAAACAATCGTAGTATGGTATCTACGAGTAAAAATACAGGGTTAGTTTTCAATGAAATTAGATTTCCGGCCAAGTCTTCAGAGATGGTTGAGGATCGATAATATTTTCGAAAAAATGAAAAAAAAACTTTTTTTGTAAATAAAATACCATTCCTGTCCACCACTAAAAAGCGAATGTGTGAATATTGCAGCAGCACAATTCAGTTCAACAACCTAGAAAGGTAGCAGTTAGCATACACATAAATTTGGCGGTGCACGCAGACAAGTGCATTGATTCCCACTAGGTTTATTATTTAGGATATTTTCAGTACATTTTCAAATGAATGCAATTATTTTATTTTATATTTTTCGACAATAATATTTAAAATGCACTTTTGGTTTGATATCTAGATCTTAATTTTAAATTTTGGCTGGTCATTGAAAACTAACCCTGTATAACTTTTCATGAACATTACAATCAGACAAAATTCTCGCAATTATCTGCCGCCACATAACCTTGTATGACAAGATAGAATAAACAGATAAGAAGTCGGTTAAAAATAGGACTACCGCGTTCACATGGGAGCTGTAAATAAAATTGAAAGAACTTGGGTGTAAGCTGCACTATATTTTTTACGATGATAATGCAATAAAATGTCTGCTGCTACATAGTTTCAGTGGTAATTATAGTAAAAATTCGTTCGAGTAGTAAAATTCGTTCCATAAACTTCGAACTGTTCTCCGCAAAAATACTGACAAACAAAAAATATCCAACTTCCAAAACAAAACCCTAAAAACAAGAAATAACTTTGATTTCGGAAGTAGGTGGCAAAAAATTCATTGTCACAAACAAAAGTCACCAACTGTTTTTTTTTAAGTTGTTATTTCACCCTTTTTAGCTGTGTCATCTTACTCAAATCCTTGTCAAGTATCAATTTTACATTGTAACTAGAAGTTTTTAGCACATCATCCACGTAGACGAAGAAGATTTGTTATAGAGGATAACTCGTATAGTAGTACCAAAGCAAAGTTTATAAAATATATCACGCGCGAGCTTCCTCTACATAATGAAAAAAGAATCACTTGTATTGGACCAGTAACCATGGAGAAATCGGTGTTCTCATCTTAAATACAAATATGATGCTAGTTGAATACATAACCACTTCTGCTGTTTAAAAATGTATACCATAGTGTCTCTCAGGTGCACTATTATAAATATGGTACTATTGCTCATTAAACTAGGTAAATACTGTAATCGCTCTGTGTAAAAATATTCGCATTCAGTTGCATCCGGTTAGACTAGAAGCCGTCCGCAACATTTTAAAAAGAGGATAAACAGAGTATAACTTTTTACTGGTATACAACCTCATTTGACACTCTTAAGAGTCTTTTGAAATCGTTCGATTTTTTAAAACCAGAACTTAGTATTACTGACAAAAAGGTCATTTCCAAGGCATGTATGTTTTATTGTTGCGCAATGTTCAAATAACCATTGATCATAACATAGAAGGGTCGACGTCAGTATGTCTAGTCGAACAAATTATTTTCCAGTTCTTTATTCTCAAGTTTCAATACAACGTTCCCATTCACTTGAACTGAACAAACTTCGTTATATCGAAAGAGACGTAGAAAGACTGTTGACGTATTTTTCCAAGACTTGGCCCTGTGTAGTAAAGCCATGTACTTGCGAACTACATATTTATATGTTCGTCTTGCATGAACGCAGTTTCTACAATAAAATTTCATGTGTTCATAAGATAAAAATAAATAGGATTATTTTGCTGTTTTACGAGTAAGTTCAGTGAAGGATTAATTATGTTGTTTTTTGGTGGTCTATATTGTGTCCCACTGCTGGGCAAAGGCCTCCCCCTTCTCCATCAAGCCTCTCTGTTCTGTGCAATTTCTGACCACGTTTGCCCTGCGACATGATCAGATCGTCACACCACCTTCGCCACGTTTGACCTCGTCGGCGATGTACACTCTCTGGCGTCTAGTGAGTGACGATCTTTGCCCACCTTATGTTATTAGTAGTATTTTTAAAAAGAGTAACCGTGGAGTTTTGCCAGTTTCTCGATAGGAAACGACCAACCTGACTCATGCACCTATCTTTCCACGTTTCACTAGTGCCCATGTGTTTTATGTGAAAAAATAAATCTTGACTTTGAAGTATAAGTTTTGGTCACAGTCAGGTCAACAATAGTAAATTGCTGGACTTTTCTAAGTAGTCGAAATCACAACGAACTTTTACGGATTATTTCAAAGAGCTTTAGCCACCGAAGTCTTAAGAGCCCGCCCTAACTTTAAGACTTGACTAATAACATAAAGTTACTAAAAGTTGAAAAACCGTATTCATCAAAACTCCTAGAACACTAAGTCATACTTATAATAAAATTATACTCGTTTAGGTTCATAACAAGCACATTATAATACGTATAAGCAACTTAGTTGTTCTTGATAATATTTAAGTACCTACTTAATAATCTAAGAGTCGTTTCATCTGCCAAATTGTTTCGGAATCTCTTCCCAACTATTATAGACCGCCCCTGTTTTCCTAAGTGTTTACTGTTTGCTACAAAAGAGCATGCAGGACATAAAATAGCTCTTAAACTCAATCTGTCACGACCTTAGAGGTCTTGATTTAAAACAAAATGCCTTTTTCCTTCGTTGCATTACTCCGATTGAGGTTTTACGTCTATTGGAGCACGAAGCAAGCATTATATTTAATAATATTTCTATTTTGGAGTGTATGAACATGTAAAAGATTACTTTTTTCTGAATAAAAGTTCGGACGATCGGAGGGATGCTAGGCAGAATGAAAAATGGCGGGCCTGGCTGCCGATCACCATTTTTGCGTCATGTTTGAATTTAAAGCTTTTTATTTTGATATGCGAAATGTTTTGGAAAATAAACCTGCATCCAGTTAGACTGGAAGCTTATTTCAATATAGTTTGGGCTTAAAGGCTAGGCAAATGATGATGACCTTCTTAGCCAGCTTGGCTTTAACAAGCTCGCAGCACAGCAATCAAAAGGTACGTATTAGGACGGAATTAATTTTGTGGTTATTAATAGAAAGCCCATCCAGGCTTCAGATGAATAGGGCACGCCACGATAGTGGCGATAAGTCCCCTTTTTGAGGAGTGGCTTGTGAGACGCCACGGCGTCCTCTCCTTCCGCCTGACGCAGGTCCTCACCGGACACGGTGTTTTCGGGAGGTTCCTGCACCGAATCGGGCGGGAGGAAACGCCCGGGTGTTTCCACTGCGAGGATCGACCGGAGGACACGGTGGAGCACACGGTGGAGGTGTGCCCCGCGTGGGCGGAGCACCGCTGTGTCCTCGAAGCGGCGATTGGTGGCGGCGACCTCTCGCGTCCGGCCCTGGTGCAAGCCATGGTCCGGAGCGAGACGGAATGAGACGCCGTCACCTCCTTCTGCGAAGCAGTAATGCTAGAAAAGGAGGTGGCGGAACGTGAGAGAAAGAGAACCTCACAGCGTCCCCGGCCGCCGCGGGAAACGCCCCGGGCGCCCCGGGCGTCGGTGGCCACCATGTGGCCCCCGGCCACCGTAGGCGCGGGCCTGTGGACGGTGGGCTATGGGCTAGCTCGCCGTCCGTCTGTCTCATAACGACAGGCCGTGTCGACGGCGCGTTCGTGTTCCACGCGCGCCTCAAAGAGAGTCAGCAATAGGAAGGGGTCCGCAAGGACCGATGCCTCCCGGGGTTGCGGGACTGTTCGAAAGAGATACCGTGACCCCGGAACACAAAGGGCGATGAAGGAACATGGATAGGTTTTAGTCAGTAAAAGTCTGACACTCCGTCCTGCTCCGCCCAGAGCGGGAGAAGTCATTTGATGATTTTACATCCGAAAAAAAAAAAAAAAAGGCTTCAGATGAATACATTGTCCTCATCCGAAGCCTGAAATTCCAATTACTTCCGTCATAAAATTTCCTTTAAATTGCTTAGTTTTCCCTAAATTCAAAATAAAATGTATGTATTGGAAATCTAGACGAAATAAACTGGGAAAGTTGTTTGAAGTGAGTCTCTAAGGTATTCAAAATTGGTTGGCTATCCTGTACATTTTTATATATGTAATAATTAATGGCGCTGCCATAGAGCTTGCGACAATGGTTAAATTCTTTGGTTTCTTGATGTTTCCTTTGGGAATTTTTGTATTACCCTTGTCTGGTTAGGATACAAATTGAGGGTCATGGACGCCTACGTTTTTGCGTAGATAGCCCATCCTACGCAAAAGTTAAGCGGTCACGGTTAAGCATTAATATTTGCAGTATTTGAACTTTTATATAATTATTCAACTGAATGAATCGATTGCTAATAATGATAATTCATTTTAACACACTTGCTCGTAAAGTGAGTCTTATTACATCGTTCTTAGGGCCATAAACCGAACTATAACTCACACGTGCATAATAATATTACACACTAGCGCATAATAGAATTATCCCTACAAAGTTAAGTTAGTACCTAACTGCAAATTATATACGAGTAAACAGAGCATTTTCAATAAAAAAAAACTGTAAGTATTACCCATTATACTTACAGTTTGTTTTTGTAACAACAAAGAGGTTTTATGCCGCTGAAAATCTATCTACATTTTTGGAATAAGTAAATGTGTCCCAAATTAAGACGAAAAAACATTTATTATTATCAAATTATTTATATTTCACTATAATTAGTCATAAAATGTTTGCATTTTATCACTAAAATTATAATTTTGAAGTAGGCTGTACGACTTTAAGTAAATCAATTACATTACATTTGGCGCGTGCAAAAAAAAAAAGCTTGCGCGCCATTTCCCATAATTTTCATATTTTGTTTGTAGGTATCGCATTTGTTACTGTGTGGTAAAACGATTTATGCAAAACATGATTGTTTTTTCCTCGCAAGTGTGTTGAAAAAGTGCGTATGCAACTTGCTCACTAGACACTCAGCTGATTTACGCCCTCGCCTACGACTCGGGCTGCAACCCACAGCCTCGTGTATAATGAGCAACTTTGCTTACTTGTATCTTAATATACTATTCTACACACAATTTCATGAATGTTATTATAATGACGAGTTTGTATCAGAATTATATAAAATAAAACTGGAATAGTCGCCAAACGAAACATCCATTAATTAATGTATTGGTTGATCTAAACTCTTGTAATATTATTTCAATTTGTTAATCTTGTCAATCAAATCATTATTCAATGATAACTTAGAATAACTCTTTATTAAATATAGCTGTCGATAGAAGTAGTTAACAAAAATATTTGGCTGTTCGCACAATATATTTTATTTATTAAACCTTGTTAAGAGTTTAAAATAAACTGAAAGGTACAGTCGATCGCACGGTCGATGTTACCACTTTGACCTTGAAAGAGACTTATGACCTTGACCTTGACTTGTTTGTTTCGGCTGTTTCTTCTCAGAGTAGTCAGGTACGAAACAACGGCCTACAAGTACAAGAAAAGTACAGGACCGGTTTATGTGGACGATGTCTTTTGACTGCAATGGTGATAATGATGATGATTACAGACATAGAAAATTGTTTATTTTCGAAGTCAAAACGCTTATTAAAGACTCAATTGTTGTATTCTGTTACTGGAGCTTTAGCATATTCCAAGATGCTAAAGCTGAATACAAGCAATGCCTAGTGTATCGTTTTGGGTATGCAAGTATTTTCGTATAATGTAGTATTCACGTTGGAATCAAGGCGACTTTTGCTGCAAACCATGATGCTTCATGATCTGTTGCACAATAAAATTGATTGCTCCGAGATTGTTAATAATTTATTATATGTTGTGCCTAGAACAGTTATTCGGCGAGAGGCACGCGCCCATCCTCTCTTAGCTACGTCACCTTGTCGTACAAACGCGGGTGAACGGGCGCCGCTCCATAGGATTGTGAAAACTTATAATGAACATTTTGTTAATTTAGATATATTTGCTTTATACCGCCAAAAATTTAAGAAACTTATAGTCAATAGTCTGCAATTGTGTGTTAATGTTAAACTCAAACTCACTCAAACTCAAAGCATTTATTTCAATTAGACCATTACGGCAGTTTTGAATGTCAAAAATACAAAAAAGAAAATCAAAGCTACAGTCCCAGTCACAAGGCATAATAACTTGAGAAAGTACTGTAGTTGCCCATTCCCTAGCGTAGATCTCTATGGAGAAGAACGTTGTTAGTCTTTATTTTTATGATTATTTTAACTTTTCTTTTTATACCTTTAATTATAACTAATGTACATTTTCTATTTCTGTCTTATTTTACCATTACTTTTTTTGTCTTTTTATTATATTTATGTACGTAATTGTTATTTATAATACTGTGTCTACACTGTATCTTTAACATAAGTAATATGTGGAAACGTCGTGGATTGTACGGTCGAACAAGCTATTTGGTTTACATTTTACAATGTAATTTGTGGGTTAAACCAAATAGCTTGTTCGACCGTACATTAGCTAATTTATACGTTGTAATATTTACTGTAACTTATATTGTACAATTGTTTGTTTTCCCTAAATAAATAAATAATAAATTACATTTGTAGCGCGTGTATTGTACCGGCAAATATTTTTGTTAATACGATTATTAGCGAAGTGGCACACCTGTCGAAAATTACGCGATCTAATTCGGAAATTTGGCGTCCGTGTGTTTTCTGTGAAGGTTATATATTGTATTTGTATAGATAATTTAATAAACGCTATGGGCACAAACACTGCGTTAGCACCTAGCTGTTTGACATGTTTCTATTCCTAAAGATTAATACCTATCTATTTTCAACCGATTTCTAAAAAAGTCCTTGACCTGTCAATCGCAATTATATTTAAATGCTTTTTGATGGTACGTCCTGCTACAAACTGTCGTTGAAGTTCCAACACCACGTAAGTCAATTTTTGGCGGTGTTGACATGCCGATGCCGTTTGCTAGAGAATTGTAAGATGCGTTGTTTCAGCCAATCAGAAACAAGCAACGTCTTATCTAATTTGAAGTGAACACAAATGAAAAAATGGTTTTGTACTGTTACCTGGGCATATTGGCTATTTTTGACGTAGGTACGTGGTGTTCGACTTCAGCGACGAAACGTCACAACTCTTTTCCAATCTATCATGATTACTCTATGGCAGACCGTAATTGAATAAGGGAATACGCGACAAGTTTTTGTAGTCCCATATATTTATCTCAATTTCGCAGATGTGTTGTCATCGAATGCCGTCCCTAAGCTATTTATCTTAGTTTGTGACCTTTGCTTTTATTCAAATTCGAGGAAAAAATAAACAAAATTGTGACGTGGTGTGAAGCATGCCTGTATTTCTCGAAGAGGGGGGAATAAATGTAAGGTAACCAAAATACCAGTGGTTCTCGCGAAATAAATAAATATCGCTGGACATTACACACAGCGCCATCTAGTGCTACACTAAGCAACGGGGCTTGTGTCGTGGACACCAGATAGTTGATATACTACATATATACTTTTTGTTAGTAAATACATACTTATTATAAATTTAAACATCCATGACTCAGAAACAAATGTCCATGCTCATCACACTAACATTTGCTCTTTCCTGGATTCGAACCCGGGACCCTAAGAACGTAAGGCAGCGTCACTACCACTGCGCAATTCGGGTCGTCAAAATCGAAATAATAAATAATAGATCGATATTTAGTCATGGTATGACAGTTTGGGATTTTTGTATCGAGTAAAATTTTAGTGCAGAGTCGAGAATACCTTGTAATAGCCATCCACTATGTACGACTTTTTGTCAATTTTGTGTTACGTTTTTTATAATCACGGAATCGATTCCCAGAATAACTCGGAAGTAAAAATGTAGTTTAACTGTTTGGTATCATTAAACGAAAATGAAATATCAGGAAATGACACGTGCTGGAAGTGTTTTGGTGTAACTGAACACTCAATGTTAGATACATTGAGTGTTCCGTTACACCAAAACACTTTCAGCACGTGTCATTTCCACGTGTTCAGAATAGCCGATATTTACTACTGCTATCAATAGTACTAACCGTTCTTCTTGTACGCGTTCTATTTCGAGCGCCAAGTTGGACGGTACAGCGGCTTTTTTTCAAACTTGTGACAGAGAATTACGGAGCGTAGTAGGATTTAAATATTGCAGGCCCGAGTAAAAAAGTTACATAAGGAATTTAAGTATGCTAAAAAGAACAGTCAGACAAGCCTGCTGTTTTGTGTACAGGCAGCTTATTTTCAACTTACTTTAAATAATTTTATTAGTGTGTTAATTACATGAGATTAAGAGTATTCAATTAGTTATGAACGAGTGAGTTGTAAATGAGTTATACCTACAGTCATAAGTATTTTTGAACTCTAAACAAATCATTAGGTTGCGGTCCAGTTAGGTAGGTCTAACTTCGAGAAAGAGGTCAATCGTCGAATCCGACTCGGCTGGGCAGCGTTCGGGAAGCTGCGCGGTATCTTCTCGTCCAACTTACCGCAGTGTCTGAAGACGAAAGTCTATGACCAATGTGTGTTGCCAGTGATTACATACGGGACCGAAACGTGGTCGCTCACAATGGGCCTTATCAGAAGACTTAAAGTCACCCAAAGGGCAATGGAGAGGGCCATGCTCGGAGTTTCTTTGCGTGATCGAATTAGAAATGAAGACATCCGCAAGAGAATCAGGATCACCGACGTAGCCCGAAGAATTGCCAAACTTAAGTGGCAGTGGGCAGGGCACATTGCTCGCAGAACGGATGGCCGATTGGGGCCGAAAAGTTCTGGAGTGGCGAACGCAAACCGGAAGACGATGCGTTGGAAGACCTCCCACTAGGTGGACCGATGACCTGGTGAAGGTTGCGGGAATCCACTGGATGCGAGTCACACGGGACCGGTCAATGTGGCGACACTTGTGGGAGTCCTATGTCCAGCAGTGGACATCTTTCGGCTGAAATGATGATGAAATCATAAGGTTCCGTCAGAACTGCAAGGAGGACGCGCGGGTTCGCGAGAAAAGGTAAGAGTGGAGGAAGGCCTTTGCCCAGAAGTGGGTCAGGGCAGGATAGAAAAAAAAAACAAATCGTGCATTAGTCAGTTATTCTTTACGTGTTAATGTTATTAAAGGCTAGATATCCTCAAATGGCTTAGCATGGTCCTCCGTTACTCCTAAAATACTGCAGCATTAATTTTGAAATAAATATAGCCGTGTGTTATCCGGCAGAGTAGAATATAGAACCAACCCATTACACTCATGGGTCGTATAAGGCGACTAATGTCTGAGGCAGAACACCTTGCGCCTCCGTAGACCTGAGAATGGGCAGCAGCGTTTTCTGTTAGTCTTTCATCACTGCGATCTCCAATCCGCCTGCCAAGCGTGGAGATTACGGCAAATTCCTCCCATCATGGGAGAGGCTTATGTCCAGCAGTGGACATTATGGGCTGTTGTTGTTGAATATGGTAAAGTTGAGGATTAATGATAAGTCCTATGTGTGACGAAAACACGATTCCATAAACTTTTCTCAATAGAAAAAAAATCCAAAGTTACCTCCAAATCGAACAATAAACCGCTGGTATTCAAAAAGTACTTCAAATTAGATCATGAAACTTTGCATACTAACTGAACTAACTACAAAGCAGGTCTTATTTTTATTTGTATTTTATTTTTTTTGTCCAATCAATAGATTTTTTGTAAATCGCAAAAAACCACTAATTTCGCATTATTCGGCCGCAGTGACTGACGTAACAACCGCTTTGTAGTGCAAGCTGATTAGAACTTTATTCTAACAGTATTTCAAACGAAATTTGAACCACCACAAATAGAGTTGCTAATTTTAGGGTTAGAAGGGCCTTAAGAGGTTAACTGCTTCTAAGATTCTTGCTGCTATTATCATTCATACACTTTTTGTTATTCCTACTTATTGTGTATCACACGCACAGATTTGGCCATGGTGTTAAATAACATTACTCATCCTCGTTTTTATAACTTTTTCCACAATTGGATATTGAATCGATTGACCTATCATGAGGAAAATGTCTTGAGGAAAGATTTAAGAGTTATGGATGGGTATAACACTAGAGGAAAACCAAAGAAACGATGGATGGACTGTGTAAAGGATGGCAAGAAAGAAGGTGTCTGATGAGGACTTGAGATGGCGAGTAGAGAATTATGAAAGAAGACATCGTGCGCTGGGATAAGGGCAAAATAATGATGAGGACTCATCAAAAGTAGCTACATTTTACAGAAAACCTATTGCAAGGTTTTCAGAGCCATTTTTAGCCGACGAAAAAGAAGTAGCTGCTCAAAATAATTAATTTAATATGTAATATAATAGACATCTTTCAACTGCCATAAACCAATCATAATAAATGTGTCCCACAGTTCTCGAAGACAGTGACGACGCAGTATAAATATGGCCAGTACGGAAACTACCTACAAACGCTCGAAACCGCACACTCACACAAACATGAGCATCGACAGGGCCTCTTAGCGGAAGTTGCGGTGCTGTCAGTAGTGCGTGCTGCGCCGAGACGAGTGGTCACGTATACGTTTATATCTCCCATTCTTTTTAAAAATGCTACGAACGTATTGCGTGGCATACGGCTGTTTGAACTCGGCTTCATCAAGATCGGAGCTATCGTATTTTAAACTGCCTGCTGATTGTGAAAGTCAAGAATGATTTATTGTTATAATCGTTATCGAATTATAAGTCTTTCTGATCGATCATAATTAATTCTTGAACTTATTTGTAAATCCAGCATGGCGGCGGTTTTGAGGGAATTTAAAGCTGATAGTGGTAACAAAAAGTAAATACAAGTAGATGGCGGTTGCAATAATTATTAACTGTTTTGATACGGGTGTCGTTTTCGTGGTTTTTCGAGTGCTGTCAAAATCCAAGGTGATTGATGACTGCAATAAATTATGATCGTTTTCGTCATGGTTGTCATTTTCATGGTTTTTGAGGATGTTGAAGCCGATAGTGCTACAAGTTGTTGTGTGATAATATTAAACTGTTTTTAGTGTTTAAACTACCGTCTTTTGTTGAGATTATAGTATTATGCTATACTTACACTTTATATTCATCATTCATATTACTATTTATCATCCTTTTTATTTGTTTATATTTTTACACTCAACAAATCGATCTAATTACGACTCATTAACTTAAAATTGCTGAAATAAAATATTATCATAATTTTCATGTTGTGACACGCCAAATTGTCAAACTGTCAATTATTTTTTAATTCTCTTCCTATCTTAGTCTATGATGATTTTTTGGTTTATAAAATTTAAATTATTTTTATCAATATGTGTTTAGCTATTGTATTAAAATATTATCATGATTGTTTACTAAATAGCTTAATTTTAAATTTTTTACGCACTCATGGATATGTCCTGGCCGACTACACTTGTCAGATGAGATGATGGCCACAAGAAAACTAATATTTGAAAATTTAAAAAGGAAGACTACTTTGAAAACGAGCTTACGAACCGCTGGAGGCAGTCTACCATGGAATCTGAGATAAGAAGCATCAAACAGTTTGGTTTTTGCTGTTACATATCTATATTACCCAGGGGATTCCACTAAAGATTCCGCCTGGTGCCTCTTCTCCCGATCTTCGTAAGCTATTTACGTGATCTGGGACCTCTACTCCCGATCTTCCGAAGCTGTCTTGCTACTTGTATCGCCTGCCTTACTACAGAGCTGACCTGGTGGACTCTGGGACCTGCGCAATGCCCTTCCTGCAGAGGTCAGAGGCTTCCTGAAGCTGAACCTTGAAGTTGCTCAGGTATTGACCTGCTACCCTGACGCCTGATCCCGTCTCTCCTACAGTGCTGAACTTCCTAACCAACTAAGTGCGTGAACTATAAAACTATCCTAGAGTGCGTGCTAGGTAGGTTTTTAATATTTAGCTGAATTGTTTTATTCCATTTGTAAATCTTTCCCTAATTAAATTTTAATTGAACAAGTCTGCTTATCCCTTTATTTAATAGGAGCAAGTAGATTTGTTACAAGATTAACCGAGGCCATAAGATGATCTATTTAAATTGTTTTTGTTGGCTAGTTATTTTAATTCGATTAATTGATATTAATAAAATAAAAATGTTTTAATTAAAAAAAACAATATCAACAACATTAAAAGGGACAACCCTATGGTTTCAATGGAGCGAAGGTAATTATTGCATCAACTAGGCTTAGTTTCGGTACTGTCCATATTTATACTGTGGTGACGATGTAGAAATCAGTTATGCATGTCGTAGACTTAAGGTCGACAATGCTGTGGCAATAGGACATACATAATTATATTATGAATGTGGTTTCTTCGGAATATTTCAAGAACAAAGATAAAATCATAATATACGTATACATATCTAGATTCCTGTCTGCTGCGTGTGGCAATTGGTAACGAGCGATTCTTATTGTAATTTTATGATTGTGTTTTGCTTTTCGCAAAACACGAGAAATGTGGGGGAATACCTACGCGAATGCAGGATGTTGATTATTAAGTGACTATTTATTTCACACGTTTTGGCATTTGTACCTAGTAATTGCGAAATAGGTATTACAGGTTTGTTTACGGATGCAAGTGGCAGTAAGTATTACGATAATTATAATATTCGTATCAAATTAATGGGCAAGATGCGAACCCGGATAGTATTTTATTGCAATAAAAATGTGTGGAATCTGTACGTTAATAAAATTATTCATTAGGTTATAGGTAATAGTATCGTTGTTTTACACCGGAATCACGATTTTGTGCAAATAGTATTCAATTAGTTAATTTTAATTTTAATTAGTTCAATTAGTTAACTAAATACACTTTTATCAACACGTGTACCGAATATATTGATAGAATGTAATGATTGTACAATTATAGAATACCTATAGGTAATATAATAATTATTATATTCTATCGAATACTTGAGACTACCAGTGGCCCAGTGTGGCGGCCCCGACTTACAAACAGTAAGCCGTGGGTTTGAACCCAGACAGGCGCATTACTTTGTGTAATTTATTTCATCACCACTGCTCTCAAAACGGTGAAGGAAAACATCGTGAGGAAACCGGCATGTCCTAGAACCAAACAATTCGAAGACATGTGACATCTACCAATCCAAACTGGGCCCGCCTGGTGGATTATTGCCCATTCCCTCTCATAGAGAGGAGGCCTGTGTCCTGGGATCTATTAATGTTCCCACTGCTGGCAGTGGGAACATTAATAGGCTTAATAGGCTTCATTAGGTAACAGTTTCATTAATGTTTGCATGCCTAATATAGGTAGATTGTACAAGGCTCCCCATCTTACTGTAACATCTTATTTTATACTAGCGCCCCGTCCCGGCTTCGCACGGGTGCCGATGTTACTCAGGGATAATGGAGCATTCTAATGGTGAAAGAATTTTTGGAATCGGTCCAGTAGTTTTTGAGTTTATTCATTACAAACATACAAAAATACAAATCTTTCTTCTTTATAATATTAGATAAACTAATATATAATAGAAGTATAGATAGAGTACTTGCAATCTATACAAATATACTTAACTTTATTAGGTAAGTATCGATTTAAACAGACAAACAACAAGATAAATAGTCTCTGATAACGAAAATAAGAATGTTTGCTTTTTATACCTCAAATGTTTTTTTTCCTTTTCTGTCACAAAAAGCTATGTCTAGGCATTTTTCCATGATGGATAGCCTTACTTTTCATACATTTGTCTGAACAGCAATGGCGGTAATGTTACGATTAATGAATGGGTCGAAGCAATTTTGCTCATGAAATTGGGATATTGACAATGCCAAATCGCAGAAAACGTATGTGTCAATTTTTCGCGCTAATATAATATATAGAAAATAGTTTTATAGATTTTTTTACTTTATCCTGTTGCGGTCACTGTGTGACCTCTTTTTGATGGCATAAGGCGTTTTATGCGATTTCTTATGATGCTACGAACTTTAATCCATAAGAAAATTGATGTAGGGACGAAAAATGGTATTCGTTTTTTTTTCTCCTTTCATAAATTAGCATCCCTTTCATGTCTTCTACGTTGAAGTCCTTATCTGTGCCTTTTGAAACTGATCATTGTGATAAGCAATGGGTCCATTACTTGACCTATACCTAGCTACTCCAATCTCAACTTTAGTCTTTGCAAGGTAGCGTCGGATTTTGTTTGCTCAAGAACAACTGAGGCACCTCAATATTGGCGCCGTTCAAGAATTCGCTTGAGGAAAATCGAGGATGAAAAACTATCTTAAGTAGGTATAAGTTCACGAAAGTGATGAGGTTGCATATGCTTGATATTGATAAAAGGAGAGCGGAATATAAATCGTTTATCGATATGGACCGAAGAGTGCTTCCATAAACCAACAAAGCTGATGAATGAGTATGAACTACTATGAACTGTAAGGTAATCATTTAAGCAAAAATAGTTGAAAAAGGGATTTAGACAGCAAATAAAAAAAAAAAATGGGGTGCCAAAACGGCCCCTGCCAAAACTGGTGAAATAAACGACCAATACCATTACTTTTCTCGACTTGAATAAGCATTTTACAAAATTTAGCATATTTATTTACGTGCAGTCGGCTGTGAGGCTTTGACTTTGAGCTCCGGCCGTTCATCTTAGGAGATACAATATAAAAAAAATGTACAGCTTAAAGTCATTTTGTTACCACTAATATGGGGCCTATTGTTACCGCCATAGCGCACTGTGCAAAATATTACAAAATAAACACATAACACTACGCTAGTTAACTCCGAAGGTTTAGGCAGAGGTGCAACAAAGCCATACACACACATTTCCCAAGTTATGTTTAAGTCCCATTTATTAGGGGCGAACCTATTGCCATCAGACTAGCACAAATCCAGACTTGACGTGGCTGATAACATTTTGCCCGACTTGGGAATTGAACCTAACGCTGAGCAGTCGCACTGAAAAAAATAATTTGATTCGAGTCATTTCTGTTAGCTCTCGTGCAATGATTTTTTAGAAAGTCACGAGATGGGCCGGAGCCAAATAGACAAACTAGTTAAATAAATGAATAATTATTCACCTACAGCATTACTTCTTCCTCAAACTTCTTTTAATTTCTTTCTTATTACGTAGCGTAAAAGAATCGGTCTTAACGAAAAAGTAAGTTAATTTAGCCTTGTATGAGAACTTTGGTCTCACGAAAGTTGTTCTTTTGTTACCAAGTAGGATTTTATTAAATTAAGGCATGTTACCACTACTCGAATTAATAACCTGTTTTTCTTAATACAGGGTGTAAACAGACTCTTCACGAAGCCGTCAACCAAGCATTCTGTACATCAAACTAAGTAACCCTACGCAAAAAATATTGCTGGGAAATGACTTTTTTTTGGGGTGAAAAATCATATGTTACGGTAAAACTTAATGTAACGCACTCAAAACATTGTGCTGGTGGATGGATTGAATAGTACGGTCGTAGAGGTGTTCAAAGTTAAGTTTTAACATTCAAAACATGTATTAAAAAAAACTGGTGAAAAAGTTGGAACTTTGACCCCCAATATCTCCGTAACTAGAAGGTTCCCAGGTATGGTGTAGAACAAAAAAATGATCGCAATGACGGTTAGAACAAGTGCCTTTCGGCTTCGTTAAGTCTTTTTATACCCTTCATGGTAAACAATGCTGTAGCTTTCATTAAAGTTAAACTACAGTAGGTTTTTGCCCTTTTTGGAATTAAGCAGTTTGATGGCTATACATGTTACATGTTTGACTAAGATATGCCTGTGACTTCATACGTGTAAAGGTCGAAATTTATGCTATGATCAAAATTATAATTGTGCTTGAACATAAGCTGAACTAAGAAAGTTTCACAAATAGTTTCCGTCATCTATCATTGACATTCAAGTACACAAAGATCCTTGTGTAGTAACGCATAACGTAAAGAGTTTATGGTGGCGTTGCTTGTCAAGAAAATTTGCATCGATGCCAAACTTGGTACTTTAATTTAGTTCTGTATTTTCCCGCCTGCACAGTTGGTTGAAGTGTAGCACAGTACCGACTTACACACAGTCTTTGGGTCAACTTACACCGAGACGCGACACGACGCTGCGCACAGAGCGACTCGAATTATAATTTTATATACTACACGAAAAGATACACATTTCATTGTGAGAATTCAAAATACGTTGCACCATGCAGCACTGCGCCTCGACAATGAAATATGTATCTTTTCGTGTAGTAAATAAAGTTGTATTTTGAGTCGCTCTGCGCGCAGCGTCGCGTCGCGTCGACTTATTAATGACTTGTCACTAAGGGTCACACCCTTAGTGACAAGTCATTAATAAGTCGTATCCCCAAATTTCGTTTAATTTTGCCACAAGATTCGAAGACACTACATTCTCATGTTTAATTGTGAGGAGGCAAAGTTATACGTTTTGCAACTCATTGAACTTAATAATATGAGAGGTACTCCCGGTATATTTACTGTGTCACACGAAAATTTAGGTCAACTGTTGTCGTTATGGTAAGTGATGAGTTTGCATTACTCCAACACATTAGGGGTTATCGTAAACTCCATAAATCACGTGTATATTTGAAAGTTGCCATCGTACTACGAAACGTTAACACTGAATTTTGAATACCTCTATAAACCTTTGGATAATGTTATGGGTCGATTTTATAGCAAACCTTAAACATAACATCACATCTATATTTTCCCGAAAGGTTTGGTAAGTATAGGCATGATATTTTGTGTGAGGAGCTCGTGGCTAAATAATAACAGCCGCTCGGGTCGATCTTTGGGTTAAGCCGTGCTTGCCTAGGTTGGTCTGTGGATGGGTGACCACCCTTACATACCGAGTTTCCTCCGTGCCTCGGAAAGCACGTTAAGCTGTTGGTCCCGGCTGTCATTTGAAGATCTTTAAAAGTCGTTACACCTGTAACGACTGTGGTCGTCAGACTTTTTGGGCCTCTGACAACCTTGTCAGTAGCCCAAGTCTGACAACCAGTCTTACCAAGGGGTATCGTATTACCCAGTACTAACTGGGTTGTGGAGGTCAGATAGGCAGACGCTCCATGTAAAATACTGGTATTCAGCTGCATCCGGTTAAACTGGAAGCCGACCCCAATATAGTTGGGAAAAGGCTAGGCAGATGATATTTTGAGTTATGCGAAACTTGGGTTTACCATAGCACAGATAACTGGCAAAATGTTGTTGTATGTTTAAGTCATGTGTAATAGGGAGCGAGCGTATTGCTATCCATCGTCTAGTACAAATCTAAACTACGAAGACAACATTAACATCATAAATTCATAACATCACGCTTCGTAATCTCCGTAGGTTTGGGCAGAGTGTACTTAACCAGTTCACCCACATTTCGCCAGTTATGTTTAGTTCCCATGTAATAGGGGGCGAGACTATTGCCATCAACCTGGCACAATTCCAGACTCTGTGGATGCTACTGAGAAATTCCTGATGGGAAAACCCAATAAGATTTTGCCCGACCCGGGAATCGAACCCTGGACTCTTTTAACTCTTTGCCCTACCTTGGGATCCAAATCAAGACCAAATCCTCAGCAGAAGTTCTTGCGTCACTAAAACAACGTTTAATATTCAGACAAAACTGCAGTACTTCCCAACTTCCCAGTTCCATAGCAATAAAGCATTTGTATCAGAAAGATGCGATCATTTTTAGTTATGTGGTTATAGACCAACAAATTGCAGCAGAATACTTTTTTATTTTACTTTTATTATACACAAGGTTGTTTATTATTTAGAAATAATATTTATGTAAATTCTTTACAAACTATAAGGCTTAAAATAAATACTACTCTATTGTGTTGGTAAAACTTACCAAAAGATCAACAAAGAAGTTGTTTTATGTACTTTTATTATGCCAGCTAGGAGTACCAGTTACTGCTGAGATCTTTATGCACCTGATCTTCCAAAAATGGTACATCTTAATAGGTACCTAACCTACGCCAAACCGCCCACAAAGCAATGACGACTGTTTGTTTTGTTTCTTTTAGGCGAAGATATGGGATACTTAGTTTACAAGTAGGGACTCTAACAGACCTAAAAGTAGCACAGCTGTTAGGTCATTTAGATAAATCTAAGAAACTACGGTGACATATTGCAAATCGAGCCCAACCCTTTTCAGTACTTGATAGATGTTTGGAAGGAAGGTAATTTATATTAAGGGGACTACAGGAGCTAAACGCAAGTTTTATAATGCAAAAAGCATATGATTCACTGCAATAAACAAAGCCAGAAAATATATGATATTCTTCAGGATATATGCTGGTATGCTAGTGTTTTGAAAACAAAATACAGCTCATTTTACTAGATAAAAAAAAATACGTACTGATCTCTATAAATTTCTTTTAACGAGTAAAAACCATACTAAAATACATGCAATCATTCTGATTTTTAGGCAAATAATTCTACAAGCAACATATTAGCATGATAGTGTTTTATTTTTTTAGTCGAATCAATAGATTTTTTGTAAATCGCAAAACAACACTCATTTTGCACTATTCGGCCCGCAGTGACTGACGTAACAATCACTTTGTAGTGCAAGCTGATTAGAACTTTATTCTAACAGTATTTCAAACGAAGTTTGATCCACCACAAATAGAGTTGCTAATTTAGCTCCTGTAGTCGCCTAAATGAGGTTTAGGACCCAATCACCTCGCTAGTTTACTTGAAATATGTATATTGGAGTCGTGATGGCACTTTGAAGCAATTGCGCCCTTCAAATTTTCTTTAACGTTTTTTCATTGATTATTTCCTCGTTTCCATTCATTGGTAAATTCTTATTCTACTAGAGATACCTTTTACCTTTTATTTGAGAATTATATTTAATAAAAAAACATATGCCTCTATTTACGCACTTGGCTCGAATTCTGACTAATACACTTTTATTAAAGCAAAGAAGAAATTGTATTGTGAGTAATTTATCTACTTTTACGAGTATATCTCGGCAACAAAAACGGCCTGTAAATGTATGTAGGAGGTATGTGACTATAAAGCCAAAAATTACTTTTGTCATTTTGTATTTCATGTAAGCTCACTAAATCCCACATTTTATTCCGTCTATAAATCCCAAGCGGTAATAAATTATGTACATACATAGACAACTTTATATTGAGTATTCTACTTTCATTCTATCGTTTCCAAGAATTTATTTAGGTACAAGAGCCAATGTGGGATAGCAATAATTTTGCGAGAAAGACTGATTTAGTTCATTAAATTGCTTAACGAATGATGTAATTTTTTTAAAAGGTTTGACCTAAAAATAAAACAGAAAAAAAGAGTTTAATCTTCTTTTGAAATCGATGAATTTGGCTTAGCAGGGAAAATGTCTCCAACATTTGTGATTCTTCTTCTTTGCGTGTCGATGGACTCAAATAACACCCGACCAGTATGTGGCCACTCACAATCAATCATCCTCACAATCACAATTTTCAGCCCTGGTGGCCTACCATGACGTCTTAAAGCAGGATCGTTTTAATCTTGTTCCAGTGTGGGATAGAGATGGCGCTAGACGTCCCTCTATAGCTCCGTCTCTTACCCACACTGGAACAAGATTAAAACGATCCTGCTTTAAGACGTCATGGTAGGCCACCTGTTCCATCCACTGCTGAGTCTAAAGAGAGAGAAGGTCTATGCCTTCTCCTTCTTGTACCATTCTTCCCTAGCCTGCGCAAAATCAAAATCTTGTTTTTATGCAGCACCTTTTGCGATATAGGCCATAGAGAAAAACGCTGAAAATTACCATGAGCTTATTTTGAAAAGAAAATGTCCCCCCACCTTTTATCACAGGTAACTAAAATATTCACTAATTTATTTAGATCACGTCATTTATCTTAGAAAAAGTTCTTTATAATTAAGTAGTACAAAAACAACTAGAACTATTCTGTAGCCTTGATGGCTCCAAAGTAAGGCCCATAAAAAAATTGGCTCCATAACCCATACAACCAAAATGGCGCGCGATTGGCCATTGTCTTATTTGATGTCTCCTACACTAGTTAATTATATCTACCTACGATTAGTTAATTATATTTTTTATTTATAATGTTACTTTGATAGGAATTTAACTGTAGGCTATCGAATGAAAATAATTATATTTTAGTAATGTTAAATATAATTTTGTTGGAAGGCAGAACTGGTCATTGTAAAATAATTTATTTTTCAGACTACCATTTAACTTGAAGGTCTCGGGATTATTGATTTCACTGTGATCAATCTTAAATGAGGCAGTGTAAAAACAGGTGTTATGTTATGTGTTTGTATGTTGGTATTTAACCATAATTTCTTTCATTACCAACTGGGTAATTATTAAATCAACGTCATTACAGGAAATCTAGATAATTACAAGTCTAGCGAAAGCGATTAATCTGACAGCCACTCATTTTACGAGCTAACCGAACGAAGAATCTCACAATAAATAAAACACTTCTAACAATATTACTTGACAATATAATTGATTCCTATTCATTCAATGTTAATGTCATACTCGTACTTACCTACTACCTGCCTGTAACAATGTTGATTTAATACTTATTGATGAAGTACTTGAATTACTTAAGAAGGATACAAATACACAGATGAACAGTTTACGATGTCGACACGTGTTGCAAATAAGGTTTTAGATGGTAATGGTAAACTGTTGGTGTCTGTGTCTCCTTATGACATACTAGGTTTTGCCCGCGACTTTATCTGTGATGAGGTCGGAAATCATCCCACGGGAAAGTACTACCAGGATAAAAAATATCCTATTCTAAAACCTCTTTTTTCATGTTGGAACCTCAATGGATGTTCTCTGCCGTGAGGCGTCACTTCTGGCTAGGCCAAGATCTATCGTTGTCTTAAATTTGAGAAAACGGTTAGACTAGAAAAAGATAACAATCAGACTGACGAAGTTGTTTTCTACTACAGACGGGAAGAGTAGGCTCGTGGGGCAAATTCTTTTGTTGTTATAGGTGTAAAGAATACATTCGGTTTCTTGGTACGTGTTACTTAGGGAATGGACATGTGATGGTAGGCAGTCGCTACATGCTAAACACAGTTTCATCAGATTGACCTGTAAGCCTACCTGATAATTTAGATAATATTACTCATGCGAATAAGACTTTTTTTACGCACCGCACTGTTATGTATTTTTTGCGAAAAACGTCATTATTTCTATTGTCACAAGATCATTAAAATAAACGATGAAACCATACAGGCGGGTAATTAATTTTTCTATCTTATGAGGTCAAAGTCGTAAAAACAAAACATTTTATGCCTAATTATCGACATTTTGCTTTAAAGACTTAAATTTAAAAAAAAAAAAACAAATGACTGCTTTTGTTGAAAAGACTCAAGTTTCTTCAACTTTTTTGTTTAAAAGAGAGTCGTTATCTTCGCCAGTATTCGTGAAAAGCACTGAGACGTTCAGACAGTTTATCCAGCACTAGAAATACTCAAATGCCTGTTTAAAACAGCTAGCCACTTCAATGTTAGTGACGTTTTGAAAAATGTGTAAGTCTTTCTCATCATTTATGAACGTAAAACTCCTCGAGTGGAGTTGAAATGGCGTTTAAACTTGGTTGATCATTAGGAGATTTATTTTTCTCTTTATATTCCGAGTGATCTTGAACTTCTAGCCCCGTATTCGGAGTAATGTCCTTTGTATGTGACAAGTTATGCCAAACTAAAACCTTTAAAAAAAATATGGTAAGATAAATAATCTAAGTGTGGTTGTAGCTTTACTTTGCGTTTATTAAAAAGTTAGTAAGTGGCCTCGTTGGTCTAGTGGACAAAATCGCGACTGCTGAAGTCCTGGGTTCGATTCCCAGCTCAAACAAAGTGTTACTGGGTTGTTTGGTCGGGAATTTAGTAGTGTATGTAGTATAGCTTCCAAAATAAAATGTTCTTGAAAATCGCTATTGAATTTTGCTAAGAGAAAACATTTCATTGCTCGTGATTGTACGTAGGTTGTGAAATAGTAGGTAGATACCACCAATTTATTATAGGATGGGTATAAATGGTGGGTAGAAGCCTGTTTTTGTAAGCTTTCCATTTCTCCCAACACATACTTATAAAGTAAAGATCGACGGTTCTAGAAGTTTCGATTCATAATCATGAATAAAATGGTTTCGCCCACGTGTCTACTGTAATAATAAAATATCGTATACGTATAAGCCTTATATTATATTCTCTGGGCTTTTGAGAGCCTATTTTTAGTGTACTATTACGGAGCGTGATGGAACTAATTTTGATATGTAAACGAGTAGGTGGTACCTACATTGTTACGTTAATAAAATAGTGACATTTTCTCAAAAGTGATTTGTATTTTTTCACGTTTTATGGTAGAACGTTATCTAAGAACATACATTGTGTAACATAATAAATGCAAGACCTCTCGTGTTGTATCTCCGGCCATGAAACTAAATGACGTTATTCTATGACTTTTGGAAATTCATCACTTTCTTTTTAGTTTTACCATAAATACTTTTTGTTAATTTGAAGAACTCGTAGATCAAAAGTTTTTCAGTTTCATGCTCGAAGGGACCACACGAGAGGATGCATAAATGTAACTATGTTTTTTTTTTCTTAGATAATGTTATACACAAAACTGATACATCATCCAATAACACAATATTGTCCTGTTTAACTCAAAGGTTGACAGGTAGAGAATGCCTCTTAATTCCGACCATGTCAAACTATTGTACATAAAGTTTAAATAAACAAATACCTCATACAGCATGTCGACTTCACAATGATCCCCCAGAAAATTAAAACTACAAAGTTAAACCTATCGATAAGTCGCAAAGAAATCTCTTGTATTAAATACCAGCCAGCACATCAATCCACCCGAAACTTTCAAATTTTTCCAATCAACCTTGAACCTAATGCTTTAGGGAGAAAGTTGAAAATCTATTAAAGAAATTTGGCAGATTGTAGTAGCATGATGTGCTGGCGTCTGCATATTCAGGTGTCATATAACACTAGTATGGTAAAGCAGCAACGATATCAACTGTACTTAACTGTTGTACTAAGAATTGACCTTTAGTTTCCGCTTGATTTTATTCAATGTTATTGCTCCACTGGGACCTGATTGAACAATGGTAAATAGAGATACAGGTCTCAGGAGAACTATTCATTCGTGATCAAGTCAAATTGGCTGGAAATAACCCTCTGCAACCCTAAGCAAAACACAGGGGACCAGCAGTCATAGTAGTCTTTTGTTTATTATGTATTAAAAACTACTTATGTTATGATAGTCTTCAATAATTATGGCCTACAATCGCACTAGATCGTGAAATGTGGAAGGAGGCAAGGGACGCCTTTGTCCTGCAATGGGACAATATTCCCTCCCATTATTTATATAATATTCCCTCTCATTGAGAGGAGGCCGTGTCCCAGCAGTGGGAACATTATAGGCTGATGATGATGATGATAATATGTTTTTATATGCTGCTAGCTTTTGTTAGCGGCTTTGCTCCCGGGAGTAATTTAGGGCAATTAATCCACGGGGACGTTTTAAATGTAGCCTATGACACTCGGGGATAATGTAGCATCCCGTTAGTAAAACAATTTTTTGAATCGGATCAGTAGTTTCGAGGATTAACCCCAACATACAATTTTTTTTAAAATATGTACTTCTTAATAATATTTATAAAGACTATTTCCTTCGTTCCTCGGAAAGCACGTTAAGCCTTACCTTCACCTAACTTAATTAATATTCCATTTAATTGAATTAGAACAATTTTAGGATTTTTATTTATTCCTTATTCATTTTGATTAATTCCAATTTAAAATTTCCATTATATAATAAATTATTAATTAATAATCAATAAAATTTAATTTAATTTTTGTATAACCGCAACTGCTGGCACAAAATTAGTCTTGCGCCGAATATATCTCTGGTCGGAGTACTATGCTCTTGAATATAGGCCAAACTGAGTGGGGAAAGAGAGAGTGCACCTGTGTATGCGCTATACTTATACTTCTTACAACGATAGCTAGTTTCCGCTGAAATAGGACGCCTATCTCACAGTTGGGCAATCTGGCTTTCTTCCATCTCTTATATTTCTCGCACCACTGTACCACAGTAAAATTACAAGAGACGAACGAAACGCTGACGTAATTAACCGAGAGCCCCTTACCCTGCCCGTAAGGATACTTCAAGGTGCGAACAGACTGAGAGTCGCTTGCGCCGCTTTATTTTCTTAACGATAAACCACACAGTATACCCGATAGTAGCAACTAGCCCTGATTGACAGTAGGCATTGAATTCAAGGACACGTCCGAGTCACACTACTGCTTATGTTTTTACTGCGGCTGTACCTAAACATTAATAGAGCAATAGAAGATTAAAACAGACACTCATAAACTAATCAAACATCCTACACACGATATAAAGTTCATTAATGAAAAGTTATAACGCCATTTAGGACATTATATTATGTAGATTGATACGATGTATTGATTGATATAGAACTCAATACAAAAATGGTCCTAATCACAAACGCCTACGATATGGTATTGCAATAAACCATAAATGACAATAAAGTCTTTAATCGAATGAAGAGCTAATAAACTTCTTTGTGATTGATCCGCCCAAAAGACACCAAGTAATACGAGGTTGTTTGTTTGTTCGTGATAATCACGACTTAGGTTGAGGCCATGTTAGACAGCGATTTGCGATTTTCCGATAGGAGATTGTCTGAATTAGCAAAAGCAGAAGTGTAGGCTAAATGAAATCTAACCACTATATTATGTCACCCTTTTTTTTCGGATGGGACATCATCAAATGACTTCCCCCGCTCTGGGCGGAGCAGGAGGGAGTGTCAGACTTTTACTGACTAAAACCCATACATGTTCCTTCATCGCCCTTTGTGTTCCGGGGCCACGGTATCTTTCGAACAGTCCCGAAGCCCCCGGTAGGCATCGGCCCTTGCGGACCCCTTTCTTTTTGCCGACTCTGAGGCGCGCGTGGAACACGAACGCGCCGTCAACACGGCCTGTCGTCATGAGACGGACGGAAGGCGAGTTAGCCCATAGCTCTCCCTCCACAGGCCCGCGCCTACGGTGGCCGGGGGCCACCACGTGGCCCCCGACGCCCGGGGCGTCTCCCGCGGCGGCCGGGACGTGAGGTTCTCTCCCTCTCACGTTCCGCCACCTCCTTCTCTAGCATTACTGCTTCGCAGAAGGAGGTGACGGCGTCCCATTCCGTCTCGATTATGCTCCTTGCAAGATAATCACACAGATGGCTTATTTCCTCTTATAAATCTCTCATTTCATTTAACTACTTTTATTTAGCTTATAAAATCGTACACAAGAATGGCATTTTTATGTCACCCAATTCTTATGCACGCCCGTTTGTAATAAATTCCAATCACATTAAATTATATGCTACAATAGCAAAATTGAAAATACATTATGGCCAAAACCCACTTGTTTATTACTTTATTCATTTCTCTCTTTACTCAGGCTCACTATTCGTTACAATGTAAGTTGCGGTTACCTTTAAATATATATAAAAGAAGAAACTGACTGACTGACATATCAACGCACAGCCCAAACCGCTGGGTCTACCAAGTAGGTTTCTTATGTGGTCTAGGGGTGCACTAACAAAGGATTTTATCAAAATTCATCCCCTAAGGGGGTGAAATGGGGCTCCAAAGTTTGTATGTGGAAACAAGATTAGACTATTTTATTCGAAACTTCACAGGAGTAGGAGTACTAATATTGATAAATGAGTAGAAACGGGTTTTAGGTTTTTTCAGAATTCAACCCCTAAAGAGAGAAATGGGGTGACAAAGTCTGAAAATCAACATGGGTATTTTTTTGTGGTGTATTACAAAAACACGATTTTGAGATTTAATGTTCGACGTACCTGAAATACCATCATCCCCTGTTGGGGTGCGATGGGTTGAAATGTCTAAAAATCAATATGGGTGTCGATTCCGAGATTACCAGGGGTGCTGATTACGATTGTGGCTTTTTTGAGAATATGCTTTTTTATTTATTTTGAGATCCAGTAGATGGCGGGTGTATATTTGGTAGGTCGGAGAACAAGTCGTAGGCTATTTTTATACCCCTAGGTGCCGAGCGTGGTTCACGCGGACGAAGTCGCGGGCAACAGCTAGTTTAGGTATAATGTACAGGTAGGTATAGCTGAAATAATTTAATTTCTCATAAAGGTTTAATTTTATAAATAAATATGGCAGTTTACAGCTGCTTGTTCTTAGAAAAAAATTATGTTATTGTGATTTTTAGTATAGTACAGCATAGTTCTTTTGGCACGTAAATGGTGGACGGCGCGCGGCTTTAGTTCTGTTTTGGCCTGCGTGACAAGTATGTTTATAAATTATGTTATTTTAGCCAAATCAAATATCATAAAAATATGCTGTAATTACCTTTTATCTTAATTTGACCGAGACCTATCTTTTGCTAGTATTTTTACGAATGTACGCGAGCTGTAAGTGTGTGGCCTGCAGATTAGGTGGCAAGCTGCCCTTGTTCTTTTTAGGAGGGCGTTTGTGGTAAACATTAAAGATGGCGGGATTAATTCCAACTTCCACCTATGGCTACGCACAAAAAAAGCTTTCTACATAATAAAATAATAGTATATTATTTTCCATTAATCATTTAACATCTTATTATTTACATGTTTAAATATTTCTTAAAAAACATTATAAAAACATAAAAAATAGTAGCCCGCCGGTGTCGGGGGCAGGGTCCAAGCCACTGGTGGTTAGGGCAGCAGAGACAGGAACCTCCTCACAATGCGAACTGTATCGAGGAGTACTGCCTTCTGAATCAGGCCCTTGATCCAACCGCCTAAAGAGAGCTTCGATAGATAGTCATCCAAGCTCTTAGCTATAAGGACGTTAGCCGTCACGACAATCGGCACAATGATAACCGATTTCATATTCCACATGTCGCGAACCTCGTGTGCCAAGTCGAGATATTTTATTTATTCCTATTTCTCAGCTTTCACGAGGTTCTCGTCATGCGGAATGGTAACATCGATTATCATTACGCGACGCGCTGATCGGTCTATATCCTATGTAAGGTTTATTGGCGACAATAGTCCTGTCAGTAATGATAGACCGATCCCAGTACAGCGTGACATGGTCTTTTTCGAAAACTGGGTCGGGCACATACTTGTAGTACGGTACCTCAGATTCCACAAGTTTATATTTCAAGGCAAGTTGCTGGTGTATAAACCTGGCTACTTGGTTGTGCCTGTGCAAGTACTCGCCGTTAGCCAGACGAGAACAACCAGAAATAATATGTCTGATGGACTCACCCGGAAGGTGGCATGACCGGCACACGTCAACCGTCCCGTCCTTCATAATATATTTCCGGTAGTTGTTCATCAACATAACTTCGTCCATAATCGCACAGACAAAACCTTCGGTTTCCCCAAAGAGGTCGCCGAAACGTAACCAGGACACGGACGCTAGAAAATCTACATCCGGCCCATGAAGAGCCCGGTAGAAGAGCCCGTGAAGCTCTTTGCATTGCCATACTTCCTTGCGGTCATCGGTGGTAAGTACCTCAAGTTTGTGCCAGTTCTCTCTAGCCATGGACAGCGGGGTGAGTCCCTCGTCCACTGCAACCACATCTCGGTGCATACCCACCTCGGCTTTTAAAATATATTCTCTGAGACTGCACACCTCGCGGTTGTGGAGGGTCTTCGCGTTTAAAAAGCCTCGACCTCCGCACTTCCGCGAGATGTACAGTCTCATCACCGATAATCGTGGGTGATGCATCCGGATTTCGGTCAGCAGTGTACGAACTCTTCTATCCAGGGCGTCGAGTTTGGTCTGAGTCCATTTGAGTATGCCGAAAGATTACATTAAAACCGGTATGACCCAACTATTGAAGGCGCGCACCTGGTTCCCGCCCAAAAGAAGGCTATTTAATACCTTCTTCAGGCGACCGCAGAAGCGCTCCCTCAACGATTGCTTCATGTCAGTTACGTTAATGCCTAACGCTTCCGACATATCCAAATACTTACAGCTTTCGGATGAGGGAAGAGGTCTTAGGTGTAAGGAGTCCGAGAGCTGAAGTCCCTCGGATTTCATAATCTCCCCTCGCTTTACATAAATGACTGCACATTTGTCTACAGCAAATTCCAATCTGATGGCGCTACTAAAAGTTTCAGTTACTTTCAGTAGCTCCATCACTCGCAATTTGTTGGGGCCAAAGAGTTTCAGATCGTCCATGTAAAGCAGGTGAGATATAACCTGACCTCCTCAGCCGGCAGCCTAGACCTGAATTCTCCAGCAATGTGCTTAGAGAATTCAGGGCTAAACAGAACCAAATGGACTCAGACTGTCACCCTGAAATATTCCCCGCTTATCTTCTCATCGCTTCCCTGGATCTGTCGACATCCTGGATATCGAAGGACCGTCTACCATTGTCCCATACATGACTCAAGGAAGGCGCGTATTATTATTATTTTTTTTATTTTTATATATCATCATAATTTTGTCAGTCGTTTGTATTTTATGTCACAAACGTCTAGATAACGTAAAGTCTTTTGTTTGGAAATTGTGTGCCCCATTTCAAAGAACTGACAAATGAAGTCCACCAACCTTTAAACTTCTTAGACGTATTTCGAAGAAAAGGATGTTATATTATATCTAAAAGTTTCTGCGAAAGCGGGAGATAATAGATTAAATTATACATTATTTTCTAGAATATGATATTTTGTCTAAAGAAAAGTCTAGAAGTTCACACTTTTGACAAGTTCTATTTAAGTCTCAAATTCTATTGGCTTCTATTGGGTTAGCTCGTTCGTCGACCGTAATCTCTGTTTTCAGGACAAGATTGAGATCAAGAGTGGGCACTTAAATTATAAAAAAAAACAGTCAGTGAATAAATCTTAAGGTATGTTTTAAGGTGACTTTCTCACCACAGAAAAAGTACCTCAGCCATATCATATCATATCTTCCTGCCCTTATCCCATGTTACTTGGTTTATTTTCTTGCATTCTCCTCTGTCAACCGTCACGCTATCATTCACTCCTTTATCTTTCATATCATTCCTCACACAATCCACCCATTCTTTTTTTTGGTCTTCCTGTCCCATATAAAAAAAATGTTTGCACCTTCAAGTGAAAAATATGGTTTACAATAAAAATAGGCCTATAAGTAAAGTTGTATATTAGAGTGGTAGCCAATTTTTAAGCTAAGTTTACTTAATATCTGGTAAATTGACTCATTCCCTCTACGTCGATTCCCTTTACGTCGACTCTTGAAACAAATGACATCTGTTTTAAAAAGTTTACGCAACCTCGAGATCAAGAGGTTGCAAAACTACACTTAAAACAAAAATTAAAACGCTTTTACAAATAAAATTGTATTTATTTTACACAAATTATAAAATTATTTCTATCTACTATAGACAACAAGGCTATTCTCCAAAATATTGACTAAAATCGTCTTTTTGGCGACCAAAAGTACTAGGCTTGCATACATTCAAGGGAGCCTACCTTTGGTATCAGCGGCCACCCTCATTATTATAGCCAATGTTATTGTGCCTATATAATGGAGGCACTTTGATTTTGTTTTTTTTTATACTCGAAGAAAACCCTAAATAAATGTGGGTGGATTACATATTCAATAAATTGTTACTATGACACAAGACGTGTTAAGCGTTAAGCATTAAATCCTTGACCTATGGCTTATGATACAATGTAACCAAGAGTGAATTCATGTTGCTCTTAGAAGGATATCTTGGGTCCGCCTCTGTACCCCCTGTGATGTTGAATGGTGTTACTCTTAACAGGGTTAGTAAATTCAAATACTGGCGTCACTTGGTAAGTGCCGATCTTAAGAATGACGCAGATATCGATAGGGCGCAGGGCGTTGACGGTCAAGGCTAATAAATGTTGTTCACAGCATTTGCGGCTAGTTCAAAACAAATCAACATTTACACTATTTAAGGCACATTGTCAAAACTTCTATGGCAGTAGCTTATCATCCCATCTCATCAACTTGCGTGTCCAATATAACAATGGCTCTGGAATGCTATTGCAGCTCTCACGTTCTGCAGCGCGTATGCCACGTTTATGGAGGCTCTTACGGATGGATTCGCAGCTATTTTGCAGAAAAAGGTCACCTCGTTATTGAGCTGAGTTAGTGCTAGCAGCAATGGTATTTTGGTGGTTGTTGCGGGCCAATTTTGGCTGCCCTATTGTAAGTTTTGGTACTGATCACAAACAACAAAATAACATAAATTGATGTAATTTAATAATTACATCAATTTATATTATTTGTTTTTTTTTTGTTTTGTTTTTCTTCCTATTAGAAGAGTTGAATATAAAGTTAATGTAAAAATCACAAAATTTCTTGCCACTAACATCGTTCTTAAGTACTAAGTCACTAACCTGTATGTATCTTGTTGTTCGAAATAAATAATTATTTAATTTGATTTATAATTTTGATCAAAACCCACAAGTAATTTTGTTTCAACACTCATGCTGCATTGACCTCTTGAAAATGGCCTAAAGGTCGAATTCCAGGCCATTTTCAAGAAGTCAATGCAGCTATCATAACAAAAATAAAGTGTCTGAGTTTATTTCAATCATGTTTTAATACAATGATTGCTTTGGTATTTTATAAGAGAGTGAAGATTATAACACTTAAGCGGAGTTGTAACGGTTTCCTGTACAATAATTGTTTATTGTTCTAAGTTTTTTTACCTACTTTTGCAATCACGATTCTACGAGAGATGTCTGCAACAATATTATATTATGTTTCAAGGTTTTCAAATGCTACGCACGTGTATCAAAGCCATCTTTTAATAAGTTCGGAAAAAAAATACTCCCTAACTTATGTAGACCTAGTAAATGATAAAAACCTAGGTACCTAGAAGTACTAAACTAGTACTAAAGTTGCACACAAAAACAATAAATATTTATCAAAAAAGGTTCGCTAGCCTGTAGACAGAGAGACATACAGAAATATCCGCATTCATTTTGTTAATTCACATGCTTTCAAGTTCTTGGATACAGAAAATGGACAAAGGACAATGGGTCTTCCATTTGCCCGAAGTGTATCATGAGAGTTGATGCGAGTAACCAACTGAGTTTCCATCATCTTTGTCATCATTTGGCAAAGATACGGTCTGTTAGAATAACCGGTAGTACAAGTTTTAATGGCGCTCATTTCATGGCGCGCTAAATCATACTTAGTGTAAGTATGATTTGGAGCCCTTTGCACGGGACGCAAATGAGAACTATTATGACAGTGTGAATGATGAACAATACATTGTTTTGATGACGTCATGACAGAAACCCAAGAGATTAGTATTAAAGGAAATTCTGTGTTTGGCATAGTTTAGGGGAAATAAGATATTCTAACAATTTTCATATCATTTTTATTTGTAATATTTTAGCGTTTCGTGCTTGATTGTTATTTTTTTTTTTGAACCCGTATTCGTAGTTCTATTTTTGGAAGTTTACTCGGAAATTGTCTTTGTTAAAACGATATTCTTAACCAAGAATTGTTTTTTAATTTATAATGTACCTAGCTATGGTTTTGTTTATGCAAGGAAAAAGTATAAAGTACTGTGAAGTTCTATTATGTGTATGCAACGACTTATAAATAACTAGCTGATGCTCGCGGCTTCACCCGCTTGACATTTTATATACTAAAACCTTCCTCTTGAATCAATCTATCTATTAAAAAAATCCTCATCAAAATCCGTTGCGTACTTTTAAAGATCTAAGCATACACAGGGATAAGACGCGGTGGGGAACTTCGTTTAATAATATGCAGTGATTATTAATTAGGCAATGTTTTTACCTTCTCTGTATTACTGCTTCATATTTTTACCGCTAAACAAGACAAGACCTCACAAAAAAAAAATATAAAAAAAAATAATCTTAAAAAAAAACCTACGAATTTTATTGCAAACGTTTCCTATAAAAGATAAATTACGTATAATTACTTCAAAATATTCATAAATACTAGTTTGCTTGTTTTATTGCTTAGTTTCTCCATTTTTAATAACATACTGTTCTGGTAACTCACGGGGTTTTACCTAATAGGACCTCCGTTTGAATTAATTTGAGCAATTTAAACGATATATTTAGTTCGTATATTTAAAAAGTTATGTAGCGGAATACCTATTATATTTATTCTTATTTAAGGAATTGTTCTTTAATTGACACATTTAAATGCTAAAAACGAATATAGTGCTGTGATACTCATAGCCAGTATTATAATGCAATCTAATAATTTTGCGCGAAACAACTCGTTTCAAGATTAAAGAAAAATATCAATTTTGGAGTTTATCTCAACCAGTGGTCCAAAGTTTGTAAAGGCATGTTTATTTAAATACTCCACAAGAAAATCAAATAAGTATCAAAATCTACCACCAACTAAATTAACTTACAGTTCGTAAACGAACTGAAAGTTATAATAAAATAAAATATTTTTTTTTTTCATCACAAACGTTACAGTGAACATAAATTGTTTAATCTAACAACAAAGAGTAAACATTTGTGAAAGACTGGTGCCCGAAATAGGTATACAGTACCTGTGTTACGGGTCACCAGGCCCCCAAGACTTAAAGGTATAAAACTAATTTAGATTAATAACTTAACAACTATTGCGTGATGGTTTAACTTAAATACTAGGTACAGAATATTTAAAAATTATAATTACTCTAGTGAGACATACTGTATGTGTATGAAATGGTGTGTGTTTGTGTAGCAGATAGATGTTTAGCGGATTGGAATCAATAGACTTTCAGTTGTCTGATAGTCTAGATTTTTAAACATTTCCAGTATACAAATTTAAAACCGTATTCAAATTTAATGTTTTGACATTAAATTGGAATACGGGTGAAGATAATTTGGTTCTCCTAAGATCAGCAACATGTCTTATTGTCTTAAAAATGTAGATCAACTTACGAATCCGAGTAACGAGAATGTTGATATGAGGCTTAAATGTTAGTGTTTGATCGATATACATTCCAAGATATCTAATGACCTCCGTATTTTGAAGAGGTGAACAAGTGTGAGCCATGATACTGAGAGTTGAAGGTGGAAGAAGATTTGTCCTGGGCGCAAAAGCAACGTATTTAGTTTTTGATAAGTTTAATGTCAAAACATTATGTTTAGGCAATTGACTAACCTCATTGAAACTGTGTTGAGCACTTTGGAAAACTTCTTCCCAATTTTTACCACTAAAAATAGCGCAGTATGATACTGCGCTGGCGCTGGCAAAATATATTAGTTTACCGTGTTTAAGATGAAGCTGAAGCAAGTCAGTAATATAGATAATGTGCTAGTATACATAATCATTCTGAATCATCATTTGATTTGAAAGTTTCTACCGTATGTTTATATCCTTGACCGAATTAAATTAAATTCCTGAGACCATAAATACATACTAAAAGCTTCAGGCACGAACTGACACTAATAAAGGCCAATTTATGTTTTTGTTAAATCTCCTGAATTCTACATTGAATTGTGAATTTAACAAAGAAATGGCATGAATTAATAAACTGTATACCAGTCGTATTCCTTTGAGTTACTGCAATGGAGTTTCTCGGTTGAATCACGACATTTCGTTTGATTAGCCTTGGGCTTCAGCTTAAGATCTACAAAGCGTGTAGCAAGACATGAAACATCAAATGGATGCTGTTCGGTTTGTACAGTTATGGTTGAAATTCAGAAGCAAAACTAGTCTTAGACAGCCCAAGACTACAAGGATTTCATTGTGTAGGACAAAACAATGATTGCTATGAACAATACCAGCGTCTAATATTGACCCATTCCAAGACAAAGATGAAGTGGATCAATAAAATAAAATCGATTAGACTTGCGGAACGAGTATTGCTAATTCCGCTTGATTCTTGCATGTTAGATTTAGGTCATGAAGGACCATATTACCTAACAATATTTTTTTTTGTCTAAACCTGAATCACTGATGTCAATGAGAAAGTCATACTGTCGAATAAACTTTTGACAACAATTCCTAGGAAACTGAAACTTCGTTAAGATTGAAATTATCTAAATGTTATACAGGCAAAATAATAGACCTTGTCATTGATAGATTGATGGATTCATTAATAAGCTTTAAGAGGATCATTCTGATTTATTAGAAAAATCATAACATGTTCTGTAAACAAAAACATATTCAGTCATGGGAGTCTACGATGACGGTGGGATGAAAGTCACCATGATTACGTACGTAGTCCCGTTTTTTTAGAGCAATAGTTACGAATGATCGTTACCTTGTTTTAAATTATCTACTACAGTTCGCGTACTCCTGGATGGTCACAATTATTTGAATGTGTGTACTGTCACTAAATCCAACACATGATCTATTCGAGTTTTTTCACTAAAACTGTACACAGATTAATTGTTTTTTATCACAACTCACAATCATATAGTTTATGTAATAAGTAACTGTTTATTTATGAGGATAAAAAACACATTATTACTGTTGTTTTTATAAACTGGTTTCTGCCACACTTGTATAACCTCAGAACTGTAATACTAAACTGAACGGCCAGAGTCTTTTACAACTCTGATTAATGTAAAAAAACAAGTTTAACAAGTTTTTAAAAATGGCTTTTTTTCTTTAGCCTAGTAACTAGTTTGGGTCTTAAATTTTGTAATTAATAGATAGTTTTCGTGTATCGTCAAACGAAACAAAAATAAAATTCCAAAGTTTATGTAATTTTTTTTTTATTTGATGTGGTAGACACCTAAATAACCTATTTATTTTGCTTCTTTGGTCTGACTGTTGGGATAATTCAGGGTTGCTGACATACGGGTTGGATGCAAAAACAATTATTTTCAATGCGTTATTTCACGCATCGGTCATCAATCCACTCTAAAGTTTTTAATAAGCTGTTAAGGTTTCAATTCAACTGTGGCAAAACTAATACAATTATTCGAATTAAGATAACGATCCATAGAGACCTCCAAACAACGACAGCTAAAATATTATGTTGTTTGTTGTGTTGTGTATTTTTCGATATACCGATAAGTCAAACTAAAAAGATTTAGGAGACACATTTCTAACTTGTACAAGTAAGCTTAATTTCTGAAATAGTGCCAAAATAGTGTCGACAGCAGCTGCAGGTAATTAAATTCTTAAAATTTATAACGTGATTCATATTAAAATTCTGCTAAAGTGGCCATTTTAGCCCATGATCTTTTTCTGCCAACATTGTTTGTTAATTTAGGTAACTCTTTGTTAATTTATGGTTGATTCATAGAAGCACTCCCACTTATTTCTTAGTAGAAAATAGTGGGAGTACAAAAAGTAGGAGTCAAGGGGGGAAGGAGAAGTAGGGAGTGGGTGGTGGTAGTAGTAGTAAAATATTTGGTAGTCAAAACATTAAATTTTTTGTATCTTCGTTACTTAGTGCTACTAGTGATCCGCCCCTACTTCGCACAGATGCCATGGTAAGGCATCAAAACATTGAAATATTGCCACAGTTAAATACCTATTTAATAAACGTATTCATAAATTATCTTATTCTCTCTAAACATCTACATGACGTCTTCTTTATCATGAAGAGACTATGCAGTGAAGTACAATTAGAAATTAAACGAACTTATCTATGTAAAGTTCCATTTTAATTGTAATTTTATTTTAATTGTATTAACTGCATAGTCTCGAAATGATAACCTATATCCCCCCCCCCCCCAAACTTATTTAAATAGTACATTTTGATACAAGTGGAGAAAGTTTGTTACTGTATTCGAGGCAGAATTAACACCCGAGCCGCAGGTGAGGGTTGTTATTGAGCCGAGAACTGCAATAAAAAAATGTCCACGTGTATCAAACGACGTTTTTCAATACGCTTTTGAAGACATAAAATAAAAAAACGACAAATATTTTAGTCATGAATAGGCTAACTTTGATTTAAATTTTCTTTTTTTTTTCCGCGCTTTGCTTTCGCCAGGTTGAAGGAGAAGCAAAGGTATAAAGCCGCTAAACAGCCTAATATGAAAAATAGAAAATTCAAATATTTTTGAGTTTAGAACACAAAGAAATGTTAATTTGTTCATAAACGTTTATTTTATTTTAATAACCATGGTTTTTGATGTACTATCCGAAATTGTTAATTGTTTAATTTTGCTGGGCAAAGGCCTCCCCTTTCTCCATCCAAACCTCTTTCTTGTGCGATATCTAGCTTCAAGAAAAGATAAATTAATAAACTACTAAATTTGTAACGACTTCTTATTTCTAATCCTGGGCAAGAAATAACACCTCAATGGAATAAAAAAAAATAAGTATCGATAACCAGGAATGCATTTATCCTGAACACAAAACAATTAGGTACTTCCAATTCCTCTTGATAGATTCTATTGCTCTTCTCTTCTGGAAGCCGACCCTAACATATTTGGGAAAAGGCTAGGCAGATGATGAGGAGTTTCTATTGCTCTTGTTACTATCTATTTATTTACACCTTATACAATTCTTAATATGTAGTGGCAAATACTTCGATATCAATATTAGGTATATGATACAAAATTGTGGTATTCTTGGGGTGAAGACAGCACCATAAGTTGATCATAGCATAAACGTAAACAACATAATAATAATATTTCATGCACTAGGATACAGGCTAGCCGCCTAGCGTGTATGGAAGTAATGCGCAGTGTGGCCTGAGGCGAAGATTCTAGAACTTTCGCTACTCGATAGGCGACTAGCTAGCCACTACGCGATATCTAGGCGACGACTCGCTATAGCCTCTAGGCGAGTAGCAGCAGTTTACCAAGCGACCTATCAGTGCATACTTGTAACCTCTTAGGTTACAAGTATGCACTGATAGGTCGCTGAATAGGCATTAATCCACCACGCCGGCTTCTCGTGTCTATTTAATTTTTGGTTATAATATATTATTAGAGAAAAAGATAGTATAATCAATCTTCATCTAATCTGTATCGTACAAATTATCTAAGTGAAATGTCAAATCGTACCATGAAATATAATTAAAATTTGCATTTGTTGTGACGCATTCTGATCAAGTCTGTTTTTTTGTTGTTGTTGCAATTATTCATTCAAATGTGTCTGGATATACAATAGTCTAAAAATAACTAGATAATCTGACGGATGCAAAAAATGAATAATGATGTTCGTAGAGCGTTGTAAGTCTATAGGTATAATAAAAAGAAAAAGAGGTACCTGCGTGTTTTAGGTTTTTTCTTAGGTGCGACAATTCCACAGATCATTCAATCTTCATAAGAAGTAAGAGGTGTAAGAAATATAATATAGTACTTGCCTCGTATCAAAGTAGCTGTTCTGAAAGGCAATACATCAACAGGTAGGACATTAATTTGTTTTATAATAATAGGACTTATATTAAATGAAAAGATTGTAAGGTGTCCGAAATCTCCGGGGTTGCGGGACTGTTCGAAAGAGATACCGTGACCCCGGAACACAAAGGGCGATGAAGAAACATGAATGGGTTTTAGTCAGTAAAAGTCTGACACTCCCTCCTGCTCCGCCCAGAGTGGGAGGAGTCATTTGATGATTTCCCATCCGAAAAAAAAAAGATGTCCGAAATCTCAGCTAATGTTATGTGAACTATTTTCGTTTGGTTCCTTTGAGAAAAAATCAAGTGTGGCTTAATATTTATTGAGTTGATCAATTAGGTCCTTGGATAGGTCATCACCCTTGTTTACCCCATAAATACCAAGACTGCTCAAAATGACGAGTTCCAGAACTAGAACTGAACTTGGTAGGCACAAAAGAAATTCAAAGCGAATGATGATGATGAACTAATGATAGCGTGACAGTTGACAGAGGAGAATAGACGTGTTGTGCCGACCCTAAGTAACTTAAAACAAGAACAGGAAGATGTTGAACCAAAGAACAGGTTACGGCGAAAGCAGCTGTGATCTAACATAAATAAATAAATAAATATTGCTAGACATTAACACACAGCGCCATCTAGTGCCACACTAAGCAACGAGGCTTGTGTCGTGGACACCAGATAGTTGATATACAACACTGATTGAATGAGGGAATGTGAGATGATGGAGTGACAACACTGTATGTCAAGGAAGGATGCGCAGAGAGCAATATTAGATGTACGACGGACGACGAATAAGAAAGATGGAAGACGTAAGATTTTTCAGAAGAATAATATTATAGAAAGTACAGTTTGCTTGCTGTTTTATTTCTCATGTCTAATAAGTATGTATTTACATACAAAAAGTATCTATTTAACTCACCTTACATTCCCACATTCATAAAAACATCCATGACTCGAAAATCGAAACAAATGTCCATGCTCATCACACAAACATTTGCTCCAACCGGAATTTGAACCCGGGGACCTTAAGAACGTAAGGCACAGCCTCACCACCGCTGCGCCATTCGGGTCGTCATTAAAAAAAGACATAAATTTGTTGGCGATCAAACCAGAACAATGATAGCCAGGTGGTACCATATAAATAATACAAAGCCGCAAGTCAAAACAAGTTCGTATTCTTTATTTAATTACCACCTTTTCTTAATACGGTGAAAAAAAACATCGTGAAGACACCTAGAAACGAAAAACCGAATACTTGACTGTGACATACCGCTGTAGGCCCGCATGCTGAGACAAAATTAAGCAGCAGGTTTTACACAATTAAATTAAATACGAACTATAATTCACACTCAGTCTGTATTTGGGCAGAGTAATGTCCCTAACACTAGTTCACAATATAATGCCTGTTAAAAATGATTTGCCTCCCTTTTTATACACTTAAGGCGCCTCCCCGAGCAAATGACCTTGAACGAGCAGTTTTTTGGAGCCTACTCCTCTTTATCCAAAAGAAATACCAACTAATAAAAAATACATTAAATTACTACATATTCTTGACTCCAAAATTGTCGTTTCATTTTTTTTTAAGTAGCTTAATGTTTAATAAATCCCCTTACAACGAAACCACAGAAATGAGAAATAGTGATTTATAAAATACTACTCCTCGTAAAGTAACCATTATTTTGACTTGCTTACTTATACTAATGGATAGACATTTTAATAATGAACATAAATTGTCGTTTTATTTTTTCCAAAAGACGTAAATTTGATTTTATAAAGAATAAAAACCACTCATTTCGCACTATTCGGCCTGCAGTGACTGACGTAACAATCACTTTGTAGTGCAAGCTGATTAGAACTTTATTCTAACAGTATTTAAACGAAGTTTGAACCACCACAAATAGAGTTGCTAATTTTGCTCGGGGAACCGCCTTAACCGCCATATTCAAATCAACTGTCAATTACTCAATAAGATAAGAAATACTAAATGATTGTTATATAAATCAAATAAATGACTTAAATCAGAAAATAAATACAAAGAATATTATTTAGAAATTAAAAAGAATATTTAAAAGTATTTTAGGAATAATTAAGCAACCGCTACGTCATAACCGTCGTGTATATATTTGGTACTTGTTAGCACATTATTTCTGTGAAAGGGAGCGGCCTTTCACAGAAATAATGCTTATAGCCCGGCAGCAAAAACGCTCTCTTCTTCTTCTTCAATCTTGGCCACCCAATGCTGTCTGTAGGTCGCTTTTAAATCTCTCTACTTTTGGCAGTTTTGTGTCATGGCTATCCAGTTTCTTCCGGTCACTTTAGTGACATCACCTGGCCAACTAGTCGGTTGTCTTCCCAAATTCCTCCGTTCGTCCGTGGTCTCAACTCTAGCACTTTCTTTCTAAATCTTTTATCCAGTCTACTAACTTCTACTTTTTGCTATGTCTGTTTGTCTCCGTATTACGGTGGTTTTCACTCGGAAACGTTATACGCTAAGAATACTATAGTCGTTATGTAGGTATAATGACTATAGTATTCTAGGATCAAAAACTAAAATTGGCTGATTTATTTTACTACTAAGAGTTCAAAGACCTAAAAAAACTTGTTAAGGTTACTTTATCAGTGTTATTGCATTTATGCAAATCTTATTTGCATAACAACTGTATCGATGTTGTGGTGTTAAACACTTGCTGTGTGCTACTGTTCACACGCAGACATCAAATTAATATTTGAATATTTTATTATTTTAATTGGTGACAAAAGCAGCTGATAATTTTTTAATCTTCAATTTTTTAATATATAGTTTTTGTATAATAAAATAAATTAGCAAGTTATAAAATTAACAAGTATTCAATTTTAAAATACTTTTGAAACTTGACTTACTTTTGTAGCTGAATGTATCTTCTGGAAAGAGATACTTTTCGTGTTTCTACAAATGGAAGAGGTCGTTTTCTTTTCCTGTAAGATGGTACTAACCAGTAATAGAATATTTGATTTCACTTTCCCGCTACTATACTTACCCGCGGACGCAGATGAGTATAAGTTTTAGCAAAACAGGAGCGAGACAACGATTTACACAAAATAATGAATACACCCATTTATTAAAATTTAGGAACCAAATATATCATTTACTAAAAATTGGACCCATTTTTGCAAACAAGAACCAACCCACAGCAGATTACTTTCGAGAAAATGAAACTTTTGTAAACAAAGTGTGCAAAATGCATACTTAGTATATTAATGAATGATTACTTTTTGACCATATGTGGCATACTGTAGGCTATCTAGGAATATCAGATTTATACATTTTATGAAGTTATGGTATAAAGTAAATCGTTAAAAACCCGGTTGGTTCTTTCTAGCAAAAACATATTTTGTTGCTTAGTTCCTACTTGCAAAATGGACGTAAGATTTAATTGTTGTGATATTTCTAAAAATAAAAGTAATTACTTATAAAATATACTTTTTAATCATTTTCAATACAATATTACAGAACAATGGAAGCAAGAACCCTTAAAACTAAACATCAGTATTATCATCATCCGCCTTCTACCTCAAAATCGATAGGCCCGGTAAAGCCATCGATATCGTCTTCTATGTCTGAACTTGTCAAGGTTTTGTAGAAATCTTTTGCGTCGTTTGGTATTAGATGCAGAATACTTTTTATATCTGATAGCTTAGCCTCAGATATGGCTTTGCCTGTAGGCCAAAGTAAGTCCATATCACTTTTGGTTATCACGGTCCTGCTTCTGATATTTTTCTTTATACTAACTTCCTTCAACTCATCGTCCAGATTGTTTCTCATAAAAATAGAGTACATTTCTTAATTTTTAAGCACTATTTCTTTGGTATCCAGCCAACTTATTTTAGATCCATCTACTGCCTTTTTTCTGTTTGTGATTTTTGTCTCTAAATTGCGTGACGACAAAAAGTCTTCTTTGGTAAGCCTGTCTACAATCATTGGTTTAATTTTTCTACAGTTTTTCATGATCTCTATGTAATCATCTGGGGTATACAATCGTTGCTGGTGTTTAAGAGAGCACTCTATCCGGCCAAAATCCGTGTCATTTGGTAAAAAACTGTGGCCAGATTCTAAAAATCGATGATGTATTTCTTTTAGAGTGGGATGATCATTCAATAATGCTTTCAACATTAGGGTCAGTTTAATATTTCTATTTTGACCCCCACATGAGTCACTCCAGAGGAATAAACTCTCAACACCATCTTTTAATCTTTCTGTGATATGTTTTATTAAACACGAACCGACTTCCTGCGACCCTCTGCCTGCCTCCCCTTCCACCCACACATTACAATGTGCTTGGTCATTACTGTCTGTATAGATACCCAGATTATATACCCATAGCTGTCTTTTATAAAAAACAATATTTGTGGGTATCCTCGGAAGAGGCAACGTTTTTTGAAGATCAAAAGTAATAGTTTCTATAGTTGGGTCATCTTTTGCCAGTTTCATATCTTTTTTGAGTTCTTGTTGCAAAAATTTAGCTTTGTCGATATGCTTTTTGTGGTCTTCTTCGATTTTCCTTTTTTCTTCTTCCGAAGCCTGATTCTTTTTAAAAAAATACTACAAAAGTAAAATCACATTTTGTTATTTTTTATTATTATCTGTATTAACGATACCCGCGATTAGAATGGTTCTTTTATTTTTGATTTAATAATGCTGAATTTTAACACCATTAAGAACTATGCTACATGGATCTTTTATTTTTGTTTAAATACTGCTGAATTTTAACACCATTAAGAACTATGCTACATGGTTCCTTCAAGACTAACATAATTTGCATTATGCAAACAAGAACCAAACTCTCTTGGTTCTATTTAGTTATACAAATATTATAACTTTTTATGCTAGATGGAACCAACGAACATTGGTTCTGGTTTGCATAATTAAAATGCTTAAGTTGAAAAGGTACCAAGGATCATGGGTCTGTTTAACAATTAGTTTTAATAAGTGTTTAGGGGACCATGCCGTATAGTTCTTTACAGTTTATTAAAAGGTGGCCAAAGTGGGTTGGTTCCGCAAGTGACAGTGTTGTATCTCTGTTGTTAGTCGGTGAAAAGGAACCATTTTTTTAGAGAAGCTAGAATGCGTGATTTGAGCGCCATCTATGTACTAAACTCAATTTCACTCAAACTGTGGGTTGGTTCTTGTTTGCAAAAATGGGTTTACTAACCTAAACCGCCGTAAATCATAACGATTTAAATTAAGAAGTTATTGTTTAGTAAAATAGCGAGCAAGTATACATAATAGGAAATTATAAATCTTACAGCCCTTTGAGCGATGTTCCCGTCAGGATAACACGCGACTCCTTTCCATAAAACTAATAATAATATGTGCTAGGTACAACCTCATTTCTTCCTAACAATAAAATTTATATGTCCTAATTTAGGACATATAAATTTAAAAGTAGAAACACGGTAGGGATTTCGGAGTGGGTTCAAAAAGGCAAGGTCTCGTATTTGCCATTTGCATCAGGTATCCTAGGTCTACTACGAGTATAGGCATCTGAGGCCCGCATGTATCGTGTATCTGAGAGTAAACTAAGTCAATATTAAACGTAAAACAACTATTTTCAAATTTTGTAATCTTCGTATCCTAACTCTTACTCAGGGCAGTCGCGCTAGGCCTTGGTACCACGAACCAATTGGACAAACCGGAAAAATCCTAGAACCAAATCCTAGAACTAAATTCTAGGAAAGCTCCTCTGATATTCCGAATTCATGTAAGTATTGGATTTATCTATCACTTGCTTTGGTAAAGGAAAGGTTGTGAGGAAACCAGCACGCCGCCGCCGGAGAGATATTTCTCGACGGCATATAAAGCCAAGTGAGAGGCCCATGGGTGACATAAAATCTCTGACACCAGGTTAGGCATTAACCACACAATAAAAAAGAAGTAGAAAACTCCGAGTACATTGCTTTGTAATTTTCATGGTATTTTAGAATAATATGTTTTTTTTACCGATTAAACTTTGAATCTATATATACTGGACCATTTAAACGGTCAAGGTCTGAAACAAAGTATTTTTATTTTTTTAAACTATCAGGAAGTAACCCAGGCTATAAATTAATATATTTATATCATGCAAATTAGCCGAACTATCACTGCTGTTGCGGACAGATCGCGGGCGAAGAACTAGTCCAAGATAATCTTCAAAATATTTTGTTAAATTTATTTTGGACTTAGTTAAAAAAATACAACTTAAATCTTTAACATTATTACGTTTTTTTCAAAAATAAACTTTTATGCCTGTTGCGGGACGATGCAAAACTCAGCTTTTTTCAGCTCAGCTCAGCTGTTATCATTCACCAACTTCTAGTGAACTTAATATTCATTCCGGTTGAAAATGTTTGCTTATCGTATTATTAATGAGAAGTTTGATGGGAAATTCTTGGAAATTACTCAAGGGTTTTAGTATTGACACTTGTTAGATTGCTCGTAATGTCCACAAATGCCGCCTGTACTTGGCACGTGTGCACAGGCGACATGTAGAAAATATCGAGATTTCTGAAAAATTAAATGTATCAACTTACATAGAGAAAAAACTTTCGTGCTTTTTAAGGTTTTTGAAATTGGAAAGTGGGTGTGTATTTACGTTCAAATAAAGGGTGTAAAAAGATTTTTAATGAAGATGAAAGGCACTTGTTCTCCCCGTCATTGTGATATTTTTTTTGTTTAATATCGTACCTGGGAACCTTCTAGTTTCGGAGATATTGGGGGTCAAGTTCCAACTTTCTCACAAGTATTTTTTTTTATAAATAGTACTATTCAATCTATCTATCAGCACAATGTTTTTTAGTGCGTTATATTGAGTCCTACCGAAAAACGTGATTTTTCACACCACAAAAAAGTCATTTGCAAACATTTTTGGGTGGAGTCACACAGTTTGATGTAAGTACAGAATGCTTGGTTGACGGCTTCGTAAAGAGTCTGTTTACAGCTTGTATATTAATTGTTGTTGTGTTATAAATAGTTGTTAGAAATATAAACTATGGTGGTCTATAGTGATCGCAAGTGCTATTGCTGAACATGGGTTCGATTCCCAGGTCGGGTAAAGTGTTATTAGGTTTTTCGTTAAGAAATTTCTCAGTATCAGCTACGGAGTCTGGATTTGTACCCGGTTGATGGCAATAGCCGACTACTCGCCCCGACTACCATGGTACTTAAACAAAATAGGGAAAATATGGGAGTTATAATGGTGAAAAAAACAAAATCCACTGTGAAGTTTAAAATATGAAACCGGCAGACTGACACAAAAGCGACTTTATCTTAAACTATGCATAGATGTGAAAATGGAATTTCCATTCAGACGCTTGTCAAAGTACGGATGTTTGTTTCATCTCTGAATACTTAGAATGTGGACTTGTGTAAGTACAGTGGATTGGGCTATATACCTACTGTATATTAAACTCTGTTTACGAGACCCACTTTTTGGACGGGATGTAAATTGGATGTGAACGATTTTCAGTTGTTTTTATCATCTCTTAATTTATAACTACGGACAACCATTCTTACCAACGGGTTTTGTGTATCCTAGTTACTAATTTGTGGAAGTCAGATAAGCGGTGCTCCATGATAAATACTGGTATTCAGCTACATCTAGTTACACTGGAAACTGACCCATGTAAATAACTACAATAATTTTCCATAAATATTGTGTTATTAAATCACTTATATCATAGTATAGCATAGCATCCTCTAATGTCCCCACTGTTGGGACACAGGCCTTCTCTCTATGGGTAGGAATGTGCTACTATAACCCACCACGCGGGTCCAGTGCAGGTTCGTAGATGTCACATGTCTTCGAATTTTTGGTTCTAGGACATTCCGGTTTACTCACGATGTTTTCCTTCACCGTTTTGAGAGCAGTGGTGATGAAATAAAATATACAAAGTATTGCGCCTGCCTGGGTTCGAACCCACATCTTACTACTCGTAATTCGGCAAACATCAACCCCAATTTAAATAATACTAGCAATGATTGTCAACCCACAGTCCAAAACAAATTATCTTTTAAATACTTTACATATTTTTTATGGTTGCTCAAAACAAAGTGCCTATCTAGACTTAGACAATTTGTTCTCAGCAATCATAAAAAGTAATAATCAACAGCGAATGAAGTAATTTTCTTCAACAGCATTATTGTAAATTACATGATACAAAATAACCGAGGGAAAGTAAAATTGGCTTGGAACCATCAAAATTATATAACCGCGTGATCTAGCTACATGTATTTTGGGTATAATGCTACTCTAAGATGGGGTTTTCTAAATGAAAACAAAAGACAACAATCGTAAGCAATGTTCAATTGTTTTTTTTATCATAATTAGTTCCATCAATCTAGGAAAGGGGGTATAGGAACAATGGTGGCAAATCAGAACACAATTTTGCGGCATTTTACTGTACGCTGAATGTACCTATTAGCCGTGTGGTATCCGGCAGAGTAGAATAGAACCAACCCATTACACTCACGGGTGCCGTATAAGGCGACTAATGTCTGAGGCAGAACACCTTGCGCCTCCGTAGACCAGAGAATGGGCAGCAGCGTTTTCTGTTAGTCTTTCATCACTGCGATCTCCAATCCGCCTGCCAAGCGTGGAGATTACGGCAAATTCCTCCTATCATGGGAGAGGCTTATGTCCAGCAGTGGATGTTATGGGCTGTTGTTGTTGTTGTTGTTGTTGAATGTACCTATTGGAAACATAATCAAGCCGGTTTCAATCCGAATTAGGTTCGATTGCTAATGTCAGCTTGCTAGCTACGGCGAAGCCAACAAAAAGGGTTATTTGAATAAATGAAAGGTGCGATTCGGTATAAACAAATTTTAGCCTGTCGACCTGTTGTACCTTTTATCTGAATATGTATATTTTTTAAGTATACAACGCCTAGACTCTATCTGAGATGACGTAGATAAATTGGGTCTATCAATCTTTCCTGTGGATTGATGGATCTCTATACCTTATAACAAAAAATAAACTAAAATAATCTGCTTAAACAACTATTACCTAAACATTAAATCAAAATGAAATTATTAATGAAACCTTTAAACAAAGAACAAAACAATAACGAAATGAAATATTTCTTAACATGTACACAATTATAGTCTCCTAATACAGCATATATTAATAAAATGGAACTGGGCAGGCCATAATTATACGCTGCATATCGGATCAGAATTGAGCAAAATCAGGGGGGGTCGATCGTGGGGATCGAGGGGAATTATCTATTGGGTTCCGGACAACAGGAATCGGCGACGCAACAGTCCCAGAAGAAGATGGTGTGATGAGCTGGACTACTACTCAAAGGATTCCGCTGAAATAACCCTAGAGAGAGAAGGGAGGTCGTTGGACCTGGAGTGGGAGACAAGAGGCTTACAATAATAATAAATAATTCATAACACGGGTTTTTTTTTTGTTAGTCTGTACTATCCCACAGCTGGGCAAAGGCTTCCCCCAATTCCTTCCATGTGCTCTTTTCCCGTGCCTCGTCGGACCAACACGTGTTTGAAAAATTAAATTCAGTAAACAGAAGTAAACAAGTTTCTGTTCTGCTTATTAGCAAACACTTTTTTGGATCCAGCCTCGAAACATGAAATATGGATATGACAGCCTAGCCTTTTCCCAACTATGTTGGGGTTGGCTTCCAGTCTCACTACATGAAGCTGAATACCAGTATTTTACATGGAGCGACTGCCTATCTGACCTCTACAACCTAATGAATACTGTGTAACGATACCTCTTCATAAGAATGGTTGTTAGTGAGTAACTGTAACGGTTGTTAAAGATCTAGAAATGACAATCAATGTCTACGGCTTAAGCGTGGGCCAGACAGTTGTAAACAAGCCCTCTACACACCTCCACATCGGTCTCCCCCGGCGGTTTACAACAGAACGCACTGTTGACGCACTGTTGTTAACCGTAGAGACCGATGTGGAGGTGTGTGGAGGGCTTGTTTACAATAGTCTGGCACGGGCATTAGCGAGGCACGGAGGAAACTCGGCATGTAATGGATGGTCGAATGGACCGACATAGGCGGACTACGTCCAATAGCGCGACCTGTACTGGCTGTAATTTGTAATCTTTCATACTTTGATACGAGTATTTCTCTTTGATAGTTGATAATTTGACATTGACAAATACTTTGACATTAACCTAGAAAATATTTTTAACTGGCATGCCTCAAATGGGGAATTTTCCAGTGCTTTTTATGAACAAACTAGATGGCGCTGATCAACCTTGGGAATATTATAATGGCTCGTTTTTATGTCCACAAAGCCTTAACTGAAGTACGGAGGAACCTAAGCTCGACTCGACGCACCAGGAGTTTAGAGGTAACATAAAAAACACTCAGAAGACCAATAGCAAAAACCATGCAAACACTTGTAGTTCAGTTCAGTGATGCAAAAGAACAGTAGACTTTTTAGGTTAAAAAATGTTTGACAGAAAAAAGGTTCTTTACAGTTCTCACTTTATATACAACAATAAATAATAAAGAAATTTTACTATACAATGAGTTGGACATGAGTGTCTAGGAATGTTTGTTTTTCCCTGCTAAAAGATTTTACCATTGACCAATAATAAAATACATAGTAAATTCTTTTTTTATTGGAATTTACTAGAACGCCGCTTACAAAAAAAAAATCCAAAGCTGATCAGCGCCATCTATTGATATATACTGAAGCGTTGTGACAAACGTCAGTGGAAAATTCCTCATTGTAACGTTAATTCGTACTTATTTAATCAATCATATTAATACTCACTTAATATTTTTTCTCTTATAATAATTATATTTATTTATGTACCTAATATTTGCACGCCACACGTGGGAGAATGTGATGACACCATTTATAAAATTTAAAGCCATACGAGAATGAACTTTATCGGACAAATAAATGAATTTGCTATCATTTAGCCACGAGCTCAATAAATACTGAAACGACTACTACATATAAATGATCCTCAATGCAGAGAACATTTCCTTACCTACAGGACATGCAATATATGCAAAATTTGCACGCGGAGCTGCGTTGCGTAACTAGATGTATTGTGAGACCTTGAAAAATGGATACTGAGACAAAAGTCAGGGTCTACACTGCTCAAATTAAATTGTATTCCTTGGTATAAACGAGAAAGATAAAGACGTTTCGTTCGTCTATTTTATTTTATTGTATATATGTTTCATTTATTTACCTATTTCAAATCGTAGTGTTTGGAAATGTAGATATTTTGAATCTATTAACCTTATTTTATGTTGCTTGGGGTATGTTAACTTATTACCCCACGTGATTTCTAAGATATGAATAGTTATTAGTATACTCTTATCTTAAGCAATCTAATGGCGCCTGTTACTACTGCCTCATTGATGACATGACTATTTCTCTGTATCTTTATGAAAACTCTTCCGTAGATGCCATTTCCAAAGTGCTAATTGTATCTTCAGAGAAAGAACAGGTACGTATGTACACATGTGCACACTAGGATAATTTTGGAAACAAAAGAAGATCGACTGCACCGTGTTTGTTGTGTGAGCTTTATACAGGGTGTAAAACACCTCATCACGAAGCCGTTAACCAAGCATTCTGTATATCAAACCAAGTAACTTTACGCAAAAATTTTTGCTGGGAAACGACTTTTTTTTTTTTGGGTCAAAAATCATATTTTGTGGTAGAACTCAATGTAAAGCACTCAAAACGTTGTGCTGATGGATGGATTTAATAGTACGGGGGTCGTGTAGGTGTTTAAAGTAAAAATCATACATTAAAAACTTGTATTTAAAAAAAAAACATGTCAAAAAGTTGGAACTTTGACCCCAAATATCTCCGTAACTAGAAGGTTCCCAGGTATGGTGTAGAACAAAAAAAATATCGCAATGACGAGGAAAACAAGTGCCTTTCGTTTTCGTTAAGAGGTGTTTTACACCCTTTATACATAGTAGGTAAGTACATTTTTGGCGGTTTTGATCTTTTTATTTTTGATGCCGTTTGTCAGAAAATCGGAAGACTAGTTGTTTCAGCCAATCATAAACACAAATTATAAAATGGTATTGTACCATTACCTCGGTATAAACATGCAGTTTTTTCACTCTTCTGCAAAGTTGTTATTTTTGACTTACGTGGTGTTAAAACTTCAATGACGAAATGTATCTGAGCATAACTGGACAAGATATTTGGAACAAAAACACTTTAATACAAAACCTTTAGTTAGAAACAAGAATGCAAACATATCTATTGATACTAAGCGAGAAAGGCTCTATTTATTCTGATCGCTACTTGGCTCGGTCCGACACATCTTCAATCTCCGAGTAAACAGTATACAGTTGAAGACTGCAATACTTCGACTTCTTGGCTTTCTAGAAAATATTGCTTTTGAACGTACAGTTTAATTCGTATTTGTAGGTGAATATTGATATTGTAGTATACAATTTTTCTATTGCTCAATGAAAGAAAAAGCGTACAAAAACTTTGTTTGTCAAGGACTATCAATACCATGTTTATAGGTCTTATTTCATTATTATAGCTAGCCTGTAATGTCCCACAGCTGGGAAAAGGCCTCCCTCCATTCCTTCCAATGGGCACGATTACCCATTCCCACGAGGTCCCGCCATCTCCTTCGTGGTCTGCGGCGACCCCGTGTCACTGTTTCAGGGCACCATTCCTGAGCCTTACGGGCCCACAGTTCGTTCGGCATGTGGCAGACATGTCCAGCCCAGTCCTATTTAAGTTGGGCAGACTTTTGAGCCACGTCAACGATTTGCATTTAGGAGCGCAGTGTAGTGTTACGAATACATCTATTAATTTGACACCAAAGATACTGCGCTTAATTCTTTAGTCAATTAAACGATCTTTTTATTCGATCACGTAAGATTAATAAATGTTGTTTTACAAACTTCTTCAAACAAATAGAAAAAAAGATCAAGGTTTATCTACGTAGGAAAGTAGGTCTCTTAATAGGTAGCTGTTTTAGTATATTGTTTTTAAGATTAAGCAGACTATTGCCGCTTGATTGAACAGGTACGTTTTGTGTCGATTGAACCCACACAAAGTTCGGCTATATTTGTATAGTCAACAGAAAACCAAGTAGGCGTTTAATTGTCAATCGATTATCTTTGAATGGTATCACCTAACTATATGTGGGATATCTTCTATAATCTATTTTGGTATTGATAATAATTATGTGAACGTAACCTTTGATTATGATTACAAAATGAATTCAGTTAGTTAAAACATTTGACTTAAACACAATAAAAATCACTGACTCTTTAAAGTTTAATAAATATAAATTGTTAATTAACATAGAATGTAGGTACCTACGTAAGGTAAAAGTGTAACTTATCTCCTTCAATTAAAAAAAATGTAAGTCAGGCAGAAAACTGCGACAAACAAAAAAAAAACAAACAAACAACATCAACCAACAACAAACAAACAACAACAAACTGACTGGCAATAATGCCAGTCATTTTTTTCACTGATCGGACTCCTGGAATCATGAACAAAAATCTTACGAAAAAGTTTCAGACTGCATTTCTGCACTCTCATGGACAAGTTTGACAAACTGATCTATTTATGATTTGGCATGAACTTATACGCAAGAACATGAGCTCATTGTTCAGTTAGGGTTGCTTTTCATCTAACAGCACGGAATCACATTTTCCTGTAGCTCAGAACCGTTATTAGCTATTTGCGTTTTTCCCGAGAAACGAAACGAGAGTGTTATTTCACGCAACAGCATCGACGTTGCGCTCAGCAGCACGCAAAAGGATAGAATAATTGAAAAATGCGAAAAAGATAGAGCTATTCATCCTGCATAGCTTCATCTCTCTCACACCGAGGTGATTCGCTGACTACCTCCAATGTAGCCCTAGTATTACACAAAGACGCTATTAAATCATTTATTTGAAACTTATTCTTTGTTTGACCTTTTTTATTTAATTATTCCAGCCGTTACACAAAAATATTACGTACTTGCCTTAATTACTTTAGGGAATTGATTAATAAAGTCTAAAATATTCTCCGTTTATTTGTACCCAAGAGATTTGTTGGATCCTTGATACACGAAACATAGATTACTTTATTTTAGAAATATAGTTAAATAGAAGGTACTACCGAGTTAACTGACAGTTAATTTTCACCCTTATGCCCTAAGTGATAGTTATAGTTTGGCGGTGCTTCGTAAAAGAACGGCCTCCATGCGGTTTCCGGATAAGGGTCTGAGCGTGGTATGTCCAAAATAATAATTATTTTATAATTTACTAACATAGCTATTTGTATCTACCTACTAACATAATATAGACTTGTCTCAATTATTGTGTGCTTGGACTGAAATAAATATATTAAATTTCAGTAAGGTTGAAGAGTGGTCGACCGTTAGTGAATTCGGTATAGTTGCTGCCAGTTAAGATCGCAATAGCAGTCATTGCCCTTTCCCTATTTTTTTTTTATTTTGTTTAAACATTATTTGAATTTTGACGTAGTAAAGCTTCACTTACTTTTGACATTTATATATTTTTCTTTGTTTTTATTTTTTGTAAAAATTAATTAATACTTACATTCCACTAATATAATTTTAAAGGTTATCAATTTTAATGTCAATGACCTCTATGAATATTCCTTCGGGCATAACATAGCGCGCTTGTAATCTTTTGTAACAACTATTTATTGTACCTGTGTTAACAAATGATTAAATGACTTATGACTTATGACTAATATCTCTTCGTAGGAACCAATACAAATGAAACATGTATCGTTTTTCATCACAAAAAATGTTGAAGATCACGATAGATTACGATTCAAGACTTGAACAGGCTTATTTTTGGATTTCAAAGTTAAGAACTTTAATAAATGTAGGTGGGTCAATGACCGCTATTGCGATCTTAACTGGCAGCAACTATATACACTCTTTTGCAAAAAAAACGGGCACCTAAGGATTGGCAGCCAAAAGCCTCCCCCTGACCGTCCACAAGCTAACTTCTACTCCTCTTACTTCTTCAAGGCTCTTCTTCAGGTCCACACTTAAAGCCTTACGATTCCGCAACGCTTGACTCACCAAAAAGGGGTCATCTCTTGGTTCTTTGCATCGTTTTCTTCCCGAACCGGGTCTTCTTTTGACCGAACCGTCTCTTGATACCGTTGCCAAGTCCTCTGGATAGTTGAACGACTCACATTTAGCCGCTGAGATACGTAAGTTTGCGAACAACCTTCTTCAAGTAGGGCTATAATTTTGGCGGCCCTTATCGCTTTATCACTCATATCAAAAAGTGGTATTTAATGTAAAAAGATTAAATTGTTTAATATGCAGAAAATATTCAAAATGTTTTAAAATTTTAGTAATCAGTAAAAAATCGTTTCAGCGATTCGCGCCATTAGTAAAGCAATTTTAAAATAATCCACAATAATCATTATTTTTCTTTTATAATTACAAAATTTAAATTTGTAACGTAAAGAATCATGCCAGGATGCTTCAAATAACAAGCAAATACATCGTCAAATTAATAAAACCTTTTTCTTGTTCTTCTTCATTGAAGTAGAGAAAAAAATCTAAAGTGCCCGTTTTTTTGCAAAAGAGTTTAGTACGAGTATCTTCTTACTAACATAATATAGAGTTGTATCAATTACTGTGTGCTTGGTCTGAAATTCAATAAGGTTGATAAGTGGTCGACCGTGCTTCAATTTGGTAGTACGTAAAATCTCCTTTTAAGCTTACGTCCAAAATCGTATAGCCCTCGGTTGTGGTATGTGGCCACATTGGCTTAGACTGGAAGCCGACCTCAGCACAGTTGGGAAAAAGCTAAGCAGATGATAAAGTCCAAAATCATACCTGTGATGTAACTTAATTACGGTTTGTCGCTCGTGAGGTTAGGAAACCAGATCATTGCAAGCAAAGTTATTTACAAACAAATCGTATTTTACTGTTAGAAGACCATTTTTAAGTCAGCTCTCGGATCTCTAATTCCACTAATAGTTACAATATCCCGAGTTTCAGTGTCACCGACAAGAAAGAAATACGAACTTTTTCTTTTTTTCCACGTACTATGTTTAGTTTGTAGAAATCGTATAATTTATTGTTGACTGTGTGCGTAGACCTAGAGCCTAGAGATCTGGCAGTCGCTTGATCAAATTGGTTCGTATTTCCACAGTAAGTTTCGAAACTAATGCGATTTTTTTACTTTTCCAGCGACCGTTTCACCGATGAATTAATCAAAAACTAGGCCCTCGAAGAAAAAATCACATATAAAAGACTCTATAACGCACTGATGGTCCATTAAACTCGCAACAAAAGACTCATTTTGATAATGTAAGGATGGCTATCCTTACAAAATCTACTTCTACTTTTCGTGTCCATGGTGCTTCAACTTATAATGGATATGGATTGACTACATCCGTGAAATTTTTAGGTCATTGATGACATAAAAAATTTGCATTTGCAAAACATGCAAGTATCAAGGACTAAGTGCGGAAACCTATAACCCCATGATAGATAGATAGAACATGCAAGTTAACAGACACACTAATTATGATACTCCAGCAAATAGCACATAGTTTGATCAGGAGGTTCTAGGCTACTCAACTCAACCCGCACTGCGTGTGGGATAGGAAATCTACTGAAGAAAACTGACTCATTTATTGAAAAAATTGAATAGATGAACACTATCTTTAGCAAAATTCAATATGCAATTTTACTGAGATGGAGTTCATTTCAATAAAATTGTTTTGACTCTGAAGAGCGCATTGCCCTGTCTCAAGTTTGACCTTAATGTTTAAAATCGATCCATTTTCTAGGAATCATACGTTCAAGTGAATAAATAAATCTGTAAGTCTGTAGTAACTTCTTTGATTTAGATCTCACAAGGCCTGGCTGTTGCATAAGGACCTCGTGGCTAAATAATAACAACCACTCGGGGTCGTTCTTCAAGCAGCGCTTGCCAAGGTCAGTCCATGGATGGGTATACAGTAAAGACCGATTTTCCTCCACGCCTTGTAAAGCCCGTTAAGTCGTTGATCCCGGATGTATTATTTTTTCTAGATCTTTGCCATTCCTTATTGGTAGTCAGTAGAACGAAAGTATGACAAACAGTCTTATCTAAAGGGGTATTACCCAGTTTTAACGGGGTTGTGGTAGTCTGATAGTCAGTCGCTTTTTGTATAATACTAGTAATCAGCTATACCTGATTAGACTGGAAGCCGACTACAACATAGTTGGGAAAAGGCTAGCAGATGAAGGACTCATGAAAAGAAAACACGTACGATCAAAGAAGTCCAAAAGTCCACTAACTTCTACATACTTGAATTGATTCCTTAGTGTATGCCTACGTGCTTCTGTAAAGATTTTCATTGATACAAAATATTTTCAACACATACAATATTGATACTTACCTTATTATACCTATATTATACATATCACATTATGTGGTCACAGGTGTAATTCTGCATTGCTTTTTTTATGATATTTGTTTTTTTATAATTAGCCTTTACTGTCACTCTACTGGGCAAAGGTTTCCCCTAATTCCATCCGTGTGCTCTTTTCCCGTGCCTCCCCGAACCAGCCATGCAGTGCGCGATTATGAATCTTACAGATGTTTTTTGTTGATATGTATCTGTTAGATTTTCTACATACTGGTACTGAGTTAGAAAGACCATAAGCCTCCATCAAGAATTTCTGCGATGCGATTTCCGACGCGACACATTCACAAAATCACACACACAACAACAAATCTTTTTATGTGCATATGACATAGCCGCTATCGAAAGACACCTTATCGTTTGAACTTGTAGCGTAGCATACTTAAAAGTATGCATATTGTTATGCACGCACGCAATTCCTCTGTACGAACCACCATCACTAAAAACCTTTTTATTATACTATTTAATTATGATCACGTAAAGGTTATTAAGTCTGTGTTTACTTTTTTAAAATAGATGAAACGGATTGTTAGCATGCAACTGAGGTCTTTAAACCCTCTCTGGTAACCACCTTGTTTCACGGCAATGCACCCCAATGTATGTTTATTTGATTTACTATTTTTTTATCACTCATGAAGATCACCGACGAAATAAAATTATGGGAAGGCTATGAAAACTTTAGAAGCTTAGTTGTCATTTTAATTAGAATACTAAGCACTAAAAAGACGTGTAACCGTCCTTTCAGGAGATTATAAAGAAACTTTGGTCACATTAGCCTTTGAAAATACCATTTAACAAAGTACTTTAAATGTTTTTAACTGCTGGCCATTATGGGCTTTGGAGACCATTTCTGAATCGGCCACGTAACCTTGAAGATTGAGGAATTGGAGTGGAAATTTTAATGTGGCCCTAACATTTTTCTTAGAGAAAATTAGTTGACCTTTCTGCCGCAAGAGTTTATACTGAGTGAGATTACTTGGCTACCAGCTACCAGTTTCGAAATAGGTAACAGGATTATTTTATCATGAAACGTCATCTGGCTTTCTTCGTTTTCACTGTGAGTGTGTTCACGTACGTACCTACTTAGTTACTGATGTTCAAAACGTGATAGGTATTACCTCTTTGCCTGAAGACAGTCGAACATATCACCTGAAAGTTTTACACCCACGTGTGTGCAGTAGATACATCTTGAATAAGGATTTATTGCGACCCACCCCTGCATCAGGCGGTTTCACTACTAGATTGGGAGTATAGAATAGACAGATTTTAATTATGCATTGATTTTTATTAATATTATACATGTCGGATCCGGTCATAGGGCGGAAAAATGAATCGCATGCGCGCCAGTGCACAGTGGTAACATCACACGATCTAATTAGCAGTCTACGCCTGCAGCGTGCTTGTACAGAGTTGTGATATTTTAAGTTAATAGCGAGGACGACATTCAGGGGTCTGATTGCAGCGAAGTTAAGATGCCCCGGAACTGCACCCGATTCATTGTGCCCACTGGTTATTGTGTTAAATTGTTAGTGTAATAAAAACAGGGTATCGCATCCAGTGAGTTTTCATTGCACGAAAGCCATCTTCTGCGCATATGATGTCCGACTTGTCCGAGTCTAACGCTACCCAACGCGACGCTAGTCTCCGTCCTTTTGTCGTTCCGAATAAATCCTCATAATTGTTGTAAAAATGCACTGCACAGATTAAAAGGAACAAGCTGACACACACAGAAAAAGCAATTATGATGTATAATGTTTTTAACCGTCTGTTAGAGTGAAGCAACCTACATTTTAAAAATATACTTTGTATTTGCACTAAGAATATTTCATTGCCAAGAATTTTACGATAAACCGAAATTTTGTAATATAAAGTAAATCAAGGGTGAAATTGAAAACACCCAGAAAGAGGTTCAAAAGATTCAGATGTCACAGAATATAGCTAGTTACTGACATTTACGCAACCTCGTCTTTAGCATAAATGTTGCAAATATATTGCATGTTTAAGAGGAGCTAGTGACTAAATAGTAACTGCCGCTCGGGGTCGATCTTCAAGGTTAAGCAGCACTTGCCAAGGTCGGCCCGTGGATGGGTGACCACCCATTACATAACGAGTTTCCTCCGTGCTTCGGAAAGCACGTTAAGCCATTGCTTCCAGCTGTCATTTGTAGATCTTTGACAGCTGTTACAGGCCCGAAAATCTGACAACCAGTCAACCATTATTACCCAGTACTAACTGGGTTGTGGAAGTCAGATAGGCAATTAGGAAGTCGCTCCATGTAAACTTATATTCAAGTTAATCCAGTTTGACTGGAAGCCAACCCAAACATGGTTGGGAAAAGTCTAGGCAGATAATGATCTCGCACGTTTATAAACGCTTTCAAGTGGTAAATTCAGTTGAGAACGGTAGGCTGCACCGTGAGTGGTAACAGTACCAGTATAAGCTGGCCTCTGACTTATTCTATTGAATCTCCTCTCTACGTATTAGGCCAGCTTAACGTCATAGTGTTAGGTACTTGTGACGTCCGACCTATTGTACAGTGTACATCTAGCTCATTCCATTCATTCACGAACCCTACGGGGAACCCTTCGGCTGAAACTACGGTTTCAGACGAAGTTACGGGTATATCACTTACGGACATAAGATTAATTAAGTAGTTTTCACTACTCCCGATGTGTTCGATTGTGTGTGAATCAGTAAATGATAAGGAGAAGGGTTAATTTCAAAGTTTTGGACTACTTTCGGACGGACCCGTATCTTCGTAGGCGGTTTTTTGTTTTGTTTCAAAAAAAAGTTTTCCCGCTCTAGGAATTTCTTCTGTATCATGGGTGAGTTTACAAACATATAACTCACATACTACAAAAAACTGGTAATACAAACATAATATTTGTTCAGTGCGGGGATCGAACCCCCTACACGCATGCTCTGCGCTGCGCTGCGTGCGCTCAACCACTGCGCCAATTGGGCCGTCAAAACATGGAACTTTAAAAAATCTCGGTTTGTTGTGTACCTCCTTACAGCACCTCTGCCAAACCCTTCAGGAAGAATGGAATTAACCATTTCTAGAACTTTAAAAGCGACCTCTATCGTCAATGTTGGTTATTTACTAAAAACGTGTACCTACTGTAGGCTTTGAGAATGTTATATTCTCTGATACCGTGTAGGTTTGTATTTGTGTGGTAGCTGCTCGCAAGATGGCGCTTAGAACTAACGTTAAAAAAAGTTATTTTTAACCGACGAAGAAGGAGGAGGTTCTCTATTCGACGCGTATATTTTATTGATTTCATAACGCACAGAAAAAAAGTGCCTTAGATTAGATATACAGTTTGGCTTGTAATTTTGTTAGTCATAGAAATAGAACAGGAGACAGTTGAAAGAAATAACTGATAGCTAAATTCTTGATTAATATTGATTTGCTAAACCAAAGCGATGAGTCATGCTCATCATGTCAAATGTTTTTATGGAAAATAGGGAAGCAGCCTCTGGGCTGTGTTGGTGTGAACAAAATGAACGCGATGGTCGAGTGTTCGCTTTGGTTAAGATGCAACCATACTAAGAAAGCTACTCTAGATATTTTTTGGAATGGGAAAATAATTATAGACACCAATATACTTTATCAAGTTTATTTTCAACTTTAGGCATAGGGTGTAAATAAAAATCGATTTAAAAAATACTACAGCTCATATAATCGAAGTTACACTTTCATTTCATCAACAATGATCACAAAAGTTTCATATCTTTTGTTTACGCACCGCATAGAACATTCCGTTGGCATACAACTTAAAATTTCATTATACAATTGAACGTATTATTTAAAAATAATTTTACTGGAACCATATTTTATTATTTTTACTTTATTTACATTAAAATTCGCAAATACAACTGGTATTTACATTATTATTTTATACATAATGTCTTACTGTTTTTTCGCTTATTATTTACAAATTCTACGTTTCTTAAATAACATTTTGGTCAATTCTTATTTATAAATAAATAGTTTTTTTATACTTTGAAATTTAGCTTAAATTGGGACTCACTCGCAAAAGTGTTCGATAGGTATAATTATACTTTTAAATAATTATCATTGAAAGGTATAAAGTATATTCTAGTCGGTAGGAATAGAAGAGTTCAATTGATAAAATATAAATAGTACGAGTACAAACACTTTTGTGAACAACTGTCCTAGACAAAACAGACTATAAAGCAATTAATCTTAGTGACTAGACTTTTTAAAATTCTTCATAATGGGGACAATTTATTAGGCTACTGTTAGGTAAAGACCGATAATGTAAATACCTAGTTTTACTAAAATGCCACTTTTTATATTATTAACATTGTGCGTTTTGGATTTTGAAATTGTCTACGGATAAAATAAGATGGGGAATAGACAAAAAACAGTGAATAAAATAACCGTTTTTTTTTATATTGAGTAAATGGGTGGGGTTTGACAGAACATAAAAATAAGATTTTTCAAAGCAAAACACCTAAGGTGGCAGTTAGTAGTTAAACTGTAGGTAATTATAACGTGTAAAATGTCGAGGTAGTTACAAACACTAGGGAATATAGAAAGTATTTTTAAAAAACACTGTTTATGAAAAATTTTAGGAAAAGTTTTAATAAGATGGGTAAGATATTATTTAATAATAAATATAATGCAGGAAATATTTTTAATTTCTACACTAAATCTGTCGTATATCTAAATATACTAGTTGGTGTTTTTTTGTATAATATTACGAACGATTAATTTATAGGATTATTTATTTACCCTACCTAATTACAGCTATTGTAAAACAACTGAAAATTCGGAAGGATGATGTAGTTCTGAATGTAATTCACTTGGGAAAAGAAAAAGTAAAAAAGTGCATTTTAAACGAACTATGTTTAAATTTACACTTCAATAATTGATTTAATCAAATTTCGAAATTAAAGCGTATATTTTATGTTTTTTTGCTTAGAAATTAATGCAAAATTGAAGCGTATATTTTATATTTTTTGCAAAGAAAAATGTGCAGATTTTTTTATATAAAATATAAAAAATGTTTAAAGGCATGCAATGGCAATCATCATCCAAGTTTTAAAATTACATCTAGAACCAAACAAACATACATACAATGTTTGTGAAAAATACTAGGCATTTCCGTACGGTGCTATTTCTGTGACAATCTTTCTTATTACAATATTATTAAATCTCTTTTACATTGGTTAATATTCAGTCATTACACACGAAAACCTTTCATGATTTTCAATTTCGGATTAAATTTTCACACATTATCTCTCCTGTGTTTATTTCCAATAACATTTAGGTCCACTGGCACCAACAATCGCTAACCACGTTAAATGAACATAAACATCGTTCTGTCTCCATCAATTGTTTGAAGATGATAGAGACAGACTCATCTTTTGTTTTAAATACGTTTAGCGTTAAATTTTAACGTTTTTAGGTGCAAGTGGGCCATAGTTTTTCTGAACAATTGTATGTTTGAATTTTGACAGAAAATTACATTTCTAAACATATCTTTTTCTGGTGCTTTATAATAACTGTAGTATTAAAAAGGGTTTCATTACTTTTAAACAGGCCGTTAAGTCTATATGGATTCAATCTAAGTATTTCTATTATAATACTGGTCTATTCTAATGTAGGTTTAACATGCGTGCCAAATTACCCGCTATTTTATATTTATTTGAATATGATTTGTGATAAAATCAGTGCAGATTTGTTTGAGCAAAGTCCATACAGGTTTTGATACTCATGTTCAATGCAAAATCCGTAATTTTGTTTATTAGGCTTTCAAGTAATGTAACCAAACAACGTTTATAAAGAAGGGAATTTTTACCAGACTGCCAAGGAAGGGTAGGTAATGTTTTTAAAACTAAAATGTACAAACAAATTGATCCCATCATACAACTCGTACAGCTACAAAATTTAGATATTTACTAAATATTATGCTCTCAAATTTTAGATTACCTATTTACATTCATAAGTTATTAAGATAATAAAACTGAATTATCGAAATTTCGTAGTGTTTTAGGCACTATTTAGACAGCCATCAATCTTATGTCTTATACAAAGCTTACTTAGGTCTAATTCTTAGAAAAAAATGTTTACAATCTACATGTCAATAGGCAGGTAGTAACAATTCAATTAACCTAATCATATTATACCTAAAAGTGTGTATACAGGTTTTCTTAGAATATGTGCAAATGTCTCACTTCGATAGTTTTCGATCAATTAAAATGGAAATATACTTAGCTTATGCTAAACCACGTTATACGTAGCCATAATCTGACCTCAACATTTATTATTTAATTTTTGTTTCGTTGTCTCTTTAAAACATAGTTCACTTTAGTGTTTATCTCAATAAAACTTTGTTTTACAGAGTCTTTAAGTATTTAAAATATATTACAAATAAAGTGGTCAGATCATCGTATTCATAGTTTTGTATAAAATACACCTATTTCAATTGTTACTCGAAAACTATCGAACATGACATTTACAATTCTAAAGTAGATGGAGTTATGTATAGTTTTTATTTCATAGCTAAATCTGGCATTGTGATATAATTATTCCAAATCGTGTTACTGTCCACATAATGGTAAATACTTACACAAGGAACCGAAACCAATCTATAGTGACCTCTATGTGTAATTTACAGTAAATGCATATGCAGTCATTTTACTTAATGACTACATAATATAAATGCAAATCTATGTGTTTACTATTTCTTTAGTCACTATATATTTTATTTTTACTGCTATGTGTCTGTACATTAAGAAATCTATGAAAGTGACTACTCTTAAATTCGTTTCCAAAGAGTTCTCAATGCCATAATATCGGTGGCGTTCACAAAAAACCTTAGTAAAAACACACTCAGCTTATAAAACAGTGTCATTGGTTCCTCGAACATCAGATAAAACGTGAACAGACGTGTAGGTAATAACTACCTATACTAATGCTGATAATGTATTCAAAATATCGTCTAACGTAATTAGCTAAAGCGTCTATCGATAAAGCATTTGTATAATCACAACAGCAAGTCCGTACCGCCTCATTTCTTTTCACTATCTAAACAATATCACTAGAAAACAGTCTGGCACATCCGAAACTTTGGGGAACAGCGAAGAAAACTACGGCTGACCTGGTCTCTCACCGCGGCGTGGTCCTTCGGCTTGCCGAGAAAATCGTTTCACTTTGATCCGTTCGTCTCCCAACGCAAGATAAAGATGTCGAAAATAGTTTCAATAAACGAATTTAGTTTGCGTCAATATAAAAGTACAAATCTTCACATAGTAATTGTTCGTTTTGATTTGCAATTTTATGAAGAAAAAACATGAGATAAAATGTTTATACGAAAAGTTTTTTGAATTTTTCTGTTTATGTTTCGCGTGCTGGTTTGTGAGCTATGTTGTAGAAACAATAGCAGATCTGCATATCGTGGCTTGTTTATCCCAAATAACTCAATATTTTTCGTGCAAAGCGTTCATTGAACTAGTATCTTCAAATCTCTGTCTTCCGTAGTAAAACAACTTCCCCGGCAACCTCTTTCGGGCGTAGTCGTGAAGGGGGGGTCAGAGGACGGGCGCCGAGTTTCGTCGAGTTCAGCACAGGAGTTCGGAGTTGGAAGGCGGTACTCAGCTGGGTAGAGGGGGCCGAGACGCGTGGGGGGCGGGGCTAGAAGGCTGCGGCTGCGCCGGCGACGGCGAATGCGTTGTCGTGCTCTCTGGAGCTGAATGCGTTCGCCCCGCCGGCTGCAGCACTGGGCTTGGTGGCCACGGGTGTGACGCTGTTGCCAGCGTCCTGGAAAAGCGCAATCATTCAAACATCAGTTTAACAGGGGGAACAACGCTGGTGCCATCTTCAGCCAACATTTGGTTTCCATCTAGAGAAAACAATATAGGTCCAATTCGCCTAATAACATTGCTTTCCAAAATTTATATCTGATGCACAAAACTTTTTCAATTCACAACTGATTTTGTTGCTGTAGCAACAAAATGGAAAATTCAATCTCATAAACTACTTCTGAGTTAATAATTATCACATTTCAGAGTAAGCATTGCATCGCGAGGAAACCGGCTTTCGATGTCCTGACATCAACCAACCCGCACTGAACCAGCTTGGTGGATCATTGACCGCTGCCTTTCAAAATGAAGAGGTATGTGCTCCAGTAGTGGGTACATTACATTCTAGTTATGCTTATGCATAAACAAGGACAGTATATTCTATAACTGATTCAACAACGTACCTGGTGTAAGGCGTAATAGTAGATGAGGGCGGAGTTGGTACAGCAGCGGCAGTGTCGGGATGCAGAAAGTTTCTTCTCTGCTCCGCCCGTTCCCAACACTGCTGTAGACACCGAGCCATGACGTCGGGTAAATTATTTACTTGTTCCTGAAACACATTGTTTAGTTTTTTTTTTAACAAAATAAGTATGAAATCACCAACTCATCTTGAACAAGCGTGGTGATCAATGCTCGTGCCTTCTCTGTACGAGAAAAGGCATTTGCCTAGTAATGGGCAGTAATAGGCTGGTATAAAGCCATTAACACGGATATTGACTGGCAAATTATACCAAATCTGTGACTGTGAATTCATAACATAGTTCTGGAACCCCCAGAAGCTGCTGAAATTTTTCGTCGGCTATTAAACAAAAACGCCTCGTTCATTTCAAAGTGCAATACCAACACGGTCAAAATGTAAATAAGGAATCACTGATTTTAATTTAAAACCGACAAAAAAAAAAAACAAGCATGTGATGCGGAAAAACGAGGAAAACGTTGTGAGGAAAGTTTTAAATATAAATGTGGATCGTTAAAACGATGGATGGACTGTGTGAAGGATGATATGGCAAGAAAAGAGGTGTCTGATGAGAAGACAAGTAGTAGATAAGTATTGAAGAAGAAAACTTGCTGCCACTGAACAGTGATGATGAACTACAAATGGAAAGGAATTATACTATGGTAAGCATTTATGCTTTTTTGTTTGAAAATAGAAGCAAGGCCCTGGTTAGTGATCTTAAACCAATATGACATACAAATCAACTAATAGAGTTGTGTCTGGTAATTAAGGATCCTCAATACGAAGAAAAACTACAGAGAGTAAAGAAGAAATACTTGAAAAGAGTATTAATAGGCAACTACTTTAGCAAATTAGACCATTATTGTCTAAAACTATTCATCACTCATAAATTGTACAAACTTACGAAAATATTCCCGAACTTCGACTTCAGCAAGTTATTTGCTGCACTTACGCTAGGTTCCTCCAATTCCAAACTCTTAATCAATAGGTACTTCTGTTGCCATGGTTGCATCGTTTTTGTAAACAATTAAGTTTCCATTACCTGTAATGAAGTAAGTTTTTCTTCTAAACTAGTCAGCCTCTCTTCAATGGTGTCTTGTCTCGTACTCATGTCCGAAACAATCTCGTAGACTGTGTTCTGGGTCTGTAAAAGAAAGGGGTCCTAATATCAATCGCTTTGTAGTTCATTATTAACTGTAGTTTCTAATCACTAGTTCGTGTTAGTGTAGGAGTTACTGTATCTTTGTCTGTATCATGTGTGTCCTGTAGTTTCAAACGAATGTCTATAATATTGTGCATGTCCTCATTTAATTTGGAAAATATTGTGATTTCTAATTCTAAATCATGCTCGTCTTTTGCAGGATTCGGTTGGTCTACATCAGCAAAATAATTTTGGTCTAAGAAATGCATGCGCGAAGCAAGTGGCCAATGGGTTTGAAATAAAATTTTGTAGCATGCTATGATTTAAATTCCAATGCAGTTTTATATTTTTAAACTTGGGTGTAGGTATAGTCAAAATTCTAGCATCTAAAGGACACTCGGTTTGAAGAAAGAGCAGTAAAAATCTATAAAACATCATAGAGGACTTCTACCGCTAAATCTATTTATTGCATTCTTAGTGCTAACTAGGGTTCTACCTCTAAATGAGTGTATGAGTGTAGCAATAGCGGTAAACATAATTTATGGGATTCAACGTACCTTTGCCATATCTGTTATTGTGTTGGCGTTGTCCATCAGCTTTCTTTGATCCATCTTCACTTTCCGCAACCTGAAATATAATGGCATCCTTTTATAAATTTTCTAAGGTATTTGTAAAGCACAATTACTATAAGGATTTTCTATTTCCATGTTAAGACAACAAGTGAAAAATATGGCAGCACTACGGGCACTGAAGGACATTTTGTTGGTCCCGTAACACAGTAAGAAGATAATACTGCCAGTATTTCTGTTAGTAATCTATTATTAGTAAATCATTCGATGATTGGTAGACCAGTAGTGTTATTTACAAAAATACTTACGCATAAATTGCTAACAAAAACTTTCTCTGATGCGTTCTCACTCTTCCTGGATGGACTCGTTTCACAAGTCTCGTATGTTTGTATATTAACCACGTCTCCCGAAGCACGTTGGCAGCTGCATTTTTCAGCTGTAAGTATCCATATATTCAATCAGACGATTCATTTCCTTTCAATACTACCAAACACATTATGACAACACAGGTGTCCAATGTTTTCAAAGCTTTCTGTGGTTCAAGCTATTTGTTAGCTTCAATTGGTTATCCAACAGTTTTAGACTTTTATTTATTTATTAATTTTATTTAATCTCTAGCGAAGTGTCGCTACTCTTGTGTAACTTTGCAATACTGTTAATTTCATCTAATGTGTGTTAATCACTGTGTCAAGCATCAATTTTAAGCAGATTGTTATAATTATTATTTAATTTATTAATTTCTTTTTCTTTAGCATAACCTAGCGAGTAAGTCTTACCTTCAAAGGGTCCTTTAACTGTTACTCGAGTAACAGTCACCTTACCTTTTTTGTAAGCTGGGTTTCCATCATGAAGTTATGGACATGTTTCTCCGCTCTAGTTAACTCTAATTTTCTTGAAGCAACGGTCACTAATAATGCTGTACATCCCGCCCCCTGTTAATTAGATTAACAATAATTGTGATGAACTTATATCACAGCAATACTTACTCTTTTAGTAAGTTGTGTGTCCATCATGAAGTTATGAACGTGCTTCTCGGCTCTAGTTAATTCTAATTTTCTTGAAACAACCGCGACTAATAACGCTGTGCATCCAGCTCCCTGTTAAGTGAATACCTTAATGTAAAATGCAAGCGAACGTGTAGAAGCATTCAAGAATTTGTCATTCCAATAACGCAAGTTTGAAGGCTAAAAATCAAAAACAAACTATAATTTTTCAGCTATGTGCTATCCTTTAGATTATTTAATAATGTTATTAGAAATTTAAATTTATTGAGGTTAACAGACACAATAGGATCATAAATATAAAAGTGATTTGAAAGTCGCATCACTTACTATTGTCTCAGTTATCCTCTTAGATAGCTTTGATATTTAAATTTTACTATTTATATCTTAGTTGATTTTATTTATTATGTTCGCTTAAAATTATTCAAACTTTTTGTGCTAAAATGCAGAACATTATGCAAATAGAATAAAAGAAGGAAGTGTCTTACCTATCGAAATGGTTTACGCGAAAATTTTATAAAAGCAGCGGTTTCCTTCTTTTATTGTAATTTCATGTTGTCTTTAACAATTAACAAGTTGTCATCAAACACGACACTTATTTGAGTGCATTTCCATCTAATAGGTTCACAAGACTGAATCAATCAACGTTTACTTCCATTTTAACATTAAGAACATCTAATATCTCATTTACCTCGATCAACATTTACACAAACACTATTTTAGGTGCATTAAGATTTATTATACACTTCTGTATTAAAATAATTTTAGGAAAAGTGAGCCATTTTAAAACAAACGTATTGTGCAATCCAGTGAAATATTTAAGTGAAGAGAGAGCTAGAAATAGTTAGGAGAAATGAAGCATTCCATACTACAAATTATATAATTTCTAATAGCTGGCTTTAACAGGGAAATGGACGTAAGTTTATTAAAAAAAATATTGAAACCGTACTTATATTATTGATATAGGTATTCCAAATAATGTTGATGCCTGCAAGAACTACGAATAAAATATCACGACAGTAACCCTATGTTCAAAATATTGGTACTGAGTGTGAGCAGAAGTGGTGACATAATACAGGTGTGTGTATATAGATACTCGTATAATACTGCATTCACAATATTTCAACATAAACGTTTCGTGTTACAGATATCTGTGAACATCAATATACTATATAAATATTTATAACATCGAATACACCGACAAACAGTTGTGACTTAGCGTAAGTTATCGAGAGAGTGAAGCATTTTAGTGTGGTGTGTGAATTGTTTGAATTGGTACATTGAATTAGTGTTGACTGACTTCCACATCAAACAAATTTAAAGCATTGTATAAGGCGAAAGCATTCCAACAGTGTTTTGTTGGCGTGATTTGGCGCACATCGACATTCAAATACAAAATCATGATTATTCTTAAAAAATATTGAAATTTTCAGCTCAGTAAAATTGTGTCAGTCAACACATACAGTCATAAAGTTTGTTTGTAAGGAACTTACCATAATGCCGGTGCTAACAGCAATACCTCTGCCGCAATATGTGTTTGGCACTATATCACCAAAACCGACGGAGAGAAAGGTTATCGCAATAAGCCACATCGCATTCAGTAGGTTAGCGTGTTCTTCGTCGTGAAACCTGAATGGTTAATAAATTTCAACGCTTTACTCATTGACCTGTCTACCCTAAAGTCGAAGCATTTGATAAAGAAGTGTTCATTCACAAACCCTACCTATGGCTTGACGCACGCAAGCCGATCCCTACACAGTGGATTAAATGTAGAAAGAGATGAAACAAAAGAAAAGAGAGTGGGAATCCGTGTAGAATTGAAGAGTTTGACTTTGATTAAAATTGAACTGTGAAATTGCTTCAAACATATTGTGACGTTATTAACAACACATAAAATGGCTCACCTTTACCGACCTATTATAGTGTCGCCTAGACAAAGCAAGGTTTTGTAATTAAACCATTATTAAAACTGTCGCAACGCTTGCGATGCCTAGTACAGTTCACTCCTAGCCACACAAAACGTATGAAAGATGTATAAATTGTCAAACCAACCCAAAGTATCCTACTATGTATTCATACATACCACCATACCGCAGGTGAGGGTAATGCCACGGCCGCAGTAAGTGTTGGGGACTATATCACCGTAGCCAACACAGAGGAACGTTATAGCTGTCAGCCACATTGAGTTTAGCAAATTGGCATGGTCTTCATCGTGGAACCTGAGAGCCAAAATGCCCGACAAGAACCACAGATAACCGGTTGTTTCTACTAAAGTCAATATAAGTTCAACTTTAAAGATATTAAAATGTAAATTTTAAACAGGGACCTCTAAACAAAGATTTTGTGGCAAAATCAAGGGCAAAATACGTTTATTTAAATTTAAGGTATCAATTTTTAATTTGGCAAAGATTAATGAGATACAGAACTCCTATACAAAAAAGAAAATTTTGTCATGCCTATGGAAAAACAAAACTTTCTTACTACACAGACATTGTACGTACTAATACCGAATATAAAGATTCTTAAATACAACGTGCATTCTAAACATATAATCTGGGTTGAATACCAAATAATTATACTTGTAGCCATGCGTGAATTAAATTTTAAACCTTAGGTGAAGGTCATGATAACACAGATAAACATTTAATAGATAGATTGGCGAGAAGAGAGAAGGAAAACACGTAAAAGTGATAAGAGTTACAAGCAACTTGCTTCGAACGGGAAGAGGTAACTTGTCTGATACATGATATGATAAGGTGCAATGGTTCTGTGCATGTAGATGGTAAGTCAGAAGCTTTATCTAACATTTAGTGTGTTGTAACCTAGAGCCATTTTGTGCGTGATTAAACTTTCATAGTCTGTTCAATTCATATTTGTGTACGATATTTTTGCAATATCAATTATTGTGGTAAGCCGTGCTGTGATTTTTTGCTGCTTTGACATGATAAAGATCCACGGGATCTATATCAAAAATCGATTGTGCAGTATCAGTGATACCATGTTTTCTATTAACATTGATTCTATCACAACAAGCATCCTCTTTCTTTACAACGATTTGTTTAATCCACTACTGTACATCTAACACATCAACTAACAAAATATAAATTACAGCACTTGTGTTCTCAATACATCTTACAAAAGCTACATATTGCGAAAATAGTCAAAGTCAAACTCTTGTATCTTTGTGATGATTTATGAACCTAGCTTCGCTACATCAACTCTCCGTAAAACTTTTAACGTAGACATTGAAAACAAAAAACACAGTGGGTATAAGAAGCAAAAACAAACATATATACATATACAACGCCACAGTACAAAAGCATTAGCATGCCCACATAGGCAATACACCGGTGATCTCAAAACTTGATAACTTGAGTGTCAAACATAGAATGTGGACATCAAACTAAACGATGGAAGCGAAGATACTGACAAAGAATTAGGAACGACTTTTGATGAGAAAGTAAAATTTGGAACAAGTCGATTGAGCAAATCAACTTCCCATGAGGATTGGAATACCCCACCCAAGATTTCGAACACATAATTATTACGCAAATTAAGATACGTCACCAACAACACATATAAATAACAACGATACCAACCTTTCGCACTGTCGAAGTGTCCAGCTCGCTATTATCCATAAAGATACCATAAAAACTAGTAACACGGTGCCTGGGCAAATTGTCATAAGTGTCTTCAAGACAAATCTGTGAACAGGCAACATAAACATTTTAAATCGGCAAGGCAAGGCTTTCGGTAAAACAGTTGACTCTCAAACTGTTGGCACAGGCAATACACTTATTTACCCCACAAGTATAGTAGTACAATTATTGTAAAGTTTTATACCCGTATCTAAATATAAGTCAAAGTGATTACTTAAGTAAAAGTCATTTTTAAGATACGATTTTAATTTTGTATTTTATACTACTGCTTGAAGTTAAAACTGTCAAAAGTTAGAATTCTTGGGTTTGCCTTCTTTGACGGTTCTTACTTCGTTCAAATTCTTGTCTATTGCATAAAAATAGTTGCATAAGTAATTTACTTAAGCTCAAGATTAGCGTATGACATGACTAAAAAATCTGTGAATCTTATATCTTATAGCTAGATAATATTTTGACACAGAAAATATTTCGAGAATTAATGTTTATAAGCCAAAAAGAAAACCTCCCTTCATACATATTTTATCAACATTTGAAAAGAATTTAAATATTTACCTAGTGTTAAAATTAATTCTGTTTAAAGCTCCTATACTTCTGGATGAAGCATCCGTGAATAATTTACTGTGAAGCAACATGACCCTGCATATTAAATAGAGTCGAAAGAACATCGGCAGAGACAGTGTGACATCATAAGGAACCTGGAATGAGAAAAGCAATCACTTAGTAGGAATATATTTTGTAGAAGGTGTAGAGGATTCGGAACCTTAAGGCACGCGATATTATAATATTCAACACAGAGTTTAAGGTAGGTACTCGTACAAAACATTTCAAGTGATGTCAGTCGTAATTTTGTGAAGAAAATAGAACGAATGTGCCGTGTGCTGAAGTGATGTAACATTTAGCACATCAGAACAAAAAGTTGAGTAAAAATGTACACTAATAAAGTAAACAAATCATTACTGAAAAAAAATTAAAAATAATTATTTATAGTTTTCAGTTCCACTTAAACGCACATGTAGTAAAAATACTATACTTAGTCGTATTATAACCGCTAGTGTCATGTAGTTTTTGGTTACATACAACCTCACTCAAAAATATTCATTAACATAAGATTATTGTCTACCACTTCCTACATGCAAACAAGAAAACAAGACCGAACAGATATTAATGCTAATGATAATGTTACACGGTTCTACGAAATTGATTCACGATGATTGGAAGTTGTTAGAAAAAAGTTTCAACGTGATACGTTCCAACGATTTCAATTCTGTTAGTATCGTGCTTCAATTGCTGGAAAACAGGGATCCTTTATGTGAGAAAGAGTGGACCGTAAATCTGTAATCTATCATGAGGCCCAGAGCGGTTTGGTGAATGTTACCTGTCTTCAAGTTTTTGGTTTTAGGTCATGCCAGTTTATTTACGATGTTTTCCTTCACCGTTTTAAGGGCATTGGTGATAAAATAAATAGCACAAACTGAAATTATTGCCTGGGTTCAAACCCAAGATCAGTGATACTTTGCGGGTGTTATCATTGGGCCACCACTGCTCACAGAAAGCCGAAAAGAAGCGTGGAATTCCGGCTTAACACAAAAATATCAGTAACATTCACTAATGATACCACAGCATCAAATTCACATACACAAAAATAAGAGAGTTTCGTTGAACATAAATTGGAAACATGCTCCAAACGAGGACTTCGAGTCCTCACATCACTCATCACTTAAAACTTGGTAACACTTCAACTCAATGAATACAGACCTGAATTTGCTTATACATCGTGCCCTAAGGAGAAAATTGAAAAATGAACGTCAGTTAGCAAAGAAAAGTACAGTAATGAATCTAGATAATAGAAAGAAAACAGTTATAGATGTGAATGTTTTAACTACACCAGTTTTCTAATGATTAGTAATAGCATGTGTACTCGTTTCGTAAAAACTCGACTACAAATTTCCAAACTAGGTATGTAGTTTAGAGATGAACGTTTAAAATTTTGTAAAAACACAATTGAACTATTAGATACAGTAAACATCGAGAGTAAAGAAACTATAACACCATCTATATAAAACAAACTTGAATTAGTTTTCCAACGACAAACTATCATCAAGAGTAAGTAAAAAGACAACGTAAAGAGGCCAAAATGCTTCAATGACAGTGATATCTACATACCTAGAATATAGGTACAAAACACTATGAAAATTTACAAGATCTTGTACTTACTACTTCTACGCCTATAACGCCTCCCTTGTTTGCGAGTTTTGTGGTCCAAGTAAAGGTATATTGTCCGGGAATAGGATGCACGGCGCAAATAGCTAGCTCGAGGCCAATCTGAGCTATTCGCTGCCACGTCATTGCTATCCGCCAGTCGTCAGCGCAATTGTCTATCATAAATAACTGAAAACCAACAAAACAAAGGTGATCAAAATACAAAAAATAAACAAGAAGTTGTTGAAGACCAAAATTAATATTGGAAGACGCATATGTTCAAACTTCCTAACTTTCTTAATAAAAATTGAAAGCTCTTTTGTTTACAAGGACTGCCGTGAAATTGCTTTATTGATCCACTGCATTAAGGAGACGGAAATTAATTAAGAAAGTTTCCGTCACAAAATCTTAAGAGCCAAATTTTATAGAGTTGATTTTGTTACCTGTACTTCTAAAGCGTGATACGCCACGATTAGGCCAAGTAAAATCACAGTCGACATTGATATAAGCGTCTTCAACGCCTGCGAATATATTGACGCCTGAAATGAAGCAGTCATACGTTAGCGTAAATTGAATTCTTAAGACGGAATTTATTTATGAACATAAATGTTACCTTACCTTAGTATATACACCAGCACTTGAAAGTTCATTTTCTATAACCATAATTATTATACCAAACATTCCCATTACTAAAGCGTAATCACTTATTCGTTTCCTTTTTTCGAATAACGCCTTTCTTCTACCTAACCTGTAAAATGAAAACAACAATCTATTTAGTACGTTCAATTTATTATGAAGGTTATCTATTTCTCTAAGGAGTAATGTCAAATTTCTGAGGGACTTCAAAATTTATGAGGGATCCAAAACTAGGTCTCATTTGGCTTAGATCAAAGTTTTCGTGCCGACGGCCAGTATCACGGGATTAGACTTTATTGATGAAGGCCCATAGCCGTTGTTTTATACCTCGTAATCTTCCTGATTGATTTATCAGTAAATTGATCTTTAAAAGGATTAACTTATAGCGTCGGACGAGTTGACAGTGGCGAATTATTTTCGTTATTTTGGCTTCCGAATTTCTTTGTCGTTGTTCTATATTCCAATCATACTCAGACACTAAACTTTGCTTTTTCAACAATTGAATGTGTTACCCGTAAAAGGGTTTATCGTTATTTTTATTTCACAGAGATATGGCGTTTATTTTGTGCATGTATAAACAAAAAAATGCCATATCTCTGTGAAATAAAAATAACGATAGGCCCTTTTACGTGCAGCACATTCAATTATTGAGCTAAATTGTACCATCTTCATCTTAATTAACCAACTATTACTTTATGAGCAGAGTGACCTTTGTGCGTGCGTTTTGTACGTGCCGCTAACAAAGACGATGCATCTCACGTTGCCTACCTCTTCGCGTTTAGATTACTCCATAATAGAAAAGATCACGAAGAAAACCTATACATTTTGTGTTCTATTAAGACAATTAACTTTTTGTACTAATACGTTCTACTGACTTAGTAACTAATAACAGTTCTAAAAAACCTTGGTAGATTCTTAGAAGAAACAAACGTTGACGTCAAAGGTTCTAATTAAAAAAATATGTTATGAACTAGCTGTGCCCTCAGTTTTGCCCGCCACTCGGTTCCTGAAGGTCATAGCATGATGTTAAATAGCATAAAATCTTCCTCAAGAATTAAGCTATCGAATGTAAATTAAATATTTTTACAAAATCTGTCTGCTAATTCCAGGGATTAGCCCGGTCAAACGAACTCTTAAGGCGGTTCCCCGAGCAAAATTAGCAACTCTATTTGTGGTGGTTCAAACTTCGTTTGAAATACAGTTAGAATAAAGTTCTAATCAGCTTGCACTACAAAGTGATTGTTACGTCAGTCACTGCCGGCCGAATAGTGCGAAATGAGTGATTTTTATTCTTTATAAAATCAAATTTACGTCTTTTGGAAAAAATAAAACGACAATTATGTTCATTATTAAATTGTCTATCCATTATTATAAGTAGCAAATCAAAATAATGGTTACTTTACGAGGAGTAGCATTTTAAAAATCATTATTTCTCATTTCTGTGGTTTCGTTGTGAGGGGGATTTATTAAACATTAAGCTACTTAAAAAAAAAATGAAACGACAACTTTGGAGTCAAGAATATGTAGTAATTTAGTGTATTTTTTATTAGTTGGTATTTCTTTTGGATAAAGAGGAGTAGGCTCCAAAAAACTGCTCGTTCAAGGTCATTTGCTCGGGGAGGCGCCTTAAGCTTTATTATAGATTAATGGTGATAACACAAACATCAATACATACTGCGCTTAAATACGAAGACAAACAAAATCGATGCGACCCTGATGCAAGTTATTTCCGTTCATTCAAGGCTGATGGGCATTATTAAAATATTTCTAGCTTGTGTTCGCTTTATGAAGCGAGTTTTGTGTGATTAATTGATTGATTTTTTTAGTTATTTTGATTGAAGACTGTATTCTAAATAAGTTATTTTTCATAGTTTCATTAGTTTTTTAATCATACTTTTTGATTCTTAAGTTTATTATTCATATCGATGAATTTGTCTTCATATTGTTTAGAAAGCGCACAAATAAACTAGATAAACTATATTGATAGATCATAATGTGAATAAAATTCCTATAACATGTGTTTTTGGAAATTCACAAATCATTTCTCGTAATTTCCCAACCAACATTTAGTAAGCGTCTACAATAATTTAGCTATATAATGATGTCGCTGGAAAGCATAATGATCATTTAGCGGCAAGGTAAAATGGTCGGTTCAAAAAACTCACTATACATAGGTATTATATCCACATGTATTTACCAAAGGTCCTAAAAGCGTGGGTACGTTGATACAATGCTGATAGGGGCACGCTTGAAACCCATAAACTAACATATAAAGTGCTGGGAAAGGATTTCGGCTGGTATGCCACTCGTATCTTTGTGGAAACACAATGTATGTTGCTGTTGAAGAATTTTTATGGCCTTTTGTAGAAACGATCATGATTAGTTGCTGCTTTATGGAAGATATTTGATGTTGCCAAAGATTAATGGGACAATCTAAAGAAAATGGTCCTGGTAACATAATAGACCTTGCTCCTATTGGGACCCTGTGTGCCCTATATGGGCCAGACGGGAGAAGTAATGCCGTCCTCCCCTAGGATAGATCAGGATAGATGGGCCATGATCGTTACACAGTGGGTACCTAAGAAAAGGCGTTGTCATTGAACTAGGCCCAAGAAACGCTTTTGTGACATAGATTCGTTTCTGACTGATTGGCTGAAGAAGGCAAAACGGTAAGATAAATTTTAAAAGTATGGGGGAGACCATTACCTAGCCGTGGAACACAATAGTTAAATTAAATAAAGGATAATTATATTTCAGTTACGGCTATGTTAATTATTGGAATAATGCAGGAAAACAAAAGCATAAATGTCCGATGAATCCCATTAATTTCCAAAATATATAAAAGATTTTCAGGAAATAATTAATGGCAAAATTTTACAAGCATATCAAATTACATAAAGTTAACGTAAACAGTTCCGCACGAATAGTAAACACAAATAATATTACTTTGAAATTCAATGAGATCTAAATGATGTTTTTAATAAAGCAATCGTGAAATGATAATAAGGATATTCTGAAGAGGCAAATTTGCAAAACTGGTATGAAAGCAGTTACATGGAGATTTTCATTTTATTGAATTTTTATAGCATTGACTTGATCATGGGTCAAAACTACTGAAACTGATTTGGCAGCGTTTTTATTGCTGGGTGGCTGTATAACGATTCATGTTTAATCTGAGAATTTGTGAGTGATAAATAAAGATGTTAGTAAACACTAATGAAACTGATTTGACAGCGTTTTTATTGCTGGGTGGCTGTTTAACGATTCATGTTTAATCTGAGAATTTGTGAGTGATAAATAAAGATGTTAGTAAACACTACTGAAACTGATTTGACAGCGTTTTTATTGCTGGGTGAAAGCAGTTACATGGAGATTTCCATTTTATTGAATTTTTATAGCATTGACTTGATCATGGGTCAAAAACTACTGAAACTGATTTGACAGCGTTTTTATTACTGGGTGGCTGTTTAACGATTCATGTTTAATCTGAGAATTTGTGAGTGATAAATAAAGATGTTAGTAAAAACCTTATCATCATTTTTCTGCCCTTCTCATCTTCCTCAACATCATTCCTCGGCCCTGACCTATAAAACAAATGAAATAGATGTAGAGATTGTATTACTGCATCTTTTATCATTAACATCCCACTTAATGGGGGCTATCGCGCATGAATTCGCCGCTAGTTAGAGTAGAGTAAGGTCTTCCAAAATGTCAGATGTCATACAGTGTTGGCGCGTTGCGTGCTTTTTTCTCACGATTGTGTTCTAGATTGAGCAATTCCTGATTAATTATGACTTGAAGATTTTAAGTAGCAACATAAGATCTTATTTGTTAGTACTTGGGAGGTAGAATGATTTTTGAAATGTTTCATGCTTGCTAATTTTATGAAGAATATTGTAAATATGTATCTAGAGCTTACACTATGTTATTATAGGTAATAAAATAAACATTTTTATGAAGTTATTGGTACTTTAAAGTATTAAATATAGTCATTGACAGGACCTTACGCTACAGTGCGCCATCTGGTGACGTCAAAAACGATAGCCCTCATTGAATCAGCACAAAAAAGTAGATAACTTTGATAACATAACTTAATATATGTTCCAATTTGAAAAAGATCAACTAACGTTAAATACTCTTTTGTTTCAAGAAAAAAAAGTGAAACATAAGATGATTTTATTTTATCTAAAACAATAAAGTTCACAAATTGCTTCCAGTGGTTATGCGCCACCCTTTAATTGTTGTAAACGAAATTATCATCATAACACAGTTATGTCTCAATTCATCTGTATAGAATCACGCAGACAGCCATTGTTTTGAAGAAAACCACCTATTTGTCATCTACACAATGTACTTAGACATGTAAGGCCGGTCAACGTAGGATGATACATCGTTTATGTATTCAAGGCTCTGGGAAACAAATTCGTCGGTTTTCGACCAAGGATTGACCCGAGCTTTATTACTCTGCTTATTGGTTTTATATAACCCCGGAGACTTAATGAAAATAGTAGGATCCGATATCGGCAAAACAATGAAGTACGCCATAATAATGATATGTTGTATTAACTGTGCTTTTATTGGTCGAATTTTACGAATGGCAGGATTCTTTTTATGTTGGTCGTAAAAGTTTCTTTTGCAGATGATGTGTTATTAATATGGATAAACCTCGCTCTTGGATTGAGATTTTGTGATGTGTTTAAAAAAATAATGATCTTACATACCGGGTTTTTTACTTAATAGAAATTGAAACAGATTTAAACAGGGAAATTTACGTTACAAAAGCACAACTCGTGAAGTATCAGCACTTCCAATTTATCTAACACGTTGATCAAAGGCAAACAAAAATCCTAACTTTTGAATTGCATGTTGTTTAACTTTAAATATTGATACCTTCTGTATTTACTTTGCTCTCAAGTTGCGTTAACACACAGCGTTTCAAAGCGAACGTTGGTCCACAGTCGCTGTGAAATGGAAATTTCATATTGAAATCGGACCAAAATCGGTGGGTGTATAAATCTTTCCCAGGTTTGCGGTTCCGAATCGTGGTTGATCTGATCGTGAGTGATGGTTGGCTGTATTTGCATTGTGAAATCGAGCACTGGGACTTTTCAAGTGAAACTATAAATTATGACCACAAGTACACGCTTTTCTGTCCCGTTTTTTATTTGCTAGAATTTTTCTTGTCCCATTGTTGTTCAAAAGGCCACCTCTTTCTTCTTCCTAACCTCTCTGTTTTGTGCAGTTTAAAGCCATGCCTGTTAGTTCAGTTGCATTATTATGTTCGTTACAAGACTATGCACAATCCTGAATCGAGACTGTCTCATCCTTAAAGCTCAGTCACACTGGAAAAATTGCAAAACGGTCGCGGACACTGATCGCGGATCGGCGTCAGAAATTTGTCCGTATTAGTATGAACGAACCTTTAATCAGACCATTGCAGAATGCAAACAAAGGTGGCTCCCAAACTCGAGATAAAACAGTACTCTTACAGTCAAACTACTAAAAAACTATTTCGACACTATTCATACGTAGTAAACATCGTTTGAAGACAAAACTGTTTTGTCACTATCCAAAAACCAAACCAAACATGAAATCCGCACAGTTTTAGACTAAACACCAAATAAACAAATAAAGAACACGAAACGTGTCGTATTCGTCATTTAGTCGAACGTTCGCTAAACATTGTAAATTTGATTTTTTTAAGCCCTACACTGTTATTTTGCTCAGCAGCGAAAGATTGGGAAACTACATGGTGTTAATTTGCGTTTCGAATTCAATTGGATCGTGACTTTTGAGATTATGTTGAAGCAGCTTTTTATATGATGAAAAACCCTGGTACTACTCATCATTATTTCTGTCCTGTTTTTCAATTTCTTTTTTTCAGAAACAGACTTCAAATACTTTGTTCCAGATAATGATTGTGGTCGCTCCCAATTATATTAATATCTGCCTTCCCTTTTATTATGTGGCTTATTATGCATTTGTTTCGATAATTTGAACTGAAACTATGAATTAAATAATAACAGAGCGAAATACCATTTTAAAGAATGTTCGTTCGTAGTTCGCAAGGTAAACACGAATCCACATGCTAGAATGGAAAGCTCAGCATTGTGTGATCTTACAAAGACGCTCTCCAATTATTCTGAAGTGCCAACTTTGCCTGCTACATTATCATTTCATTGATCGACTCTTGAAAAACTCTTACTGTGTTCAAAAGTTCACAATTTAAGACTTTCTTTGAATTCTTTGAAATTCACGACATTGGTAATAGTTTTAAGGTTTTGTTAGATACTTTGTTTAAGTAACTAATTCAGATTTGTTTGTAAATAGTGTAATCAATTTAAAGTTATTGTTGAATTTGATTTGTAAGAATATACGACTACCTTTAAATCAATGAGATTATTTGGCTCTAAAAACGATTTTAAAACTCAACACACATCCCTACTAAATGAAATAATACACTCCTTGAAATGGAAGCAAATCCTATTGAGTAAACACAATTTGCCCTTAGAAAGGATAACACAATATCCTCGCGACAACTCCTCTCCGTATCACGTATGAACATTTGATCTCAGGTACAATTTAACTCAATATAAAAACATCACGCACATCCACTCCAATTACAGCTAGAGCATTGGACACTAACCTATATCCTATATTGGGTTTGTGCTTAGCTGTCCCCCCGCCCTTGTACGTGCCGCCGCCAAGCGCCCGTTCTTCGCCGAAGCGCGGGTATTCGCTGTGCACGCCGACTAGTGCGACGCCGGCTTCCTCGCCTCCCGCGTCCCTCCCTCCCCCCGAGTACGCCTTCATCGCGCCCGGGATCGAGAGCGTCGACACCGGCTTCCGCAGCTGAAATACACCAAAATACACTGTCAGCAAATTGTTGGAAACCACCAAAATTGAAATCTCAATCCGAAATGTACACTGTCGCATGTTACATTAAAACCGTACTGTTGAGTTCGGTGGGTTTCTAAAATCAGTTTCAGCGATATTAATGTTTTGATTCAGCTCTATATTTAACAAGTTTATTTCAATCCACGATGTCTCATCTCTCGCATTAATAAATGTGGACTTCATACAAATTCAGAAATAAATATTCCGCTCTGAAACTTTTCGTTTAAGTCTATGTTGTATTCAACGGTAAAGCTCCTCGTAAAACTTAAGAAACAGGAGTTGTGTTATATTTTTGAAGTCATAACCGTTTACCCTTCTTAACATAACAATGTCCGTTATCCTCTGAACCGTAAGGCTGCCCTCGAGGAAATACCGCCATATCCTTGACCCGAGATTAATAAAATGACGCTATAGGGAAATGTCGAAGAAATCCACATTGAAAATGGTTGTACTCTACTCCATTCATAGGTTACTGTTAGAAGATGCGATTGGTTGACCAAGGTTAAATACGTACCTACTATTTTGATGCCGCGCAATTATTTCGTGACTAATGAGAAATACTTACTGAACTTGGTCCAATTAAGTGGGGCAGAAAACATTTTTAAGATATTACGCAAATAAAATTGCGTGTTTAACCCAACTCTTAGTTGGTAAGACATGTTTGTGCGTAATTAAAATTTTCAGGATACTTGAGTGCGCCCAACGCAACGTTGGGTGAAGCGAGGACGGAAACGTGACGTGAAACTGTTTGCTAAATAGCTCTTTTCTCTTTTGACCAGCATATTTCTGCCGGCATCTAATTAGATTTATCTTATCTATGTGTATGCATTCTGGTTCCCGATTTGGGTTAAATAATGTTTTCCTGCTTTCCATTACCTTAATCCAATTGAGGTAATTTATCTGCAAATGCATATCTTTTAAAGCTTTTATTTTGTTGCTCTTGTTTGTTGAAGTTGTTATTGCTCTGACTTCGTTCTTTAGGTGTAAGATTTATATTTATCCGGAATAAATGTAAAAACAATCTGTAGAGGTAATTGAATTCATTCATCTTGTACATCACTTGGCAGGTTGTATTCTCCGAGGCGTCTGTTTCCGTCATGTTAGCCCAGAATAATTATAGCATTTGGTTAATTTACCGAATACCCAATCGTTTATGCGTCTAGACGTTCAAATCGACCAAGCGTGATATTCTGTGCACTAGCCTTACTAATCTCATTGTAACACGATAATCCTGGATCATTGCGTGTATACTGCTTAATTAAACTTTATGAACTTGTGTGATGTATTCAAAATACGTCTAACAACGTCTGGTTTTGAATATTTTAATTAAAATGGCGACCCCAGAACTGTGCAGCTTATAATGCATGCAACAACGGACGGTTATTCTAAGTAGAAACACTGTTAGCAAAAACCATAATGAGCTTTTTTAGCTTGAAGTTTTTTTTTGTAAAATATTGTTTGTGCACAATAATATTGCAGTCTGTACCCACCTAAGATGTTTGAACTGCTAAGACAGTTTATTTTGCTTTGATGAGATTTGCAGTTCAACAAAAAAGTGCAGAAATTTTTATTAAAAAATTGTAGCTGACGTTCATCAATTTGTCTGTTTCATTTTGTAATTCTTATATTTAAATTTTCAATATGAATGCCGTTTTTCAATTTTAATGTTTTTGCACTATAGAGAAAGATTTTTAATTAGGTACAATCATGTTTTCATATTTTCCATGTAACGGTTCAGTACACATTAATACATCTATAGCCAAGTAATTATCTCAAAAAAATATAGGGCAAGCAATTTTATGTTTAATGACTTATTTACATAGGTACGGTACTTAATTGCTTCCAAGAAGAATTATTCACTTCTCGGAGTCAGCAGTAGTCGGGGCTAGCGTTATAAGCAATTCTCGGAAACGCGTACATCGGAGCCCAACACTAATATCGTATAGATCTGCGGTATCACGTCGCCAATTCGGTTAAACTTTGGTGATCCGATCGTAATAGTGCCATTCGTATAAACTGTCTTCGCTCGAACTACCCGTTTACTCTTTCCTAGATGAAATATCGGAGAGAATGAAGATGGGATAGGTAGAATGGTAGCTCAGTATTTTTGCTAGCGCCATGATTAAGGAAAAGTTTCCTTATCACATCATGTGTGCTAGGTAATATTGAGTTTGTTTTTAATACAAAGCCTCTTTTTTGTGTTGCAGCGAGACAACTGTTTTATGTGCATACGTCGATTATTTTGGTGTAGGTAAATAGCCTCTAGAAAAGACGTAGTAACGAAGCAGTTCTATTCTTAGCAACATTCATTTGGTACAACAACATTTTCACAAAAACAAACACACTAGCAACTTTAGATAACTTTATGCAAATAAACTAAACGAAATTAAGAACGTACGAGCATATACGAAATGCGAATATTTTTGTCTTTATTTTTAGAGTAAAGCACATTCATTCATTCATTCATTCAACATTCATAACACGTAGGAAAACTTTTTCGTTTCCCGTCAAAACTTCAGAATATTTTTTTTTGTTATTACCTACACATAAAAATTTAACATGTAGATACGCGTGGTCCCCTATTTTTGGGGACATATAAAATTGTAAATGGACTGCGTGCTTGTTTGGAATTATGTAGAGAACCTTTGGTATGCGATTATTATTTTGTCTCCAATTACGTATTCAGGAAATGTGTTACATTTATATAGTAGAAAACAAGCAGACGGTGTACTTCTACGATTTTTTTAAACATCCAGCTGTAAATTATTCGAAAACACTTGAATAAATAATTATGTTTTCTTTTTCTTATTTCAATATTTGTTTATTTAATCTCCCTTGCAACTATAATTATTTTTATGTGAAGTTCGTTAATGACTTGAATTGCACAGGGTATTGGTGTCTGAGTAAGTAAGTTAGCAGCTTAGTATTTCATGACGTTCAATACCACGTCAAAACACGTATCTCATTTTCGACCGCCATAAAATAAGTCAAAAGGTGTTTCAGAACTCAACGCGGAAATAGTCGTGCATTGCGTTATTTTTTGCCCAGAAATATTTCTACTGGGCCCAAATAATAGGGCTGAGTTGCTTGTCTAGTCAGGTGAGGTGTCAAAAAGGTGACGACATATTGGAGATTGAAGCAAGACTTGAATACAAATGGCTGAGATAGGAAATGCTGACGTACTCTTAGTACATGACTGTTGGCAAACACTGTTGTGTTTGATCCTTATGTAAGATAACATTATGTGTATTGTAGACAATTTAGCTTATGCTTGTATGTGAATGAAGTTTTACGAGATTTAAGTCTATCTTACATAAAGCTGATTGAACATAGTTAATGAAAAATACCTGAGGCAGTCCGCCTTTATACCTTTTTGTGCACGAAAACATCAAATAAACATAAATCAAAGACCTTTATCAAGTTTTGAAATCCAGGTGTGGCGAAGTTTCTTAGGACTTGAATTGTTCGTTTTGAAAAAATGCTTTTGTTCTTTTCTTCAACTTTTTAAGCAAAAAAGAAGCTATTCCAAGTTATGAGCAAATGTTTTGGAAAATTATTACAGGTATAAAAAGACAATTTCACCGCACACCGGTTTAAGCCAAGCGTTGAAAACGTTATTGTCAATGGTTTTTATGGTTCAAATTATGTGCAGGCAGTATTTAAACAGTAAATTGAACTTGTAATTGTATGGTAAATAAGCCGTGATTAATTACTGCTATAATTTTCGGTTGTTGTTAACGTTGTAATAATTTAAGCATGCATAATTTCCGCGTTCTAAATGGACAATATAAATTTATTATACAGTAATGTGTGTTATAGCAAGCGGTGTAGGCTCATTTTGCGATGTAGCTTGAATTTTAATTGCGTTTGAAAATGTGAAGTATCGACGTGGTGATTAGGTTTTATTATTCGACTGAGAGTGCATTTCGATTTTAGTTTCCTTTTTAGTATTTTGCCTCGTTGGTCCAGTCGTCGCAAGCGCAACTGCTAAGCATGAGATCTGGGTTCGATTCCCGAGTCGGGCAAAGTGTTATTTTCTAACAGGAATTTCTCATTAGCAACCCCGGAGTCTGTATTTGTGCCCAGTTGATGGCATTAGACGCGCCCCTTATTAAACGTATTATTAACTTATGTAACGATATTTGTATGTTGAATAGATAAATAACTGCCGGAATGTGGGTGTACAATTAGGTACACGTCCTCTGCCAAACCCTTCGAAAGAAACCCTAGAAAGCTCAGGAGCGTAGTACTTGCAGCAGGCGCACGTGTGTGAGATGAAGGGACGTGGAGGAAGCAGCAGGATGATGTATGGATTGCAAGAGACGTCATTCTGTATTTTCTGCCAGCCCGTGTGGGAGAAAAGTGTGAGCTTATGTATGTAACTGGCCTGTGAGCTTATGTATGTAATTGGCCTTACATACTCGTATTATGTAATGAAGTAATGTACATTATGGTACAAGTGTGTAATGTTGGTGATTACCGCTGAGGCGCCATTGAGACCCGAGCCGTTAGGTGAGGGTCTTAAGAGAACCGGGGTTGCGGGACTGTTCAAAAGAGATACCGTGGCCCCGGAACACAAAGGGCGATGAAGAAACATGGATGGGTTTTAGTCAGTAAAAGTCTGACACTCCCTCCTGCTCCGCCCAGAGCAGGAGGAGTCATTTGATGAATTCCCATCCGAAAAAAATAAAAAAATAAAAATGGTCTTAGGAGAACAGAGGACGGTAATCATCAATACACACGTGTATCATACGACTTTTTCAACACACTTGTAATAACACACTTGTAATAATACAAAAAAAATATTTTAAAATAAACTTTTTTAAGAACAAAGCAACTCAACCAATAAACTAAAAAACCCTATAACTCACTTGTGAATAATAGCAATGAAAAAGTCACAGTTTGATTACAGGTGTCATTATGTGCCTGGTGAAATTATAGCCATTTTATGAGCAAGTGTGTTGAAAAAGTGTTAATTGATATACTTTATCTATACAACTACACACAATACAACTACTACGAGTAATATCAGCAAATAATAAAGATGAAGGACTTACTGTAAAGCCAACTATATGAAGATAAACTACCGAAGGATTTTTGCAGATTATAGGGATTATTGGACTATTGGAAAGAATATTCTTATAAGCTAGAAAGGAAATAAAGACTAATAGCCCACGTTTTACGTTTGATTCTTGTAGAAATTAAAAATAATGATTAGGAAAAACACGATCCGACCCATGTTTAATCACAATTTTGACAATAGAATTTGTGATGGCGATCGGTGATTCCAATTTCTAAATTATTCTGACTAAGACCGTTACAATTTGACACAAAATAACAAAGAAAATAAATCCAAGTTTCATGAATTTCAATGTCTACTTACACACAAATGTTTAATCTATGCCTCGAAACAAATCATTGTTCCATTCGCTATACATCAAATTTTAATGACAGATGTCACTGACAACATACTTAAAGATATCAAACGAAGATTGTCATTGACAACAAACATAATTATACTACACAACATAATATCGTTGAGGCTCAGAATGTCAACTTCCCAAAATGTCTCCTGGTACCAAAATGTCAACTTCCCATAATGTCCCTTTCCCAAAATGTCCCTTTCCCAAAATGTCTGTTTCCCAAAATGTCTTTTTCCCAAAATGTCCCTTTCCCAAAATGCCACTTTCCCAAAATGTCCCCCATTCTTAGAATTAAGCGTTATAACCCAACTAAAAAATAAAAAACAATAATTATAATCGTCCTCGCTTGTGATTGGATGTAAAGAAATGTAACTACCAACATCATAACTGTTAGAATGTATTTTGTTGGTCACATTTAGACGATCTTGTTCGTCCAGAAATTAATTGAACTAATTGACATTAACTTAACTAAATTAATTGAACTAGATTATTATCTATTCGTTCTTGGCCATTTCCTCCGACATATTATGTAATTAAATTTTATATCAAGTTAAAAAGAAATTTAAATAAATTAAAGAAAGCCTCTAAAAATCATTTTCTTTGAAACATGTTGCATAAACTAAACGAAACTCAAGAAAAATATTTATCTCACAAAAGTGGGTACTTTTGAAAAAATATGTATTTCATTGACATTTTATTCTATTCAATGGTATTGTGTATACTTACGTGAGACAGTTTAATTTTGTTGTTTGTGACGTGTTTTTATTAATAACTTGAAAATGAGTGAGGAAGTAGACTTTATATGTAACCAAAAAGGAAATCAAACACTAATATGGAAGGGATTTCAGTACAACAAAAACAAAACAAACAAAGACAGTACGTCATGGCGATGTATTAATAGAACCGTATGTAATGCATCATTGACATTAGATAAAAGCAGGAAAATAGTTTTAAGAGAATCAACGCATACTTGTGAACTTAATATTGTTGCCATCAATATAAAAAAAAGAAAAAATCAGGTTGAAGAAGGAAGTGTGTGATAATTTAGGGCCGATTCAAAAAAATTGCGAATCTACTTTGGCAGACCTAAGCAATGAGAATCGTGATGATCGAGACTTGATACCAACATTTCGTTTCTTAAAAAGCTCTCTTTACCGAGCGCGAAAAAAATATTTGAATACAGACTTGCTAGTACATAATAATACTGAAACAGTTCAAATACCACAAAGTTTAGCAAAAAAGTTTTTAGTATGTGAAAATGGCAGTACGGAAAAAATTATAATTTTTGCCAGCACCATCGTTAAAAAAATAATGAGAACGCCAGGTTCATACTATGCCGATGGGACGTTTAAATCAGCTCCAAAACCTTTTTATCAAATGTTTGTATTGCACAGGGATTTAGCATCGGATGAAAATACTACAAACATAGTACCGGTTATATACGCCCTCTTACCAAACAAATCGGAACAAACATATATGCGCCTATTTAGTCTCATAAAAGAGAATTTACAGATCCAAATTAAAACTTTCAAATCGGATTATGAAATTGCCATCATGAACGCAGTTTCGGCGGTTTTTCCGCAGGCTAGAGTGACTGGTTGTTACCATCACTTCAATGCAGCGATTTGGAAATATTCAAAAAAACTAAATTGAATAAATCAAGAGCTGGTCGTAACGTGACTAGAATGAGTGCCATTCTTCCTTTGGTGCCGGCAAATCATATACCAGGCGCATGGAATTATATTTTGGAAACGGCGCCAAATACATCAGAGATGAGGCGTTTTCGCAGTTATTTCGAGTCTACCTGGTATCCCAGAAAATCACCGTTAATATTAAGCTGCGCTGGCCAACGCCATAGAACCACCAATGCTCTAGAAGGATGGCACCGACGTGTAAATAGCCTTATACCAAAGAATCCAAATTTGTATTTTTTTTTATATAAGATAAAAAAAGAAAGCAAATACTGGGATGGCCGTATACAGGATTCACTATTTAAGCAGACCAACCGCAGAAGAAGGCTCAGAGATATTGAGTTCGATAGAAAATATGCAAGATATTTAAAACAATTACAAGGAAATCATCTCACAATTCAACAATTTTTAAAGAAATTGATATTTTTGAGACTTGCTTTATTTAATTGAATTTCTTTCTAAATTTGATAATAGTTTAACGATTAATTATCAGTCTGTATCTGACTATTGAAATCCTATTGAATTACTGTGTACTTGAACGTATTAGTTCTAATTAAAGTTATTTTTTATTGTTTGTTATAATATGTTGATAATATATAACTATAATTCATTTCAAATTCCTTTTCTAATAAAAAATTGACGAAAGAGTTGATACCACAAAGTAATTAAAATAAAAAATTTGATTATTATATTGTTTTTTATTTTTTAGTTGGTATAACGCTTAATTCTAAGAATGGGGGACATTTTGGGAAAGCGGCATTTTGGGAAAGGGACATTTTGGGAAAAAGACATTTTGGGAAAGAGACATTTTGGGAAAGGGACATTATGGGAAGTTGACATTTTGGTACCAGGAGACATTTTGGGAAGTTGACATTCTGAGCCTCAACGAACCAATCTACAAATGATGAAAGTCATTGTCAATAGACATACTATATACTTATCTACACAATACCTGTAACATCACACACCTAAAGATAAAAACCGACTTCCCTTTGACTTGTCTTCAAAAGAATCAAAACTCGACTGTCGTCAAAATTTTGGTAAAGTAACGCCTTAACCAAAATTTTCTTGATTTCCATAGTGAGGGAAGCGCCTGCGAGATTTAAATTTACTTCCGTTTTTTTTCCAATTTGCGGGTCAGTCAAGTTGTATGTTGATTTAAAATATGATTCACGACCGAAACAAATATTGCTTTACTGGGTTATTATCATTAAAATCATCAATACTACCCTCTAAGTTCATTTAATACCATTTAATTACTTTTCATATATTAATTGCAAAAATGTTGTGTAGAAAATGTTTAGTATAAAGAGATATGACTATAAGAGTAGAGGATAAAAGGAAGAAAGAAACGATGGATGGACTAGTAGAGAATGATATGGCTGATAGAGAAGTTTATATACGAGTATTAGAGAAGCATGGAAGAGAAAGACATGCTGCGCCGACCCCAAATAAATTGGGATCAGGGCAGGAGAATGTTGACCCCGGCACTTCCCCCCTAAGAACGCCCTCGCAATTTGTTGAAGAAAAACCGCGAAGACACTGTTGAGGACAGCTCAGACTTATAGTCGTTTGTACTGCAATAAAGTGTGGAAGGCGACAGGTAGTTGGCTCTACGCCCAGGAGCACTTTTAGTCTGATTTCACCAGCATTTAGTTAAGGTTAAATACTAGTAGACACCAGCACTATTTCAAGAAAATTGTTCATTTCTTTTTGGTTCAAACCTGCATGCTTTGTAGTATTCTTGTTTGCGCCATTAAAAGTTATTTTGTCTTGCTTATGGGCATAGTGTTTGACGATTCCCAGAATGAGCTGAAGCTATGTTGGAAAACTTTTCGGTTATAGAAATTACTGCTCGTTTTTTAAAACCTTAATTTATACCAAAATTAAAGTGCACTGTTGCGAATAGGTCCTTTCTATCTACTAAACCGAATTTTCAAGTTTTTCGTATTACTGAAAACGCGCAAAAGATGTAATGCAAAAAATCTTCATATTTCGATTTTCTTATCCCTATCATTTTATTAATATAGTACTGTAGCTAACCAACTCATCTCAACTGATGGATCTACAGCCTCACCAAATACATCATCTACCCGCGTACAAATGATTGATGAGCAACGACCCGTGCCGAGTATATTTATAATTCTACTCTGTATATATTTTCCCTTTTCCGATATTCCATGAACCACGGCCTATTAATATCGGGGTACAGTGATAATACCTTGAAACAGTCAACAGTACGTGGTTACATATTCACCACGCAAACCGCCTTGGATTGAACATGATAATCTAATTATAGAATACTTTATGTGTTTTTATTTTTTATCGCTTGCTGTTTATACTAGGTCTTTGGATAAGAAGCATGTTGGCTTCAATAATTCAAAAGTAAGTTATATTTTATGTTGCATTGATAAGTTGGTCACAGGCTAAAAATACTTTGCACGGTATGCCTTGGCGGACTGCCTTTTTATTTACAGGAGTCATGCAACTTGAATAGTGAGTATATTGCTCTCGTGCTTACTTCATAATATATTAGATAAATACGCAGTACTCAAGTACTTTTAAATGTTTTAATAGACAAGAGGGTAATGTCTAAAATTGTATGTCTATCTACATTTTAAGCCCATTTAGTTCAGGCTTTGCTGCAAAACATGTTGTTAGCTACAACCACAATTTCCGTTTATTTCAGCAAATTCTAAAATATGAACTACTTATTTCGTTAATTAAACTTTACATAATACTCCGGACTTGATAACTACGCAGCCAATTTTGGTACTGCATTGTTCAGTCATATTATAAGCTTTTGTTTCATTAAAATTGGTTAAATATTTCCATAGTTACGCTGGCTAACCCACTAAATAAGAATTTGAACGTACATAATAATGTTCTTCCGTGTTACCAAGTAAGTCTGCTTTAACAAATTTTACGTCCCATAGTTTTGTGGCATTCATTTTCATAAAGGATTGCAACAGGCGGTACAGAATGGCTTTTGACCACTGCAGCACTAAAGGAAACCTGACCTAAGTAGTCTTATAATTAAAACAGCAAGCGGACACTAGAAGGTAACTAATTAAGCGGCAAGCTCTTGGGTTAATATTAATATTTTTCCAGTTCTTGAGTTGATTTAGTTAGCCTAAGCTTTACTTAGGCTGTGGTTAAAAAACTAAAAAAATGTTTATTTTTAAACAGTGTGCACACCAGAGTAGCTGTTCCATCTAGGGCATATTGTCGAATAATATAATTATTTTTAAATAGGACTTCGCCCGCGACTTCGTCCGCAAAAATTGTGATAGCTCGGCTAATATGCATTATACAAATATAATTTATAGCCTAGGTATATAACACCCACGAATAATGTAGCTTTCTGCCAGTGAAAGAATTTTTAGAATTGGGTTATTAATTCCGGAGATTACTCCCTACATACAAACCAATTTTTCCTCTTTATAATACACTGGCCTGCAAAACTAAGTACTACACTTTTATTTTTATTTTTTCTAAACTATATAAGTTAGAGATTTAAAATAAAAAACGTTTTATAGCAATTTTTATCAGCTTTATTAGTTTTATGTACAAAAATAACCCTTTTTCGAGTCTTTTTTGTTTCAAAGTATATCAGCTTGTGTACCTAAAAAGTTATTGCAGTTTTAAAAGTGTGATACTTATTTTTACAGGCCAGTGTATTAGTATAGATAATGCGAGTGTATGTACGGTCGACCAAGCTATTTGGTTTACATTTTAACATGCAAATTACATTGTAAAATGGAAACCAAATCGCTTGGTCGACCGTACGCATATCCGCCGCAAATACTTGCACTGGCACTGGTCATCACGAGCCTTATTTTTACTGACTAAAACCCATCCATGTTCTTCATGCAAGTGGTAGCATACCATAGGACAATATTTGCTTTCACGATTTGACATAAGCGTACACGTGAAACAAATCTTCTAAGCTATAGGTTTTGGTACGCTACCACTGCTACGAGGATCATGGTTGCCAGTGCGAAAGTGAGTGTGTTAAACTATCGTGAGTTCAAGACTTAAGTATGTGCGGAGCCTAACAAAAAGCTTTGACCCATTCTCCACCTTAGGTAATGGATGAGGGCCCTATTAAGATAAGAAGCTATACAGCAGTAATACATTACTCTTCAGATTACGATCACTAGTAGTGGTATCTATGTAAATACGTGTTCTGTATATAAATGGATTAATGATTTACGTATTCAATTATCATTTAAATGTTTAAATGACAAATGGGTCGGGCTAAGAATAGACCTGTCGCGTAAATGTCATTTGAAATAGGGTAAAAGGGTTTATAAAGGGAGAGTGTGCAGTAGGATTCACCTGTAAGTCCTTGAATAATTAGTTAAACAAAGTAAAACATTTTAGTTAATTGAACATTAATTTGAAACTTTACGTTATTGTAAAGATAAGTGGGTAATGTGCCTTTACGTTTCAACCGACAGTCGTAAAAACTCAAGGATATGGAGTGACTCTGAGTGAGGGCAAGTTTATTTGTGTCCTCGATAAACAACAAACACTGCAGCAAAAAAAAACATTTCATAGTTATATTAAAACTAGCTGATGCCAGCGGCTTTGCCCGCCCGCAAATTACATACTAAAACCTTCCTCTTGAATCTATCTATTAAGAAAACCCGCATCAAAATCCATTGCAAAGTTTTAAAGATCTAAGCATACATAGGGACAGACGCGGCGGGCGAATTTGTTTTATAATATGTAGTGATAGTGATAAGTCATCGTAGTCATTTGAATACGAATTTCGTAGAAGCATATTGACTTGTCTTTAATTGAGTCACAATCGAAAACTGTAATTGCAAAAAGCTTTCAAAATTTTGTTACGTCAACAAAAGAACAAAAATGTAGGTCTCACAATATTACACAAGGTAACTAAACGCTTAATTGATGGTACACGTGACAATAAATAAATACGTTTATAACACAAATGCCAAAGGAAACGGGTAATTACGTATTACTTTTTTATGAAGCTTGCCTCAAGTTTGACCTGATCGATAATATTACGAAAATAGGCTAACATAGAACTGAAAATTGAACTGCAAATGTCAGATGTATTGTTGTTTGTTGATTAGTGCACGTGGTATTTGAACGTGAGGTGAGCAGACCTTTCGAAATAATAGGCATGACGACAGTATCAAAAAATTGCAAATCTATTTAGTCCGTCAGTTAAAGTATTGGAAATTAATGGACACGTATTTTTTGTTTTTGTAAATCAATGAACATTGACAAAGATAAAACGCATCAAACTCGGGAGTGGGGGCTCGTGACATCAGAACTAGGTAAAAATTATACCTAGGCGTGACGGATTGAGAATTTTAAAAGCGTCATATCTTCGTCAATTTTGGTTTACGTAACAAAAGAAAAAACACGGGTCAAATATTTTTTGATAATCTAACTGACGGACTAATTAGTTTTTTTTGTCGTCTCGCCTATTATGTTAGGTAAATCCCAAAGATTTAAATCAATACATAAAATAACGTGGCTGTGGTGGTTGACAGGGGACAAAAGTGATTTACCTTAACACGTTCAAAAATGGTGATGTTTCTATTTAAATGACAGTGACATTTAAACAGTACTGTCTCCCTCTCTCATTCTGAAAATCATATCTACCGTTTCACTCTTGTCAGCCAACATCATGTTGCCCTTGTTTCATTGTACTTGGGGTCGGCACAACACGTTTTTTTTCTATCATTGTCCTTTGTTGTCATTGTCAGTTGTCACTCTTCTGTTTCACATGGGTAAGCATACTCTTGTCTGTTTGAATCGGTTTGAACACCCTTTACGCAACGAAAGTATGGTGAAGGCACATCGAACGATTAATATGTTTGGATGCATTCTTGTACGTAATTCGGTTCCATTTTGGTTATGAGCACAAAGGTATGTCTATCTAAGTACCTATCTATCAACCCATAGGTATGTAGGTACGCAGGTACGTGTGGGTGGACTCCGTAATGATTAGTGTAGGGTTTGTGGTGAATGTGGTTAGATTATACGGGATTGAGTAGGTACATGGGACACTCTGATACAAACATATTTGGACACATTTGTGGGTGGACTTACAATAGAAGTGTATTTTCGATTCATGGATAGGTAAGCATTAATATCTATATTGGTTATCCTCGACTCAATTAGGATGTGTTCGTGAGTTAATAAATAAGTAGTCGGTAGAATTGACATTTCATTTTGAATTGAAGAAATATTGTGATTAAGAGCGGCCCATACTTTTCGCGAGAATTTTGACAAACGCTCGTGCGTGATTATGAAGTTGTTACACATATATCTTTAAATTTTTTAACTGATAGGTATCTTGTGCACTATATCTAGGCTTCTATCGAAGCAAAAACTAAAAATTTGTAGGAACAAATTCAGTATAAGCCTCCAAAAATTGCTGTTTTTCTCAAATTTTACCTCAACTTTGGCCGTTCATAATGTACTCATAAATTGTAAAACTAAAGAAAATAGCCTGATAAAAGCCTTGCAAATATAGTGGAGATTTTAAATAACAAATATTTATTTCACAAACTTGTAAGACTTATTCAAAAACACGTATATCCTGGAACAAGTTTTATAAATTTTCGAACACTATTTTTCGTTCAATGTCCTCGCGTTAGTCGGTATGAGGTGCGCGGGTGACGAGTAGTGCGGGGTCGGGGCTAGGTAAGACAGGGCAGTTGAAAAAATATCACCGCGATGGCTCTGGATGAAACAACAAGCTTTTCGACCATGCTCGCATTGACAATAGACGCGCTGGGAAGGGCCCTCTTAACTTGGACTACTAGAATTCCCATCCAGAATAAAACAAACGTATTTATTTAACTCTTAACTATACGTTTTACCATAAATCGCAGCAGAGTACCTCGGTTTTCATCACTTTGAACTGAATACGTGTTTTCATTCTAAAAATGGAGGGCATATTGGTGTCATGAATTAACAAGGACATTCGTATTCGAAAATTTTCTATTCGAAATTTCGACGCAACGCAGAAATGAATAGGACGCAGCCTATATGGCTATAGGCTAAGAGCTTGTGCTCCACCAACGTTCATAATTTGCTGTATTTTGAAAATGGAACGCAAATTAATGCTTATTGCTTACACGCAAATGTACTGGCCGCATTTGCTGACTTCAAATGAGGTTGAGCCTCATTACAATGTCATCAAAGCTTTTGGTAAAGAAAATCTTGTCTGTCAAAGCCAAACAAACTATCATATCATCGAGGAAACATGAAAATATTCCGAGAACACGTTAAATATTTATAAGTTACAAGTCGTTAGGTACTTTGGTTGGCTTCAGAAAGTATTTCAACGACGCACATAAATAAATTATGAAACCGCCTAGTACTTCAAACTCTGTAACGACCAATTACTTATTGAAAGAAATATTACCGATACCCCTTTCAATTATAATTGGTAAGGGTAATTGACTACGCAAACTTCGATTGTTCGATGTTGATACAAAAAGTTTGTATGGCAAAGTGGTTGTTTACTGAACTGTAATTATGGTTTATGTCATCCATCCTTGTCTGATTTCAGCCAACATTGATCATTGTACCCACTTGGAGACGTGAGAGAAAGATGGATTGGTTTTGGTATATCACATTATTCGGGATTCTAGTACGCGAAAGGTTACGGGACGCACTTCAGTACTTCAGAAAGAGTTTTTTTGTGAAGAATCTATTCATATTGTAATTTTTTGAGTGGCTAAGTGGACAGAACTAGCGAGTATACAAGGCAAAAGAATTCAATGCTAAAGGACCATTTTTAGCCTTGAGTAAAGCATTAAAAATTCAAACAAATGTGTATTTAAAGATTTAATCAATAACATTAAAATTGTATTCACTAAGATCTTTCATATTGTAATTGTTTGAGTGTGTGAAAGTATTAGCTATTTCTACACATTGTCACAAAATAATTAAATGCCAAAATACCATTTTTAGCCTCGAATAAGGCATTAAAAATTCAAACGGAAGAGTGTATTTAGAGATTGAATCAATATCATTAAAAATGTAGACGCCCGCAGTACCTCCCGTGTTTGTGGATTGTTTAAAAATAGTCTGAACATTTCAATCGATACGAAACCTTACATTCAAGGTTAATTAACTCTCGGGAGAAATATCAGATCGCGAAATATGAAGTATTTTATATATCAGATTTCTGCGATTTCAACGTTTTTGTAAAGGCCATGTATAATTTGTATAACGTAAGCAAAATTCGTGATTATTACTCGTGTGGAAGAAATGTTATAAATGCTGACAATGAGTATATTTTGATTATGCGTGTATATTTATTACACTTTCACGCAAAAACTACGAACGGATTTGGATAAAATTTAGCACACAGACAGCCTGGATAAACACAAAATACTGTTTATCCTAATGGGATAACGACGTACGATGTCGTAAGAAAATTATAGAATTCCACGCGGGCGTAGCCGCAGGGATAAGTTTGTTTGGAAATAATTGGCCAAATACATTGTAAGATTAATTTTTACAAGTATAGACATCGAATTATAAATCAGTATGGCCAAAACGAATGAATGGGAAACAACAAATTAGCAAGTGGACAGTTTTATTGTTCTGTTTACGAAAAATTCGTTTTTTTTCCTCATTACATTAAATACTATCAAGAGTCTAGTCGTTCGTTTATACTTCTTTTAGTACGAAAAAAAAACACTCGATTTAATTACATTACAATATCTAACTTTGATTCGATTTTTGTAGCCACTGTTTTAGTATCAATTGCGTCATATATGTATGTAGTACTTATGCAATAAAAATCCATAAGGAAAGTGACTAATAAAATAATTTGCGTGTTGATTTAAACCCAACAATTAAATGCGACAAGGTCATTCAATTTATCAACATTGGTTAAACAGTATGTAACAAGCTTTTGTACCGAAGCTCTCCTATTATCATCAATCCAACTTAGTTTGGATATAAAATAGTGTATCCGTGTGGGAGTCAATGAAGCACACATTTTGAAGCTTTGTGTCCTTCCTAGTATTTCCGATTTTCCGGTAAATCACAGGGAATCTAGTGCACACATTTTAGGCTTTGAAAATGGACACGTAATTTGTGATTGTCAGCATACCTTGTACACATTATCTAAACTGTTGTGATCAAGTTATGTCTCTACAGTAATTAACTTAAAATGTGTGACAATATACAGTATAATATCCTTTCAATCTTAATTACAAAATCTGTCAAATTATGACAAAACTGAAATGGAAAATGTATGAAACGGGTTTGTTTTTAAAACGGACGAAAAATAGAGATTTTGAATCTAAAGGAATGTAACACGATGCCTCTTACAATGTTCGTACTGCATACATATTAATGGCTGTGACTGTAGATGTTTTAGGAATTGCATCCACTTTTATTGATAGTAGCACTAGTTTCATTTCAGTATTCCTCACAATCGAAACATAACCATAAATCAATTAAAGACACTGCGTCATGAATTAAGGATATTATTGTAACAATAGATCAATATGATCAATGAATGATTTATTAAGTCAGAGGACCATTCATCTGTCAATGTCACGCCAACGAACGGACCTAAAGCTAATGAATGGAAATGAGAAATTTATTCGATCTTATTATTAGAGATCCCAAAATCCAGCGGCTTCCTCCTTCGGCGTAGAATAATAAAAAAGAGCATATTGACAATAGGTATTAAATAATTCTATGTGCCGTCATGAATTCTATATCCATTCATCTTCCTGCTCTCATCTTAGTTTATTCGGGATCGACGTCCGACGTAGCTTTGTTATCCTTCAAACAAACCATATATCTTTTCTTTGGTCTGTGTCTTTCTGGGAACGTTTTAACTTAACAATTTTCTTCGCATCAAGTGTTTTAATTATCGCAAAAATCGGTTACTTTTAAATCGACTCATGATAACCAGACCGTAAATAATGATTCTATTCATCATCATTGTCCTGCCCTTATACCAATTCATTTGACGTAGGCGCAGCATGGTCTTCTCCCATACTTCTCTATTACTTGTCATCTCATCAGTCACCTCCTTTCTAGCCATATCATCCTTCACACAGTCCTTCCATCGTTTCTTTGGTCTTCCTCTACTCTTATAGCCATCTACATTAATACCGTAAATTCCATTAATCAACATAATTATCTTAATGAGTCACGAACGCTAGGCACGTATCACGTATCAATGACAAATCATTGATGTTAATCTTATTTGGTGTCACTTAAAAACCCAGTGATTTTCAGTGATTGTAAGTTGTACGACTCATCAATATTTTTTGAATTGTAGGAGGAAGTCTTAAAAAATAATCAACATAATAATAGAGACAACGTTAATCCCCAAAAATAACACTACTAATCTGTCTTTATTGAACTTACAGTTTAGACAACAAATCGCAGAAACAAAGTATTTAGATTATGGACAGTTTTAAAGTGATGATACATCGGAGTTTGATTCTAGTAACTTAGAGCACGACGATCCCAGGTAGACTCCTGAAGCCTGACACCCAACAGTATCTATATTTCAAAGCTTTGAAATTAATACGTACAACTAAATAGCACTTTACAGTCATACCATAGCGTAAAATTGTTTTTAAAGATTGTCATTTAATTATCAAAATAACCTTTTTCTCTTGTTTACGCACGTGAAAAAATGTTTAAATTATTAAAAAAACATTATTTATCTACATGGGACATTGGCCTTTAAGAATATTCGCGGGTCACTCATTAACGGCTTGCGTTAGATTCATTTGATCATTTTTTGTTTAAACCTGCAAGTACTACCACTATGCTACGCTGCTATCACCTTTATTAATGAAATCAAAAACAAAAAAAATGCACGTAAAATCAAACAAAAAGCATTGTTCATGGTTTTGTATTATAAGCACCAGTAATCCTCATTCCTTCCATTACCAAATTGACACCGAAAACCATTTTGAACCAGCAAATACGAAGCTCATAAAACACCTCGGTCCCAGCCCTATTATTTATCAACAAAGGTTGGTTGTATATTTAGGTGTATCAATACGGGCCATAGGAGCAAATATCATAAATCAGCCAATAAATTATGTCCGATAGCGTCCATCCAAACGCCCAGATAACTCGTAAACTGGGATACAGCCGCAAAATATGTTCAGGTGGACCATTCACTTGGAGTTGCTACGCCGAAATAAACGAAACAGGATAAGAGGGATATTACGACATAAATTTTATTTTTACACCACCTGGGAGGCGTGTAGTGATATCGAGTACAAGGATTGATAATATGGCGGTAGTTTGGGATAAAAGGGTTGAGAAAATTGATTCAAAATAATAAGGTGAAGATAAGCCAGTTCCTGGATATAAACTTAAAGATACAACACTAGAAATAGACGGGTGCATAGTACCAACGTTCTCATAAGAGTCTCAAACAAAACATATCATCAATCCTCTCAGTTTTCGCACCATTTGAAATGTTTAATAAATCGAGACACTCCCGTATCAAAAGTGAATATTTTGGAAGTAAACAAAGTTATAAATCACGCCTACGACGCCGAGGATCTGTGCAACATGGCAAGAAATGAGTAGCTAGTGAGCCGGTAGATTACCTTCTCTCTTGTTTGTCATGATTGTCAATGGAAGATAAATGGTGAAGACAATGTTGGCAATGGATTGGAAATGAGTGAAGAAGTTGCTATTGTCTGCTGAAAGGAAGGGAGTGAGGTGAAGGATCATTTTAACATACAAGGACAGCAACAAACGACAGTTCAGAACTTGAAGATTGCAGATCAAATACTCCATAAAATGGCCAAACCAAGTACATTACCACTTTAAAATCACTTTTCTCTAGAAATCAGAATACTTTGGGTCGCCGCCAGCATCATGAAACTGTTTCATTTTCGAGGAAATTAAAAATTTTTAATTTCCAATTTGTTACTTCAGCTTCTACGACAAAACGGATATTTCACAAAGGAATATATTTTGTGATTTATTGTAACTAAGAAATATTCACGGGGTATAAAGCATTTCAATGCTATCAATTATTTAAATTGAACATTTCGGGTGATCAATCTAGACGAGATTATATTGGGCTGAATATTATCTTACTATTTTATATTGGGCTTGCGTTGCCAAATTATTATTCTCATTCATGCTCAATAGGCATGACTGGCTCTCTTGTAATGTATTACTTTAATCTATTTGTCTTGATCATTTAAGAAGATTAACATTTGTGTCATTAAAAATTTTACAACAGTTATCTTGTCGTCTTCAACTCCAAATGCATTGTTGGATTAAACGTGATTGTTCACGATCAAACAATCACCACCACCACCTCAGCCGAAACGCGTCCACTGCTGGACATGGGCCTCCCCCGAAGGGGGGGTTTTGCCATAATCGCCACGCTTGGCAGGCGGGTTGGCGATCGCAGTACGGTTGTTATAAAAGCACAGAGAACGCTGCTGCCCATTCTCTGGTAAGTTCCTTAGTCGCCTCTTACGACACCCACGGGAAGATATGGGATGGTGCTATTCTTTACGTCCGACACCATACAAACAATCACATCAAACAATCACATTCAACATTTTCTTACATTTGTTGCAACTTATTCAGGTTGTCTTTTTCTTCCACACTTCTTTATTAATCACCACCTCACCCCTTTTCAACCATTTCATCGTTTACACAATCTATCTATCGATTTTCTGAACTTTCCTTTCTCTTCTATGCATCCAAATTCATACCTTATATACTAATTGGTACCAGTAGTTTTAAAGTACTTTCAAATCACGTAATCTACCACGAAACTGAGTCATCTATTTGATATGTATCTTCCCCAACTTTGATTTATGTGTTCTTCGGAAGTTCATCCACGTAGATTTCTTATCAGATTGGTACCTACCATGTTTAATTTTAAGCTTATCCGATCACAGGCACCTTAAAATATCAATAACCAAAAAAATGTTTCTCGTTTTTTTACAGTTTTTTCATTGTAATAGAAACTACAGAAAATGAACGCGAAAGATTTTGTGAAAAAAACTGTAGGTATTATAAATAATTTATTAATTTATGATAATTTAATATATATAAAGGTCCGTATTTGATCGCTTGCGTCCCAAGTCTTCATTTAATCATTGTGATTATAACCTAAGTTCCGAAATTGGTTAAAATTCCGTAACAGTGATGCTTTTTTCGTGGAATTTTGTCTTTCCTAATTTATTCAACTTGAAAAAAATAAGGTAACGTTGTACCTAATGATTTATAACTGATATAATAGACATTTATTATAAAAGGTGACATTATCAGCTTTAACGAACTTAATATGCCTAAATTACTCGGTTATTAAGAATGATTTATACCACAGAAATATTAGAATTTAGGTTCGTAACTTTAAAATAAATTAGACGGAATTATTTTCTAAGATTTTTTCGCTGTAAGTTAAAGGTTACGTTTTGATTCTTCAAATACAGAGATCCTCTGTTTTATCCATTTTATTGTATTGGGATTTTAATGGACCAGGGCTTTTAAGCAAGTTCATAAAAAACTATCGTAAATCAATCTTATTGTGAACTTAAACAATGCAATTCATTTGGCAGCTCTCATATTTCAAAGCAAAGTTGTAATAAAAATAACAGAAGAGACGGGATTACTCAAAACAAACAAAATCTTCTCGTTCCAATTTTTACAAAAGCTTTGGAATGTTAACGTTTAATCAAACTGCATAAAAGCGTTGAGCGCTAAGTTTTTCTGCCAACACTTTTTGTCTGGGATAACGAAGCGTGACTGGAGACATATTATTATCAGTGTGAGGTTTTATACCTTCTAGAATATTTCTTTGCTTTTTTAACTTGAATATTTTATTACCTAGAGTGCTTCGGAAAGAACATTAAGTAAAACTTGGGCTGTCCTCGGTAAATCTTTGACAGTTGTTACGTTCCCGGTTGTCTGACAACCAGTCTTGGTTTGTCATGTTACCCAACGAACTGAGTTATGGACAACGGAAAAGCAGTTGCTTCATGTAAAATATTGATATTCGGCTGCATGACGGTAATTCGGAAGCCAACGAAATAGTTGGGAAAAGGATAGATGATAATGTTTTATTATTTAGAGGTTCTCACTTCTATTTGAGTTCATATTAACTAAGATAGTATCCATCATTTCGTTTGCTTTAACCAAAATATATCAGGCAGAAATAATTCTTAAGTACCTTGGTGACTTGTGTCCAGAGGCACCCCACAACTTTCAAATAAATGGTATGTCCGTTTAAGCACAGGTGCTCTTTATGCCTCGTTCCGTACTCGAAGACGGGAAGTTTTTACTGACATCCCAAACAACTCGAACATTTATATGTTAGTCAATGTTACTTACTATTACATTTTGAGCGTTAAGCTGGAACATTATAACTGCAGGCAGTACAAACTTCGGATGCAAACCTAACTCAGCTTGCTACTTGCATGGTTTGTGCATTCTATAGGTAACTCAAACACAACTTGATTTTGTGCTTCGCTGTTGTTCTATTAATGTTTTGTTGTGTTTCGCATACTTTCTACAAAGTAGCCTTCCTATGAAGGGTGTAAAAGTCTTTTAACGAAAGCCGAAAGGCGTCCTCCCAGTCATCGTCATTGCGATAACTTTTTTGTTCTAGAGACCATAATAGGTATGGTCTCTAGAACAAAAAAGTTATCGCAATGTCGATGACTGGGAAAAGCTTGGAACTTTGACCCCTAATATAGATTAGGGGTCAAAGTTCCAAGCTTTTCACAAGTTTTTTTTTTAAATACATGTTTTAATGTAAGATATTACTTTAAACAACTTCACGACCCCGTAATAGTACGGGGATCGTCAATCCATACATCAACACAATGTTTAAAGTGCGTTATGTAAGTTGAGTCCTACCGAAAAAGATAAGTTTGGACTATTCAAACGACGGAACCTTAAAGCTCACGCTACGTTTATTAGTATATCACCAGCAAAATTTTTTAGGTTAGGGTTACTTAGTTTGATGTACAGAATGCTTGGTTAATGGATTCGTAAAGAGTCTGTTTACACCCTGTATAATAGGCGAGACGACAAAAAAAACTAATTAGTCCGTCAGTTAGTTTATCAAAAAATATTTGACACGTATTTTTTCTTTTGTTACGTAATCCAAAATTGACGAAGATACGACGCTTTTAAAATTTTCAATAAACCTAGGTATAATTTTTAGCTAGTTCTGACGTCACGAGCCCCACTCCCGAATTTTGATGCGTTATATCTTTGTCAATATTCATTGATTTACAAAAACAAAAAATACGTGTCCATTAATTTCCAATACTCTAACTGACGGACTAAATAGATTTGCAATTTTTTGATACTGTCGTCATGCCTATTATGAAATTTACAACACTGATAAATTACTTTCTGTAGTATTAAAATTGTGAAACTACTACTAGCAGCTACGAGTATGTCATCTTACAACACGTACTACGAAAGTTTGTGAAATAGTATATGAATGATTATTCTTTCAGTAATATAGCATCCTTAACATCAGAATAACACATACTTAGGCTAGAATTTATAAAGGTATTGTGTAATAAACTGACTGCCTCGTTGGTCTAGTGGTCCGAAGCGTGACTGCTGAGCATGAGGTCCTCGGGTTCGATTCCCAGGTCGGGCATAGTGTTATTGGGTTTTTCCTTCAGAATTTTTTCAGTAGCAGTCACGGAGTCTGGATTAGTGCTCGGTTGATGGCAATAGATTCACCCCTTATTACATGGGACTTCAACACTTTCGACTGGGCGAAATGTGGGTGACCTAGCCTAATCCCTCAGGGATTACAGTTTGTTATGTTATGATGTATATTATTGTGTAACAAAATGAATTTACACAGGCCAAGCTGAGAGTGAAACGGTTTTTTTTTTCAAATGCTTCGAATGCTACAGTGCCTTTGAGGAAAAGCTAACACTCAAATTGAACGTCAGCTCGCATCCTAAATCCAATACGTTACTAGACACTACTGCATGTCATCGAGCGGTTTTCTATTTTTGGTAACGTGCCAAGCCTGTATTTCTCTTTTTGGCAAGTTACGAGTGGCCGTTTCCCGTGCTACGGAAAATATTTCAGGCTATCGTTTAGCAATTAGTTACCTTGTACCAAGTTCCTGTACACGAAAGTAAAAAGTTCGACTTGACTATTTAGCATTTTGCTAATTCTAAACTGCAGTAACTTGTATAAAGTGCTCCAAAATACTTTATCGGTAAAGACGTATTTATCGTATTACCGAGTACTAACTGGGTTGTGGAGCTCAGATATAAGCAGGCGCTCCACGTATAATACTGGTATTGAGCTGCATCCGGTAAGACTTGAAGCTGACCCCAACATGGTCGAGAAAATGCTAGGCAGATGATGATGACGCATTCCTACGTCATATCCGATAAAAAAACTGATGAGCTGAACTGATGATAATGTTCATGAGTGGGTCTTCTTTAAATATTTAATAATATGTTTTTATTGAAAGACATCCGTCATCACCAACTCGCAATGGTATTGCAAATGACCCGAATGGCGCAGCAGTAGTGAGGCTGCCTTACGTTCTTAGGGTCCCGGGTTCGAATCCCGGTTGGAGTAAATGTTTGTGTGATGAGCATGGATATTTATTTCCGAGTCATCGATGGTTATATGTATAATAAGTATGTATTTACAAACAAAAAGTATCTATGTAGTATATCAACTATCTGGTGTCCACGACACAAGCCTCGTTGCTTAGTGTGGCACTAGATGGCGCTGTGTGTTAATGTCCAGCGATATTTATTTATTATAGCGATATTTATTATTATTATTGGGGTCGCGTGGTTGATCTTCCACCTTATTTAAACTACGCTTATTTTTTTGTACTAAAAATATTATGTATACCTAGAAGTGGAATTAATACATTCAATTACTTATCCTAATACTTATCATACTCTTATTGTAACAGCTAAAAAATCAATGAGTGTCCAATAATCCAATTCTTTTCAAAAATGTTATTATGTTTTGCAAAACACGATTTTTCTTTTCAAGCCTGTGATATCGAATGTGATACTGAATTGTCACGAGCACTGAAACACCTTATACTCAAAAAATCACGCGAGAATGACGTAGACGCGGCGGCTAACGCGGGACAGAAACAAGATATCAATAATATTCGTAAAGAGCTGATTTCTCAAGCGATTATGCTGGACACAGTGTTGAAAAACGCACGACACCACTATACTTCGTTGCTGAGCAATTTATAAAAATCGGTTATTTATCGAACAGACTTACACGTATTATGCTACTGTTATATCTTGCTATTAACAAACAATGATAAGCTTATTAAGTATCAGAGTCTATATCAATACGTGATTTACCTACAACTTTGCTCATTTATACATACTCATTTGAATGATACCAGCTTAATGTTGTCCCAAACATTTGACAGCGAATATGTTAATTAGGTCCTGCAAACGGACCGATTTGACCTAATTACATTGATGTCATTTTCCACCTGTTAACTGTGAGTTGGGTATTCGGAGCAAAAGTCAAATTATTACCATTGGAAAATCGTCTACGTTACCTGCCTTATTTTACCGATCAGTAAGATGTTAAAGGCTCTGTAGGTAATTATATTATTATTCCGTTTTACATTAAATTATGTTTTTATTTTGGGTAAAATATAATTATTGTCTTTATACCCACGACGGACCGGAGACGGTGTATGCGTTTGGGGTGAGATGATGTTTGTTTGTTTGTGCAAATACATGTTGCCATTTTTCTCCAAAACTACTTGTCCGATTTTAATGCAGTTTTCAGTTATGGGTTCGGGTTTCATTGGTGCATGTTCTTAGATAGGTGTTACGGTGACAACTCACCAGGGGACGCTGCAGCAAACATTTTTTGTGCAAATACAAGTTGCCATTTTTCTCCCAAACTACTAGTCCGATTTTGATGCAGTTTTCAGGTATGGGTTCGGGTTTCATTGGTGCATGTTCTTAGATAGGTGTTACGGTGACAACTCACCAGCGGCGCTGCAGCAAACATTTTTTGTGCAAATTCAAGTTATCATTTTTCTCCAAAACTACTAGTCCGATTTTGATGCATTTTCAGTTATGGGTTTGGTTTTCATTGGTGCATGTTCTTAGATAAGTGTTACGGTGAAAAATCACCAGTTATCTACTCACGAGGAAACTCCTTAACGGTAAATAGCACGGATTCGAAAATTTTGTAGACGCGTTCATATTTCATAGATAAACATGATTTCTATCATGACCTGATCCTACAGCCAGGATTGTCTTCTCACGAAGGATCTCCTTAACGTTAAATAGCAGGGATACGAAAATTTGAAGACGCGTTCATATTTGATAGATAAACATGATTTCTATCATGACCTGATTCTACAGTCAGGATTGTCTTCTCACGAGGGAACTTTTCAACGGTAAATAGCACGAATTAAATGATTACGACAAAAAAAAAAAAATATAATTAAAAAACCTTTTCAAAAATAAGCTTTTATAAAAATGCACTGAAAAGAAGAAAATAAAACTTTTAGTAATTGAAAACGAAAAGCTTTCATAAAAGCTTGTTCCGAGTCCCGACTTGAGGTCGACTTCCAGTCTAATCGGATGCAGCTGAATACCAGTATTTTTACCCACGACGGAACAGAGACGGTAAATGCGTTTAGGTTGTTTGTTTGTGCAAATCCATGTTGCCATTTTTCTCCAAAACTACTAGTCCGATTTTGATGCTCTCTAAAAAGTTTAAAATAAAAAGCAAAATAAAAAAAATTGAAAAAACCCACGACGGTTAAAAAGTAATTGAAAAGGATAAAATAATTAAAAAAAAAACCCAACTTAATAAAAAACCCACGAATATACGTCGGGGGCTGCCATCACTATTTTAAATTTCACCGTAAATAAAAATAAGTATCATCATCAACTTCTAAAGGTCCCCACTGCACTGTTGGGGCATGTGCTATAACTATTAAGGGTGTAAATATAGCGCTAAAAAATCTCCAATTATTCAAGTTACTATAAAACTGCAAAACTAGTTCATTTAATGGCAGCCCCCGACGGATATTTGTGGGTTTTTTATTAAGTTGTTTTTTTTTTATTATTTTATCCCTTTTCAATTACTTTTTAAACGTCGTGGGTTTTTTCAAAAATTTTAATTTCGCTTTTTTCTCCTTTTTCGTCTCACCATTTCCTACATTTGAAATTGCGTTGCTATGCTTTTTTTGCGTTTATTTACAAAGTTCATTCTAAAAATAAACAAGAAACTTATTTGCAAAAAATAAAACCGACTTCAAAAAAAAAACAAAAAAATAGATCTTCGCCAAATTGAAATGGAACCACTCCGAGAAAGTACTCTTCCAAAAACTACCCAAATCGCCTTCAAGTGTGTCTATAAAATTTGAAGAGTTTTCTCTATTTCTCCAGGATCCCATCATCAGATCCTGACTTGATGATCATGGGACCACCTGGGAAGTATATATACCCTTTTAAACAAAAAAAAATCCAAATCGGTCCAGCCATCTTCGAGTATTCGGGGAACATACATACAAAATAAAAGGTTCCGACGAATTGAGAACCTCCTCCTTTTTGAAGTCGGTTAAAAAGCAGTCGTCGCGGATTTTAATACACATGGACAAATCATATCCTGGGTTGTTTTTAAAGACATCTTTTTACCCTATAGAACGGTATTAGGGGATCATTTCTGACGCGGACGATGCCGTGGCCGACAGCTAGTATCTTATATAAATAATTTAAATACCTACTCGAGTTAAGAGCTCTGATTTAGGTTCATTCAAAGGATTAATCATTCCCCACGAGACATAGCAACTTTTAATAAAGTTACGCCTGACATTCTATGAGAATGAGATTAAAATCCAATTTAATGTTTCATTTCAAACGTTATCCTTGCTCATCGTTGTGGTAGACATATTAGTTTGTGTCTGCATTTCAATGATTAAAAAATATCCTTTCGCTTCAGAGTGAACTTTACAGTTTTTAATTAAATTCTTTTGACCTGCAGATTGCTTTGTTGGTCTAGTGGTCGCAACCATGAGAGCTGACTTTAAGGTTCTTAGCCCTTCGTCTATGAAGCCCGACCGAATCGGTCTAACGCCATTTTTTTTACTATTTTGTCTACTTCGCTAACAGATGAAGGTTTGGGTTCTCAGGCAAAGTTATGTACCTAATATTAACTTTTTTCGTTTTGGAGAATCTCATTCTTGCCCTTACTTCAGAGAACCTATACAATAAATAAATTATAAAATCGCTGGACATAACACACAGCGCCATCTAGTGCCGCACTAAGCAACAAGGTTTGTGTCGTGGACACCAGATAGTTGATATACTACATATATACTTTTTGTTTGTAAATTCGTTCTTATTATTCATATAAACATCCATGACTCGGAAACAAAGGTCCATGCACATCACACAAACATTAGCTCCTACCGGGATTCGAACCCGGGACCCTAAAAACGTAAGGCAGCCTCACTACCGCGGCGCCATTCGGGTCGACAAATAGGACGAGAACGCCGACTACAGAAGACCTATTTGAGACTCGTACAAACCAAGGTAGCAAGCATGATCCAAACGTAGCCCATGATAACCAACAGTTGGTAAAACAAAGCTGCTAGTAATGATGATACTGAAACAGAACTACGACACAAGCCTCGTAGCTTAGTGTGGCACTAGATGGCGCTGTGTGTAATGTCCAGCGATATTTATTATTATTATTAGAACTGGTGTTATATAGGAGGACTTGCTATATCCCGTGATCTTCGTCCGCTTGAAATTATTATAAAAATATTACTTCTCAGGGTTTTAATTTTTTGCAAGAAAGTCTAGTATTTCTTTTTCAAAAATAAAAGTGGCTTTATTTACTGCTTATAAGATCAGCTATCTGCCAGTAAAAGTCCAGTCAAAATCGGTTTAGCTATTTCGGAGATTAGCCCAAATAGACAAAAATTAAAAAAAAAAAAAGTAATAATACCATCGTCATTATATACTTTCATATGCATTCAGTAAAATAGTGATATTTTGAAATTACAAACAGACACTTTAATTTTATTTATTTGTATAGATAACACACCTCTGTTACCCCTCCGCATTATACATAATTCAGACATAACATAAAAAACTTGAACTATGGTTATTTGGCAAATGCATACCTACATACATTACGTAGGCATGTGTACTATGTGTGTCCATACATTCATGTCCAGTGTGTCTGATGCTTATCATTCTGTGAAATATGTTACAGTAGATTTAGGTAAAGTAGGGCGACATTAAATATAATGCTTTCACTCCAAAAGCAGACATACCAAATGCATCAGCGGTAGAGTTTCCTTCGTTCTCTTTCAGAGCTCAAGGTTAAAAATACATTTGTCGTAAAGCTGCCAACATTTATTTGCTAAAACTACAAATAGTTCTCTCGAGTTTCTAAGTTTATTCTTGAAACAGAAGTTAGCAGAATAGTTAGTTCAGCTATAGTTGGTTCCAGTTAAGATGAGAATAGCAGTCATTGCCCTTTCCCTAAAATCTCTTCGTACGAACCAAAACAAATAAACCATGTAACGTTTTGTATTACAAAAACTGTTGAAGATCACGATAGATGACGATTCCAGACTTGACTTTTTGGTTTTCAAAGTTAAGAATTTAATAAATGTAGGTGGGTCAATGACCGCTATTCTCATCTTAACTGGCACCAACTACAAATGTTGTCCAGCCTTTGTCATTAGTAATTTTATAATAATCAAGTTTTAGCATTGTGGATAAGCAAACTGCTGGTGGCCTACCATGACGTCTTAAAGCAGGATCGTTTTAATCTTGTTCCAGTGTGGGTAAGAGACGGAGCTATAGAGGACGTCTAGCGTCATCTCTTTCCCACACTGGAACAAGATTAAAACGATCCTGCTTTAAGACGTCATGGTAGGCCACCTTAGCAAGAGATCCTCGGTTGGATTCCCGGGTCGGGCAAAGTATTATTGGGTTTTTCAATCAGAAATTTCTCAGTAGCAGTCACGGAGTCTGGATCTGTGACCATGGCAACAGGCTCGCACCCATTACATGGGACTTTAACATAACTGGCGAAATGTAGGTGCACTATTAGGTACACCTCTGGCTAACCCATCGGGAATTACAAGCGCGATGTTATGTTACGGACAAAGAAATCATGTTTTTTAGATGCTTCTAACATACTTTTCTCTACAATTTTACGTAAAATTTATTTTCCTTTCTGCGGTGGCTGTTGTCTGCTACATAATTTTGGTCACGCAAATATTCCGTGCTTTCGATCTGAAGGCCCTCACTTTTTTTATTCATCGGCCTAGTCTTTTTCCCTACTATGTTGGGGTTGGCTTCCAGTCTAACTGGATGCAATTGAATACCAGTATTTTACACGGAGCGACGACCTATCTGACCTCCACAACCCAGTTAGTACTGGCTAATACGATACTCCTTGGTAGGTTTCATTCACTATTAACCAAAACTGTTTTATGAATTTTGTACAAACTAAGGGCTAACTAATAAACTATTTCAAATTATGTTTCTATGAGTTTTCAAAACATTACATTAGCTTTTAAAGGAAAAGTTTACCCGTAATTTATATCAAATTATTTTGAATCTACCAAACTTTTACGTAAAGGGGGTTCAACGTAGATACCTATTAATGAAATTACAACTGCGTTAAATCACAATTTATTTGGCCTGTTATCTTCCTTGGTAATTACTGCAGCGAGGTCGTTGGCTTAGAAACACGTCTGTACAAAAACAGCTTTTATTTTGCAAGAGATATGGTTTAATTTTGTTTTTATGTTTTAGGTTGTGCGTGACCAGAAAACGCCCATGTCATTTTTGTCATGGGTGCGACCACTGTAGCGATGAGACCTGAATAAAATGGAGATTTTGAATTTTAACACTGTAAATGGACGTAAATGTTTTATTATTACAGAGGTAAATGCTATTAAGATGATGATACGTTTGGTTAATTGACAGGAGTCAAAATGTAGTATATATACTAAAGTGGTTATTGAAACACAGTTACGTCAAAGTAATAGTAATTTCATTTACTGTGTTTTCAGCCAATAACATTTTGAAACATATTTCCAAAGAATTCAAACTATTGATCAAAATATTTTTTGTGTTAAAGTAAACAACAGTACAGTACCGACATATGAAGACAATTATTAAAAAAAAATTAAACAAAAATATGCATAGCCATATAGAAACAGCTCTCAAACAATATAAGTATAATTTCGAGTCGTTCATCAAAGCGTAGACTGGAGATTTCATCCTTGATCGTGTACATATCTACACAACAGAAAACAAATGCTTTTGCAAGCACACACGTACAGCAATTGTTTTCAAGACTAGAAAATAGCTTCAGGTTCGTACATGATACCATTTCCCTTGGGGTATCTAACTCCTGATGAATGCAATTCCTTAGCCGCCCGGTACTACCCCCAGGGGAAATTGATGAGAACCCCGTACGAACAACCCATTCATAGCTAAAACTTCACGGTTACTGAGAAAACACGATTATATGTATTACTAGCGCCCCGGTTTCGCTCGGGACCAATTTATAACAATAAAAGAAGTGCGCTTACTGTAAAATAATTTTGGAATGCGGGGTGCCTTTATTTTCCAATAATTCCATTTTTTTTGGGTGGTAAAATCATTAAATGAGTCCTCTCGCCCTGGGTGGAGCGGACGGGACTGTCAGACTTACTGACTAAGACACCCGTTCTTTCGGTTGCCTTTGGGTTCCAGGGCCCCGGTACCCTGTTTAGACAGTCCCGCGACCCCGGCAGTTGCGATAACTCCTTTTTTTTTTTTTCGGATGGGAAATCATCAAATGACTTCTCCCGCTCTGGGCGGAGCAGGAGGGAGTTTCAGACTTTTACTGACTAAAACCCATCCATGTTCCTTCATCGCCCTTTGTGTTCCGGGGCCACGGTATCTCTTTCGAACAGTCCCGCAACCCCGGCACGCATCGGTCCTTGCGGACCCTTTCCTTTTTGCTGACTCTGAGGCGCGCGTGGAACACGAACGCGCCGTCGACACGGCCTGTCGTCATGAGACGGACGGACGGCGAGCTAGCCCATAGCCCACCGTCCACAGGCCCGCGCCTACGGTGGCCGGGGGCCACGTGGTGGCCCCCGACGCCCGGGGCGTCTCCCGCGGCGGCCGGGACGCTGTGAGGTTCTCTCCCTCTCACGTTCCGCCACCTCCTTCTCTAGCATTACTGCTTCGCAGAAGGAGGTGACGGCGTCCCATTCCGTCTCGCTCCGGACCATGGCTAGCACCAGGGCCGGACGCGAGATGTCGCCGCCGCCAATCGCCGCTTCGAGGACACGGCGGTGCTCCGCCCACGCGGGGCACACCTCCACCGTGTGCTCCACCGTGTCCTCCGGTCGATCCTCGCAATGGAAACACCCGGGCGTTTCCTCCCGCCCGATTCGGTGCAGGAACCTCCCGAAACAACCGTGTCCGGTGAGGACCTGCGTCAGGCGGAAGGTGAGGACGCCGTGGCGTCTCTCAAGCCACTCCTCAAAGAGGGGACTTACCGCCACTATTGTGGCGTGCCCTAGTTGCGATAACTCCTAAGATATTTATTTAAATTGAATAGTGCTTAGGATAAAACGTTCTAAAATAGATATTGAAGATAATCTATATAGATTTACACCATACACCTTATATAAGCTTCTAAAATAATGCATTACTTTTTACGCAAAAAAAGTTACGTTAACGTTAAAGTGACCAATTACTGTTACAATGCGTCCCATTTGTTTCGCTGAGAATGATATTTTCAGTCGCGCGTTATTTTAATTCTGTGATATCTTCTTTGTTATTCATTTAAATGATATACTGTTAAGGGCCATATTGATCTATATTAAATGCACAATGTAATGTATTTAAGTTACTGAGTTGGATAAGGATTAATACTGTATTGCTTAAAATCGCTTCGTAAATAAGCCATTATTTCTAGAAAAAAGTAAAGGATAAAAAATGATTATAGTGGGTTATCCCTAAGAGATAGACTTAAACCATCATGGATTTTTTTGTAGACGTTTTTAAGGTGTACAATACTGTAGTACATTATTTTGATCTATCTCGTAGGGTTCAGCCAGCGTTTGCAATGTAAGCGCAAAAAAATAAGTTTATTTAAGTCATCACATTAGAAACCTCTAAAATTATCAGTGTTTCGCTACTATATTATGCATGTTATATACTTATAAACCTTCCTCTTGAATCACTCTATCTATTAAAACAACCCGCATCAAAAACTGTTGCGTAGTTTTAAAGATCTAAGCATACATAGGGACAGACAGACAGACAGCGAGAAGTGACTTTGTTTTATACTATGTAGTGATAATGAAGTGATAGTGATAGTGATTACTAGCGACCCATCCCTGCTTTGTAAGGTTTTATGACTTAATAGAACACCCAGTTTTGTATATTAATATAAGTATATCATTAATTTAATATTTAGGTGTCTGATGAGATGACGAGTAATAGAGTATTATGGAAGAAGAAGACATGACAAGAGCAAGATAATGATAATGATAAGTTTAACATTAATTTATAATACACATAAGTCTTCCGTCCGTCATAATAAATTCTATAAATGATGGTGAAAATGACAACAAAATCTAATAGAAGTAAGAAGAGCAATATGGTATTTTTTTTATTTTTTCGGATAGGAAATAGAAAGAAAGAATGAAAGGAAAAATCTTTATTCATCGTAGGTTCATGTCGTGCATACAAAATTTTAAAACAGAAACAATAAATATAATAAACATTCAGAGTATTTCAAAACGGAACATAAACAAAAAGAAATCATCAAATGACTCGTCCTGCTCTGGGCGGAGCAGGAGGGAGTGTCAGACTTTTACTGACTAAAACCCATCCATGTTCCTTCATCGCCCTTTATGTTCCGGGGCCACGGTATCTCTTTCGAACAGTCCCGCAAACCCGGCAGGCATCGGCCCTTGCGGACCCCTTCCTTTTTGCTAACTCTCTTTGAAGCGCGCGTGGGACACGAACGCGCCGTTGACACGGCCTGTCGTCATGAGACGGACGGGCGGCGAGCTAGCCCATAGCCCACCGTCACACACAAGCGTCCACAGGCGGCGGCCGGGACGTGAGGTTCACTCCCTCTCACGTTCCGCCACCTCTTTCTCATAGACAGACATCGCATCGCAACTCAAATAAAAAGATTATAGATTATCTTACCATAAACGAGCAAATAAGGTAATATAACTAACTGGTTTTCTTAATAATTTATTTATTTAATTTTTAGGAAAACTTACAGCTTAACAAACAGTGAGTAATAGTTTAAACAAAATATGGCCAATTACAAGTTTCCTCATGTAGTAAACTTTTTATTTATTATACAATGAACTTTGGCTATTCAAAACACCTATTATTGCTTTAGCAAAAAAATAACGAAGTAGATGTTTCAAACAGTAAAATAAAAGCACCTAACCCAAGATCTAGTGTTAAAAATATATAATAGTTATAAAAACATACACCTTTTGCCAGACTAAAACAATCATTTATTAATAAACGTCATATAGAAAACTGCTACAAAACACTGACATAACCTGACCCATATTAATCCGTCCAAAACACTACTCATTGGCGGCACATACATATTTTATAACAAAGCACCTTTTGAAATATGTATGTATCTGTGCATGAAATAACTACGGAATCAATACTTCCTTTAGTTTGTCGCCTATACGACGTCACTACATCGACATGTCATACGATCTGACGTCATACTATTGACTTATTAATGGCTAAGATAATGACTGGTACCGAGTTTGAAGTTGTGTCAGCTATATGAAAAGGAATTGTTGCGAGGTTGTGTAGTTTTAGTTTAAATATTCGCTTTTAATTCATGACATTTCATGTTAATTTGTGACTTTTTCAATTCATATGCACTTTTCTAAGTTTATCTTGGACATCACAGACATCGGTGAAGGAAAATATCGTGAGGAAACCCGGACTTAATACAAGTCTGAAATCGCCAACCCGTCTTGAGCAAGCGTGGAGATCAATGCTCGTGATGTGCTAGGATATGTTCCAAATAAAAAATTACTAGATATCAAAATTAGCCGTGTGGTTTCCGGCAGAGTAGAATAGAACCAACCCATTACACTCACGGGTGTCGTATAAGGCGACTAATGCCTGAGGCAGAATAACCTGCGCCTCCGTATACCAGAGAATGGGCAGCAGCGTTTTCTGTTAGTCTTTCATCACTGCGATCTCCAACTATCCTGCCAAGCGTGGAGATTACGGCAAATTCCTCCCATCATGGGAGAGGCTTATGTCCGGCAGTGGACGTTATGGGCTGATGTTGTTTTGTAGATATCAAAGTCAAAAGTAAAAAAAACTCTTCAGAACTTTTTAATTAAGCTGGCAAGAAGTAATATATATTTATATGATGATAAGATATATAATATATTATTTTAAATATTTTCTTTCATGTTACTTTTGTAACCAGAGAGCAAGTTTGTTTTCAGTAAAGGGATACTATTGAGCTGATAGCTACTCTTGATTGTTTTCTCTTTTCGAAGAATAGAATAGAATACTCTTTATTATTATTATTACAGACACAAAATAAAGAAGAAAGAAGAAGAAGAGAAGCTGAGAAGATGTTTAGTTTTTCGACAATTCAGAACATGTTATATATCTCAGAGAGTTTATACTACGAGTTCAACTAAGACCAAAAAGGAAATTATAACAGTACTACAAAGTACAACGTTAACGTTCGTTTAACGTAAAATTAAATGTATATTATTTACATACAAATGTAAATAATATACATTTAATTTTACGTTTCCAGATTTTAAGCTTGACGTCAAACCACAAAAATTAGGTTAGCTTAAAGCCTGTGGAATTCTGGAACATAAAAGGTAAAGTCAGAATGTTAAATATGACACGTTTGGAAGAGCTGGTCTAAGCTGCCATGTTCCATTGACGTAGAGTTAGCATTTGGTTAATCTAAAGATTAAAACGTATGTGGAAAAGCTTTTTTTTTTTTTTTTTTTTTCGGATGGGAAGTCATCAAATGACTTCTCCCGCTCTGGGCGGAGCAGGAGGGAGTGTCAGACTTTTACTGACTAAAACCCATCCATGTTCCTTCATCGCCCTTTGTGTTCCGGGGTCACGGTATCTCTTTCGAACAGTCCCGCAACCCCGGATGTGGAAAAGCTGAAGTAATGTTTTTGAGAGATGAAAATTATTCTAATTAGGTATTAGGTTTCCAATGTAAATAAGACTCGTTTTCTTTTTATAATTTGTGTAGGATTCGGGAACAAAAAGATTTCGATTAATTCAATTATTAGTAAGTTAAATATGAATAGGTGCATACACCTCGTGGATCTTGCGTAGCGTAGAAAAAAAATTATACATTCTAACGTATAATATGTTTAGATTTTGTATAGATATTTGCCTTATTAAAAATTTAAAATATTCGTATTCAGTAAACTGAAATAGCAACAGAGTTACAAAGGGCACTGTTCAAAACTGCAAACTGTCCAGAATTAACTTATCAAGGAGAAGTGGGTCAAACACTCTCAACTTATTATACAAGGACTTCACTTTAATAGTACATACCTTCCTATTCTGGGTCACAGCTTTAATATTCTAATTATGTCATCAGCAAAATGTTCATTTTTCCGAGTAAAATATTAAACATTGCTATAGCATATGAAGCCGACGCAGGCAAAGCAAAATGAACCCTCTCAATTTACTACACTAGCTGATTTTGAAGCCGTCCTTCAGATTTCATAGGTGAAATGAATGAGTCTTCAAAAGAGTGTGTTAGAGATTTACTATACGTACCTATGCTGGGTAAACACACTGATTAAGGCGCCTCCCCGAGCAAATGACCTTGAACGAGCAGTTTTTTGGAGCCTACTCCTCTTTATCCAAAAGAAATACCAACTAATAAAAAATACATTAAATTACTACATATTCTTGACTCCAAAACTGTCGTTTCATTTTTTTTTTAAGTAGCTTAAAGTTTAATAAATCCCCTCACAACGAAACCACAGAAATGAGAAATAATGATTTATAAAATGCTACTCCTCGTAAAGTAACCATTATTTTGATTTGCTACTTATACTAATGGATAGACAATTTAATAATGAACATAATTGACGTTTCATTTTTTCCAAATGACGTGAATTTGATTTTATAAAGAATAAAAACCACTCATTTCGCACTATTCGGCCTGCAGTGACTGACGTAACAATCACTTTGTAGTGCAAGCTGATTAGAATTTTATTCTAACAGTATTTCAAACGAAGTTTGAACCACCACAAATAGAGTTGCTAATTTTGCTCGGTGAACCGCCTTAACTGTGGCCCTAGTACAAGCGCGCGGTGTAACGGTAACGTAAATACGATCAGCAACATCCATCGGTCATACAAAAATATAACATAAATTGGACCGTGTTATGCAGAAAGCAGCCATATGGCACTTTTTCCAAAAATGAGTTATAAACACAGCCATACTAATCTCGACATACCAGATTTTTTGCAAAAACAGCCATGTCGATATCTCTATTTATCACGGAGATATGAGCCGTCAAATGCAGCCATGTCTACAAATGTTTATTCTAAAAAACAGTCATCTTCATGTAAAATGTAGCCAATTTTGTCAAAAATTAAAATACCTATTTTGCAGAAGTCAGCTTAACTATATGGCCGTTTTTTACAAATTTCAAAATGAACTCAAACTCAAACTCAAAGCATTTATTTCAATTAGACCATTACGGACCTTTTGAATGTTAGGAGGTATCGGTGTTCGAGTTACGTAAAAGGCAGCCACTCTATGATGGGTGTTTACTGTACATTATTTATTTGTTGTTAAATTAACATACATTCTTAAAATTTTGAAAATATTATTTGTGAAACAGGTTCTTTTAATTTTAAAATGACGTGTTTACTAATACGTTTCAAGGTAAAAATTATAATTTCGTGGAATTTTGACAGTAGTATTTCCAAAATTTTATTGTAAAACCTTGTATGGTCTCTCAGGACCCTGACCCTGAAATGTCTCAGGTCGCTAAATTCTAGTCTAGTACTTAGTTAAAACTTCAGAAGTTACAGTCTCCTAAGACTTCAGCAAATTTATTGCTTCCGTATTTCTAAGAAAAAAAAACTTAAGAATACAAAATTAATTAAAACAAAACAAAGCATTCGTTTTGTGAAACAAACGACCTAATTTATAGTTGCCTAATTGTACAAACATTTTACAGTGAGCATAAATTTGAACAGAGCCTTCTTGCCTGTTTTTGCTTCCGAACTAAAATGGGACAAGCCCCTTTTGGTCACCCTAATTACTATCAAATTATTCCACTGAGTAGATGGTCACTAAATGTGCTTTGTGAAACGGAGATAAACTTGGTACATTAATTTGAAATTAATGTTCCTACATCGATGTCAATATTTATTAAATTCATTTAATTACAAGTATGATAAAAAAAGAATTGTGTAATATTTTTTTCTAAAATAAACAGGTAATAGTCTAACAGACAAAAACTATACCGAATATTTTAATGTTCAAAACGTTTCCAAATACCTTAAATTTTAAAACATTTTTGCCCGGAAATAACCAATCTGTTCATTGCAAAAAAAGGTGAAAAACATACACCAAAAAATAAAACGAATTTTTTATTGGCAAAATTCTGAACTCTGCGAATGAATATTTGTCAAAATCAAAAGCATATTTCAACATTCAAAATTCTTTGAACATTTTGTTCCGATTTTCGAACAGTCATTCTGCAATTTCGACAGCTTCATCTCGATTGGTACCCGTAATCGATATGCATTTGTCAGCTATTCTTGTAACAGGTTTCGTGAAATACCACTTAAAGTATTGGCACGATTAATCATTGATTACTCCTCCGGAAGAAAGTATAGTGTGTTAAATTCATTGTAACGAGTTTATGGTCTTAGCAGACATGCTACTTTTAGCATCGGCAATCTACGACTTTGCAACTTACGGCCGTTTCACTTTTTGGTCACTCTCTGCGTTTGGTTGCGAGAGCTAACTCGTGCGTTTCAGTAATTACTCTTATGCAGAATCTCATTTTAGTTACTCTAGCATTGGACCGCGGTATCAAAATTGCGCGTTTCCAGCGGAAACGCGCAATTTTGATCCAGTAATGGCATGTGTAGCTACAAGCGTGTAGCTATACATGCCATTACTGGATCAAATCACTGCAACTGGCACCCGAATGTGAACGGAGTGTAGCATACGTGTATAATAACAAAACCGCTATTGTTGACACGAAAGGTATGCGTGATTTAGTTTAGAGCTCAAATTACCGTGTCGAACTTCCAAAAATGCTTAAATTATCCATCAAAACTTCTATATCAATGTTTCTGTTATGGCCCTTATTCCAATTGATGTGAGTGTCAGGCTACCACCCTGAAATTATCTCCCATTATTTCCCTGTCGTTAAACAATTTAATATGTATATCGACTGCGGCGGATGGGAAGTTATGACATGAAATTGATTACTGTATTTTAAATTTTCATTCATTGTTTTACCGCCGGCTTTTTAAAATCTTGCTGCGTTTAAATCGGGAACCGTAAATCTTTTCGACGTCAACAATATACATACTTTCAAAAACTAGGCGTGCTAAAAGTTTAAACGTCTCTTTTTATTAAAATTGATAGATCTACTTTTACAATGAAACATTCTTGAACCGTATTTTTAATAAAAAGTATCTTGTTTGCAAGCCTGTCCTCGTTTCGAAATAAACCCATTTCAATACAACGCCTTGTTGGATTATTTTCTTCTGCACTGAGCAACCTTTTCATTTTCATTTTACATTTCACAGCTTTGCAATATTTCGAGCTCAAAATTCAACGAATAAGAAAAATGAATGAATCCAATTTCCAATAGTAACTAATAAAATAGTATTTGTTTAGTAAACTAAAAAGAGGAAATCTAAAAGACTGTTTTAAGCGATCATGGTTCATAACTAAACTTAACTACCACTACCACTTTTCTACTACTACTTTACTATCGAGAGCTCAAAATAAACTATAATCACGGGAAGATATCCCGTAAGTGACATTTTAAGTTACACTAATCCCCACGCTTAATTGAAACTAGGGAGCGTAGTTCAGTTTATGCTAAAGCGGAGACTGCAAACAGATTTTCACTTTTTCACTTAAGATCAAGTTGATAGCAGGCCGTTTAATAAAACCGCCTCAGTGGCTCTCAACACTGAAAAGTTTTGACTAGACAAAGTAGGTTGAACAGAAGTAGACATCGCAGAGAACGCCAAGTAGGAACTCACTGATCCCTCACTCACTTAGTAAAAACACTGTTTTATTTTTTAGCATGTAAAAATATTGCTTATCCCCAAAAAGATTTGACTTTTCTCTCAATTTTGTTAACACCATTTTCAGGGATAAGATTCCGCTGACATGGCATAATGGAATTAATTCTCTTGTCAGATTTAAAAAAGGTAGCATGACTTAAGCTTGGCATTTTAAAGGTGACATTGAAAAAGGTTCTTCGGATTGAGGTTAAGCCCTGCTGTCATCGAACTGTCGCACATGCTGTAGCATCAGGGTAATTTATTTTAATATAGCTGATAATGGCGTAACAGCTATAATCACGCTGCCGTAAATAAAATACACGTCATAAAATCACGCCTGTAGCCAACAGAGGGTTAGAGTAGAGCAGAGGTGTACCTGATAGTACACCCACGTTTCACCAGTTATGTTTAAGTCCCATGTAATAGGGGGCGAGCTTATTGCCATCAACCGATCTGAGAAATTCCAATAACACTTTGCCCGACCTGGGAATCGAACCCAGGACCTTATGCTCAGCAGTCGCGCTTACGATCACTAGCCTAACGAAGCAGTAAAATCTGAATACGACAGCCGACAAACTTCTCAGTCATTAACAGTCTAGTTTGGGCAACACAGTTTGATAAGTTATTCTTCTACCGTTACAGTTACTTTAACCGTCGTCATTGAGTACGAAGGTGAACATTGAACAAATTGCAGGTGTTCGGAAAAGTTTATTAAATCGTCGGGTCCAGCTGTTCTCACTTAGGGTTATTGATCGCTTAAATAGAGGAAAAGGTCTACAGGTGGCGTTTTAACCCTAGCTCAGGTAAGGTTGGAAATTAGGTACTTTTGGAGCTAAAACAGTAAAAAAGGAAACTGAAACTCGCCTTTATTGTTACTTTGATGTAACCTATCTAGTTTGAACTTCATCTAACTAAAGCTAGCTACTAAAAAGTAAGCGAATACCCGCTTTGTTCTTTACTCCCTTCACGTATAAGTTATTCGAGACTTCATTATTCACGCTTATATTCTCAGTTTATTAGAACAAAGCAGCACAGCTTTATCTTGCCGTTACACGGTGAATTGCAAAATATTTGACTCTTGTTTAATATCAACTTGTAGTTGTTGCAAACACTGCAATGAAAGACAACAAATTTGCTATCTAGAAATTCACTACAACGGACAAAGAGACTGTTTATTTGAAAAGATGATTTATTTGAGAACCGGTTTTACAATAGGATCAAATAACCCTGCTAGACAGAAAATCGTTCTCATTTTCTGTAGTAGCTACTATTATCCGGCCTGTGAAAACCACTTACAGTAAATAAAATAAATTTGCAGGTCATCGAACCACACCGCCAATATTACGTCACATGGTCAGCAATAACGAAAATGAAGTATCGCCTAATAAATTAAGTGTTTTCTCTGTAGTTACAGAAACCTATAACAATAAATAGGTTGTAACGTCCGTAGGCTATGTTTACACAGCACAATTTATAGGCAAACGGAACAAAGACATAAGTTACATTTGTTCACGTCTATCAGAAGAAACTGGTACAACACCAACATATCCCTTCGCAAGGAAAACTAATACAATAGGTAAACATGTAGATAATATAAAAGCAGTTTAATAAAGCAGGGGTCTTACTTTACCGAAGTTTGAAACTCGGCGCAAGTCTGATGCCGCGGTTTCGATCAACGATGCATTGCTAAGCCAAAGAACGGAATAGTTTTGCAAACTTCATTTTGCAGGAGTCTCTAATCTAGACAACTTAGACATGTACTGTTAAGAGCACTATTGCCTTAAGTATAAGGTATTTAATTCTACAAGAATTCTGAAGGTGGAGCAAACATTGTATTTTTGTCTGATAAAGGCATCAAGTTAGTCTGTCAACTCAGCTTTCTGTAGTAACTTTTATATAGCGCCGTAACTTAAGGATTCAAAAGTTGATGGCAAATAAAAACACAGTTTTGTGTTTTTCTGCAAGAAAGTATGAGAGTATTTACATTGTACATGAAATAAACATATTTTAGACGTCCTAACGCTATGGATGACCGTAATCTACGAAGCCTGTATAGCACAAAAATATATACCACTTGCATGGCGAGAGGTGAAAGTCATTTTCATCCCTAAACCAGGCAAACCAGATTACACACAACCCAAGGCGTACAGACTAATAAACCTGTCATCTTTCCTACTAAAAACCCTTGAGAGAATCTGTGATTGACACATTCGGGACGGACCTCTTCGGGAGCGACAACTTCACAAACAACAACACGCGTGCTCTACAGGAAAATCAACAGAATCTGCGCTGCATAGTGTGATCTCCAAGATTGAATGTGCAGTGGACTACAAATGCTCTTCACTAGCTGTCTTCATAGCATCAGCGCAGCCCTCGAGGAAAACGGTGTGCACTTGACCCTGCGAGGCTGAATTACAAATATGCTCCGACTGAGAGCCGTACAAATTACGGTAAACGACACCACTAGAGCTATAGTGGCGAAGGGCTGCCCGCAAGGTGGTGTCTTTTCGCCACTACTATGGAACTCGTAGTAGACAGCCTCATCAAACGTCTCAATAGCAGAGGCTACTACACGGTGGGCTATGTTGATGATCTGACCGTAATAATAAACGGTACACACGAAAACACTAGTGTGTTTTCGTGGCTTGGCGCATAAGGTTGCATAGTTGCAACCTTATGCGCCAAGCCCTAAGGATAGTAGAAGACTGGTGCAAGGAATACAGACTAGCAGTGAATCCTACCAAAATCGAACTCGTCCTCTTCACAAAAAAAAGGAAGCTGGCAACGTTACAATTACCAAGCTTCTTTGGGACAACCCTAAGCCTATCGACTGAATCCAAATCTATCTTTTTGGACAAACAGCTGAACTTCCAAAAACACTACAACATAGAGCTCATAGAAGAGTTGTGTGACTACTCAGGTACAAAAGAGCTAAGAATCTACACTGATGGATCAAAAACCGATGATGGGACAGGTGTCGGGGTGTTCTCCGTTGACCTAAACATTAAGATATCCAAACCACTTGGAATGCTCAACTCTGTTTACCAACCAGAGTGTGTAGGTATTATCCAAGCGCATAAACACTTCTAGGATCACTGACAGTCCCCTGTGCAGAGCATGCATGGAGGTGGAGGAAACGGTGGCGCATGTGCTCCTTGAGTGCACAGGCGTTACCAAGATTTGCGAGGAGACCCTGGGAATACCAAGATCCTTTGCGGATGACCTGAGGAGACCGGAAAGTTTGATCTGCTTATGGACGGAGGTGGGCTGGTTGGAGTAATAGGCCACGTACATGGCTCACGTACAATGATACACTTTAAGGACTAAGTGCGGAAACCTAAACCCCATGATAGATAGAAAGAATCATATTTTATTGAAAATCTATTTATTACAATCATACTTATAGTTTTCTCCGTGCCTCGGAAAGCACGTTAAGCTGTTGGTTCCGGTTAAAATGGAAATCGACCCCAACATAGTTGGGAAAAGGCTAGCCAGATGGTGCAGGTGATTACTTTCTCGAGCAATGGGAGGAGGCCTGTGCTCCAGCAGTGGGAACATTAAAGGCTTATTAAGCTATAAAATGCTATCTAATACTCTCATGAAAATTATCCTACTACCATTAATTCTATAGAGATTTCCTATGAAGTTTTGTGTTCTATTTTAATATTGCTCTATAAAGCACTATTAAAGTAACATGGTTGCCAACTAATAACAAAAGAAAAGGATATAATGAGACTGTAAACAAGAATGCAGCAGGCTTTCTTTTTTCTTGGTACTGCATTCTTATCAGCATTATGCAACTAAGTTATTGTAGCAAAAACTTGGCGTGTGATGTCGAAAGTAATACACGAAATGATAGTTTACAGTTTGAATTCATGCCAACATATCTTTGATGCCACCGGTTAAAAATAAGTAACTATAATGACTGTGGAAGGCAGAGAATACACATTACAGATGTCAGAAGGTAACTTGTAAAAAATAATTTAGGCAACTTGCATGACATTATGAGGAGTGCTCACCCTTTTTCAGGTCGGCTAATCAGATTTAGAACTTATTATGAAACAGGAAAGCAGACCAGCAGAGCATTCACTGCACATTTATTTAGCTAACTTTCGACTCGTGCCGATCGTCAAACTCAAGTAGGATTCAGGAATACCAGACAGTTTATAACTTGGATTAACACTTAGGACACTTTTTATCCCGGAAGTATGATCCCGTGGGACAATTATCGAACTCTACGCGGCATAAGCTAGTCAAGTTCATATTTTAGGCGAGTGGTTCTTACCGGGTGTGCCAAATTATATTGACACGAACAAGAACATGTGTGTCCGACCCTGAAAATCACAAATCAGAAATTTTTATGGAAAAATAGTATGTGCAAACTACTTGCAATTTTTTTTTGCCAGTTAAGCACTGGCATGTACCTTTATAAGCCACATGGAACATAACAAAAGAAGAAAAGTTAAGAAACAGGAAACGATTCTGAAACAAAATGCAGATAGTTGAAAATCGCTTCTGCGTCCATTCCACGTTATAAAAGAGTGCAATTTAAGTCGCTATCTTAGTCACTATTTCTTTTGGTGTAGAATGACAGAAGACAAAGGATTAGATTTTATCTACTGCACCGCGCAAAAGTGGATTTGCGGAATAAGAGCATCAACCTGAATTCAACTTCAATATTGGATTCAAACTATTCTAGTGTGGTTCTGACGTTTGCTCCTTTGAGAGCAACTTTGGTCGTGGTGCTTGTATATTTGTTCAAAGGAAAAGTCTTGGCCGTCTAAATACCGCTATTTGCACGGATATTGACAGGTATGCATTTAACTCGTATGACTTCAAAAGCTGTTCGAGTCTACTGATGGTATGATTTGCTCTATCTCTCAACGAATTCAAGAATATTGTGGAGCAATCTACGCTCTATTGTCTGAATTTATGGTTTCTTATTGGTTCACAAGCTTTTGCGACATTCAGTTTCAATGTTTTGTATTTACAAAGCTCTAACTACATTTTAAAGAGAGATTTTGAAGAGCAGCGGTGGCCCAGTGGTGGCGGCCCTGACTTACGAACAGTAAGTCGTGGGTTCAAACCCAGACAGGCGCATTACTTTGTGTAATTTATCTCATCACCACTGCTCTTAAAACGGTGAAGGAAAACATCGTGAGGAAACCGGCATATCCTAGAACCAAAAAATTCTAAGACATGTGACATCTACCAATCCGCACTGGGCCCGCGTGGTGGATTATAGCCCATTCCCTCTCATAGAGAGGAGGCCTGTGTCCCAGCAGTGGGAACCTTAATAGGCTGATGATGATGACGATGAACTACATTTTAGTGACTTTCTTTCTTTCTTTATCTTGTGGTTAGTGACTAACCTGTGAGTTTTTATGCCGTACATGGGCCTCGTTTAGTGACTAATTTAATCCTATGGGTATTTAATTATAAGAATTTTGATTCATGTCATAAACATTTTTTACACCAATAGGCATAGTTGACCATGTTTAGTGTGTTATGAACGTGGGACCAGTTTACCATAATTAATTTTGCAAAGTTGAAACTGATCTGTGGGCCCAGTTTGTCAGTAAGATAAGTTTCCCTATAAACAAAAACGTCTTCTTACTTTTGATAATATTAATAAACTTACGCCGCCTCCAACTCCCAGTGTGACGATGGCTCAACATTCACTGAGTGCATATTAAACCTGTCACCTTAATCGAATATGTATCTATAGTTCAGTAGTAAGCGCCACAATTTTCATAGTCGATTGACTAATCATTGAAATCGATGTAATCATCCACGATTGGAACAAAGGCCAGAGTGGCACATAAAGATACCTCTAATTGTATAGTGCCGTTTGAAGGTAAAGGTTCGAACTATGTATGAATGAACAGAATATGTGTTTATTGGAAAATTTACTACAAAAAATATTGTTAATGAGAGAGTGGTAGTCAATATCTCTATAGCAGCTTGGAGTTTGGATAAGTGCCCGTTGAAGGCTATAGGCTCATCCCCTAACAACATGAGACTTAAACATAAGTGGCGCAATGTAGATCTACAGCTACACTTCTGCCTAATGGTTTGGGGAACAGCTCGAAATTACGTTGAAAAGATTAGTTATTTATCAAAGATTTGATGGTCATAAATAAAATACATAGTAGAATAAATACTTACGGTGTAACCGAAATGTTTTTTTAATGCAAGATGCATAGTTTGACCTAATAGAAAAGACATTTTAATGCCTTTTGAAAAACACAATGTAGCGTTTTCATAATATCTTGCACAAGTGCCAGATAGGAAAAAATGCAGCGCAAGCTTCTGTGAAACGAGCGTAATTTAATTTTATGTCAGTTGCAGCACTTGACAATAATTTTCTGGTGGTTAAAAAAACAACTTGGAAATTAATTATTGAGTCCAAATTAGCACCGTAGAAAAGTTAAGAGTTAGGGGACACGTATTCAGCTCGGCACAACCGATTCGAACGTATACGAAGTATTGATTGAACAAAAAATGCGACCCTAAGCAATTACTTCAATACGGCTTGAACTCGGCTGATGGCAATCAGGTAACTTCTTCCGGTATCGTGAAATGTCGAATTTTGCGATCTTTCAAAATAAAAACTAAAAAAAAAATATTAAAAAAATCCGACAGTCAGACAATCCGACAGCAAAAGACCCCCCTTTTTAGCAAATGGTGCACTAAAAACATCCTGTATATTTGATTTTACTACCCGGATATGAAACCGAGCTGAATAATGTGTGTGCAGAAATTATACAATATTACAGACTTCAAAATGGAATAATTTACACCTTCATAAAGCAAAAATAACGGATTTACGACCTTTTTACACATGTGTGAATGTGGTAGGCGCCAAATGTGTTGACCTACTTCTGTCATTTCAGTCTTACGATTTGCAAGACTGTGTAAGCAAACGATTTGATACAATCTGTTCTGTCACCTTGTGAATACGGAAGTGTTATAAGTTGCTAACACCAATATACACAACGATAGGCACACATAAGCTAGGAAATTTGTTACGTCACTTTTGTCTAGCTATAAGATTATAAAGTTGAGAAGGCTATGTGTTTTGAGGGGCTGTCTTATTTAAACTCCTATACTAATATTATAAAGAGGTCAAATTTGTTTGTAAGTTAGTATGAAGGGTTCAATCTCCGGAACAAATGATCCATTTTTTTTTCACTGATAGATTATTCGTGGGTGCTTATAGGCCATAAATAATTTTAAAATCATATTAGCCGAGCTATATTTGCGGACAAATATGCGGGTGAAAATTGATGTTGAAAAAGTGCTGATTCAAAAGACACTGTAGACTTTTGATAATTCTTCACGAGGAAAACTTTTAACACTTTTAATTATGTTAACACGATTACTCGGGTCAAATCTCATAATCCCAATCATAACTCCCATTTTTGACATCGGAGGGCAAAGTTGAACCAAAGTTCATAAAACTGGACTTTGTTAAAAGTTGTCACATGTCATGTTGCTTGATGCTTTCCCCTTTAGTTAGGACAAGGGTACCCTTCTAACTTTACCCGCTAAACAGCTGACACAATCTGTTTTAGTTTCGCCCTGAGCTCAGCGAGAAAAAAAAAGAATTCGGTCGTATTTTGTTTCTCAGTCAAATAAAGAAGGTCTTTTTTTAAATTGATAGGCTCGCGTTTGACCACTATGTCAATTGATGGTAAGCAAAGATATGGTCGTCGATGGCACACGGTTGGCCAGAAGTAATATTTTTACTTGAGACTTGAAGAATGAAGAGTCCTGAGACGTAAAATGAGGTTCCTTTAACACATAACACAACAACATGCCTGTAATGCCTGACGGGTTACGCAGGGGTGTATCTAAAGGCACTCCACCAGGAAGATTTCCCCTGTAGTGTAAGAATTCAAGATTCGATTTTTTATAGAAACAAGTTTATCTGAACTGTAACATTACAGGCAAATGCTCCCGGTAAGGCAGCATCGTAATAGTATACTCACATTTCTCCAGTTGTGTTTAAGTCCCATGTAATATGGGGCGAATTCATATTGGGCACTAATCAAAACTCTTTAACTAATACTGAGAAATTCCTGGTGGAAAAAACTATAACACTACCCAAAACGTGAACCCAGGACCTCGTGCTCAGCAGTCACGTCTTGCCTACTCTAGTCCAACGCGTAACACACTACATAAAAAAAAAAGCAAAATAAAACCGACTGCGTATACAATAAGTGCAACAGTCGGGACCCATATTGGATGTAATGATTTTAGTCTAGATTATTAGTTTAATGGGTACTTGTTTTTTTCTTTTCAGTTTTTATATAGAGTTATTGGGTTATTTTATACGCAGTCGGGCTTTTTAATAAAATTTTTTGTTACTTAGATATACCATTTTAAAATTCTCATGATGATCCCTTTATCGAGCCGTTCAGGCTGCAGAGCGTGCCAAACATTTGAATTTGGCGCCAAAAATCTGCCAGTTTTAATTTTTTATTTTGATATACCCAGTGTCACTCCCACAGTAGGCCACAGAGCGTGCCAAACAATTATACATACATACTCTCGAAAAACATAACCCTCCTTCTGGCGCAGTCGGGTAAAAATAACATAACATCTTGCCTTTATTGCTCAAAGAGTTGGTCAGAGTTGATATAGCAGCGTACAAAATTCACAAGAAAACTTCAGCAACATTCTAGCCACTCCGCCATTGAATCATAAAACATCTAAAGTTGTAAACAAGTACGTCCAGTTCATCTGATGCGGGTAATGTTAAAGAAAGTCGGCTTTCATCCTTGAGAAACGTGCCTTGGGTATCAAACTGCATGTAGTATATGATTTTCTATTACTTTGCCCCGAAAGCCGCCGCCGTCCAACTTTGTCTTTTGAAACAGCCAACTTCCATTGTGTCGGGCAAACGAGCTTAACGACCTATTTTGATTCGTGTATTGTCAGTTAAATGATAGAGTTTTGGTTCGTTTTCTTACAGAAAATGTGTGTACAAAACTTTTTGGTATTATTAATTACGAACGTTAGTTTTACGCTCACTTGAGCGTAAAACTAACGTTCGTATAAAATACTTTTAACAAACTATTAATGATATTCGTAAGCATTGGTTTAGGTAAATGTAATAAGTAATAGTCTAGAAAATTCTCGTGTACTCATAGTTAAAAGTTTCCAATTAATTTTCTTGTCTCAATATTTTCCGGAAATGTTTACAGCTCGCTGAAGTCATAAAAGTTTTCTTGCAGATATTACAAGAATTGTCACCACTATTTCTAATTCTATTATTTATTTAATATTAATGGCTTATGCTATAATAAACTCTTACAAACGAAAATGATTATTCTTAAACACTTAATTATGAAGAGCTAAGTCTAGAAAAATCTTCATGTCTTCACAGTTAGAAGCGTTCAATCAATTTTCTTGTCACAAAATCTACCGGATCTATTTTCAACCCCACTCAAGTAATAAAAGTTCTCTTGCAGCTATAACAAGAACTGACACTATTATTACAAAACAAAGGAAAAACTACAACCTATCAACAAAACAAACAAGTTTTCGCCCCCGTCGTTACACACTAGAATGCCAAGAAAGGCAATGAAAGCCTCGTCAATCGTACACAATACCATCAAAGGTCACCATTGCATGTGGAAATATCACAAAGATTTCTTGATTAGGACGTAAGTGAACGCCAATTTTCTAGAAACCATGCTTATAGGACGTAAGTTATCAATCGCGGTTTTAATAGCGATTAAGTATGGTAGAACAAGCACCTCTAATGATGGTCAATCGTATGGTCATTGGTCAGCCATTTATGTGCATTATTCATTCTTGAAGATTCCTAGAATTAACTGTACTTCCATGGAACTAAAGTGGAAAGTGGCTATTCTTTTCCTTTCTGTGATTCATATTATGGTTGTTTTTCAGGGTTCTTTCTGTAGGGACTGGAAAATACTGTACTGATATTTTTAAAACATGGCAATGTACAATGGCTTCAACAACAAAAGTCAATGCAGCCTAGTTTGAAGTTACAACTTGATGAATTTCTTACTATTTTCATAGAATTTTATAACTGGGGTGTATAAAAGAGTCGGCACAAATGTTGGCACATACTAAGCCTTCGTTCGGCGCTCCTTGGGCAGTGGGCAGTGGATTAACCGCGCTACATACCTGCTAAAAATTTAATTAGCTCATACGAACATGGAAGAAGAATGTTGTAGTATGGCCTTATATAAAATTTATAAACGGCCATAACTGCAACATGTATCTTATTCACAGTCTGTCGCAGGAGGCCATTGTAAAAGGTTTATAGGCTAAACCGGCCTACACCGCTGTCCAACTCGGAAACTTGGAAAATTACGGACGTGAGGTTATACATCATCGACCGGAGGACACGGTGGAGCACACGGTGGAGTTGTGCCCCGCGTGGGCGGAGCACCGCCGTGTCCTCGAAGCGGCGATTGGCGGCGGCGACCTCTCGCGTCCGGCCCTGGTGCAAGCCATGGTCCGGAGCGAGACGGAATGAAACGGACGCCGTCACCTCCTTCTGCGAAGCAGTAATGCTAGAGAAGGCGGTGGCGGAACGTGAGAGGGAGAGAACCTCACAGCGTCCCGACCGCCGCGGGAGACGCCCCGGTGGCCCACGGCCACCGTAGGCACGAGCCTGTGGACGGTGGGCTATGGGCTAGCTCGCCGTCCGTCCGTCTCATGAGGACAGGCTGTGTCGACGGCGCGTTCGTGTTCCACGCGCGCCTCAAAGAGAGTCAGCAAAAAGGAAGGACCGATGCCTGCCGGGGTTGCGGGACTGTTCGAAAGAGATACCGTGGCCCCGGAACACAAAGGGCGATGAAGAAACATGGATGGGTTTTATTCAGTAAAAGTCTGACACTCCCTCCTACTCCGCCCAGAGCGGGAGAAGTCATTTGAAGATTTCCCATCCGAAAAAAAAAACAGGTTATACATCATCAGCCTAGTCTTTTTCCAACTATGTTGTGTTTGGCTTCCAGTCTAACCGGATGCAGCTGAATACCAGTTTTTTACATAGAGCGACTGCCTATATGACCTCCACAAACCCAGTTAATATTGGGTAAGTAAGACTGGTTGTCAGACTGACTACCAGTAAAATAACATCCTATATTTCTCTTTACCCAGCAAAACATGCCAACTCCACAAAATAACACCTCATTTCCATTATGATCAGATAAAGTCATAGCCCGATTAGGCTGAGTTCTACCTATGCAAATTGAATTAAATTACCTAGGCCACGCCAAAGTAAGGCAAGCTTGTACTTGTAGAGATAAAGTTTCAGCTCGTGCTTGAACACTATTCAGGCAAGATGCCAGCTAGTTTTTAGACTAGTAAATGTCAGGGAAGATAGCAACTTCCTTCATTAATGTCTTTTAAAACTTAGTTAAGATGTTCTTTGTGGAACTTAGAAGTTAATTTCGTCTCTTACGGAATATTTTTAGAAGCGTGCGCGCTTTATTAGTGCTAAAGTGTCTACTTCTTCGGAGTTTGGTCGTGTTTTTCTCCGAATCACTTGACTTTATTCGCGAGATGAAGGCTGGTTTGAAATCACGTAAGAAGCTTTTGAAGACTGTCTGATGCGAAAACCACAAACAAAGTTAAGTGTCTGATGGCTTAGAGTAGATGCTAAATTTAGAAAGACTAATTCCAAATACATACCACACACGTCGTCGTTAGTGATTGCTAGTTTATGTGTCACTTTTGTTCGGAAAACGTGTGACTTCACCTTCGGGTTGGCCGAAAATATAAACGCAACGACGTGTTCACACACCATACCGCTTAAGGGCCTATACTACCTCAAATGGCTAAGCATGATCCTCCGTTACGCCTAAAATACTGAAGCATTAATTTTGAAATAAACATATGGTAAAGTTGAGGACTAATGTTAAGTCCTATATTTGGCGAAAACACGATTCCATGAAATTTTCTCGATAGTAAATAATCCCAAAGTTACCTCTGAACTGAACAATAAACCGCTGGCAATCATTAAATACTTCAAATTAGATCATGAAACTTTTTATACTAACTGAACTAACTATAAAGCAGGTCTTATATTATTTATTTTTTTAGTCCAATCAATAGATTTTTTGTAAATCGCAAAAAAACACTAATTTCGCACTATTCGGCCGCAATGAGTGACGTCACAACCACTTTGTAGTGCAAGCTGATTAGAACTTTATTCTAACAGTATTTCAAACGAAGTTTGAACTACCAAATATAGAGTTGCTAATTTGAGGTAGTATAGGCTCTTAAGTTAGGACTCACGGTGTAGTGTGGTTGTCAAGTTCAAAAACATAAACACGTACCAATTTCAAGATCACAATAGCAAAAAGTCTTGATCTTATTTCTTTGCGACACATGTAGGTACCTTTCCCCAATAAAATTGCTACACTCTAAGCTCTAATAACAAAAGTCGCGAGCCTTCTTTTATGTTGAACCCAAGTAATAGAAAAACAAAGCAAGAATTTTCTATGCCGAAGTAAAATAAAACTGTTCTTAAAAGTATTCATAAACAACTTTATACGTCATACGCATGCACGGATGTGTAATTTTACTTTTCTAAGTTTAATATCGTAAGTGTTAGGTGCAGCAATTAAGTTGAACAAGGACAAAAGGCTAAGTGCAAATGAAAATTACCCACAGGAAGCCATTACAACAACTAATTACTAGGAAAACACTCCAGACATTCGTGTTCACTTCGTTCCACGTCAAAAACTTCCACAAAACATTTTGTAGAAAACTGCATTTTTAGTAAAAAGCTGCTAGAAGTGTAGAGTACAACTAAAAAGATCTTTTATTTATTTATTTATTCATATAACAATTCGCATTGTGTTTGAATTAGTTTGTTGAGGTAGTTTGTACATTAATTAATATTTTATAGCTAAAACAGCAAATTATGAATATAAAAACAGTAAAATTCACTCAATTTAAAATCTATAAAAACATATGATAAATATTGTAAATAGTAATTATATAAATTATTGTAAATATTATTATGTCAAATACCTACTTTTAGATCTATTCTCTAAAATGCAAAAAATCGAATAATGTCTTGAATAAATATTTAATGTCAAAAGGTAAATTACTAAATATACTATAAACTATTCACCATCATTTGTCACCAATTCAGTTATAGAATATAAACATTTATTCAACAGGAACGCTTTAAGTTTAGCTTTGAATAGAGAACCTTTGTAAATCAATGATCTTAAGTCAGTAGGCAACTTATTAAATAATTCTACAGCTTGGTATTTAGAGCAATGTTTAGTAATATTAAGTTTCGGTGCAATTTTATTTTTTATAACGTTTCTTCTAGTTTTCTCTCTAAGTTCACGTTCTTCTTGTGATTCGTGCTCGTGTATGTATTTCGCAAAGTGGCTGAGTATTACTAAAACATATAAACTTGGTACTGTCAAAATACCTAATTTTTAAAAATATTCTTTACATGACTCTTGTTGTGGGATTCTTACAATCGTTCTTATTGTACAGTAAAACAGGGCAGCTCATTAAATAGTCTAGCTTCAATAAACACAAACGTACACGTTAAAGTTTACTCATAAATAAAATCGTAAGGCTATGAGACTACTAACACATTAACTGAGCTTAGTCTGAAGGAGTAAATAAAGGTCCTCACTCACACCCAGTTTCTGCATTGAGAATATGAAGTTGTGAACTTGTCAATTTGTACTTTATTAAGGAAGAAGGCAAAGCCTGAGATGACTAGGCGACAATAAATGTCAAAAACTTAGCTTTTTTTAACGTCTGGTTAGTGCCTACCCTGTTGTCAAAGTTTTTATGCCGCCCATGGACCTCTGACTTGGCTTTACATGCAGTTGAGAAATATCTCTCAAGCATGCTGGTCCCCACGAAATATGTAGCTAAACTAGGTAGATTTTCGACAGGAATGCTCTCAAATTCTCTTTTCAGAATCGGGTATAAATCCATTATTCCGATAAACTTGTTTGTGTTAGTTATCGACAGCCGTGTTTCCAGTTTTGACGGTCCTGTCGATTGGTTGAGAACTGACAAAGAGATATTCCATTCTGTATCGCAGTATGAACTGACATTGCAATCCGATTACTCAGTCACATCAGGTTTCTGGACGTGCAAACTTCTGTAGACGTACCTTTCGCGATGTTCTTTAAAAGCGGAATTCTTAAGTATTTTCATTTTTCGTACTCTCTAAAATATTGTGTTGGTTTTATCCTACGCAGTCTGTACGATAGTTAGTATCTACATAATCTTAAACCTACTAGAGCTGAACTTATCGTAGTTATTTTATTTTTTAATCAGGGTTCCGGAACTATGTGCTCGCTATTAACAGTTTTTGAGTCGATGTTCCCTTATACTTGCATTTCGATGAACGCGGCAACATGACATTTCAACCGATTGAACTCAAGATTTCCTAACTAACAAGTATGTAATAAACCAACAAATCGATAAGTCAATAAAATAAATAAATAAAAAATACTTCGGTAACCCAGGTACTCTCCGCGAGATTGTCAGCAACACCAAGGCGCTGCTGGCCTTTCTCGGGGAGTAAGGGTGGATCGAATAAATTTCCCACCCACACGCAAAATACGCGCTTTTACGTGGAGTTGCGGACACCAGCCCGCTATAAAATACAAAATAAATAAATAAATATCGCTAGACATCAAACAATGTACATAAAACTTGTACAACATTACTACGGCTTCTTCAATTTATTGTTGTATTTCTAAGTGGAGCACTCACACCGCTCTGTAAAGCATGTAGCTGATTAAACCTGCCTGTGCATTGGAGCAGACAAGAGCGGACCGGTGAGAGATGCAGAGCAACCAGCAACCAACCAAGACAACATTTACCCATTGGATTTGAGACAATGTATGTCTTAGCGATACAGTCGAGAGCGGCCCAGAAAGCTTATCTTTCTTAATTGCGAGATGACTTAAACTCTTACCAAGAGGGCTGGTTTGAATCGACGCTGGAAAAAATCCTTGGAAGGACTTTAGGAGGCCTCTGCCCAGCAGTGGGACAGTTGTAACTATTGAAAAAAAAACACAGACATAATATCGAGAAAAACTTGAAGACCTGCACGCAAAAGAAATCTCATCGATCGATCAACAAAAGAAATCTGTCATTTTGTCGATTCTTCCGTCGACCAAACCCGTTTCTACGGTGGTCATGCAACGCGTGCTGTATGCACCATGGCATCTTAGAAAGATTTTAAAGTTAAGCAGTGACCAGACAGAATAAGGTGACATCTAAGTGCCGTCTTTACGTCTGTAACTGTCCACCACAGCATACTCCAACCAATTTCTGCGCGTTGATCAACTTGTCTCCCTCGCTCCGCTCCGCTTACCACTAAAGTGAACAAACAGCCTTACACTTTACTACTCGCGGCTCGTAACTCGAGACTGGACATTTCGGTTGCTAGTGCTAAGTCCAGCAACTATTGCAAGTGACGTGCACTATTATTCTACTTAGTAATTTATAGTTCCAAATAAGTTCTCTACAGTTCCGGTTCAAGTTAATTTATAGCTGGGTTTCATATTAAAAATGAAACGGGAATATAAAATAAATATTTTTGTTGCATTCATTTCCAAATTGGGTATTCAGTTTGTGAAACATGATTCACCAGAATATATAATTTATAAAAATTACTATTTTTCACTCGTCACAGGAATTGGATTTTAAACCGGTAGGTATATTAATATGAAAAATATATATTATGATTTTATTTGGTAGTCTGAATGTTGTAGTAATTGGAATTCAAAATTGTGAATACGTTACAAAGATTTCTGTGTGTGACCGATACCTAAACACGTGATTGTAGGTACAATCACGTGTTTAGGTAAGTGTAAGTTGTTTGTTATCATTAGTAGGTACTAATGATAACAAACAACTTTTACTAGGGGGCCAGACCTGAAATTGCGAAAAAATAATCTGCTGTTCAGTGCATTTTGAAAAGTTAGTCGTTTTTTTCGCGATTTCAGGTTTGGTCCCATAGTAAAGGATGTTTGTTATCATGAGTACAATCACGTGTTTAAGTATCGGTCACTAATTACCAGTCACGCTATATAAGCCGAATATAATATGCTACGTAATAAACATGTTTAAATCTAGAAACTTTTACACGAGCGTAAAATAGTTTTTTTTTATTTTTATTTGGTACGGTACGCTTTGTTTAAGTATGTATTTGGTGTCACACTTTTGTTTATAGCAGTGATTTGAAATCAAAACTTCAATTGCAACCAATCGACATGGAAATCTATGACAGTAAATTATGCTTAGTAAGTACTAAAACTAACTATGTACCATAAAGATGTTGTCGATGCTCTAAAATTACCATAAGTAGCACATTGGTGTCGATTCTGTTGTGCACAAACTAAACTTAATTTAGGCTATTGCTATCTTTTTCTCTATAATAAAACGAGAAAGAGACGGACGTAATTTAGAGCTGTCAAATTTAGTTGGAACTAATATTTCTATACAAATGAAGGGTGCACGTAAAAACATGTCGACTAAAAACACGGTGAAGCGCAAGGCATAAACTAGTTTGACATCTCTAACTTAGTTCATAGCTATAGCCGTCCTTTTCTCGTACTGCCTTTTAGTAAAAGATATCAATAGCCTAAATTAAGTTTAGTTTGTGCACAACAGAATCGACACCATTATTTAGATTGTATAACATTGAGAAGGCACAGAATAATCTAAACCAATGATTCCATTATTACCAAAAAAAGAGAAGAAGATAATTTATCAGACCAACTCAAATTAACCACTAACTAAGTAACTTTCACTGACAAAATTCCACCACCATTACTGAAACCAAAAAGTGACTAAACAATTTTTTGGGTTATCATTCATCAGACGGATCAATTCACTGATTAATCGGATGAGTGGGACAGAAAGTTTAATCAAAAGAGAGATATTTCTGCCATCCACGTATCACAATGACTGGCTAAACATTTGTAAACGTAGAAATAATTGAAACGTCAAGGGGAAAGAAAGCATAAGTCGTATGATGTTCTATTTCCAGTTGTAGTGTTAGATTTAACTTCCACGTCGAAAGATGGTCTTGTTTATGTTTCGTTGACGACAAAGAGATTGAAAAATTGCAATCCAAAAAATTAAATTTCGAACATTTTCTAAATTGACACACGAATGCTACCTGACAAGTGAGCTTATGACACTGGACAGACCAACTTGGTACAAAGTAGTAACAAGTAGTAGATTACAATAATCTTCGTTTTTTCGCTTCGTCTATCGCTCGTAAATACACACATCAAAAGTATCTAGGGATCAACATATATTTTTGCAATAACTTTTCTCCTGATTGATATTAATTAAAATTTTCTTTAAGGATTCATCAAATAAAGTGTTTTCGTTTGTCACAGTAACGATAAACCAAGTCACCTTTGCATTAATAAAGAAATTTGCCATTTTCCTAATAAAGGGATTTTTGACATTTGAACCACTAACATTAAAGTTCGAAAAAAAGACTGAAATAACAGTTTTCTTTAAAATTTTATTGGGTAACTTAAACAATTAATAATCCGTGTTTCTACCGCGAACACTAACAACACAAGAACATCGGTTTGGCATACTCAAAATGAGTTCATCCAAATCACGCTGTGGAATGGCCGCCCATGTTCGTTGCAACAACAAAAAAAGGTCTTCTTGCGACTGGATACCCTCCATATTCGGCAGAGCTCTTCTCTGTAGCATATCCCATGCATGCTCAATCGGGTTCAAGTCTGGCGACTGAGCAGGCCAGGGCAGGACATTGATGTTAGCTGCGGCGAGAGTCTGTCTTACAACTCTTGCGGTGTGCGGTCGTGCATTATCATGCATTAACTGAAATAAGGGACCGATTTGCACTTGTAGAGGAACGATGACGTCTGATACAATCGTCTCAGCATAAATTTGAGCGTTGAGGTTGCCTCTGATCCAAATCAACTCAGTTCTTCCGCCGATCCAAATACCCGCCCATACCATGATGGTTCCACCACTATAAGGATGGACTTCCTGGCAGGATTTTAATCGCTGTTGGCGTCCAGGGGTTCTCCAGTGTCGTATACGTCTTGTATCCGGTCTCATACCAAAACGAGACTCATCAGAAAAGCACACGAAACGCCATTGTTCTTCTGCCCAATTTCTGTGTTCAAGAGCCCATTGATATCGAATCCTACGATTGTGCATTGCTATAGGTGGTACCCGTAGCGGTCTTCGGGAATGAAGGTTCACTTCATGCAAGCGGTTTCTGACTGTTTGGTCGCTAATTAAGTTCCCTGAAGAGTGATGAAGCCTCACGGCTAACATCATGGCGGTTATTGTTGGAGCTCTTCGAGTTAAGATTTGAATGTATCGGTCTTGTCTCCGTGTGGTGCAGCGATACCGTCCTCCATGGCGCTCAGCCACGGTACCAGTGCTTCGGTAACGTGTCCAAAGTCGACTGATAACACTCTGACTTGTATTCAGAGCTAAAGCTACAGTACGTTGCCGGGAACCAGCTTCTATCATTCCCACGGCTCTGAGCATTTCTTCCCTGCTTAAATGACGTCGCCGCTCCATAATAACGTTGGTTTTAATCAGTAGTAGGGAAACAGTAGCACTAATAATGTCTTCAATGCGTTGTATGTTTTTATAGGGAAAATATTGACAGCTTATTTTCATCTTTTACTCGAATTTGATTGAGAGTTCCTGATTCAAATTATGAAATGCACCAAAAAGGATCCATATAAATTTATAAAATCATAAATTTATTACAAAGCCACATCTCAATCTCAAGAAATCCGCATAAAAATGCTTGATCCCTAGACATTTTTGATGTGTGTATTTGAATGTCTTTGGTTGGTCGCTCTTTAACTGAAAATCGTTCAAGTTGGTTGTGTGAGTTTGTTCTTCTCAATGTAAACAGTTTTTTACAGTAAGAGCACATCTAACGATTTAAAACTTTCATTGAGGTGTTTTGTTAAATATAAGAAGATTTAAACAGTAATAAAATGGAAGCTCCGTGACTAACATATCGCTTGAGAACGTCATTGCTTAATCCTATTACAATTTGAATTCAAATTGAGCTTAAAGCCTCACTGCATTAGCACTGATTGGTTTCAATCAACTCGAATAATTCCATTCTAAGCTCTATATTATTCCCACAAGATTGTTTATTGTTGCGGTCTACAAAGAGACCAATGTTTAGCTATAAGACGTTTACGATTCAATATAAAACCTTTCACTCCTATACTCTCTCTACTAGGTATAATAAAAGTTTTATTCTAAAAAGGTTCGTTTACAAAAGTTTTGACTCAACCTTACCCAAAGGACAAACTGATCCAACTTTAATTAGCAATTTAAACTGGAAGGAGGAACTAACAACCGATTAAAAAACAATAGAGGCATAATAAATGAATCTGTCTGTATGTGGAACAACAAAAAAACTGGTCACGGCAGAATTGTCTTTGTTCTGCTGATTGAATGGAAACCTTTGAGTTGGGAGAGCGGTCGTACTTTAAATGAGAGTACTGGCTGTCATAACATTTTTCTATTTGTCTATGTGGGTCGAAATAACGAATTGTGGTGGAGTAATGTGTTTGTGGAGCTTATCTATTTGTTTATTGAAGAATTAGCGTGGAAAGTTGTTTTGAGGAGGAGTCTGAAAACATATTTTTTGACATTGCTGAATAAAATTGTGTTGAAGGTTGTTATGGTTTGTCCGTCATAAGAGAATTTGGCGTTGTGTGGAGACTAGTATACTAGTCCTTCAGATAAAATAGTGATTTAATTTTCGAATTATTTTTCAGGATCAGATTAGGTAATTTTTTTGAATTTCAGCATGTTACGACTCTGTTAAAACAAAATGCACGAAAATCGGGTTATCTAAAATCTAAGTGTCCTATTAGATCTTTGTCTAGTTCACTTTCCTACTTAAAATAAGGTCTGCTACCTACTTTTTTACTTTTACGTCGTCATCTAATTTAAGGCCTAAGGTCTTTTCCACCAATCAAGTACTACTAAAATTCTGATTAAACTTAACCCAAATCAATCTAGGTTATACCGATGTTTTACTTAAACGACAATGTGTTTGCCCGACCAAAATTGAGGAAACGAAAAAGCTGTCCGCGGTATAAAAGCAAATTAGCTTTATTTAGTGAACTGGCCAACTCCCGAAATCTATTAAAGCTAATTTCAAACATGAATGGTTGGAGTAAGTGAGATAGAAAAGGTTCTATCGATTTTCTCACTCTAGCCTAAAACGCTGCATTCGAAAATTAAAATTGACGTCTTAATACCGAGAGGAGTCGATTGTGACGCGAATAATTCATCGTTCTGGCTAGATTTGGGTCACGCTCTCAAGTATTGACGAGTTAGGGACGGGGTTTTTTGACACGCAGCCAACACGTTGTTTGCCTTTCAATTATTTATATTGTGTACGGACGGTACAAAACTGTACACAATTGAATAACTGTGCGATACAGAGGTTTTTATGTAGGTTTAACCCATGATTTACAGATGTAAAGATTTCCAGCTTGTTCTATTACTTAGAAATTCATGATGTAAAAACCCAATAACACTTTGCCAGACCTGGGAATCGAACTAACCCAGGATTTCGTGCTCAGCAGTTGTGTTTGCGAACATGATGGCAATCGGCAATAGGTCTAAAACATAACTGGCGAAATGTGGGTGTACTATTAGGTACACCTCTGCTTACCCTTCGGGGATTTTAGGCCTGATGTTATGTTATTTTTAGGTGAACAAAAATAGCACTACTTTGTGCTGCGAATCGGGATGATAAAATTTCAGAACAGAATGGTAAGCAAACAAAAATAGACAAAACCACAAAAACGCTTTCAAAGCTGAAATGCACTGTCAACCATATAAACCCCTTTTTACGCTTTTCCGAACATCCCACATGTCATGTTTTGAAACCACAAAAACATTCCCTTAAGAGCAGTCTCGGAACAGATGTGAAACATGGTACGATGTAAAGTACTCTTTATCATGTCATAATAATGTGACTTATTATGAGTTTAGTATGTTATTTGCCTGCAAATTCACATTTCGAACGTATTCCCTTAGCGGTAGTCAGACTTTGCTGTTAGTAACATAGTTTGCTGAAGCATTAACAATGAAGATGTATATTTCATTCAGTTCACAATACTTTGTTTAAAAAATCTATTAGAAAAACTATATAATAGCTAATAATATAACTATATAATATAATAGTGGCGGATTCCCGTGAACATTTTCCAGATGTTCACGGGAATCCATACACTGCCCAAAATATTGGTCCTTCGATCCGAATACCTTGTTGTGACGAAATTTGAACAAAAACCGTGTGATTTTAGTATAATCTTGTACTCATGCTTAAATCAATACAGAATTGAAGCATCTATCAGTCAAAGTTTTCCCCATTGATGCGTTCGATTTATTTGAAGCGGGCGATTAGGGCATTATAATATTACAGGGATTTGTCTTTAGATTGTCGATTGGCAGCTGCAGTCATGTGTTTCATATACTGTTGATGTATATTGATGTACTTATAGGTACTGAAAAATTATCGGTGTGTAGGTATCTGTCGTGTACTTCTATATCTAGATATTCAGACGCCCCACAGTAAGTAAGGAGTAACTTATTGTCAGGGTCAGCTAAATATTGAAACTTGCATTATCTCGGGTAACATGAAGTTAGCCTACAAACCCACTAGTTTCTCGTACTAACGTGATTTTGAACGATGGTAACGCAATTATTATTGGTGTCGCTTGAAGTTATACTCTCGCTACGGGAATACGTGCAGTTGTAACCCTTACAATGAAATTCCAAACTTTAAGGAAAATTGAAAATAATATTATTATTATTATTATTTATTACAATATGGGCCTGCTCTTGACCTCGCACACGCCAGATGGAAAGCGAGAGATGAAATCTATGGCAGAACGAGCGTGCCCAGAAAATGCCTCTTCACTCTTGCTTTGAAGGCAGGCGGCTTTAATGTGGGGTGCGATGTCAGAAGTCCTCCACTTGTGTCTGGCGGCTGCTGGTCCCTCTCGATGCGTCTTGGGGGAAGAGCAGCTGCTGGGCCAGTGCACCCCGGGCGCGGCAGTATCCTTCTCCGGGGAATGAGAGGAAATAAGAATTTCCTTTTATCCCTCGGGGAGTGTTACTGCTAATTATTCTGACATGGGTGGGGTCCATCCAGGACCAACGGTGTGTTCCTCTGCGTGTTCCTCAGAAAAGCAGAGGGCATAGCAGAGGAGTGAGGGCGGGCTCGGTGTGCACTCACCCTGCCTCCGAGCAGACAGAGAAGGATGACTGACGGTGACAAAGAAGGACGCATCCTTCTCTGTCACCGTCAGTCTCGTAATCCCATTATCGAACGGACCGGGGCTGCCTTCAGGCGGCTCCTGCCCAACCTGAGGGGGCCAAACGCCTCCTGCTGGAGGCTCTACTCGGGAGTCGTGCGGTCCATGGCCCTTTACGGGGCCCCTGTGGTGGGCGCGTTCCTTGAGGCGGTGAGCCGGCCACTACCTGAACGCGCCCCAAAAGGTGGTAGCCGTAAGGCTGGCCCGGGGTACTGCACAATCTCCCCCAAGGCGGCGAACCTCCTTGCTGGATTGCCATGGGGTCTGGAGGCGATAGTCCTTGCGCGCCTACATGGCGCGCGGAGGTGCTACGCCAGCCAGGATCTCATGGCGACATGGAATCGCCAGATCCGAGAGAGCGACTGTCGCAACCCCGTGCAGGGCACGCTACAATAGTGGCGATAAGTCCCCTCTTTGAGGAGTGGCTTGAGAGACGCCACGGCGTCCTCACCTTCCGCCTGACGCAGGTCCTCACCGGACACGATTGTTTGCGGGAGGAATCGCCCGGGTGTTTCCACTGCGAGGATCGACCGGAGGACACGGTGGAGCACACGGTGGAGGTGTGCCCCGCGTGGGCGGAGCACCGCCGTGTCCTCGAAGCGGCGATCGGCGGCGGCAATCTCTCGCGTCCGGCCTTGGTCCAAGCCATGGTCCGGAGCGAGACGGAATGGGATGCCGTCACCTCCTTCTGCAAAGCAGTCATGCTAGAGAAGGAGGTGAGAGGTAGAGATTCTCAAGTCCCGGCCGCCGCGGGAGACGTCCCGGGCCCGCGGGCCTGTGGACGGTGGGCTATGGGCTAGCTCGTTGTCCGTCCGTCTCATGACGACAGGCCGTGTCGATGGCGCGTTCGTGTTCCACGCGCGCCTCAAAGAGAGTCAGCAAAAAGGAAGGGGTCCGCAAGGGCCGATGCCTGCCGGGGTTGCGGGACTGTTCGAAAGAGATACTGTTGCCCCGGAACATAAAGGGCGACGAAGGAACATGGATAGGTTTTAGTCATTAAAAGTCTAACACTCCCTCCTGCTCCGCCCAGAGCTGGAGGAGTCTATAGTTTGGTAGAATCTGTACACTATAACAAGTGCACCTACACCCAACAATACGCAAATTCCTGCTAGGATGTAGTTTGTAGTGGATGCGTGGCCTTGTAGTTGCTCAATAGCCACCGAATTCACCCCAGATCCAGACGCCATCTGGGCTATTACCACTTCCTTCTTCTCATAAGACTGCTGTGATCCCGTTTTCAGTCGTTGTAGTAATTGACGTAACTAATTTCGGTTAATACCGGAGAAAAACTCTCGCGCGGAAATAATAGATGCGAATCAAAATCGTAATAAAACATTGTGCTCTTATAAGTCTTAAAACATTGCATCGAGACACAATTGTTTATAGTTCACACTCCTTATCTAGACGCAGGAATTCTATCGCTTGCAGTCTCTGTAACCATAACCGCGTGGCGCCAGCCAACGGACCACCCACTGGCAGGGTCGCCATGTAAGGTGATCGTTAGGGAGTGGAGACAAACACAAGTAATCAGGATGACACCGCGTGTAATACTGAATATAAAGAGTACATATGAAGACATACAGAGATACATACTACATATACTTACAGCTAAAGGTTCTACCACACTATAAGTCATTTGATGATTTCCCATTCGAAAAAAAAATTACATTTAATTTAAAATCGAACAATGCAATAGACATAAGTAATAAGTTGAAAATAAGCATTAATGATGCGGATTCCGATACACTTCGAAGAAACTTATTTATGCAAAACGGAAGATACAATCGTAGTTAATAAATTTATAAGTGTTCCGTTCTCAGAAGCGCTTACTTATCGAACGTTTGAAGTATTAGAACGGCTTCGGAATTTAATGACATGTTTGGATGTTCCTCGACGTAACTTAGAAGGTATTTTTTTTGAACAACCTTGAAACGAAACAGACTGAGAAAAGATATACGAAGTGAGTACTTACAGTGTTATAAGGACTTGGGCTTTATGAAGAACTCAGGCAGTTTTGATAAACATGTTGTGTTTTTTAAAGATCTTTATTGGACACTCAAGATAGCGCGTTAGACCCTCATCATCATCATCATCATTTCAGCCGAAAGACGTCCACTGCTGGACATAGGCCTCCCCCAAGTGTCGCCACATTGACTGGTCCCGTGCGACTCGCATCCAGCGGATTCCCACAACCTTCACCAGGTCATCGGTCCACCTAGTGGGAGGCCTTCCAACGCAACGTCTTCCGGTTCGCGGTCTCCACTCCAGAACTTTTAGGCCCCATCGGCCATCCGTTCTGCGAGCAATGTGCCCTGCCCACTGCCACTTAAGTTTGGTAATCCTCCGGGCCACCTCGGTAACCTTGGTTCTCTTGCGGATGTCTTCATTTCTGATTCGATCGCGCAAGGAAACTCCGAGCATAGCCCTCTCCATTGCTCTTTGGGTGACTTTAAGCCTTCTGATGAGGCCCATTGTGAGCGACCACGTTTCGGTCCCGTATGTAATCACTGGCAACGCACACTGGTCATAGACTTTCGTCTTGAGATACTGTGGTAAGTTGGACGAGAAGGTACCGCGCAACTTCACGAAGGCTGCCCAGCCGAGTCGGATTCGACGATTGACCTCTTTTTCGAAGTTAGACCTACCTAACTGGACCGTTTGTCCCAGGTACACATAATCGTCTACAACTTCAAGTGACCCGTTAGTGGCGCGAGTGGCGCCGTCAGTGGCGCGTTAGACCCTAAGGCGCCAAAAACCCTTGTGCAGCTATATTCCTGTTAATTTTCTGTAAACTGTCAAACCAAATTAGGAACACAGTCACTAACTTTAAAGATGATTTATTACTCGTAAAGTTATTTAGTCATACAAATGATTGCAAATACAGCCTCAAATATCTTTTGTAATTTCTGATGAAAACACAACGTGATCAATACGAAACTTCTTCTCCAAACCATGTTTTGGCTCGTGGCCAGAATATGCTTTGATAAAAGAAATGATTTGTAAGCTCATTAGCAGCCAGAGTACTAGTTATTTCATTTTTATTAGGGGCGACTTGTTGTTTTTACCGAGAATCTACCAATTGACATTCTGAGCCTAAGATTTGACGGTCGGTACGTACTTTTAGTTCTTTCAAATGACCTATTAGTCTCGATGGAGTCAATCAGTATGTTTGTGTTGTGTAGTGGGTATATTGACAGACGTCAGTGTGTGCGTCATTCATGGTTTCATATACTTTCCATGCATCCGGCTCGAAGGACCAAAATTCAAATACGGAAAGTAAAATGGAAGATGCTTCCTTATAAATAATTTCAACATTAAACTATAATAAATCAATATTCATTATTTCCACATCAACTATTTTAAATCGAATCAAACATATTCATACACTATTCCCATGTCAGAGTGTAAAAAGTATCAGTATCAACTACAAATCTTTTGGCGCATGAATATTTTACTTCATACTTTCACGATTAGATATTCAGAGGTTAAACTTATTTGAAGGACAAAAAGATGTCAACAACTCCACCCACAAAAAGGGTGAATCAGAAATGAGATAAATCCTACCGGACTTTGCGACACGAAATATTTTGTCAGAGAAAAAAATACATGGAGTTAAAGTGTGGTTGGCATTTTGAAAGCTTAACCTTCCGAGATTATATTTACAAATTAATCTTGCTATCGACCTTTTTAAAGGGCCGGAAACTGAGTACAATTCTGCGAAGACAAAGGCTTCATCATTCCTCTCTCACCTTTCTCGGTTATTATTAAAGGTAAGAATTCCTCGGTGTGAATACTTTGAAGTGACATAAAAATGTAGAACGTCGAATAAAATGTTGAAAGCGGTTGACCTTTATTTGGCGCTGCTCGTGTTCTCGCAGTCGTCTAAATAGTTTTAAGAATGGAATATAAATTATTTTATTATTAGGAAACCGCAAAATATATGCTCCATAACACACGGAAGTAGAAAAAATATCTTTTTATAAAATTACGAGGATTTGATTTTTAATCACATGCTTAAATCCCGCTGATAAATGAAAAGGTTTACCCTTTTTTTTCTTGAGTAGTACTTGATTACCTTCACAAAATACAAGAGTACCATGATCATACCAAAGGAATCTTATCTATCCCATCTACCTGAAGTTGGTAGTGTGGTGTCTAGGGACTTCTCGATTTCACACTCGTATCTGATCTGTACCTAGGGGGATTATTGATGCCGGAACAAATACGAATGACTACGTAGACTACTACGACTAACGTACAGCTTGGCAAAAGCTTACCATAATGGTTCTGTTTACTTATTAAAATTAAAAAAAAAAAAAAGTAAATGATCCAGTATTATTGATTAAAAGAAAAAAATACCATATGGATAACAGCGTATTTTTTTTTTTAGTTCAAATCAGAAAAAGAGTTTGCGACCTCGATGTTGGATTAAGATAAAATTTAAAATCTTAACTTCGTAGACAGACAACGCAGAACCACTGGGCTTGGAAGCTTAAAATTTTGCATAGGGGTTCCTATTATAAACGAAACCAAGGAAGGATTTTCGAAAATTCGTCCCGTAAAGGTTTAAGGGGATGAAAGTTTGTATATAAACTTGTCATTTTTGGCTTTGGAAACAGGCACTCGGCTTCTGACAAAATTTCCTTTTGCAGTACGCAAAGAAACTTGATGCCTCACATCGTTGAATTCTTTTCAATCGATTTCAACTATGTATGTAGTTGATGAAATCAACACTCTTGTTTGAAAATATGTTCTCTAGCATAAAATTAAATCCTAATTACACATCACAACATCTTGCCTTTGATGTTTGCATATCATCACAAATAAGCCATCAATCGTGTTTGATTTCGCTAGTCATATGCTAATAATTACACAGTAGCAACAACATCCGTAATATAATCTGACGACAGATCTTAGTAACAGAGAACATCAATCATTTCAGTGCATCTGTTACAACATGTCAATGGTACATATGCCATCAAATTCTATTAACTGGTAATGTAGACGTCATATGTTGGCCATCCGTCATCATCGGTTCATCTAATACAATGGATCGGATTGGTTTAGACCAATATGTAGAAAAAAAAGGTGTGGTTCAAAAGGATTGGTAGATATAGAAATAGTTGTAACCTAGTTTAGGACATTTATGTAAGCAAAAAAAAGCACTATTTTAAAAGGAAGAAATTATTAAGTTTGTACTAAAATTCGATTGAGTTCCAACGGTGAGAGGCTGGAGAAAAGACTTGACAAGGATTGAAGAACGGTATTTATTTTAAAAAAGTGTTTTTAACTTTATAGCTGACGCCCTGAGACGGTAAGCCGGGGTCGCAGCAAACCACGATGGAGATGGTGGGACGAACTAGACAGATTCGAAACTGTAAAAAGTGCGGGCACGCAAATTGTGTAGTTGATGGCAGAAATTAAAGGCATGTTTTGCCATGGAGATAAAAAAATAACAGAATAGGCTACAAAAATAAAGCGAAAAGAATATAGATGTGTGAAATTCTATATAAAGATAAAAAGCGATGGATGTAATGGGAAATTCTATTTATTTTGACTGCATGTAGATCATAAATATTATCTGATACTGTCCCTTTTGAATAACCAAACATAATTCAACATAAGTGGCAATAATGCACACACACAATTTTACACAACAATAACACATTCAAATCAGAAATGGACGCAAAAATCCCACTAGGCGCTACAAGGGAATATGAACAAAAAGAGTAATGTATGCTACCACATAATATGGTACGGTATTATCGTTAGGGCTGTAGGCTCTATGTTAAAAGTTTGGATGTTGCCAGTGTGACGTAACTACACGTCATGTTCATATAAGTGGTTGGTTTGATTGATATAAGCGTATTTTTTATCAACATTCTAGTACTGTTTTTAAATAGTGATCGATAAGCTACATCAATAGGTATCTTAATAAGTCACTTGGCCTTATGACCGAAATCAGACCTAAAGATATCTTCATTGTGCTGATTACTGTATGTTACAGAGACAATCATTTGTGTAATTGATGAGGGAACCGAACATACATTCACACACAACAGAGCATTACGTTCTAGAATGAAAAAATCGAAAAGATGTGACATCTACGTGTTGACACACTGGGCCCGCTTGATGGATTCTGATCCATAATCTCCCTCAGAGAAGTGAGCTCTGTGGAAACCTTGTAGGTTCCTAAGCTTAATACAAAGCTATAATGTTTTTCAATAAACCGCTTGATGTAACAAAAATATCAAATATGATAATGTTACGTAATCACCTAGAAACAAAACGCTTAGCCTACTTTTGTAACATATGGGTAAGCAATTTGGGAGTGCCAAGCCGGTGTTCCAGCCAAAAAATAATCATGATTTGCAACGCTACACTCTTTTAGAGGCTTTTTCGGTATTACATGTGATTTTTCCGGCTTGACTTGAAAATTGATAAGCAGGAAAAAACACTGCCATAAGATAAAGTGAGACGTTTAGCTAGTTTCAAACTGCTTTGAAAAAACAAATGGTGACAAGATAGAAAATCTTTGAAAATTAGGTACCTACAAGCAAACATAATAAAATTATTTCGTGCGATGCAAATCTCAAAAAGGTATAAACTTATTCACACCTATATTTTAGAGTGTAAATAAGTGTGGCTTTTGTAAGTTTTAGAGTCAAAAAGTTACAAAAGCCCTCAAATCTTTCAATTGTTCAGAGGGTTCATTTTAAAAATTCCATGCTTCGAGTAAAATAATCAGAATTCATGAGAATCAAAACGGTTTAAACTGTGCGTTTGCTAATGAATTTAAGATGTTTATAAACTAGATTAAGTTTTCGACATAGCATTTGTAGTTCACACACAAAGATTAGAATCGAACGAGAAGAGAATTAAAAATTTCAGATTAGAAAGTTCCTAAAACTACAAGAAAAGGTTAAATGAGAATGACCTAAAATTGGTGTACAACACACATTCCACCAAAGAAATAAAGAACATTGGACCACTAAGGCTTGAGGCACAGATGACTAAGATAAATACGCTACAGTGCCAGCAGTGCCAATATTTACCTACTTACGTTCCCTTCCGATTGTGGGTAGTCATTTCCGTCGTAAGTGAGCTCTTGGGAAGAACAGGCGTAAAAGGTGAAAGGTTCCCATGACTTAATGTAAATGAAATTGCGTTCTAGGGAGATGACAAAGAAACTACTTTGCACTTTCATCATGGACTCAGTCAGAATTCAGTCAGTCAGGATTTCGCCATATTAAACTGAATGCGATCTGCAAAATTTTATGAGCGAAACTGCATTTAAGAATGTAAAGTGTTAATGTTGCTTTGGAATCTTGTAATATTCATAGTTGAAGTTTATTTCGACCTTGTGGACATTACAGTTATGTATGGCTGTTTTTTTTTTAATCTAGGGTATGATGGTCTAGGATCATAATCATCTGAATCAGTACTAGTATCACGTGTTTGTAACGGGGTGTTCCTTCGGGTGTTTAGTCTGAACGGAACGCTGTCAATTCATTTTGGTCTGTTCAGACGGGCAATATATGTGTCGGGGGCCACCACGTGGCCCCCAATACATATATTGAAGCCTAAGGTCTGACTTGGCTAGTTTTCATACGAATTAAAAAAACAATCTGGAACTTGGTTAGAATTTTGACAGTCAGTCATAAAAATGACGATTTTTGGACGTTAATATCGAAAAAAAAATTGAGATGTGTTTATGAAATTTAGAGCACATAATAATATGTATCTTGCAAGTCTAAATATAATAATATGAGCCAAATTTGACATGTTTATGTGAAATTAATATTTTTTGAGTTATGAAGGGGTCAAAAGTGGCTCCAAATGGTTCGTGTAATATTACACACGGTGCTGCTCGCCAGTTCTGTTAGCTTGAACTTGGCGAAGGCCCGGCACTTCGGGGACAGAAGTCTACGAAGTTTTCGCGAAGCGAGCGCGTGTCATGAAGTCATAGCAGGTTCTAAATTTGCTTATATCTCAAAAAGTCTTGCTACTAGAGGGTCAGAAGTGGTTTTAACTAGTGTTACAACACTATTACCTGGTACTAGGGGTACGCCCAGGGGTAAGGTGAGTATCCAGTTCAAGGTGGTATTTATTTTAAGGTCTACTAGTAATGGATACAATTATATAATTTAAATACCATCTTGGATTCATGCTTGCCCTAGTACTTTTCGTGACGTGTACGACACTGCCCATAATTGATTGTTTTTCTAAAGAAGATAATACAAATCTGAAATAATAAATAAATGATAATAAAAAGACTTAAAATCATAACCCTTTTTTTTGGCATCGCCGTAGTTGGGCAATAAATTACCATTTTATTGAATATTTTTTTAACTTTTGCACCCGAATGTACCTAATGAAGTTTATTCATTTGTTTTATTTTGATACCGGTCCGTTCGGACGTAAACAATTTTTGTCTACGTCTGAACCGACCGCGGTCCATTCGATTTGGCCCGTTCAGACTAAACACCCGTTCCTTCCATCGTATTTTTATTGCTCTTCCTGGTCGCAGCTGGACTTAAAGCGTGATGACCTTAAAGCTAGACCACCTACAGCTGTACCCTACAATTTTGTCAATGGTGTTCTGAAATAAATGAATGAAAGAATCTATGATTGGTTTATTCACTTAAATTTTCTTAACGCTAGGTATATTGCCCCACAAAACTGCTTACGCAGTTTAACTGTGAGATCGTTGAATCTCTCTTACAGTAAACTTATTAGCAGGTACATTTATAACCTATTTATACTTAATACCTACACTTACATAGAATCCAACAAATATTTTTTAAGTTTATTTTTATTATCTTCTTGTCTGGTGTCAGCAGGCAAAGTGTCATGACCAGTGACAATACCATGACCAAACATGAACGGTGACTGCTTTGTGCTTGGAGTTTTTCGGCCAAAGTTGGATATGCTAGCCACTTGAGAGCACATGAAAGAGCAGTACACCAAAGCTCTCTACGGAACAACCACACAAACACACACTAAAAGCTCGAATGCAGTCGCTGTGGCCGAAATCGGCTAGATGGCATCATCATAATCATTACACTTGTATGTCAACCCGTAGTCTCGTTTTATTAGTATCTGCTTTAAGGGCAGGTAGTCCCAATTTTCCCAATTTTACATAACTTTCATTCAATAGTAAACAAAAAAAAAAAGCCTAATTCGAATATTTTTTTTATGTTTTCTTTATTTTTCTTGAAGAATATGAAAGTTTTACTTCCAAAAAAAATATCTAAGCAAAGTAAATAACTTAGAGAACAATAATTTGTGGTTACATTTTGCAAAAGAGTTGAATCCTTTTAATAATAAATTATTATATAATAAAGCGGCTTGCGTACGTGGATTCAGTCGCCCGCCAGGCATTGACGAGGTAAGACCTATGACTCTTTTGCTGGCGCACGGCTGTCCCGCCGATTTATCGAACGATTTATTCATAGGACGTAGTGTAAATATAACAGTATTGTCTTTTTTAACCGACTTAAAAAAAAGAGGAGGTTTCTCAATTTGACCGTACGATAACTTCGTCGTTTATGAACCGATTATCATGATATTTTTTTTGTTGGTAAGAAGATATTCCAAGGGTAGTACCATGACCATGAAACCAGGATCTGATGATGGCATCCTAGAGAAATTGAGGGGAACCTTTGAACATCGTAGTGCGACCAGTGCGTTTTTTTTTTTCATTGAGTATTTTAAAGCACTACTATTTAAAGAAAGTCTGGAGTAACGATCTGATGATGGAACCCGAAGACAGTCGAGGGCACTCCTCAACGATTCACAATAATTACCTGGTGTTTGGGCTTTATTAATTTGTATTGATGAGAACTTTACACCTAGATGGGTTGTGGCTATCATTAGGGGTCTGATGATAAATACGAAGGACAGTCAAAGGAACTCCTCAATGTTTTACAGTAGCTACCTTGTGTTTGGATTTTTTTAATTTCTATTGATGAGAACTTTGCGCCTATCTGGGTTATAAGTGCCATTAGTTGCATTAAGTGCCATTGGTCTGATGATGGAGACCATAGACAGTCGAGGGAATTCCTCAACGATTTACAGTAGTTACCTTTTGTTGGGCTTCCTTCAAATGGTTCCATATGCCAAAATGTTCTGTTCGTACAAAAATAATACCTAATTAAGATTGATGTTTACATAGCAAATATTTGTATAGGATATTACAATTAAAAATGTGACAAATGGTGGCAAAATCAAACAAAACAAGTCACCAACTTCTGAAGCTAAAAATATTTTTAACTTTTTTTGAAGTCGGTTTTATTTTTTGCAAAAAAGTTTTTTTGTTAGGTATTAGTTTTATTCTTTTGTTTGTGAAGTATGGCGAATAAAAATAAAAACAAGCAAGTAGCTAGGTATGAAGTGTTATTTTATCGTAGTTGCTTTTGCCATTTGTTAGTATGTGGTAGAAATAGATTTTTAACCGACTTCAAAAAAAGGAGGTTTCTCAATTCGACAGTTTTTTTTTATGTGTCGCGCATAATTTCGTCGTTTATTAACCGATTTTGAAGATTCTTTTTTGTTGGAAAGGGTATACCTCGAAGTTGGTCCCGTTCAAACTTCATATACTATATATGGATTTGATGATGAGTTTCGGAAACAGACAACGGTACCCTTCAAAAAATGACAGGTAAATTAACCGCGATTGCAGCAATCACTTGTATGTTTATTGTTGACACAACATAACATCACGCCTGTATGCTCTGAGCGGGTACGTAGATGTGTACGATACCCCCACATTTCGACAGTTAGGTATGTTAAGTTCCATTTTTATATTTTTTTTACTCTTATTATCATGTAAAATAAATGCTTAGCAAATATTTGTATAGTATATATTACAACTAAAAAAGGAAATATAAAAAATAAAATCTTTTTTGTAAAAAATAAAACTGATAAGAAGTCGGAAGTGTGTGTGTGTCATGTAATGACGGTACTCATCTTCACGCAAACAATCATGTTTATAATACCGTTAGATTATTATCTATCTCGCGAGATTGTGAACTCTCGAAAGATTGTGAACCTGTCCCTGATTGGTCAGTCATGTGACAGATACAACAAATAAAGCGGGTGTCACTTCGTGAGATAAAAACAATGTAAGAAACTTAGTCAAATAATTGAATAAATTACGACTTGCAGCATTTTGCATTTACAATATCTATTCAAATTAATTTATTACATTTAAATGTTAGGTTTTCGCAATTACTACCTATTATAATAAATCAAGCTGACAATTTAATAAAATAAGTTGACGTACTGCCTACACGACACGCTTACCTATACTGTGACACTTTGCTCGGCTTGGGTTCAAGTCGGCGACGCGTGCGCACGGCTCGTTTCGCGTAAAGGGTGGTAGCGTTAAATACCTACTTTGCTTGGCGTAGCCGGCCTTAATGAAAAAAATCAACCAAACGTAAATTAAACCAAAACTGTGGTGCTATGATTAATATTCACACTCTAAAATTTAAGGTTTCTCCATTTTAATCGAAATTCAAAACTAACAACCAAAATAGATACGAAATATTAAAACCACTCTAACCTGAAACTTTTTCGTCCATAATAGCATTACTAACATGTAATGCTTCTAGACACAATAAATGTTCAAATAAAAGCCTTCTAAAAGCTCGTCCTACACACAGTCACCAGCCGATTTTCAAATAAACCTTTATCACACATGCCAGACAAATCTATACACGTGTTGCTTTAAACACAAAATATACAGTTTTAGAATATGAACATCATAATGGGTGTAAAACACCTTTATCGAACCCGATAGGACGTGTTTTCCCTGACTTCTGCGATTTTTTTTGTACTAGACCATACCTGGAAACCAGTCACGCAAATATTAAAGGTCAAAGTTCCAAATGTTTCACATACTTTTTTTAAAACACAAATTTTATCGTTTATATAATTTTTCTTTAGATACATCCACGACCCCTGTACTATTCAATTATTCATTACGACAATGTTTTTAGTTCGTTACATACACAGCGCTACTGTAAATCGTGATTTCTCACACCAAAAAAGAAGTTGTGTTCTAGATTTTTTTTTTTGCGGTGTTACTTAGTTTGTTGTACAGAATGATGGGTTGACTGTCATCAAAATCAAAATCAAAATATTTTATTTCACATAAGCCTAGATGGGCACTTATAAAATGTCAAAAAAGGTGCACGGTTCGCGTTGGTCGTTTCCATGGAGAAGAACCGGCAAGAAACTCTTTTCAAATCATTAGGTAGGTATTACAATATTATTTGTTACAGCATTAGTACTTAAGTATGGGGGGACAGCGTAGGCCCAACAATAGGTCGTTGCTTACTATACAAAAAACGTAAAACAGAAAAATATTTAACAAAAGTTAACAAGCATCTACAAAGCCTACAATGTTCACTCATTCACAAATAAAAGTTAAAAAAGAATCTATACAAATGTAAGAAAATTTTGTAAAAAAAAAAACTAGATTAAACAAGTGACACAAATATTGTCATCAGTGCTGTAACTATTCTGAGTAAAGGATGAAAAAAAAAATGATTTGAAAACTATTGAAAAAATTTGAATGGAAAGAAAAGAAAAAATGAGATTGAGAATAGTTAGAGACATCCACAAATTTGTGCCGTTTATGAGCTTCCACGGTAGCCGCATGCTCAGAAGCACTAGAGCCAAACTTCTTTATCTTCAACGTAGTCCTTGATTTTGTAATATGCTTTTATAATAAGGACACGTTTGATGTAGGTTTTGAACTTTCCATCAGTCAGTTCTATAATTGACTTTGGCAACTTGTTATAAAAGCGTATACTGTTTATAATAAAAGACTTGCTAGTTTTTGTTAATCTGAATTTAGGTATTACAATCGGTCTTTGTGATTTGTCCACACCCAGTATTTTCCTCTGACAATACTGGCATCTACTGGTGTAAAAAAACATCGTGAGTAAACCTGGACTTATTATTAATAATATATCTGAAATCACCAACCCGCCTTGAGAATTAGCAAGCGCGCTGATCAATACTCATGCCTTGTCCGTATGGGAAGAGGTCTTTGCCCTGCAGTGTCACATTAATAGACTTGTTTTCACAAACATGACACAGGAAAATATTAATTTTAGAATAAAAACATTATATTTTCTACCTGACATAACAAAAATATCATAAAAACAGTGCATGCATACATTTTTAGATTTTCACTAGTACCAAAAAAAACTCGTGTTTTATTTCTAGGATATCGGGTTTTCATTTTCCACATTTTTTTCCATAATCTTTCCATAGACAGCTTCGGTCGTGAAACTAATTCACGACTGATTCACATCCGTTTCTAAAAACATCATTAATCCCACTCGTTCGACAAACAAAAAAGTTTTGATCAGCGAACGAACCGTAGACGGATTAAACCACATTTCGATCCCTATTAAAAAGTCTTTTTAGTTTTGAACTCGGAATCAAATGTACCTGCAATGTCCCTATTAAAAGTTTCCTTGGATTCAAATTCAGGGTGTGCGGTGGACAGCCCTTCGCAGACTGATGGGGTGAATTCAGTATAGTTCATACATATATAAAGTATCCTATAAATTTGGTTTGTTTAATTTACTCATACGCAATGTATCGTTACCGTAGCAAAACGCACATAGCGAACGGCAAGTGCGACGACGAGTTTGAGTTTCAAGTATTTCAACATCCATTGTTGTTTTTTTTTTATTTTAGCTGAATTATTTCCGTTATTTTACATTGAAAAAAGGAACAGTAACTGAAAAAACGATAAAAAGAATGAAAATTTTCCCAAGAAAAATTCCGGTGGAATATGATTCAAAATAAGAAACCAAATGCACCCTGTCAGTTTACGGAAAGCTATCCCTTAGACCCTATATATGTATCTCTCGCTTTGATTTAACCACGAAGGTATGTATGTTGGGATTGTTGGGTCTGTTTTTCTGGAATCAGGTGGATTATAAGGGCGTTCACACGGATTACGGTAAAGTGTCAAATTGTATCCTCAATCATTACCCTTATCCCTTTAGGTAGCTCCAAAATGTGTTTGTGAGATTCTGACTTATTTTTACTTTGTATTTGGTTCATGTTTTAAGGGTCGAAGGTGGATGAGGGTTTTTTAGACCTTTGGAGCTGAAAACTGCCTATTCCGAAACACTCTCAACTTTGTCTAAAGTCCGTATTCAAATGTATGTTCTAGGTATTTATGTTATTGGGGTCTGTGTCGTTTTAGCAACATTTGATTTCCAAAATGTTATTAGAAAACCAGTTTCCAAGAAGCTTAATTTGAATGGCTTAGGTACCACTTAAATGCTGGTTCAAATCAAACTCAAAAACACCAAAACATCATTCAAATTAAGCTTCTTGGAACAAGGAACAAGATGACGATAGAACTATTTCTCAAAGAGAACTACTGCAACTAAATCAATTTACCCCCATTTCGTACCAAAGGTCAACCTGCACACAAAGACAAAGCTTTTAATTTTGACAGTACAAAAACATTCGAACCTATGAATCAATGGATAGAACCGGCGGACTACCAATAGGTCATAGGTCTCTTGAAACTCAAGACACGCACCTCTGTTTTTTCAATTCATGTGCGTATTATCACTTGCTTTGGTGAAGGAAAACATTATGAGGAAACCAGCATGCCTGAGAGATATTTCGGATGAAAACGAGTTGTTTATCCACAAATATCTAGTTAATGTGACATTAATATCTCTAGCGACATGACCTACATAGATTACTAGAGACTAAACATTCGATATCCATTAGTGCTTCTCTAAAATAATCTCCTAGACTTGTGAGCTAGCTTCAAACTTCTGCGTTGAGTGACTAACATACGTAAATACATACTTTGGTATACGAACCATAAATGTATTTGCTCTGAACTTAGTAATATGTATTCAAAACTAACCAGACGTCGTTTTAATTCATGAATAATAAAATAACGAAGAGACCTACAATCAGCATTGGGTGATCAAAGGTTGAAGACGAAGTTAAGATTAACACAATTAAATCGGATCTGGTTTTCCACTTATAAAACGCACTAATGAGCAGAAAGACGGAACCGATGAGTTTTTAAAATGTTTACGCAAACATGACGTTACGCCTGAAATCCCGGAAAGGTTAGGCAGAGGTATACCTATAAAACATAAGTATATATTTATAAAACATGCTTTGACTTTTCTGGTTAAGAGGATTTCTCTGATTGTTATTATAATAAACTTTTATTTCTAGTCATCCCCTCATTCCCTCTCATTTAAAAGGAGGCCGTGTCCCAGCAGTGGAAACATTATAGGCTGATGATGATAAGAAGTCAGGCAATGCCTTGGGTAGTTTTTTAAGTAACTATAACCTAACTATAAGACCAACGGTATCACCAAAAATCACACCAATAAATACTTTGACTTTGACCACGTCTTGTAAAATTTTATTAGGTTTATATTCTGTTCTGTTTTATTTTGATATAGTAGTTTCCAGGATTTTTTATTGAAAATTTCCTATACACGCCTATCTCACCAGATTGCGATCCAATACGGAAAAGTGATATTGTTTTTATAGGAAGTTTTGGTGTATGGTAATATCGCAGTGGTCCAATTTCAGAACTGGCTGTATTTGGGGACGGAAGAGTAAAAAATATTACAAAGGTACGCGGATAACATTATAGTTATCCTCAGGTACGAGTCATTTTGCATGAGAAGTATAAAATCTAACTTGTACCTCAGTGTGCTGAGATGATACTGAACCAAATTCGAGTTGAAACCATTTGCATACAATTTTCATGCGAGCTCTGATATTATCATAAAACTATATACGACGCCGAGATTCAACCAGCGTCTTTGCAGTTTTATTTACCTATTGTTTTATTTTTCGTCTTTCCTAGCTTTATGATTTCTTGAATCAGTGTTCTGCAAGACTTATCTTCACGCTCGTTTTGGCTTATAGCTTATGCAATGCTCCAAGGAGTGAGTCTGTATACTTTATACGTAGATGCACTAAACAACGTACAGGTTGAATGTATTACGGTAAATAGTACGTTGGGGAATTCCCCGTTACTAGTTTACCACCACCTACTACGCTATTTGCGCCTGATCATGTTACAGAATTACACTGAATTACAAGAGTAATTCAGTGTAATTCTGTAACATGTATGTGACATTAAGAAATGTGCACGTCTTTCTACATCGTTCTCACATATATGTATAATTTCAAAATTAATGATGTAACCAAGATTTTGTAACAATATTTTGATTCAAAAGAGTGTCCATGGAGTTTCTTGCCCGTTCTTCTCCATAGAGATCTACGCTAGGGAATGGGCAACTACAGTACTTTCTCAAGTTATTATGCCTTGTGACTGGGACTGTAGCTTTGTTTTTTATTTGTAATTTTGACATTCAAAAGTGCCGTAATGGTCTAATTGAAATAAATGCTTTGAGTTTGAGTTTGAGTTTGATTATTTATGCAAATTATATTGATCATGAGTACCTAATCTTTTCAACTGTATGTTTAGTTTAATGAAAAAAATATTAGCTATTTAATACCATTTCTGGATAGAGTTTTCTTATCATTTTAATCTTTAAACACCAATGCTACTATGCAAGTACCTATACATTTTCCAGTTCATTTCTACATCACCTAAAAACCTTTCAAAACATAAAATAATCATACACGAACTCCGCCATCTCCTGTCATGCATTATTACCCGACAGTAGGCATGACATGGCGAAGCACGCATAACGCCTTGATAGATGCACGATTTATTGTGACCTTAGCAAAAATGGCGAACATTATTCATCTTTTTTCATATCATGGAAGGCATTACATCGGTTTGAATCGACACCGCACCGATAACGATCGGGCAATACTGACGAATGTTGTGTCGTTGAGTCAATCGATAGAAAGTACTGTACGTGGTATGGTAATTTAGTTTAGGTCTATTCTAATACTTACTTTCATAGATTTTGAAGGTTTTTTTGTTTATCTCAAACCTAAAAGCCTCGACAAAAGTCAGTCAGTCTATCTGCAATATCGATTGTCAAACAGTAGAAATTGTATAGAATTGACATGTGCCACTGAAATGTCACATGTTTTTAAAAGCTTTTATTTTTTAACAACCGTTTTTTACAGTCTTTATCACTCTTTTATAAAAATTAAATACAAAATCCATAATAAATGCGACGTCTAGTTATTAGATGGAAAATATTTCAGTATTTTTTTAAAAGTAAAATAAAATGTGGAGAAAAATGTATTTCTTTATTTAAACTTCATGTACAAGAGTAATACCTATGCGGACTCAAAATGCCACAAGGCATTCTCAAAAATGTCTTTACGTCACTGCATCTACCTGATCCCATTGAATTTTTATTCTTTTTTTTTAAATTAAATTTCAATTCCTCAGGATCGACTTCGAAATTAGATGTAGAACTTGTTACTAGATCTCAAGCACTTGGACAGTGGTGTCAATTTACCCTACCTAGTACCGATAACATTTAGCTCTAGGGTTAAACGAAATCGATAGTGTACTGTAAAAACACTAAGGGTGGGTTAATTTAAATCGGAACCAGAAAGTATTGATTCTGATGTTTAGAGTGACTTCACCTATGAGTGTTAAAACTAAAATGATAATGATGTTTTAACTGAGAGCGTAATATTGTATTTATTTTTCTCCCGGAGTTTTATTTATGATGCTCTAGGAGATAGATACCTTTATATTATGAGTAAAAGGTGAAAATATGCTTTTTATTCATTTTATAGTAACCGTTGATGCGTGCGTTGTGTAAATGTGGTCAGCAAAGCAAAATCCTTTTGCAAAATGATAAATAATTCTCCGCAAGGATATTAAATGCTATAAACAATATCCCTGGCACGCGACTTGGTTCTTACAAAGTCTTGGTTCACGAAATATCAATATTTTAATAATGTCACACACACAGGAAAACCTCAAGATTGCTGCTCATAAAATCATGAAACTTCATATGCAATTTTAATTTTGTGTACTCAGCGTAAATGCTATGCACTTAAGTATGCATTGTTTCCTCATTTTGTGGGCGTAAAGCTGCTTGAATCCGCTTCAAGCCACATGTGGTAAAGGCTTTGTCGATTTTAAGATTAAATACACGCAATTTTAGCTCCTCTGTCTTCGAGTTTCACGCTGCATTTCCTTTAGTTAGATTTACGATGAGCGTAGCACGATAATCCACCTTCATTGCTGTATTTTATGCGGTACTTACTCATTTCAGTGGTTGACTCTCGACGATTTTAGATGTCAGTAGTAGAAAAATATTGGAGTACTAAAAATTTTTGAGTAGTATACATACATGGTGTACAAGACTTATACGTTTTGACCGTGTGGGTATTGAACTTTTGAATGGATACGAATTTTTTTTAAATAACCAGTTAAAACTTTGGTGTGCTATAATCTAGAGTCACCATGTCACGCCATGATGTTTCATCGACGTATGGGTGGAGTAGGTACCGATAAGACTGCAAAAAATTGTTATAATGGCCCATTGAATCAGAACGACAAACGTCAATGTCAACAAGTTTATACTATTGACTTTAAATCAAGGTGACAGACAAAGGTTTATTGACACTGCAAATCGTATTATTTTCAAACCGAGGGCGGAGTGAGTGTCATGGCCATTTTGTTTATGTCACCTGTAACTATATTATTAGTATTCTAGTTCTTATAGTTCCCTATAAGGTTTTGTTGCATGGCAGCTAAAATAATTGATACTTCATTTTTTCCGGTCTATAGATGATGGCTAGTAGTTTTAGATACGAGGCGAGCCTGTCATCAACCAGGCACACATCCAGACTCAGTGCTGCAACCGAAAAAAATACTGAGGGATAGCCTCAAAAAAAAATTAAGAATAGGGAGGGTATGGGTGTAAACCCATTAGAGAGCAGCGGTGCCCCAGTGGTGGCGGCCCCGACTTACGAACAGTAAGTCGTGGGTTCAAACCCAGGCAGGCGGCATTACTGTGTGTAATTTATTTCATCACCACTGCTCTCAAAACGGTGAAGGAAAACATCGTGAGGAAACCGGCATGTCCTAGAACCAAAAAATCGAAGACATGTGACATCTACCAATCCACACTGGGCCCGCGTGGTGGATTATAGCCCATACGCAAAATACGCGCTTTGACGTGGAGTTGCGGACACCAGCCCGTTATACAATACAATACACCCATTTTTAAAAATTGTCTCAATTCGATTCTTTAGTGCTAACGAACCACTAAAAAATTCTCAACAATTTTATTCAATTGTTAAGTGCCATAAAATGCATTTAAATTTTTCATTTTCAAATTTCGCGCGTAATTTGATGAAAACGCTAGACGCAGTGGACGCCATATTGCTCTGTGGTCATGACGTCAGTTGGCTGTGTAAACAAATGCAATTATATTTGAAGTTGACAGTTGACAATTCTATGTTTACATTGCCGCATGACGTAATAACATGGCGACTACAATTAAATGGTGTTATGAAACAGAATAAAAAAGCTGAAACTTTTAAATTTAATTTAAAATTTTGTTTGCTATTTTATGAACTAAAACTAACTTTTTCCGACTGCTTTTTGCCTAAGCTATCTCAATAATATATTTTTATATTTTTTCTCTTAAAGAGTAAAATACCGTATTGAACACAGTACCTCATGCTAACTAGTTGCAGTACGTTCACTGTACCATCAAACAACGTAAAGCTTTATTAAGCGTCATTTCCTCTTATAAAACTATTAAAACCTCTCTGACCCAATCCATATTTCAAATGACATTGGAGCCTCTGAATCCGCAGTCCACAAAAACAGAGGCACGCGAAACAACAGGTTGTTTCCCAATGAATTACTAATATTCAGTACGGCTACGTAAGTGTTAATGCTGTGCAATATAAATAAGCTAATCCTCTAGACTCATCACTCTGAACTGCCGAGCTAAATTATTTAGGAAGGAAAACGAATCAATGTGCGTAATGGCGATGAGCTGATTTCTGTTCAGGTAGACTACGAATTAGTAAGGAGATGGCAGAAATGGATCGAGTCATAAGCTAGCCAGACGGATTGGTAACTTATCATCTGCCAAGCCTTTTCCCAACTATGTTGGGATCGGCTTCCAGTTTTACCGGATGCAGCTGAATACCAGTATTTTACATGGAGCGACTGCCTATCTAACCTCCACAACCCAGTTAGTACCGGGTTATACGATACCCCTTGGTAAGACTGGTTGTCAGACTTTTTGGGTCTCTGACTAGCTAACGACTGTCAAAGATCTACAAATGACAGCCGGGACCAAAGGCTTGACGTGCTTTCCGAGGCACGGAGGAAACTCGGTATGTAATGGGGGGTCACCCATCCACAGACCAACCTAGGCAAGCACGGCTTAACCTAACGATCGACACGAGCGGCTGTTATTATTTAGCCCCGACAATATGCATAGAACATACTAGAGAAAAAGAGGATTATAAAGTAGCAGGCATATTTTCAGATATACACCTACCACTGCTTGTATCAGCATCACCGAAAGGTTGGCTGGTAGAAAATGCTTATGCCATTGAGTCCGACTCTGTACGTCGTGCTTGAAGTGTTAAGTAAATAAATAAATACAGATTCACTTGAAATTCTGGACACGTCTATCCAAGGACCTATGGCTGGATATATGGAACAGATTCATTCAAGAGTTAATTAAGCCTATACGAACATGTCACCAATTGTGGCTGTAACCAGGTGGTGCAAGTTCAAGATAGCAGCTTAACCAGATTGTATTTGTGAAAGGGGTTAATTGGATTCTAAAGCGCATCTTGGAAGACAATGGTTTCGAAATTAATCGACACGTCTGTTGTACTGTTCGCTAAGACAGAATTGGTTAATATTGTCTGGAATGGGCTCCGGCCCATCTCGTAACTTTCCCATTTCGACAACTAAACAAAAGACGTGCGAAACAAGTGAAAAGTGTGACAACTCTTAACTATTTTAATCTTCATACATTGAATCCCATTTCGTCAACCATAAATTTCATGTACGGCCATCCTTGTCAAATGAAAGATTAAAGACAGGAGAGTGCCAAAACAAATGACATTCGGTTTCAAAGAATGTTACATTTGTTTTGTTTATATTGTCAATTTTGCTGTTGTTACTTAGCCTAGCCACTAGGAGTAAGTAATACTGATTTGAGGTTCGCTTAGGGAGAGAATATATCCCGATATCAAAATAAATCGATCGTAAATATTGTCCAAGCAATTAGAAAAAGATTTGTCGCCAAAATTTTGGTTCCTTTTATCTCTCTTGTGGAATCTTGTCTTGTAATTTATTAGTGCGAAATCCAACCCCCTGCAGAATAATAGCATTAGTTGGACAAGTTCTTTTTCTGCTTTTTCCATAAAGTATGAGTCTTATCAGATTATTTGTTAGCAAAGAAACAAATTGCAAATCAGATTCAAGTGTAGGTAATTGTTGACATAAGAAAATTAAAAAATATACATATTTGTTTAGTGTTAATGAGTAAATTGGGTAGTTGTGACTAGGACTATGTTTATTATCCACAACTCACGGATTGTATTTTACTTTAAACAAAAATTACACAATTTTCCGAACACATTATAACATTTTCCCCTCAAAAAACATTATTTGAAATTGTATGGTAGACGGTGCGACTTGTAAAACGGCGTAAAAAAAAAGCTACGCGAGTATAATTCTATTACAAAACTGGTACAAAATCGAAAAAAGTATAGACTTCCAAAAAGTATGGCTCGACACTCGCCTGGAATTCGTCTAACAAACAAAGCAAACAAATTTTCGGGCAAAAACTGATGCAATGTGGGCTCCACTGGGTACATAAAATTTTTTTTCTGTAACGTAAAAAATAAAAGTTTTGCTATTTCACACAATCTGAACAAAGCCACACACGTTTACAATTCAGAACTATTTTAATACTTGAATCTAACTTTTCATATAAGGTGCCTAAATGAGAATATTATTCAGGCCTTTTAAATTGACTCGTTTTAACATGAAAGTGAATCATCAAATGTCGACCGTAGTTTTAATTTCTACGCTGTAAATCAATTTGGATGAAATATTTCAAGTTACCCTAAAAAAATGAAAGTAAATACAGGCTGTCTTTTCGAAATAATGACAATTTATTGCAGGTAATTTGCACTGCACTGCAAACAAATTAAACCAATACAATTATGTTCAATACAACAGACCACATGTTGCTGCCCCGAAATGTTTATTCACAAAATTATTAGCTGATAATCCAAAGTTTGTTACTGTTTGGTCGTTTATTCCCTTGGCTATAACACTGTGATCCCACAACGTTTCGTTATTTAATTTATTCATTGTATCTCGCAAGCACTGAGTTAATAAATTAAATCGTTTTAACAGCCATACTTTAGTAATTCTGTTATACGGTAAAAACGTTGGCGAGCTTGCGAAGACTCAGTGCCGTTGATTTATTTAGGAGCTCCCTAATAATTTGGCTTGCTTATTATGAACGTAATGTGTACGTGGGTGGTGCTTTAATATGGAATTACCTAGGGGCAACGAATTTCAAACTGTATTTTGCTGTTGGCGTTTGCATTTGAATTGAAAAAATAATAAGAAACAGAAGATGTCAGGCGGTTGCTCCATGTAAAATGGTATCAAGTTGCATCTTGTTAGAAAAGGCTAGGCAGATAATGAAATGTTGAGACAAAAACTTGACCTAAAAAGCCATCAGCAAACCTAAAAGCGTTTCATCTCCATTCCTTTGATCGTACTCGCACGTGTGACAATTCCAAATTGCACGACGAAGTTCAGAAAAAGTTACTCGGTCCGCAACGGGGTTTCAGCCAAAACCGGTCCAAAGAATCAGTTGAACCTTAACAAATGGGCAGCCATCAAAATAAATAAAACTTAAGGCGTAGGCCGATTTCTATTCAGCTATTCTAAGGGAAATACGGGGGGTCAATTCGCTCACAACCTCTTCTAGTTATATTCTCGCCCAATAATAGATCTTGCGTGAAATAAGGATTGTGCCAAATTGGGATATTAAGTGCCTTATTTTCGTTTAAAAACTAAGCTTACACAGTGTCCGTTTTCGGACCACTGAGTGGAGATAGGCACGTCATTTTATTTTCGATTCATTGGCATTGGTGGTGTATTTGAGGGCTTATAGTGGTTAATTTGTTCCAATATTGTTTCAAAACCAAAGTTTTGTTTGTAGTTGGAGTAATATGAAAAAGGTTAATACCTACCGGATACCGGAAAAGTTTAATACCTACCAGATACACGGCGGTAAAATATGTATGAGGTAGTTTTAATTATTCTTTCAACTTTGAATTTACGTCGCAATTTACATATAAAATAAACGGCAACTAATATTAACAGACATTCACGTTTTCGTTTATTTTTCAATTAGCTAAAAAAAACCTTATTTTTTTAAATTCCCGTATTAATTTAGGTCGAATTTCATCGATAAAACTAAAATTGAACTGACGACTGACAGTTTTAGTAGTGACGTCGGCGTTTAGTTACATTATTGAAATTCGACCTTAGTAACATACATTCTTAGAGCATACCAATATAAAATACCGGAATTAAGTTTTTGTGAACAATTACGACAGCAAATAAACAGTACTAAGTTAGCAGAGTGTGCATTTGAATATTCAAAAGCGGTCCAGGAGCCATTACAAGAAGAATGAATTTGAATTCGACACTGAAGTCTCGTTGGAATTGCGTCAATTAATCTGAACGGGTGTAGCTTTTAATTTTCTCACCGAGTTAAAGAAATGGTTTGTGTTTTTTTTTTTATTTTTGTTGTAAATTACACGCCTCTTATTACTAATTACTTACTTATTTAAGTTACGTACATGATAAACTAAGATTTAATTTTGTATATTATGACCGAACTATCTTAATAAAACTGAACTGAACTTCATCAGCATATCCAAACCTTGTTCAAGACCTGTCAGATACATATATTGACACCAACAGCTTTTGAACGCCACTCGGCCATCTACGAAACACGACGTAAAGATGTGCAGAATGTGATCAGTTTTATTATTAAAATTCAGCATAAATTCATCATCATTTGAAAAATATGAAAAATGAAAAGCAACAATATTTCAGCAATAAACAAACCTTACAGTAAACTTCACAATATAAACAGTTCTTACAATTGAAAACCAATACAACGTCTGAACAAAAAATACAGCATAAATTCCCAGAATGGATGGGTAAGATAAAAGAGAAAAAAGGGAAAAATAAAATCACCTAATTTAGGCTGAACGATCACAAACAATATGGTTAAGCCTAGTGGTTGAATCAATCAACGGCCCGTAGGAAAATGGAGACAAAACTCTGATTAGCTCAACCTTCGAAAGGGCTTTAGTCTTTATTCACTCTTTATATACACGCCACGTTTATTTATTTACATTTCTTCGATATGAAATTGGAATGCTTACAAGGCGGGGTACGTTACTTACGGGTAACGAAGTTTGATAAGCCAATTAACGTGTTTGTATAAACAAAACATTCAGAGAACAACAATGAACGAAGTAATCAAACTTGAAGGCATAATAAATAATTTATCATTCGTTAATAAAAATTTCATTTCGTTACAAGAAAAATTAAATAATTACATAACATCACGCCTTTTAATCCCTGAAGGGTTAGACAGAGGTATATCTAAATAAACACCCACATTTCGCCAGTTACATGTAAGCCCCATGTAATAGGGGGTAACAAAATAATTAATCTTTTTCAATTAAAAAAAAGTTTACTGCATAATAGTCATGCTCAATACAAGCAAAAAATTCAAGTGATAAACAAATAGACATGTTTAAATGTCATAAGCAAACGGTTTACTTAAAAAAAAAATTTCACGTAACAAACAGAACTTTGTAATTGAAAACCTTAGGGGGTAACCTCATACCCAACATTGGCTAAATACTAGCTTCAGTCCAGAAACTATTTGCTTAAAGCAACTATTTTAATTACGATGTTTTAGGCCTTTTTTTTTTTTTTTTTTTTTTTTTTTTTTTTTTTTTTTTTTTCGGATGGGAAATCATCTAATGACTTCTCCCGCTCTGGGCGGAGCGGGAGGGAGTGTCAGACTTTTACTGACTAAAACCCATCCATGTTCCTTCATCGCCCTTTGTGTTCCGGGGCCACGGTATCTCTTTCGAACAGTCCCGCAACCCCGGCAGGCATCGGTCCTTGCGGACCCCTTCCTTTTTGCTGACTCTCTTTGAGGCGCGCGTGGAACACGAACGCGCCGTCGACACGGCCTGTCGTCATGAGACGGACGGACGGCGAGCTAGCCCATAGCCCACCGTCCACAGGCCCGCGCCTACGGTGGCCGGGGGCCACGTGGTGGCCCCCGACGCCCGGGGCGTCTCCCGCGGCGGCCGGGACGCTGTGAGGTTCTCTCCCTCTCACGTTCCGCCACCTCCTTCTCTAGCATTACTGCTTCGCAGAAGGAGGTGACGGCGTCCCATTCCGTCTCGCTCCGGACCATGGCTTGCACCAGGGCCGGACGCGAGAGGTCGCCGCCGCCAATCGCCACTTCGAGGACACGGCGGTGCTCCGCCCACGCGGGGCACACCTCCACCGTGTGCTCCACCGTGTCCTCCGGTCGATCCTCGCAATGGAAACACCCGGGCGTTTCCTCCCGCCCGATTCGGTGCAGGAACCTCCCGAAACAACCGTGTCCGGTGAGGACCTGCGTCAGGCGGAAGGTGAGGACGCCGTGGCGTCTCTCAAGCCACTCCTCAAAGAGGGGACTTACCGCCACTATCGTGGCGTGCCCTACGATGTTTTAGGCCTACGCTCAGTATTTTAACTAAAAGTGTTTTAAACATGATTGTGTTTCTGTTAATAGTTTAAAGATGACAGAGGTCAGACATATTTAAAATTCTTCTATCGCTAAATGCAGTTAGTCATTTGTAGTGTAAATGGGCCTATTAATCGTTTTTTTATATTAATTGCATAACCCTATCGTATTTAATAGCAGTGATAGGCTAGAACTATGGCCGCTGGGCTGCCAAGTTATAGGTCTTAGTACGAACCCTAGACACGCACGTATTATCACTTGGTAATACCTGAGAGATATTTCTTGACGGTATGTAAAGTTTAATCAGAGGCTGATGGGCGGCTGCGGGAGTGTTAAGAGATACCGTGGCCCCGTGGATGAAGGAACATGGATGGGTTTTAGTCAGTAAAAGTCTGAAACTCCCTCCTGCTCCGCCCAGAGCGGGACGAGTCATTTGATAATTTACCATCCGAAAAAAAAAAAAAAAAGCGGGCAGCATCATGAAAATTCTGACACCAGGTTCGGCCTCAAACATATTACGAAAAAAAAAGATCGTCTTTATGTAGGTAATTTCGGTCACAAATTTTTATAACCTATGGACTAAGGAAATTGGTTGATACGCATTTTTAGAAAATAATGTGAAAATCTTAATTACCAACACCCACTTAAAATGTTTCCCTAACCTAAAAGAATGATGGGCAAAAAGTTTCCCCTCCAAAATTATTTATTGGAAGGATTAACCATACTTTACCAAGATAAATGTTAGTCGAAAAGTTTTGTGTTTATGCCCAAATAAGTGTTGAAGTTTTCTCAAAAAGTGTCGTAAAGATTTACCTTGTAGGCTGTAAAAACAAGCGTTCAAAACAAGTAAGAATGTGGCCTTCTCTTAGGTTAAGTAGGTAGATAATTGCAGGTTAGAAAAGATTTTGGGTTCGACAAAAATATTACAAATTTGACAAAAACCCACCAGAACTGAAACGCTGATCGGTTATTAAAAGAAAATCTACTGCGCCATGAATTTTGATTATGTATTGCAATTGTGTATGAATTACTTGAATTTTAAAATTAATTAAAAAAACACCCAGAGCTTCGACGATACGCTGGGGATGGTCAAGAAACATTGTGCTGGATTTAAGATGAGAAAACAGTTTACTCGTCGATGCTTACAGCCTGTCTTACAACAGAAAAAGAAATCTAAGGCCTAAAATCCGGCGGGCCTGTGGACGGTGGGCTATGGGCTAGCTCGCCGTCCGTCCGTCTCATGACGACAGGCCGTGTCGACGGCGCGTCCGTGTTCCACGCGCGCCTCAAAGAGAGTCAGCAAAAAGGAAGGGGTCCGAAAGGACCGATGCCTGCCGGGGTTGCGGGACTATTCGAAAGAGATACCGTGGCCCCGGAACACAAAGGGCGATGAAGGAACATGGATGGGTTTTAGTCAGTAAAAGTCTGACACTCCCTCCTGCTCCGCCCAGAGCGGGAGAAGTCATTTGATGATTTCCCATCCGAAAAAAAAAAAAAAAAAAAAAAAAAAAAAAAAAAAGGCCTAAAATCCGGGGAAACAATAACATAATCAAATATTAAGGCACACTGTCAGAATTAAAACCATAATTTTGAATACTACAAAAGCCAAAGTGAATTCGTAATCACTTCCTCGAGATCTTAGAAATAGGATTGAGGATATCTCTCACTTACCAGATAGACACTTTAGCAAAACAAAGGAGGCCGTTAAGTTTGACAACGGAAAAGGCTGGTGGTATACAGACGAAAACAACGCAATAATTCCATAGCGAAGACATATTCGGGGAGAAAGTCCTGTGTTATTTATCCAGAAAGATAGGGGTTGTGACGAAAATAAGTTTCGGGATATCCATCTAGAGGAAATTTGCTCGTGCCCTGATATGTAGATATGGTCTATCTTGCCTATATCGCCGTCAATTGAGAAAGGGTAGAAATTGTTTACATGGACCCGTCTTGACAAAGATCTTCTGATATAGGTTAATGTTATTTAAACGTGTCACTACCAGCACTATCTTTGATGGTTGTGTCTAGAAAAAATGTATTAGGTACCTACAAAGGTATATTCTTCTGCCTAATCCTGCTAGACAGACTGTGATTTTAGATAGATATGTCATTGACCCCAAATGTGTATTAGGGTTTTTGCTTTAGTTTGTTTTCTCGCTAAACTCAAGGAGCATTACAATAAAAACTTTACACTATCTTTTCATTCAATAAGTATTGCAAATGCATTACACTGTGAAAAGCTTCTATAAGCTTGCCATTGTCACCACGGCCTTAGTGTGCATGTCCTTCGATAAGCGCGTTGTGTTCGCTGTTGTTATCTTATTTCCTCTCAGTGAAAGTATTAGTCTGTGTTTATTTTCCCTTCCCTTCGGCAGGTGGGAATGTATTTCTCTTTGTATCAAAATAGGTTGCAACTGAGTTCTTTTATCAACTGTGGGCTTAGACGAATGCGCAAAGCAAACGTAACTTAAATTCGAAATATTTAAAAAATGAAAATACGTTTTTAGTTTCGTGCATAGCATAATCAGCCTAGAATGTTCCCACTGAATGGGCAATGAACTATAATCCACCACGCGGTCCCAGTGCGGGTAGATGTCACATGTTTTCAATTTTTGATTCTAGGGCATTCACGATGTTTCCTTTCACCGTTTTGAGAGCAGTGGTGAAGGAATAAATTATTTCGTTTATACTATTTGTTTAATTTTTCTGTAGGTTTTATTCATATTCACAGCTATACCTTTTAGTGATCTCTGAGTATCGCAAAAATATAAACCAAGGTGACATGCTGACCGCAGCGGAGAATGGAACCGGCGAGAGATGTCGTGCGGTGTTCCACAGGGGTCAGTTCTAGGCCGTCCTTGTGGAACATCGGTTACGACTGGGTGCTGCGCGCCGACCTCCCTGCGGCGTCAGCGTGGTCTGCTATGCGGACGACACGCTGGTGCTGGCACAAGGGCGGTCGCACGAGGCGGCGGCAGAAATAATGACACGCGGGGTTGCGATAGTCGTCGAGAGGATCCGGCAACTGGGTCTCGAGGTGGCATTGCACAAGTCCGAGGCCATGTGCTTTCATGGGCCTCGGAATGCGCCACCTCCGGGATCCTCACTGACGGTAGGAGGGTTATCCATCGGCGTCGAGTTGACGCTGAAGTACCTGGGACTCGTCCTCGACAGCCGATGGAACTTCGTGGAGCATTTCCGACGTTTGGCCCCCAAACTGGAACGGACCGAGGCTGCCTTCAGGCGGCTCCTGCCCAACCTGGGCGGGCCAAACGCCTCCTGCTGGAAGCTCTACGCGGGAGTCGTGCGGTCCATGGCCCTTTACGGGGCCCCGGTGTGGGCGCGTTCATTGAAGCTGCGAGCCGCTCACTACCTGAACGCGCCCCAAAAGGTGGTTGCCGTAAGGCTGGCCCGTGGGTACCGCACGACCTCCCGTGAGGCGGCGTGCCTCCTTGCCGCCATGAGATCTGGAGGCGATAGTCCTCGCCCGCCTCCACGAATGGCGCGCGGAGGTGCTACGCCGGGGGGAAACTCCGCTGCCGCGGCAAATTGTCGCGCAGCGGACAGACTTCCGACGTGATCTCATGGCGACATGGAGAGAGCGACTGTCGCAACCCCGTGCAGGAGTGGCTTGAGAGACGCCACGGCGTCCTCACCTTCCGCCTGACGCAGGTCCTCACCGGACACGGTGTTTTCGGGAGGTTCCTGCACCGAATCGGGCGGGAGGAAACGCCCGGGTGTTTCCATTGCGAGGATCGACCGGAGGACACGGTAGAGCACACGGTGGAGGTGTTTCCCCGCGTGGGCGGAGCACCGCCGTGTCCTCGAAGCGGCGATTGGCGGCGGCGACCTCTTGCGTCCGGCCCTGGTGCAAGCCATGGTCCGGAGCGAGACGGAATGGGACGCCGTCACCTCCTTCTGCGAAGCAGTAATGCTAGAGAAGGAGGTGGCGGAACGTGAGAGGGAGAGAACCTCAGCGTCCCAAAGGGCGATGAAGGAACATGGACGGGTTTTAGTCAGTAAAAGTCTGACAATCCCTCCTGCTCCGCCCAGAGCGGGAGAAGTCATTTGACATGATTTCCAATACGAAAAAAAAAAAAAAAAGGTGACATGCTGACTCAAAAATCGTTCAAATTTACGTAACGTTAACATTGAGCGTTCGTGTATGCTCTGAAATTGAGTAAATGTGTAACAATCAATGTCTATCGCAGTTTGAAAAGTTTAATTTATCTTTTTACGACTAGATCTTTCATGGCCTACTAAAAATTCAAACTCGATTACGACTTTGACAATATTGACCAACCGTGACGAAACGTTTGACGAGCATTAACTTTTACAACATTGTAAATTTCATTTTTCTCATTAATCGCAATGTATTATTGCTTTTAATTTCCTTCGAAATGAAGACTTAATTTATAACATGCAGGAAATTATTTGCAAATAAGGCACTTAATCATTTTTATTGCGCATGAAACTTCAATTTAACGTCTTGAAGCAGGACGCTTTGGTCTGAAATATTGGATGAGTAGATAAAAATTTTTGCTCGCGAAAACGTTACGACGTAGGGTAGCGATTTGCTAAAAACTGGCGCCACTGCTGCTAGTAAATAACAGTTTTCTGCCTTTCTGAACAAAATAAACATCAAAGAAAATATACGCTCTGTGACATCCGAAGATAGAAAACAGCAAGGTGTGAATAAATGTGTTTTTTGTTTTCGTATCTCGTACTCGAAACCACAGTAATGTGGTTTTGAGTACTTGAGATATTTAAATCACGAGTAGCAGAACGTACCACCCTAACCGTTAGTCCTGCTACCAAAAAACTTTACCGATACGTCAGCTAGCAAAGAATATTTTAGAACAACATTTCACCTATAAACTAAATATGAATATGTCACCTGTCACGTTTGCACTTAACTACAACACACAGCAAACACACCGGATATTCGCTTTCACCCTTTCACGAGGTTCTAGGTGGAAATATTTCAGTTTGTTTGCACACATTTACATTATGCAGAGCCAAACGTGCATTCGTTATGGCAGCCATAATTATGTTATGAGAACAACCTTGTCATTGTTACCTTCATATAGACAAACAAGCGTATTGCCGAAAATTTATGACAGTCACGGAATAAAGGTAACCGCCCCTTTAAATGCATAATGAATAGAACTCGGATTTGCGTGCAAACACACCATTTTATCAACGTAACGATAGCACTTTCGACTTCCAACATAATATTATCCTCTTAGAACTGTGTCGTATAAAAGAACCTCTTATTTATTGGTTTCTTCTGTTGAAGTTTGATAGCATTTACTAATAACATTGGAGTTGTCGAACCAATCTAAAGTTGTCACGGGAATCTTGTAACTTTTCAAATTTCACATAATATTTTTAGCGTAAATTCTTGCGGTAGCTTAAGAAGACCAAGGAAACGATGCATGGATTTTGTGAGGAATTATATGAAAGAAAAAGGAGGAAATTATAGTGTGACGGTTAGAAGAAAAAACGTGTGGCGCTGACCCGAAGTAACATGGAACAAGGGCAGGAAGATGATTATGTTGTGGTGGCTTAGAAATACGATACTTTTTTTCAACGTATAATAATAATTCATATCAAATCTGCAGTTTTTGAATTGATAAAGAAGTAAGAGAGAAATAAATTGAGCAATACAGTTATACCCTCTAAAGGCAGTATTGAACAAGCTTCCCTATCAAAATAAACGGCAGTCTTGAGCCTGGTCGTAAACGACTTGTAATAAACTTCACAGCATGGCTGTCACTTTACACAAATCGGTTGGAAGGTTAAACATAATATAACGCCTGTTAGTACTTGGCGTCATTTTATGCAAATTACTGTTGTTAAAGACGCAAATACAAAGACAGTTTACAGCCACCCTAAGTATGGTTTCATTTTCAAACTAGACCAGTTAGCATACTTAATGATCTTATTTTATTCCGATACAGGCTACAAGAAAAATATTTGCAATTTGATAGATATGATATTGGACAAGTTCGCGGACATTCAGCATAATGAAACCTTGAAGAAATATTAAGAACAAAGTGACGGATAAGCGGAAAGAACATTGCGAAATTGTTTTCTTTGTTTTAGTTGACTTGCAGACGAAGAATTGAATTGCTGCTTTCCTAGTAATTGCATGGGATATTACTATAAGACAATCAGCAATTAGTACTGTACTAAAAGCTTTGAATAAGCAATATTTTATAAACTTATTATTTCTGCATAAATTCTTTAACAAAAAAAGGGTTTCCAATAAAAATGCATACCAAAATTGCAACCAACGAAAAATTAAACCAACCCAACTTTAATTAACTTCAACCCTGAAAATAATTCTGAAAACTAATTACAGTGAAGCCTAGAAGACATTGAAAACTGAAACAATACACTTCAATTGTTTATTATTAAACAACACAAAGTCACGAAAGGTACTCGACGCTCTTACATCTACCTTCCAAGCGGCCCTGGAAAAGGCGGTTACCGCTTTTTCAAGAGCTACACTCTTGCTTTAATGAAGCAGGTAATGAGTCTCTGAGAGTCAACAGCAAACAAGTTGAGGGTTGAAACTTAAGGCGTAAGCGTGGTAGATCGGAAAATTCAATTTTTCGCACATTTTTTTTTGGAATTTCCACCTGAGGTATCAGATCAGAAAGTAAGAGTACCTGTAGCGACCTACTTATTTAGGAACTTTATATTCCTACATAAAACCTCCACGATATTATATTTTATTTGTTCTGTCACTCTTGTTCTGTCACGGTCTCTGTCTTGTATTGACTAAATATAATGAAATCTTTAAATTTTAAATTTTATTTAATTCGTGTACAACAGCCACTAAATAACGAACTATATTTCCCGGAAAAATAATTATTTAAATCATCAATACAACTGTCAAAGTTAGAATTAAACAGTGTGTCCTAAAATTAAAAACAGTGTGTCCTAAAATCAAAAATTTGAAGAGATTTAACCCAACTCGCACAGAACACGCCTAGAGGCCTATGGCATAAAACCTCAGAGACGACGTTTGTGTCTCAGCAGTAGTAATATAATGCTATTCATAATTATCTACGACCAATGCTTATTATAATTATGCTATCCAAAATTATCTACGATCAAAGCAAGCTTGGACAGTTACCCTACAGCACCTTTAATAGGAATCTTTCAAAGACCTCCAAAGATTTTTCATCACGCAACGTTTGTACACTTATTATAAGGGAATGTTGTCGTAAGCGGATAAGGCATTACAACTATTATAGCTGTATGTACGTTAGATTGCTTTGGAGGGTAAACAAGCTCACATTCTAATTTTCTTGCCACTGATTTTTCTTTAGGGGTTTTTGTCTCTTCCTCAAGCCAAGTATTTTAATTAGTATCAGGTTGGGTTTACCTTCTTTATTATGTCTAACGTCGCATTATCAAGGCTTCGATGTATAGTCATCGATGTAACAATTTTCGCAGAATACTGTTGCGATCTGACATAGGGAACCCGTTCTTGACTGCCAGTTTTTCCTTCAAACATATTGATTGCATTTTTATCAAAGTTTCATTAAAGCACAACTATATCATTATACGCAATCTACTTTACTACTAAAAACGTTGCAATTTACTTTTTCCTCTAGGTTAAATTTAAATTGCTCCAGAGCACTTGAAAGCAAATTAACGTTGAAATTTCTTCCAAGTGGGAAATAACTCGTCTTGCACTCATTTTTAATAAATTAGTCTCCGCGAAATGAACTAGAAAAATGATGTCACCGCGGAGTGTTTGCACGCAATTTTGAACTCTCCTTCTTTTGGACGAGGAGGTAATTTATCATTTCGTAACAAAATGAATGACGTATTGCTTGTGATGCCTTTCACTAAAGTATCTCTGGCACCACTGGAATTTCGAGTCCGAGCGAAACGAAAATGAACATCGCGTATTTAATCTCGGAGTACACTTAATAAAAACCTTTGACTTTCGAATAGAGTCATTGAGTATAAAACATTTGTTGAGCGCGAATTCTGTTTTCAGTTATGCCAGTGAAATTAATGACGTCATTACATGAATGTTTTAATTTTTTAAACTCACCACATACACTCACGCGATTCAGCTGTTTGTCATTCGCCTTTACACGGGCTAACACAGGGGATTCGTCGTCAAAAGCAAACTGGGGAACGGGTGTCCTCGGAACTTCCTGCTTAATTAAATAAATGTTTACTCAGGCGGACAGACGGTTTCCACGTTTAGTCTTATTAAGCAAAATTGGTCTAACTTTACAAGGTTTTGTTTACTTAGATATTGAGAGAGACACGTGTTTCTGCTTGGCTGGAGAAATGAACTATAAGGGTGCTATTGAAAATTGAAGACTTGATTACTACGGATGGCCGCACGGCAGTGCTAACAAAACCAGTATAAGCTGGCCTCTTATTCTATTTAAACTCCGTTCGACGCAAGGCCAGCTCAAGGTTACTACTGACGTGGGTTCTACTTTACGTGTTTTGAACCGAATTCTATTTGAGCATATTTCTAAGGAAAGATCTTTAAGAATAAAGCTTGATTCCATGCCCGAATTTACTAAGACTCTGTACAAAGTCACTCGTAAAGTTTTTATGCAGTCATTTACTGAAATCCTTCTCAAGAAAAATACGTATTAAGTACAGAACCGTTTAAGTGAAGGCAAGTTAAAGCAAAACCCAGATCGTTTGGTTTCTACCGAGGAGTCGTGAATCCCTTTTCATGATTTTCTCGAGTTATCCCTTTGAGGCGCTTTAAAAGCGATGAAGCGTAAAACCCAAACTAAGATGGAGCAAAATATCTGGAAAATTTGGAAGAACCTATAGCAGATTTTATTTCTGGCTGATGGAAATTTACGAAGATTTTGATTGGATCAAACGACTTTTCCGTTTTAAGGCATCTTTTGTAAGATAAACCTTTTTCCTCTATTTTAAGCCCATTATGATACATTTTAAATTATGATAAAAAAAAAAAACAAGTTAAGTTTGATGGACTTGAAAGGCTGCTTGCACTCTAGCAGGAAAGCATTCTAAGCACTTTAGAATTGCAAATAAAAATGATAGGGAAATAAACGTGGTTATTCAACCTTAACTATGTTAAAAACTTGTCATGGCCCAACTGTACTAAATATAGTGTTTGTCTTCAAATATTCAAGATGGGGTAGCTACACGCATGCCGACCAGTAATTTAGAAATGGGTTGGACATGAACAACACGCGATGATGCCCAAATAAAAATGTTCCTTATTTTTTACAACTAGTGTTGTTACCATCAAATATTTACTCTATGTTGCAGTGGGCAGCTGAAGGTCGAAAACGTCGATGTTGGTTTTCTTTTGTTGAATTTTTTAATGTGAAATATTTAACATGAACATACAACGCCTGTGGTGTTTTGTTTTTTAAAGGAGTCGCAGCGAACACGTTTTGTTTTTACACCGTACATTGGTAATTGTTTAAATTTTTTCTTGCTATTTGAACATGCCGCTCGGTTTTCAAAACTCTGATTGTTTTGCTTTAGCAAATAATGTAATAAACGATGCTCGGCAGAACAAACTTGTTTTAAATCCACAAACCTTTCACATAAATTCATCCAGCGATGAGTGGAAAACATTGTTGATAAAACAAATGAATAATTTTATAGAAAGTGTCACTTCGACAAATTGGAAAATTTAAATACGAGGAATGAATTTTTTTTCCGATAAATCTCATGACGGCCGGTATTAATATTACAGACAAAAGAATATTAATGTTGTTCTTCGGACGTTGAGACATTTCTTTCTCAAACGTTTCAGACTTTCTCTAGGTATGATCATAGATCTAATAAATAGTTCACCTTGAGCAAACATCCATTCATCACGCTGTCTCGGCTGCGGGGATATATTCTCTGGGAGAGAAATGTTCCACAGAATCAAGTCTATTGCCGTAAGAAATCCATTCTAAATGATTAACCTTTTATCACTGTTTTCTTTTGCCAATTCACCTGTTTTTCTCGCCTTTTGTTTATCCTATTGAGCACGAAGGGGCGTTTTCTTGATAATCACTTTATGGTCCACTACTATCTTAATAAGATCGGTCTGATTGATCATTCTTATACGTAGATACGTTCTTATAAGTAGGCACAACCAGGGCCTTATTTAATATAAATTATAACGCGACATATTTATCAAAAATTATGTAAGTGTCACATTTTCACGACAAGTGCAGTTGTTGTGTTATGTTAAGATCGTAGAACATATCATACAGTACTTCCTGCTTATCATCGTAATTCAATAAAGCGCATAAGAAATGTCTGATTTTGTATTTATTTCATCTTACCTTTGAAAAACGATTCTACGCGTCGAAAAGTCATAAAGGGTTTTCGCAGTCATTAATTGTCCTTCAATTTTTAGGTGCGTATCAATGCGGGTCAAATACGGGTTGCCTGTACCAGGAAGGAGGATCGTTTACGATGCTGATACCTGAATATTTGGGCAGCTATAAAGGTATTGGGAATATAATAGCCGATCCCTATAGTAAGGTTACGCACACACCTTCTGTGTACACGTTTTTGGTTGGATGGTTGACTATCATTATGTTACAGAAGAATACGGACACGTAAATTAAATTCAAAGAATATACTGGAAACATATACGTCGACATCCACCAACTCCTCCGAATTGTGGATTACGGTCCACTGTCTGCCAAAGCGAGTGGAAACATTATAGATTGATGCTTGCTTATGTTTCAGCTTTAAATATGCCTATTATCAGAAGAATAAATCTGTGTCCAGACAATATATACACACAGAAACCTACATTTTTACATCCATAAATTCAAACGGCAAGAAACTTTCCCCTTTCCGAAGTTGCGTAAGAAAGGGCATATAAATTACGACGCAAACACTTTGCCTCTCGGGGTTTCCCTTACTAATGAAAAACAACATCGTCACAATTCGGAAAGTACTAAAACGAAAAAGTTTTTTGACGGCTCAAGTCATAAACACATAAGTGACAAAACAGCGTCGCTGTAAACGGATTTAATTTGAATTACGAAAATTTCATACGAGTTTACGCGTTCAGTACATACACGCTTTTACCGAAAAAAATATTTCAGGTTTTTCACTTTTGAGCCGGATTTTAGATGCTTTATTTTTACAGGTAGTATAAACGGAGCTAAATCAGCGTTTTTACAGTAACACCCACAAACGCTTAGCGCCTTTCACTGTTATCTTTTGAACAAAACTCAGACGCCAGAGGTGGAACGACCTGCCTATTATTTTGATGATGCGACAAAGCTTTGAATATGACTTGACTCTTTTATAAGACTTTTTCGGTGTTACGCTGAATCATCGTTAGGGCTATTGTTGCAATTGTTCCTGTTATGTTTTTATTTGTCATGTCGAAGTCACTTTCGGAGGCGTTTTATCAGGAGTTCCGCTTTGCTTACCATCTTTTTTGATCAGGATACGATCTTTTTTGTTCTCTTTGTACGTTAATTTCAAAGGCAAATTGAAGACATCTTACGTTTCAGACTTTTGTGGTTTGACTCGTTAGAAAAAACTTTAACTTATACACTATAAATTTAAAATGACCGTTACGATTTTTTTAAACGTTGTTCTTACCATGCATAACGTTTTTAGTAAAAAGACTTGTAAAAGTGTTTGTACAAACCTTTTTATAAAATTAAATATAATTTATCATTCATGCAATAGGCTGCGTTACCATTAGAGATGTGCTAGGATTTGCACCGAGAGACTTGTGTAAAACTTACCAATCGCATAGCGAGCTTACCTAGAGCTGTGAAAAAGAAGTGACGTCATTGGTTAGTTTCACAAACATCACGTCCTCGCAAATTACTAGTGGAAACGCAGCCTTTAAACTAAAACGTACCTGAAACGACGAAAGTTCAGCGACAAAGCAGACTATCATCGACAGAGTTATATCGCTGCATCAGCTAGAGGTATAAATAAGTCGGCGCTGACGTCGACAGGGCATGTTCCGGTTCTGTCGAGACAGTTGCATTGATCCTCGACCCCTTCACCTCGCGTCCTTCATTTTCGATTATCGATAAACTTATCGTCAGCATTCGATAGTACATAGTCTGCACTTCACTATTTGAGCACTGGATTTTAGGTCACTGTTTTTAGGCTATTGCGAATTTATTTTTTAAATCATGTTTTTTTTTTTTCTACCTAAATATTTAGCTAAACTGTATAAACGATCTGTTTAAAAATGCAGCAAAGGAAAACAAATTAGATGTAATTAAGAAATTATTATCAACACTCGCGCAAACAGTGAAAAATAACTTGAAAAGGGTTAAGTATTTTTTTTTTTATTTTAGATACGGCTACACTTTTTGAAAAATATACCAGCACAAAACATTTCATGACAACATTACTGTACCTAGCTTTACAAAAAGTTTTTGTAGGCCAGATGTTTGCAATGAAAACCGGATTTTTATTATAAGCCTCGTACACATTGTACCGTCGTTTGGCAGAGCATTCAGTTAGTTAACAAGGCTCCATCGTGCAAGCCACTGTCGACAGCTGGTTTACTAAGAGCATCGATCAAGTTTGTTGCTACGAATATTCTACGCGGCTACGACAGTGCTACGGCGTAGCAATTGACCGATTTTCGAAAGTATTTTACAACCACTTCCAAGTTCGAAACTAGGCTATAAGTGTAGTAAATGAGTCATTATTTTCTTGATTGAACAACTTTTTGGACGCGTATCTTAAGAACTTTTGACCAGCCATATACGTAAGTTCGTCCGCAAAATAGGAAGGAAAAAACAAATTAATTGTACCTATTGAACGTATTCCGAAATAACCGTTGGGTCTTCTGGTTTAAAAAAAAAAACATATTTAACATCATAATCAAATGGTTGAGCAGAAGTGCCACTAGAATTAATAATAATGATTTCTCTGAGTAATCAAAACATACATTTTTAATTTATTTGGATCTCTAGGTTTGCCCTTATTTGGGTCAAGGGCACTCCTACTTAAGATATTGAAAGAAATACAAAAATAATAAATACATAAAGTTGGTAAGCTTTCCCTATGCTGAAGTTCGTTAGTAACAAGCCAATTTCCAAATGTGTTTTGACACTCAGGTAGGTTTGGAGATGATCTCGTAAGTGATATCGTCTAGAGATTTGGTTGTTTTTTTTTTCAAATCTTGGCTTTCAGCGTTTGAGGCTAACAGAACTTTGCAGTTTATGTCGTGTTTTATCTATGTTGGTGTGGGTTTCTCGAGACATGTTTATAAGAGGTTTTGTTTTCCTATAATGGAACCTTTGGGCCGCAAATACGTATGTCTGAAACTCGCACAGAAGTATGCAAGTAATTGGCATAGGTATTATTGAGCTAAATCAGGGGTGTCCAACATCATTTTATGGAGTTGAGTATTTAGGTAACCGCAGCGGGCCAAAAGAAATGCGACCCCTAATTTTTTATGATATTTATTGATGTCTTATAAAATTTTATATGGCTCACGGGCTGGTTGAAAGACCTATGCGGGCTGCTAGGGGGCCCGAGGGCCATATGTTGGACGCGCCTGCCTGAGCTAGATCAACTTCTGATTGGTAAAAGTCACGATGGCATGTTTTTTTATACTAAAAAACCTAAATTAATGTCTAATACAAAAAGCGCATTGTTCGATTTTCAACTCTCAGCGCTGAAAATCAGTAAATATTCTTCTAAAAATTTTGTTCTAGATTGATTACTTAATTGAAACGATTTGATTGTTCGGCTTATTTCTTTGTTAAGTTGAAACGATATTAAGAACCTACAGGGTCGAATTCTCAAGTTCTCATTTCCAATTTTGTCTCAAGCTCCAATTTGGCTCGAGCTATCGGTGTTTTAATTTCCATTACCATTAATTTAACCTACGTTCGAGTTTATAGGAACCAATTTTCTATTGGTGGCATTTGTCGTCTAACCAAGCTTTAATTTTGATCTTTGATTACGGCCCTCTAATTACGATCCTTCTGAAGGCAAGTAATTGAGTTTCAGAAAATGTTACAACAATTAAACACTTTTTTAACACAATTTTCTGGTTTGTTTATTTTTATGATTGGTTTTGTATCGTAAGACGGACAAAGCAGTTTGTTGCTTATTTATTAATTAAACGGTATTGCTGCACAAGACAAGTGTAATCTGATTATGAATATACATAGAACATGAGGAAAGGAAATTTAAAAAATGCGTTATTAATGAACCCCTTTTGCAGATGACTGTCTTAAACATGACTAGCTAGCTAGCTTCATAGGAAGTATAAATCATTAATCCATGTTTCAGGAAATTACCTTATAAATTTATAGATTTTGGACTATGACGTTTTGAATTAAACGGAAATTCATCCAACATGATTTATTTGGCAGAGGAGTTTAGAATAATAATTCTTCTCAAATTAACTTGTTTTAATAAGCATTTACGTCAACATATTAAATTTTACATAGCCTACAAATAATTACTCAATCGCTTCAATCGCTAAAAAGCTGATGGACCATCTAAGTAACGTATATTTTAATAGCCCAACCATAATAATTGTTAATGGATGCGTGGCATTTAAATACTTCAATTAAATAAGAGCACTTAAATTTTTTACAGTACATTTTATTATCTGCGCAGTACCGATAAATGTTCGCGCGTACATTTAAAACACCCTGGTTTTTACCGTGCCCTTTTAATTAAGAACGAATGAACAGCGAAATAAACCCGTTAATTTTGATTACTTACAAAACTCTGTTCATAAACTGAACAAGTTTAATTTTGCCTTGAAGAGGCCTAGAATTATGAATGTTGATTCTGGGCGAAATTTGCCTGGCGTGTTACTCATTAGGCTTTGACAATGGTATCGAACGATATATTGTAGGCGATTGTTTCAGCACTGTTGGACTTTAATTTGAGCGTTATTAAAGCTCCCGATTCAATTTCAAATAAAAAAACGAGATTTTAACACGAGCTCGAGCTCGGAAAAAGAGCTCAGAAAATTGAACTCGATACCAAAAAATTCATACATGACGATCAAAGATGGAAATGAATTGACAGATATTTTTCACTATAATTTCATTAGATTTCTTCAGATATCAAGAATCAAATGTAAATGGTATTGAGACGAAATTGAAAAATAAATGAGAAAGACACATTCTATCGTTACCAATAGCAACGAAAACACAATTTATATAAATCTCTTCTAAGAACATAATTTAAATTCGGAAGCTAAGACATTTGGAGTTCAGTAGCCTTAACAAGAAAGGAGGAGAAAATCAATAGTATAGTGTACCCGAAAAATACACAATAGAAAACTTTAACAAGAAACTTTATTACAAAGAGGGAGGTGAAAACATCAAATAAAAACTTTGGGAGATTTTTATTCATTAGTCTCGTTATTATGGCATCCGAGAATAAGTCTTCGCAACATGATGTACACAGGCCCTTAAGAGCAAACTGTGATTTAATTTAAGTTCGGACCCAATCCGGATCTTAGCGCTCAATCTGGACATCTTCAGCGCAAAGTTAGAAGAACTTCGGATTGTTTGGACGTAAACAGATAAAGCCTTCTAACAATGCGGTTTATGGAACAAAAACACGTTTCGGAATAATATACTGAGAATTGGCGCTTAAGAAGATTTTCGGAATGTTTTAGGGCAGTAACTAACAGATATTACTCGTATTTTGTTTTTGTGTCTCGGAGTCATAGTTTAGTTCACTCACATAGATCTTTGTTTACTTGTAGACGAAATAAAACGAAATTGCTTCAAGTACCATAAATTGTGACTCAACAACACTCCTGAAAATATCGTATTTCTTGAAAACAAAAATACGTTCAAGTGCGTGTGTAAGAAAATAACGTTTTGTCGTAGCCTGTTACGTATGCGTACTTTTGTGCCCTACAAAAAGTGCTGAAGAATTGAGAAACCAAAAGAGTAGACGCTACAAAAAATAAGATTTATAATCGCATGAAAGGAAAGTTGGGGCAAAGTTAATACATTTCGGAGCCACGTCATTACTGTTGAAGAAGACATTTGCAGTAGGGTATGAAGTGGAAATAAAAATTGCGGCGACAATCATATAAATCCCCCGCACTTTGGCCCTATGAACTTTTTACGTTGGTTGGCGAAAAATACAAAAGTAAAAACGCGATACTGCTCTCATACTGGGCCAATTTAATGTCAGTACGGTACGTGTTACCGCGTAGCTGCTACCAAACAAATTTATCTGTGCCCTCACTCAATTTGCTTACTCGTACTCCGATGGCGCCAACCTTTTATTATCCTCATAGAATAAACACACGCAGACGCTTGTTCGAATCAAATTACCCAAATAAACGTAACGGCAATTTGGAATGAACTTTTTTTCGATTTTACGTTTATTCATTGTAAAACATCGAGGTTTAAACAAGTTGAGCTTATGAATAAAATATTTTCTCTGTTCAATGATGAGATGCAACGAATGTTATTTAATTTGTATTTTTTAATTACCAGAATACCTGAACAACTTATATGTTTATCATTATTATTTTGTGTTGGACAAAAAGGTCTTTATTGGGTACATTTTGAACAAATTCGCCAAACAGTAATATTCGGACCAGAAAAATGGACTCACAATTACCACTACAATTTTTCTTATTGAGCAATGACCACAAAAAAGAATTGCATGTCTGGTAGCGTCTGTAATCTATGTATTTACTGTAGCCATCCAAGATTGCGGGAGACTCGACGGCGTCGCTGGAGCGGTCGATGCACGCGTCACAATAAAACCTTTAGCGACGCTCGCCACATTTCCCCGACCCCAATGCCTTCAAGATATTCTTCGGAATAATTACTGAACTCGTGATATTGTTTTTTTGCTCGACACTGTAATTAAGTTTAAGTCTTTCCTGTTATATGCGTTATGTTAAAGGATAGTGGCTTTTTATTTTTATTCAGTCATAATGAGTCTTTCAATTTTATTTAAATTAAATTTTCTCATGTTCAAATTTAAAATCTGATTAGAAACAGTGAATGTCTAGAAAAATTAGAATTATTTTTTACTTTGGAGTTAGAGTTGTAAGCATCATTAACAAATAGTAAAAACCATTTATCATAACTCTGTTGTATGAAATGATTGATTTCCTCCTTTCATATTCGACAGTGTATACATAATAAAATATGGGTCACTGTTTTCCATCTTAGAGCCAAGTTTTAGAATTTAGATGAGCATTTTTTGGTACCGCAAGATAATAATAACGAAGAATTTAACATATCTTTACGATATCCTTTATCAATAACGCAATAATTCTTGCTAAGGTATTTTTATCAAAATATTTTAGGAAATGGTCATTCCTAATCACGATAAATAGGCAATTTCCTTTGTAAAAAGGGTCACAATTATTTTCAAGTTAAGTAGCTAACGTTTCTGATACTTATTGTACCATTTGTATGGCATAAAGATTTATCTACTGATACAACTACTTGGGTGGATCGCCTGTCTAACCTTTATAGTTAAACGTAGGATTTTTTTATAACCTATAATGTAAGAGATATTAGTAAGAGTTAAATTCATAAAAAATGTGATATAACAAAAACAGTATCTATTTTAGTTTCAATTTTAACATAATAGTGACAACTTTTAACGTTCATTTTGAACCTAGACATTAAAGTTATCTTTTTATGAGTGTTTATTTGACCTGAAATGACTATAAACTGTACTAAATAGTACCTAAGACCTAAGTACAATGTCAAGATATTTTTCAGAGAACGCTCACGTACTTTTTCTGTAAATAAACTTGTCTTTATTTATGAGTCAGCAGAACTTACATCGTTAAAATAAGTACGCAATAGTACATAATATTCAAACTAATGACAGTAATCTAGACAAAAATCACGTAAAAATTCCGAAATAGACCAACACCTACTTCAAGATAATTCTGAGATGCTAACAAATTCATTAGTTTCAACGTTTATATTTGAATAAAACATGAACGATTTAAATAACAATATAATCTAGGTTTTGTTTGCACCAACCAGACGTTTATAAAGCCTATGTCTGGCCTACTTAGGAATATTTTACTATGGGACTAATTTATTTAAAGGGTATCGGCTCACGAAAACTTTACCAAGATATTACCATGTTTTGCATAATATGTTTACATTACTCCCCTGAGATTTGCAAATAATATTATCATTAAGTGCCCTTATCTTTAAAGTACGCCATTTTTCGCACCTAAGCATTATCTTTTTTGTTGTTTTAATATTTTTTATCAGGTAATTTTATGAGGAGCGACTGCAGAATTAGGTCACAGTGAAAAAAATATTTGAACATCCTGTAAATGTTTGTGTTGTTAGAAAAAATATTTCTGCTCCATAGTTTTGAAACATTTTTTTTATCCCTTTGAAGCTTTTGCAAAAGTTTTTTTTTATTTTTTACATTACGGTCATCCTTTTCCATGTTTTTTTATGCTTTGCCATTGTACAACAATTTACGGGATAAACTTTGGAAATTCCAGGCTGACTGTTAAAAATATAAGTTTTTCAGGCGCAAATGAAAAAGGTACATTTTTAACAGACCTTTGACATTAATCACAGATTATTTTGCCGTCTATTTTTCAAGACGTACCTTTTGTGTCGTTTTACGATTGGTAATAGGTATTGGAAGGAAATTGGAAAATGAGATATGATCTTGGTCGAATAACATACCTTATTTCTTTGCGAACCGTATAATGGAGTAAATTATTTAGGTCTACCTACACTATTCTGGAAAAGTAGGTCCTCATCTAATTTATATAAATGACATTGCCAAAAAAGACTGTGATCTACCTCGAGTACCTTTATTACAGTAGAAAATAGCCTCAGACCAAGAGATTTATACTTCTTAATTCCTTACCCATGTAGGTTAGAGTCATAAAAATGTAGGACACGGCCTATAAGTGTGTGAATCTACTTTTATGATCAGTAAAGTGAGTAGAACTAATTGGTGAGTGATGAACCTATAAAATGTGATGGTGTTTGGTAAAGTTGGTGCCACGTGTGTCAAAGGAAAATGTCACTTAAATCCAAACGCTCATAAGTTTGCGTTCAGTGTGTGTTTAATAATTTAATAATTATAATCGTGAACAAACAGCCATGTACTAAACGCTCCATTCACCACAGGTGTACCTATAATATTCTACACAAAGTAAATTTAATTAACAATTTAATTATATTAATGGAATCGTTTGCACTAACATTTGCATAAAATAGTGGCCTTATTTAGAATACAATATACTGTACAGTGTAAATGTGTGTTATAATCAAAACGTTACATTATAATAAGGGTGTGAACTTCAGTATTCAAAGTAAGAAATTGCTTTGAGGTTATGTTAAAATTAGGTGGGTTTAAAATTGTGTCCGTACAAAATTTTGATTCAAAATATATTTTAAAGCATAATATTGAATGGTACAAAACACAAAACAAAGAATTAAGCCGATTTTGCCAATCGTGTCTACAGAAAGCTTTGAAGCATAGCAAATTATATGTTTCAGGAAAACAAGTTTTATACCCAGTGGCGAAAGTTTATATCACAGCCATTACAGATACACTTCGGCATTAGGTATATCCATATATTGTTATTGTTGTTAACCGAACACTTTAAGGAAACCTATTTTCTAAATTTAATTTCAACTTTTTAAAACCAACAACAAAACAAACACTTCAAAATTAAAACAGAAAAAAAAAACACTAACAAATCAATCAGATATAATATTACTTTGTATTTCAACAAACAACAACGTGTAGACGAACGAACGACACGTATTTGATTTCAGTGATTCTGACAGCCGGCGTCCGAAACGTATAACCATGAAAAATCTAGTTTAAATGTTTTTTTAAATACAAATAACACTGAAATTCTAAAAAACTGTCTCCTTGGATGGATTGAAAAGTGTCATCTCGGAAGGTTTTTATCAGTGATTATGTATCGAGCGGGGCGCGAGCGCGATACTACCCCGTATACGGCGAGTTTCCAACTGAATCACCCCCGATTCGATGCCTCCGCCCAACATAGAGCGCTTGCTCGCCGCGCCGCCGCACCAAATTTAAACCTCCATCACCTCAGTATAAAGCCCAAATTAGCTCGTCACACCGTTTGTGGTGAAGAAGATTCGTGCTTCGGTTCGTAAAAGCGGCCAATACGCATGTCCACAATGTATATAAATTAATATAGAGGGCATAGTTTCCTTATACATTTCTCGAGTTCAAGGACTTTTCGTTATCTGTTTGAGTTTTTAGACATCCAATCTCTGTTATCAAATTACATTGGATATTGATATGATAATTCGCGATTTCAATTTGCGTTTTTAATTTTCAATGTAAACATTTGTGTTTATATTTTTTGTTGAAAGAAACTCTTGATTAATGTGAATGACCTTTAACGCTTCAAGACCGTGCGTACCGTTTTCGTAACGCAGACAATGGCTTTTTAATTGTGTCTGTAATTACGGTAAACAAGACGAGAAGGATACAAAATACGTTACAGCAAATTTTGATTCTTTTGAACAATGTTATTTCTTCAGAATTACTGAGGATTCCTAGACACGTTTATTTTTGTTGATTTCCAGTATTTTCTTTGATCCAAGTTTCTTCGATATCCAATTATTGACAAGTTGAGTGGCGGAAAAATAATTAATAATTACAAAAGAGCTTCAAAATTATTATTTTCGTACAATCTTAGCGAGCAGCAACTTCAATGAAAACGTTAATTGCGTTAATTTAACAAAAACACTCGTCGTAAAACGTGGAAAATATTAATTAACATTTTGCTTCCGCGCTCGCGAAAATAAAGGAAAAAATAAAAAGGAAAAAAAATACGTACCTAGCAAGGTCAATTCCAAGGGTTTTATATCTGCGACTATTGCTATACAAGGCCACAACGTGATTCAGTTGATCAATATTAATGCATAGCGCCCCCTGAATAAGTATAATAATGGTAGGAACCTTTCACTGTAATGAATATTTCCCCGCTATGTGGGAAAGTTACTTAGTTCTTTTATTTTATTCGTTAGCTATATTACTTTTGTATGTGTAGTATGAGTGAAATACTGCCAGCCTTTCTAAGGCTCCATCTGAGGTATTAGGTAGAGGATATGTGCCTGTCACATTGATGGAGAAAGGAAATCATTACATAAGCTTCTGTCAGTCGGGTGGAATAATTGTTTTTATTTAATGAATGTGGGTTCATAATTGATTTCGAATAAAACTTGTGAATGTTTTGCAAATAAACTGTATTTTACTGGTTAGGTAGCTATTTACTATTATTTAGTAGTATTTTACATGGACCGACTGCCTATCTAACCTCCACAACCCAGTTAGTACTGGGTAATACACTAACCCTTAACCTTAATATGAAAACTTTGATTTTTGAAACCTTTTAGAATAAATTCTCTTCGTCACGAGCTCCAATATGTAATCGCTAAACAACTTGTTGTTACGAACATAGTATTCTTAAACTCATATTTTATGAAAAAAATCCTATCTCCAAGTTACACACATTATTTCTCGCGAAAATTGCTTTAAGTGGTGCTCGTGACTAAACACTACACTACCGTCCCGTAGTTCAGAAAAACAACGCGATCACAGACTTAAATGAAATCGATTTTAATTTCTAAGAAGTCTAGATTAGATTATTCAGATTAGTCTTAACTTAGTAAACTTGACTGTAATCAAATCCAGCCATAACAATATTCTCTGTTATACAAATTTAATGAGATTTTGTTTTCGCTAAAACTAATGAAGTGAAATTACCTTTGAACTATGTTAAAGTTCGGGAAAGGTTACCCAAAGCATCAATTTTCCGGAAGATTGTTATTTCGAACCTAGCCTAATATGATGATTGGGGTAATGTGGCTACACCCTTTACGCATTTTGTTGCCCTTTTGTTTCGGTTTACAACTTGCATATTTTACAAAATAATAATGTTTTACATTTGATGTGGGTAAATGCTGACTGTGAGAAATTGCTGATTTATAAAGTTGGTTATGTTTTGTCGAATATTTATGTAGGTCTGTAACTAAAGCTGCTGAAATACATGATTTTAAGGGTAAAACACAGTGGCACAAACTTTAACCATGGGTTAAGTACACGAGTTCTATACAAAAGTGCGATACGATTAAAATATATGAAGGTGCTGTTTTTTAAACTCCCAAAATATTTCAGCTCTGTGGGTTCTAAAAAAAAGTTTGTGTCAAGGTCCTTTCCACCTTTTTTTAAATTGATTTACATTTTAACGGCACATATAAGCCATTTTGATCTCGCTAAATTCCCAAAGCACATCGTACTTCATCATTTTCCCAATACATTTTCAGAAAAGAAACAATTAATTTCGTAGTACGAGTATCTCAGGGGCCATGAAACCAATTTATTTACGCTTTTTCTTCAAAACATCATCCATCAATATCTATGCAGTCATGATTTTACTTACTTCAATGAACAGTTTATTATAAGCCACAACATTTATTTTCGTTAGAAGTAATTGTGTTTTATCATAACGTGATAACTTAACATTACGGTCTATATTCCCTGATGAGGTAAACAAAGAGAAAGCCCCACATTTTTGTAGTAATATTTATTATCTTTGTAGTATAAACAAACCAGAACAACCAGCCTACTTTGACGAACTTCGTGATGAAAAGGTTATAAAACAATTGATTGTATCAGAATCGAACCCAGGGACCGTTTATAAATCGAACATAATAACAATAGACAAAACAAATGTCTTCTCAAACGCGAAGTGAATATAAATGACTATAGGAATTATGGTGTTTAAAGTGACAGATTTAATTCAAATTCAATATTCAATAAAAGCATACGTGTTAAAGATACACAGTTACACACTGTTCTCCTTTGCAAAGTACAGATGTAGAAGGAGGAAATGCCTCTAGAAACCCAGAACTTCTTTTTTGTTGCCTGTATTATCCAAAATATCGGGCAAAGGCCACTTCTCAAGCAGAGGAAAAAGTATGACTTTGATCACCACGCTTGCTCAGTGCGGGTTGGTGATTTCTGACCCAAGTCCAGGGTTTCCTCACGATATTTCCCTTCACCGTTAGTCAATGGTGCTTAGAAAATACGTGTGACTGAAAAAGTCGCATTGAAACCTCTTTGCCCGACCATAAATCGAACCCTGGATCCCTGACCCACCAGTCATGCTTGCAATCACTAGCAATACTAACCAACTGGATGCGACACGAATATAAATTGCTTTGAGATATGATGTTATGTTTAAACTGATACATTTAATTCCCTCGCGCACATGGCCGTTAGAGATAGACATGTCTCCCTCCTTTGCAACGGACAGACGTCAGAGCAAACGTTCCTCCAAGGCTTATACGGGTGTGCTAATGAATATTATGTGTGTAATTATGTATCACTCGTGTCTTGATACGAATTTTGGTGAGTGGCAAACTGAATTTTCTGCAAGGACGGGCGTGACTCGGATTAAATTTTATGGTATATGATTATCCTGTATGTACAAGGTGACTTCATAGAATTCAAGATTAATAAGAAAGTCAACAGAATCATTATTGCTGCTAAAAAGTATTTCGATTAGGTTATTTTCAAAGTGGTGTGAAGAAAGAAACTGTAGGCACTGAACAACTAGTAAAATAAAGTACAAAAGCAGCCATTTTCCTTATGTTGTCTTCCACTGAATGTAAATTTGAAAATCTTCCGCGCGAAGTGGAAATGCAAAAAGCGGTTATATACTATTATCCTTTATCTTCTTAAGCGGAATGAAAGTTAAAACAAATGGTACAAGAGAGACATGTAAGAAATAAAATGGCAATCTAATCTCAGAGATGATGCAGAATTGCAGAAAACACAATGGATTTGACGTCACTGCATCTGATACAATTGACGCCATCTCATTACTCAACAGCTGATTGCGAAACACAGCATGCCAGCATTATTTCCCAAGCCTTTGTTATCTGCCTAGGTCCATTTCCAGTTTTATGACAAGCCGTTCTATGAGATTCTTTAACCAACAGATACGATAAAAGACAGTTATTTATTGTGTCATAAAAATTTATGACAAACACTCAAGCGGAAATTTTCATTTGCTATGTGGTTAAGTCTGGCCGTCTCATTTACTTCTATTCAGAAGTAATTTTATTATACTTTACAAAAACATGTCTAACTTCAATGATGGATTTGATTATTCTGAAAAGGTGAGGGCCAAAGTAAGTTCTTTGAATTTCAGTCACTGGTTTTTGCACAACTTTTAAGTGTTAAGTGGTTTGTTTATTTATATTCACAATTTTATAAATTTTTAAGTGTTCTTATTTCAAGCTGCATAATTATATAAGCATAATTAAATTAGGTACTTATTTCATTTAATTAGGGTTCCTTATACAAAAACCATGAATTATCATGTAATGGGTAATAACAGTGAACAGGTACTTTCAAATTGAGGTTGAAGTTATCTTGTTAAATAAGCTGGGTAAGCAAATTTATGTTTTTGAACTGCTTTGACTATCCACAACATACTTTATGCAGTTTAAAAAAGAAAAGAACTAAGGACAGAAAACACCCCTCAAAAATTAATTCCAACTGAGCATCAAACGCGAATAAAAAGTTTCAATTTTAAACATCCTGAACATTTTTGTTGTTCCATTAAATATTTTTAAAAGCTCCTAACCTCAATTTAATTTTTTCCTCTAATACTGGCCATATTATAAAACGAAAAAGGTCGTTAATCTCACAAAGTGTATTTGCGTACTGGGAAAAAATTAAAATACGAAATTTGTCAGGGCTCTCTGCGGTGTGCCAACTGGCTTCGCCGCAAAAAACTCGCTTAAAGTCGGTAGCATCCTGATTCCGAAGCTTGCGGTGGCTCTGGTAGGACTCGGGCGGCCTAGATTTCAATCCGAGAAACGAATTTCCATTTTATCTCATCTCTTATTTGGTTACGCAGTGAAAAATGTTGGGATTAGAAGTGGATTTAATGAAGAAAGAAAAGCTTCAAGAGATTCTTAGAATAAAACTGCTTATTTGTTAATGAATTACTTCACTTATAAATAATTATATTGGACGGAAACTTTCGCAGCAACGAACAAAATGGCAATTTTCATTCAGTAGGTCTTTGACTAAATCCTCAATAGGTACGTTTTCTCTTTATACGTTTATTCCCCTCACATCTGCTATTCTGTCGATGACATTTTATTTAATTCCTTCCCATCGGGTGTGTTGTAAGAAATATTCAAATATACAGCTTTTGTATTCCGGAATTCCCATAAAAATATATTTTGTAGTTTCCTCGTTGAGTTTGATTGTCGAATAGTTCCACCACAAACATATTCGGGTTTCTATGACTGACATACGACATAAAGTCAATAACAAAAATCCAATCGGCACTTTTTTCGACTCCGCAGAAATGGAAGCGCGTTCGTTACTGTTTGTCATTTTTTCATTTGGACGAGCAGTGGTTTTTGCTGTGGTTTTTTACATACTATCTAAATTCACAATTATTTTTGTTTTCAATTTTTGAATCTTTGTATTTCTTTTATAAATGGAAACTGTGTGTCAAACACCAGTGCTTACTTAATTAATATAACAAAAGCAATCATAAAACGTAATATAATTATGTAAATTAATAAATTGGTTTACATCTTTTTTTAAATCATACGATATTTAAATTGCAAGCATAATTCAATTCGTACCATAGTGCACTCCTGATCACATTTGAAAGCTGAATAAAACAAACACAATTTCAAACATCGGTCTATCCGGAACGCTCGTAGACAGGTAAAGCGAGCTTATCTGCTATTCCGGTAAAGCTTTTAGTCTGGAATATTTATAGAGTGTTCCCTCATGACCCAGTATAAAATCAAATTATGAAAATATCGCTTAGTGCAATTTATCATATTCGTTCTTCTGTGTATGAATTAGACTTTTGCATTGAAGCATTGGAATATGTTTTTTTTAAGTGCTTAGAAAAAAGAATCAGAATTTTCAGAATCATGGCAATTATTGAGAGTAGTTTTTTTCTTTTCATTGATTTCATTTAGATACTTCTTTATCTTTAGATAATTTTGTAAAATAAAACACTGTTTTTATCGACTGGACAAAATCGATAAATGTAAACTATAATAATTTAATGCATTGCTGCCAACCTTTTGGGCACTTTTTCTATTGAAGGCGATGTGCACGAATTTTTTAAAGCCCTGTAATACTTTTCCTATTTTGATACTTACATGTCTTTATTATAATTATTTTAGTAAGTCGTGGGTTCAAACCCAGGCAGGCGCATTACTTTATGTAATTTATTTCATCACCACTGCTCTCAAAACGGTGAAGGAAAACATCGTGAGGAATCCGGCATGTCTTAGAACCAAAAAATTCGAAGACATGTGACATCTACCAATCCGCACTGGGCCCGCGTGGTGGATTATAGCCCTTACGCAAAATACGCGCTTTGACGTGGAGTTGCGGACACCAGCCCGTTATGCAATATACAATATACAATATTATTTTTAATCTACTTGTAGTTTGTAAATAACGTAATATGCAATTTAATTAACACATAGATCACGCTATATTTACAGCAAGAATAATAGCAAAGACGTAGTACGAAAATTATGTTCAACTAACAAAAATTCTAAGTGAAATTCCTGTTGAAGTACCGACCACTGCCGAAATTTCACAGCACGCATAGCTATCGACGGCCAGACACAGGAAAGCATTCGTTTTATTACACAACGGCCCCACCCAAGTGAAACATTCACCCACTATCCTATATTACAAGAATTACGACAACACTCATTTACAACCAAATAACCAACTTAATTCGCCGGACTAAGGTTCTTTTTAGGTTAAGCTAGAAGTTTAGTTATGTCATTTCGTTAGGTTGATAGGGCTATTCAGCAACAAAATGTAAATAAAATGGCATGCATTAATTGCTAGGTTTTCACAGTTCGTTTATCGGCAAGGAAATTTCTTCTTTTTTGTGCTGTTAATGATTCCGAGGTCATGATAATGGAATCCACGGGGAATTAGATACGTTAGATATTGTATTATTGTGGGCTTTGTCCACGACACACGTCATGTTATCAATTTCAAATTTATCTTCTTTCAACATTTTAGTTTTACTCACACGTGGCACATGCGTTTGTTTTTTACTCACGTGGGTTTCTTTTTCAATCTCCTACTACGGCTGCGCCATGTACCCATTATTGTGGGCTTTGTAAATGAAAGATGTTTGAAGTCTTCTTAATGATATAATAGTATTTATACAGTAATTAGTTAATATTAATATTAGTACAGAGGGACGTGCCCCGTCCACGGCCTCCATTAAGAAGGGAAGATGCCATAGCCTATGTTTATGATTAAAACAAGATGACATTTGTCAAACGCTATTGACGTTTCGTTATTCCGTTACTACATAGGCGAGTGTGTTTTATTTGTTGTTAGTGTTAAATCTACGAGTCTCATAATGAAATTGGGCAAATATGGTATAAATACATACATAAACTCATGCCTTTTTCCCATGGGGGTAGACAGACACCAGACATCGCCACCTTTACGATTATTTTTCCCAGTCCACGTTTATACATCTGGTTATACACGCACGCCGGTTGCGAACGCGTTTGAAGAACAAGTAAAGAAAATATGGTCTAAATATCTACCACGAACGCAACCTATGTCATTGAGTATTCTGTTTAATATAGAATTTACAACCTACTAATAAAAAGACTGTTAGTCAAAAATACTTGTTTTTACATAAAATAAACCCTCTGGCAATTCATTTCTACGCTGTCTATCCTAAATGGCTTGATTGATTTTAACAAATGAAGTGATTCGTCTTGACGCGAGTGACACTGGTCAGTTTTTATTTGATTGGATTTCGATTTCCTTTCCTTTTTTCAGAAACGTTAGCCCCACATTAGGAATTTCTCCTGTATCGTGGATACGTTTACAAACATTAAGACTCCACACAAACAGTACCCGGGACAACTCCCTGCAGGTCCTACAAATATTTGTTCCGTGCGGGAATCGAAGCGGCGACACGCAGCGCCGCAGCCAATCGCTTAGCCACTTCGCCAACCATGTCGTATCTTCTGTCAAACTTGTAAATTGGTGTAGTTAAAATAATCACGTATACGTGTAGTAACAATATAATAGAATTATGTATCGATTTGGTTTTGAGATACAAAACATTAACTCTGAATAAAATAGTGTACATACAGTTTTTACTCAACATCCAAAATTGTTCTATTGCTAACAAAACGAAAAACAATAGAATTCTGTTACTTTTCAAAACAAAAACACACAGATGGTATGTATAGGGAAGATAATGTATAGCTTTTCATTCCGACTGTATTGTTCAAAGTGGATAATAACCCAGACTTAAATTTTAAAAGCTTGCTGTCTACATTCCTTTGTTTCCAACATATTGATCTTTATTGGATTTCTCAGCTGATAGTATTGTATCGTTATAATGCAATATTCATCGTTCTATGTGGCTAGCCAATGCCAATGTTTATCAAAACGTGTGTATCAAGCCAGTTCTACTTTTGTAGTTTGCCTAGCATTTTTCCAACTATGTTGGGGTCGGCTCCTAGTCATAATCCTAGTATAACAAAATACAGCTAAATACTAGTATAAATATTGTAATACATACTCACTAATTATATTCACCATGAAAATTAACATATATGATTATTTTATCAGTGGAGGCTTGTAAACTTGTAATTCGTTTACAATTTAGTTATATGATAATAGTCTGTAAGTTTTGCTAAAATATAAAGTTAATAAATAAAAGGTAAACCTTAATTTTACGTACCTATTACACAAAAGAACAACTACTTAAGACTAACCTTATAAAAATTCAACTAAATTAAATTACAAATACAAAAAAATTAGCATATTCTGCTCCACTTAAAAGAACCCGGAAATAATGATAACGTTATACAGAGGAATTCCGATAAAATCAGCTAATGCTACTACAAAATGTTTTTAAGACCGTAAAGATAGGATAGCTTGAAACACATTTTAGAAGTAAGTACATGTGACCCAACTGGAATTTAAATTCGAAGAATATGAGATTCTGTCTCGTATGCTGTAGGGAAACATTTTATTTTATATTTTAAGGAGCTCCCAAAGGTTATTATAATTATTGGTGTGGTTGTGTTTTCATAGTAAAGTGTTCTTAAAGTTATTCAAATATTCTAGAGGTTTTATAAACGATACTCATGTGAAAACGGTTTTTAATTGAAATTTGTGAATAAATATCTCCTTTTGGTACCTACACAAAGTTTTCATCCTAATCCTAACTAAGATTATAAATGCAAAAGTAAGTTTTTTTGTTTGTTTGTTACCTTTTTACGCTGAAACCTCACTGAACCGATCATACTGAAATTTTGCATATCCGTTTTCAGGTGTACAAAAAGACATAGGCTACCTTTCATTCCAAAAAAAAGTACTGATCCTGAGGAAAACAACAATAACGTTCTTACGATAGTAGATGGCGCCACGTGTCTTTCGAATCATTATTGAATTATATTATTACAAGCAGAGTACCTACAACCCGAATTGATTGTCAAATTCTAAACTAATGCGAGCGAAGCCGTAGGTGAAAGCTTGTTGGTTGTAAGCCCTTCTGCTTCTAGCACAATAATCTTTGTCCCTTCGCTGTTTCCTTCAACTAGCTCAAAATATACACCCACTATTTTTCCTTCCTTCCTACATTACCATAGAAATTGGAGTTATACGTATAATATACATGTAAATTGCCCTTTCATTTCTAGTGCAAACCCTTTCTCAAGGGTGAGGTGTAAGCGTGCGATGAAACAAGTTATTTCATAATACGAAGTTTTATACGCGACGTAAACCGCTTTATGTTGTTCGCGTTACGTTTGTTTTATGATTCAATTATTAGCCACTAGTGTATTTTTAGTTTCGTCGCCACATTTTTCCTTGATAACACTCGTAACTATGTAGGTACAAACTAAATAATAAAGAATTTAATTGTGTTGTTTTATTTTCAGGAATTCGGAAATCATTCTAACCAGTTGTTTAACCAATACAAACTGTTTTTGCGATACTTCTTTTGTACATACCTACATAAATATAATAAACGAAAACCTAACAACCGAAGAGAAAGAAAGAAAATAATGTAAAAGAAGGTCCACCATCTTTATCTTAAAATTCTTATTAAAATTCTTAAAACCTTGTTATGTAAATACACTATGAACCACTAGATATAGAGCTATCTACATACACGCTAACCCACTAGTGCATCTACAAATCCTACAAGACTGGAAAATCTACAAAATGGTACAGTCTTCCACAGATTTAGAAAACCGATATTAATATATGTATTCAATGGTGTAATCCTCGAATACCGCCAGACATTCAATTCATTTCGTTGAATGCGATTTTCTCATCGACTGTACTAGGATTCCAAGATTCTTGCCGACTTTGTCTGAAGCTCTTTCAGTTACATAACTTTAAATTCGGAATTAAATTTATCGTACTTTAATTGGATTGCTCTAATTTGTTCTAGTTCAGTGTTGTGAAAAATTGTTTCTGGAGTTAATTTATTATTGCCTAGTTCTTTATTGTTCGTTTTAATTAAGTAAAGTACTCCACGTATTTTTCTTTTACAGTCTATGTAACTGTTAGTTCATCAGGTATGATGATTCCAAATTTGGCATAACTCTGTTCATAGTAAATTGTTCAAACTGTGAAAATTATTGATCCAAATCCTTCATAACTTAACAAAAAAACTCCAATATATTGAACAGCCTATAGTCTGCGCCAGATAAGTAGGAATTAAAGGTTACCCGCATACATTTATTCAAATACATAATTCCGAAAACAGAAAAATTACATAAACTTGTCCCGAAACTACTTTTATCGTGATCCTTGACTTTTTCTAGTAATAAAAAACGATTCATAATGTATTGTCGGAGTACCTACGCAAAGAAATTAAGGAGAGAGCAATGACCTTTAATTCCTACTTATCTGGCGCAGACTATAGTAACTAATAAACAGTGAAGTTAAACATCTTGAGGAAACCGGCATGTCCTAGAATAAAAAAAAAAACGAAAACATGTAACATCTACTAACTCGCAAAGGGCCCACATGGTGGATTATTCCCAATCAAAATATTTTTAATCCAAATCCTTCATTATTTTACCAAGTTAAAGGTAAAAAGTCACATTTAATACACTAAACAGCTAAATAACTTAAACGCAAATACAGAAGCATAACCGCGTTATTCTCAATTTTATACCTACCAAATAATACCTGCCAAACCTACCAAAATGAATGAGCTAATTATCCCAAAGTTACCCTCGACCATGCAATTTGCGAAGTAACTCCTTCCGTGACATAATCACGTACTAAGAAGGGATTTCTCGCACCGCAAACTGGTCAAAAAGGTAAAATGTGTTTGTACGAAACCTACGTAAAAGCGTACCCTTGAATTAATAAGCTTAAGCAATTATGAAAAGAGACGTGCAAATTGCAACAGTGGAAAATTTTAATAGCGTAAAACTGCAAATCTGAGTTTATATGTGGACTAGCTGTTTTTCGTGGTTCTGCTTGCGATTAATTATTTCGTGTGACCGTATTATCTATGGTATAGTAATTAAACATGCAAAAAGAAAACGTCGTCAATGGTGATCTGACATGTCCGCTTTGTGCTCGGAGTTTTTGACCAAAGCTGGATAATATGCTATGCATTTGGGAGCACATGAAAGAGCAGCAAGTACACCAAAACTCTCGACAACCACCACTTCAATCGCTGTGGCTGAAATCGACTAGATGGTATCCTCATTATCATCATCAAAACATGCAAATCGGATAGTTATTCTCTGAGTTCTGATAACATCAGACAGAAAAGCGTTGAATTTTATAATCATAATAGTCATATCGATAAGAATATGGGATAAAGCCTTAGAAACTTATTCAAGTCAAAAACACTTTCAGAGAAATACTACATTAGTTGCTTATTCTACACAGGTAGTCGGAACAGGAAACCAGATGCTCCAGCCTAAGTAGATTGTAATCCTATCTGCCACAGTGAACAGAAAAACGTAGAAATAATAGATATATCTCTTTTAAAAGGCTCTGGGATATTGTATTACAACAAAAGGAAATAAGCTTTGCTGGACTTTTCTGCAATGTTCGTTCAGCTCAACTCAGAAGTTAACGTAGCATTTTTCTTCAGTGAAAAATAAATGAAAATTGCTCGAGTTTCCAACAGCAGTTTGCAGGCTAATTGATATAGAAATTGTCTCATAAACGGCTGTTCATGGAAGAATTAACTTTAAATTATTGTGATGAGAAATGCAAGATGAGAGATGCAAATTTGCAAGACAATGTAATAAAAATGAGCTATACAAGGTTCCAAAAAATATCGCGTTTTTGGTTCTTTCACCAACCTAAAGAGAAGATTGCTTAAATAGAGAATTTTATTGAGACATACCTACATATTTCTATATGATGTCATTCGGACACTTGATATAGACAAGGAACAAAGGAACCTTTACAAACGGTTGATCGCAGTTTCATATTATTATTAGACCGGGCTTGACCTTAATCTTTTTCCGGCCTTTAGGTAGACTTCCAAAGATAGAACTGTTTAGTGACAAGTCACTGAAGTTGTAACTTTAGGTATCTTTTAGTTTTTAAGGTCGGCCGATCCTTAAAGGATTGACGAAACTTTAATATGAGCCAACACTTTTTGGTTCCACTGTCACAAAGGTTTGGTAATGTGGGAATTAGAATTTTGGCATAGAATTTTGGCCTGATGTTGTTGACGCGTGATTGCCAGTCAAAGTCCAACTTTATTTCGAGCCTACCTAATTGGCTTTGAAACCAAAACCCTGGTATTGACAACTCCATTACATTCCCGAAAACAAAATTAAATGTGACTGACCTGCAACATAACGGCGCAAACCGGAACACTAAAACGCAGGTTCAGGTACATATTGGCAGAAACCGGTTTTGTGGTTTTATATCCTCGAAGAAGATCTTTATCGAACAAGCTCTTTAGCCACCGACTACATGCTACATAGAACTAGTATCGGATCCCACAATTAAGCTCAACGCATACTTATAAATGGAAATGGGACTGCTACATTTGTTGCATGTTGGAGGAGCTATGGGCTAAAGTAACCACACAATAGGCCCCAAGCAGCAATAAAAGGCAACGCGGTAGGCCCAGAAAGAGATGGCGGGACGAACGCGACTCTTTTCTCAAAGATTGGCCAATAATGACCCTGGATAGGGTAAGTGGCAGAAGGGGGGGAGGGAGGCCTTTTCCTTGGACACAAATGGCTGTTAATAAATAACAATGATAAACACAGAATTGAATCAGCATCCGGTCAAATCTTCATCAGCTCGTCGTCAACCAGGAGTACACCCAACATAAGAACTTAACCAGCGGCGCTGTGTGGGAGCTTGGGACGAATTGACGCCATGGTTGCGGCTGGGCATTGCCCTACTTACGCCTGGGTGAAGGTGGTGACAACCCTACGCAAGCGAGACATGGTATGCTTAAAAGTTTAACCTTTAGTCGTCAAAGGGACTGGGATTTAGTAAGATAAAATTATTATCTTCTCAATTTATTATAAAATACGTAATTAACCATATCCGATGTTCACAACACGTTTAAATGTACCAGGAAATATCCAATAGATTCCTTTCAATATCCTCGAAGCCACTTAAATTTTATTGCACCACTTGTAAATTAATTTGGACGTCATCAAATAGCTTTGTATATCGGTATAAAATATTCGTTCTATAACTGATAATTGTAAATTTGTAATAACGAGTATTACATGAAATTAAAACCAATGAAACTGAATTTAAACCGTGGCAAAAACTACAAATATTTACACACACATTTTGTTTCGAGCCGTTGATTTAAATTTATACTTCTTACCCCTTACCTACACTATCGGCAATCGATGCGATGTCGCCAGCGTTCCTTAGTCTCAACGATAGTCGTAGCTTCGATGCCAAACGAATAATTAATCGGTCAACCGACGTCTCTTGCCCCATTTTCTGTTAAATTGAGCTACGTTTTATTTCCTTCGCATTGTTAGTTCGAAGATGAATTATTAGCAAGAAATACATTGGCCAAAGGTAGCGGTTTCCTTGAAAATAGAGTAAACATTTTAAGAATTCCGTAACTGTTGGTACGGCAGTGGACGTTATTGATGGAAACACACGTGTTCGCGTTTGTTAGTTCCTACCTACTTTAAAAAGTAAGCTTAGTCATTAGTGATTAAAAATAACAGACACACTGTTCAGCTACGGTTATCGAGGTCATCTGTAGATGGGTGACCATTCATCGGATATCGAGATTCTTCCATGCCTCGGAAAGTACGTCAAACCGTTAGTCCCGGCTGTCATTTCTCGATTTTGGACAGTCGTTACAAGTAGTATTTAGGAGGAATCCGGGACCGCGGTCCTGGTCCCAAAAGCCCCCCGATTCAGTGGCCCGAATGTGTGACAACCAGGTTTATCACGAGGTATCGTATTTCCCAGTAACTGTTGCACGGTTGTGGAGGTCTGATGGGCAGACGCTCCATAGAGTATACTGGTATATATTAAGCTGCTGTCGGGTAGATTGAAAGCTGACGTCAACATTTGGGAAAAGGCTAGACAGATGATGAGCCATTTCAGTTGTTCTAAAACGAGTGGAGTTAGTGTTTCGAAACTGGCAAACAAAAATATACGACAGAGTGGAATTATGCAAGGAAAACAAATGCTGTTGCCAGTCCGTTTCCTATGAATACTGCACATACAACAACTCACGTTGGTCGGTTGACTCTTAAAACTTGCACGTGCTAGTAAGCAACTTTTGTTCCATAAGATGAAGGAGGAAGCTAGAACGTGAACTTTGTAAAGTTAGCTTGCAATATCTACACGTTGTACTTTTTCTGTCAAAGTAAGTACAGGCACTAACACTAATAGAGCAAGATCCCAGGGCCGTCAGACATAACTTATTTTTCGATAATCAAAATGTGATAACTTATTTTTCGATTATCAAAATGTGTGGCATAGTGTTAGTATGTACGGTCGAACAAGCTATTTGGTTTACATTTTAGAATGTAATTTGTTGGTAAAACTGTAAAACAAATAGCTTGTTCGACCGTACTGTGTACGCATGCAAACTACAACTAACTTGGAAATATCAGGTGATAAAGTTGCGTGAAAATAATACAAACTTTTCATAAAGTCTGAATGCTAACTTTTGTATAAGTTGTATAGTAAATTGTTAAAAAAATATTATTAACACGACCTGGCACTTACCGTTGATGGGAATTTCTACCAGACACTTTAAACCACAGAAAAAATAATAGCGGTAAGTGGCGGCCCTGGGATCTTGGAGTATAATTATGTAACGTAGCAACTTTTTTGATTTTCTGATTTTCTCTGTACTGCATTTATTATAATTGTTAGCTGTTATGAACACAGTATTTTGGAACTCATACTAATAAGAAATGGGCCTTAACTCAAACTTAAAAAAGATAGTTTATGAGAAAAGAGTTTTTGAATCTTGCTAAAAAAAAGTGTTTTACGAAATCGTATGGCGTTTAAAACTTCGCTGTAGAATATTGAAAAGAAGTTGCTTATCTAGAAAACCTTGACATGTACAAGAAGAAGGTTTTAAAGGACTTAAGTCCTTAATACCTAAATGCCAGTAATAATTCTGTAAGAACTAGGTTTTACAAGTATCAGAAAAAAATCAAAAGGCCTTTTTGCTTACACTTTTACCATCGCTTTACCAGTCGATACTGACTAACCAGTCTTGTAAGCAAGCAAAATGTTAACACCAAAGCAACTTCGTTAAATGGTTATTTGTTCGAAAATTCCACTGGAGTATTTTGTTATTGAGTGCATTGTCATTGGTGCCAACAGCAATTCGGGCTGCTGAGATAGCGTTTCAGATTTCTATTTGTATTGTTTCTGTTGAGTGAGGTTTTTGTATAAATTTTGATAAAATGTTGAGTCTCTTAGTTGCACATTTTGTTTTGTCAGTAGCATGAAACCGTTATTTTATTTCTAAATTATTTTTTGATTTAAAAAAAATATTTTTAAATTAAGGTACCGTATTTATTACCAAATAACGTGTTCATCAATACTGTAAGTAACCGCTTGATTTTATTGTTCAAATCTTTCGAAAGTTTTTTGCTTATGACACATGATTTTTTCGGAGATGGTAATTTGTTAAAAGCTTTCTGAACCGAACAATTACAAACGTTGCAGCAAACAGAGAACATACCTCAAAAGTACCTCTATAATAAACTAAAAACTTAATTATCATCGACCGTTAAAACCACAATAATAACTGTTATTCATATCCTTCATTGGAAAACCTTTGTTTCCATCAAATGTCATTATACGGCCATCGTTCATAGACGATATTATGGCAATCATCTTGATTACCCTTATTTGCAGACTAGATAATTTGTTTGTTTTCCCTCCAATTCACCGTTCGCATAAGCTATTGCTTACTAGAATTCGTCAAGCTAGCGCAAATTTAAAGCCTATTCTGGGAATGTCTCGTCTGTCCTCAAATAGCCCTTGCTTTGGCACGAAAGTGGAATCTCAGGGTGAAAACTTTCAGCGGGGCAGTGAGGGGAACTACCTTGCTTTGCAATTTCTGACTTTTTTAGCGCTTAAACCTGTGTGAGAAACAGTGTTGATTGGCATCGATAAAAAAATGCGTAGAATGCCTGTTTTCTTGCTAAATGTTTTTTTTTTATCTGTAAATGGGGACCAAATTTCACAAAAAAATATGGATAGTCTTCTAAGGCCTTTCTTGTAGCTGCAACGCTTATGATAGTTCCCCGTACTGTCCCGCTGAAGTTTCCACCCTGTATAGTATACTATATCTACCTAGGGTACTAATTCTGTTGTCTGAATCTAGGCTGTGTATATTGAGCCACTTTGAACTTTGCTAGGGTCGGTCGTCTAAAATGAGAATTGTTTCAAAGACAGTAAAATGTTCATCTGGAACTCAGGTACAAAGTCGAGGTTATTGTAACTTATCATCACACCTGTAATCCCCTAAGGGTTAGGCAGAGGTGTACCTAACACGTAAACCCACATTTCGCCTGTTATGTTTAAGATGAGGTTATTTTACTGCACATATAACCAGTCTTAGAGATAATTTGTTATGCTTTTAAGCTTAAATATACATAGTAGGTACTTAAGGGTGTTAAAATTCATAATCTCTAAAACTGGTATTTTTACATTCAGAAGATTTTATAAAAAAAAATACATTATTCTAATACCCAAACAACACATATTAACATCTCTGAAAACACCTATTAAAAACACATACATGCTTTCTATTTACAAATGATTATCTCCGTTATTTCCCGATTTCACATATTTTTTAAGCTACACTAATCCGGTTACTACATTATTAGGAGCACTGCCACATGCGAAGCCCAACAAATACAAGAACAAGATGTCGTTAACGTAATGCTTTCTATTTGTTTCCGTTCAATCGACCTACATTTGTATACACGCTCCACTGCCTATCCTAGAAAAATAACCTTAAAGATACCAAACGGAATAATATATTTGTCGATTGATGCGGGAATTTTCATGCTTGTTTTTTATGGAATTAGCATAACATTTAGTGCCTTGGAATTATCAAAGCCACTCGCAAATTATACAGGGTTGTCTACAATTTAAAATTGTGCAAGGATCCTACAAGCATTCTCAATTTATCTTCTTTACCTCTTTTCACGGGTTAAAACAATCTGATACAACCAACAATTGCTTTAGTCAATCCAAAACATTCAAGGTAACACCAAAAATCTTTCACACATAATTCAAATTCTACTTACATTCCATCCAAAGCGGTATCAAAAGCCATATTTAGCACTTAATAATTTTTCAAAAGCTCCAAAGACTAAAATAAAAACAGATCTCCTCTAGTTACCTGTGGCACTTGATCCCGAGGTCCTGTACAGGCCTAAAACAGAATTTAATGATACTTTGTATAATGTTATAGCGCTCGATATTTAATTTTGTTTCCGCTTGTAGCAACAATTTTAGTATCAGGATTAGGATGGACCCTAATGTTGAAAAAGCTGTAGTACACTCCAATACAAATGCTGGATTTCAAAATGGATTATATTTGATTGTAAAATTAGAGCCTATTTGTGTTACAGTTGAACTAAAATCAGAATTAAAATATTTCATCGATCGATTTCAGCATTTTCATAAAATCAGATCCATATTTTCGAGTTCATTGATGGTGAAATTAAAATATTCGTTTAGTTCACCCATGATCTCATACCCCAGGAGTGTACTTTTTATTTTGAATTAACTTTGAATATGAAGGGAAAATTGGGAAAGAGAAATTTTGTACAAGAAACGAATAAGTAAGAATTGTATGTTGCCGCAACGCCGCGTTAAATTCAAATCGGTTCATTAAGACACATTGTTGTTATTACAACATCAGAAAAGGAAAGAATCTAAGAAAAGCGAGAAGCAAGATGAACAAATGAAGTAAAGACACATGATATGAGACAAACAAAACACTAAGTATTAACAATAAACTAAAACCAAGTAGTAAATAGAAATAAAAGAGTTTGAAAAATAAGTTCTATAAACAAAGCTTTCGAAATCGCAATAGTCGTTCTGAAAAACGAGTCACCACAGTTTTGGTACAGATAGTCAGAAACTGCCGCTATAAAATTTTATTACTTCGGAAAGCTAAAAGTATAAAAACAGCGAATGACGTATAAACTACCCATATCGCAACTTTAAAGAGCATTTATTAGTACTATACCAGTTTTTTACCATTCACACTTCGGTAATTTTTATTTCACTAATAAATCGAATAATTTTACAAAACCACATTAATTTTATAATCAGAAAGTTTACAAAGTCATTATTTTACTCAGAGAAAACAAACTGCAAAGATTCGCCACGTTAAGTCATATATAACTAGAAAATTGTTGAACTTTTGTATGAACTTAATTCCAAGTACGTTATGAAGCAACCTGCATACTCTCGTTTCAATGAAGTTCGTAAATAAAGCACAATTTTAAAGTAAGACTTTTACTGAGTAAACTTGGTTCACTCCCTTTGTAGCTTTAAATGCGACAAGACACAGTACAGGATAATTGGTTCTGAAAAGTTCATAGTCGCGAACAATCCAGACGGTATCTAGAACAATATGAAAAGTTGAAGTTTTAACGTTTGACGCTAAGTGTTTCTGCTCTAATGCACCTTTTGGCGGATAGCCAAGTCTGCACACAATGGGCGCAGATTTCTGTTATGTCCTAACTTGTGTAGCCTGTGCTAGGATTTATTGCGTATGTTGGCTGGTCCAGCCTATGTACATGGACGATGTAGGCGGTGACCGTCGATCACATTCTCACCACCTGTGTTCAATAGTGTTTCCTACATGAATTGGTTCATATTGTTGCTCGATTCGATTGTTGTTAAGGGAGAATTGATTGACAAATGGTCTACAAAGCCTTGTATGTTGCAATAGGTTTATTATATTCTGTATTTTACTTCGTATCGTAAATTCTGATATAATATATATTTATTCAAATTTAGAATTCGCACGTAAAGTTAAATTTAAAAAATAATGTTGGTACAACAGAGTTCGATGCCTGTACTAGGTTAAACCTGTATCACAGGCGGCATGTTTCTAATAAATACTATTTGGACAATGGATTTCTTAACAATATAAAACATAATAGTGAAATAAGTTAGTTTATGATATTGTTGTATTATGTTCTGAAGTCAAAGATATTGGAAAATTAACGTCCTTTATGCATGCCCATTACATGGAAGACAATTTCACTTTGAAATTTAATAATGACAGTGGCATTACCTATGATATTGCCTTCTATATTATCAATAATGACCTTGGTCATTAAAATAATTATATCCTCCAGTAGAGACTTTAATTTAGTACCCCCTCATTAAAATATAACTTACGTATTTTCTTTGTAATTTACAATTTTGAAACATTATTTAATGCATTTGAAATTCATTTTTCATTGCGATGCGAGCTCTGGCTATCTAGCTACTGGCTTTCAACGTTCTATTTGGCTGTAAGACAGTCATTTGTTGTTACAAATTCCTTTTCCAAATTCGCATTTACTTCGCTTCAGGTTTCACAATCTGTTACCTTCCACTTTTATTCAATCAACACTTTGCGGAAACAAAATTCTAGTGTACTTACAATTTTCCAGTATATTTCCAAGAGCGTAAAGGATATAACACCATTTACTCGAACCTAGTACTAGTATATATGTAATAACTTCAACAGTGTGTTTGTAATAAATATATTTATCGGTCTTTGTCTCAGTGACGACCTCTTTTAGTATTTTATTGATCCTATACTTTTATGTTCTATAAATTATATAGGAATCACTTGAAAGGAGAGATATAAAAATGTTTTGGTACCTTGGGCCAACGCATATAATGTACTTAAATCGTCATAGTGATTTGAATGAGACCAGCACCCAAATTGCGTAACTTACTCCGATAGATTTTGAAGAAATACATTGCTTCTTATGCTTGAAATCATCTTCTGCTCTATTTCGCATAAAACACAATGAATGTTATTTTATTCTCAAAATGAATAAGCACTGAGAATGTGAGTGTGTTACACAATGTATTACTCTGCAGTAAAATTTTGCTTATGATGATGAAGATGCACTTCATTTTAATTTAGTAAAAGTTTAGGATTAGAGTATAAAATGTGTGTCATCATCATAATCAGCCTTTAATGTTCCCACTGCTGGGACACCACCTTCTCTCAATGAGAGAGAATGGGCTATAATCCACCGCGGGCCCAGTGCGGATTGGTAGATGTCACATGTCTTTGAATTTTTGGTTCTAGGACATGCCGGTTTCCTCACGATGTTTTCCTTCACCGTTTTGAGAGCAGTGGTGATGAAATAAATTACACAAAGTAATGCGCCTGTCTGGGTTCGAACCCACGACTTACTGTTCGTAAGTCGGGGCCGCCACCACTGGGCCACCGCTGCTCTCTCAAAATGTGTGTAATCCTGCCTAAACTTCTGTTTTTATTTTTTGAAAGAAAACAAAAAAGTGTATTTCACACTCATACTGACATACCTACATAATAGTTTTGTGAAGAGTAGAATAACTCATCGCTTTGCCAATGCTTGTCAAAGGCAACATGGATAATAATTGCTGTACGCTGAACTAACAAGCTTATATCATGTAAGCACATACAGCCATACTTGTATGTAGGGATTTATACATAATCTGACAGTTTCAAACTATACGTTTATGCATGTTGGCAAAGCTGCTCAAATAATAGGTAGGTACATAATGTACATTATGCCAACAATGTAGCTTTCAATTATATCCTTTACATTTCGGATACTTCTTCTTTGGCAAAACCTTAACAATTGTGTGTTAGTAAAGTTTCTTATTGAACCTGCGTCCCCAAAACGAAATGCAAAGGACCATATCACAACAATAAAAACAATTTATCACAAAAACAAAGTTACTTAACAGCGGAAAATTGTTTAATTGTTTCGCAATCACTGTCTCGTGCAAATGACAACCGCAACAATCCTACAGGACATTTAATGAAATTAATCATCACTTTGGAAAGCAACAAGAGTAAAATGTAGCGCTTTATACGCTGAGTGCGCAACGTGGAAAAAAGTGAACGTTTGTGAAGGTAAAAACCCTGTTCACGGATTATTTTGTGGAACCACGAAAACCACATGCTGTGGTGTGGATTTATGAACAAATGGAAATATTAATAATGTTAAATAATATTTTATTTGGCAATCTCTGGAGTATTAAATAAAGGTGTGTTCATTTTTGTTAATAATTTAGAGACTATTAATATTTCAGGATCATTTTAAAAGGCAACTTAAAAATGAATTAGACGTGGGTGGATTTGTTTACGAAATCATCACAAATCAGTTCTCATTACAGAGTAAATGATTCTAAAATTGACGACATATTATCAGCCAAACAGAAAAAATATCTGCAAAGTTATTGAAATTTCAGACACAGTTTTAATTCCTAGAGTTTTATTCCTTTTTAATACCAGCCCTGTTTTGCTCAGGCTCTTCACAACGGGATAACATTAAGGCTTTTGGCCTTGATACTGGTGTATCACGTGAGAGATCTTTTTAAGGTGGGATGTTTATTTTACTTAAAAATCTGACGCCCAGGTTTTGGATTGAAAACACCTTAAAATCACGCCTGTATTTTTCTGACAGGTTAGGCAGAGATATGCCATAGCACACCTACGTTTTGCCAATGTTGGTGAATTTCGTGTAATAATGGGCTAACTTTTTGCTGCCGTATCCAAGCTCCGGCCGGAATTTCCCGACCAGTTGATCGAACCTAGGACCAACAATCAACATAAAATTAGACTACAAATTGCAACGTCAAGCACGTAGAGTGCAGTTATTGTTTGACTGAATCAGCAACAGCCAATCAGATCACATAGTTTGTTTTGGATTTAGGCGTGTCGATTATTTTTCGTCCCAGAAACAGGTGTAAATCTTGAATAAATGAATATAACACAACCAAGAGGTGTATTAAAATAATGTTTAGTTTCTTCATAAACAGTGAAAGCGACTAGAAAGTAACAAAAATACAACAACAGTTTGTCTTTCAAACACAGATAAATATCAATCTGTTATTAGTTAGTTGCCGATGTGAAAGAATGATCGTAACTGCAAAGATAATTTATTGTTAAAAGTCAGAAAAAATCTTTTTCTCGTTTCTAGCCATCTGTGGGCCCTAATCGTTGTCCTCTAAAAATCGTGAAAGCCACCTGCCGCTCGCAGTATATAACGATAGAACGAGTATGATCGCCCCGATGACTGACAGTCGATTAATCTAGGGGCGAATCGAGTAGAAGTACTTGTACATTGATTAGATGGAGCTCACCCTTAAATATTTTCAAATCTTAGTGATGGTTGAGGTTTTTCTTGTCTATTTTTCGTACGTGTTTTATTGTTCTTCGAAATTTGGGATGTCATGCTAGTTTGTTTCCACCCTAATTTTTATTCCACCTTATGTTAGACCAGTGCAGCCACCACTCACTATTCTAAAGCCAATGAGGCCGCTCTGCCCATGTTTTTAACGTGTAACTGTACTTCTTAATCATCAGTTCAGGCTTGTTAGTCAATAATAAAATGGGCTCGACTTTCCTCACTACCCGAGGCTTTAATATTATGTTGAAGTTACTAGTTGGTACACAAAGTACTTCATTTAGTCTTCTTAGACGCTGGGCGATCTGACCCTGCTTATTGTAATTAATTGTAACGAAATTCACTTTGTTTTTCAAACTGTTTTACTTTACTCAAACTAACAGCTTCAGGGCACTTCAAAACGACTGCTTAATTATTTCCGTTTAGCATGTTTTGAACTGTATGAAAGAGAATAATGTGCCATTTTATTTTAGAAGTGTACTAATTAGGGTAAGTACTGTTTTGTCCACAATTTATGTCTTTGTAGAATACATTTTGTGTGCTCAGAATATTCGCAAGGAAATTCGTTTTTTCCTGACATCGTAAAAGAGGCGCAACTCTTGAAAAGTTTTAAGACTGAATCAAATACTTTAACACCTCCCTGAAGTTCAAAAGAACCGGTTACTTACCCTCGTAAGTATAAGACGCCTTTGATCATGAATGGTTAATTAGTTAAAGAACTCCTACAAATTGTGACCCTCATCGCTATGGTTACATAAGTTGCAGTAGTCGAACATAAATATATGCAAATATTATTCAACACGAGTCGTCGGTGCAAATGGCTTGAGCTATTTAAGAAAAAGTTTTTTTTGCAAATAAAAAGTTGCACACGATGTTTCGATACGTTTTATTTTATCTGGGGTGTTTTTTAGACAAATCGTGTGGCTTTCGTTAAGCTTGAATTTCAGTAAATCACTTACATCTAAATACGCATTAATCAAGCTATATGTGGCTTAAGTGAACCAATGCATCACCTAGCTGTGTCAGACTGGTTTATAAAATTTTACATTTATAAAGTTTAAAAAAAAAACTTTTTAAGTTAGAATTTTTATCGTCTTTCATACAAATGTTTTTAGTCCATGCTTAGTTGATCCAACGAAAGAGTTATTTCACATAACTAAAACATTTATTTACTTTTCATCTGTATTGATACAAAATATAATAATATTTTCTAAGTAACTTTACACGTTCGTAATATCCCAAAAAAGCCTTCATTGTCACGAGTACCATTAACAGTTCCGTATTCAATCCAAGTCTTGTGATTTACTTACTCAGTTGTTTCTTATATTCTTCTTAATTTAAACGAGTCGGATAGTTCCAAGAGACAAATAAACAAGTAACATAATATATTAATACCACAACAATTATTCTGTATTCAATTATCAAGTCGTTCGGGAATGAAACTTGGAATTCACTTGAAAGTTTTGTAAGCCCATAAGTTTCTGTTTATTGTGTTGCTCCTGACTATTGCCAATTGCTTTTGTAATAGTTTTAACTGTGATAATTACAGGTTGTTTTAGAGAAATTCGTAACTACTTCATATGGTGTAAAATGTATAATACTTTTAGGATATCTAATTTTCTAATTTAATATCAAATACTGGAAAATCAGGTAAGTAAAACACACACTACAAAAAACACTATGTAACTCAGTAATTTATTAAAGTTTCGACGTGAGCTGCACACTTTTTGCCAACAAAAATCTTCAAGTATAGTTGGCTATGCAACCAACGAAAATTTATTTTTAACCAAATAGCTAGGAATTATCTAGATAGCAGTAAATAAAAATAGTAATAGTAGTGTAGTAGTAAGTACTAATAGTAGTGTAGTAGTAAGTAGTAATAATAGTATAGTAGTAAGTAGTAATAGTAGTGTAGTAGGAATAGTCGTATAGCAGTAAGTATTACCTACTTAACTCTTGAAACTCCTTTAGTGTAGTAGTAATAGTAGTATAGTAGAAAGTAGTAATAGTAGTGTAGTAGTATAGTAGTAAGTAGTAATAGTAGCGTAGTAGTAATAGTAGTGTAGTAATACGTAGTAGTAAATAACTAGTAGCTTTAAACAAAATCTGTAAGTTTATTAAAATAATCTCCCACAGTACCCTTTTTTTTATTTTTTGGATAGGAAATCATCAAATGACTTCTCCCGCTCTGGGCGGAGCAGGAGGGAGTGTCAGACTTTTACTGACTAAAACCCATCCATGTTCCTTCATCGCCCTTTGTGTTCCGGGGCCACGGTATCTCTTTCGAACAGTCCCGCAACCCCGGCAGGCATCGGTCCTTGCCCCCTTCCTTTTTGCTGACTCTCTTTGAGGTGCGCGTGGAACACGAACGCGCCGTCGACACGGCCTGTTGTCATGAGACGGACGGACGGCGAGCTAGCCCATAGCCCACCGTCCACAGGCCCTCCCTACGGTGGGACGTCTCCCGCGGCGGCCGGGACGCTGTGAGGTTCTCTCCCTTTCACGTTCCGCCACCTCCTTCTCTAGCATTACTGCTTCGCAGAAGGAGGTGACGGCGTCCCATCCCGTCTCGCTCCGGAGCATGGCTTGCACCAGGACCGGACGCGAGAGGTCGCCGCCGTGCAATCGCCGCTTCGAGGACACGGCGGTACTCCGCCCACGCGGGGCACACCTCCACCGTGTGCTCTACCGTGTCCTCCGGTCAATCCTCGCAGTGGAAACACCCGGGCGTTTCCTCCCGCCCGATTCGGTGCAGGAACCTCCCGAAAACACCGTGTCCGGTGAGGACCTGCGTCAGGCGGAAGGTGAGGACGCCGTGGCATCACTCCAGCCACTCCTCAAAGAAGGGACTTATCGCCACTATCGTGGCGTGCCTTGCACGAGGTTGCGACAGTCGCTCTCTCCATGTCGCCATGAGATCCCGCCGGAAGTCTGTCTGCTGAGCGACAATTTATCACGGCAGCGGAGTTTCCCCCCGGCGAAGCGCCTCCGCGCGCCATTCATGCAGGCGCGCGAGGACTATCGCCTCCAGATCCCATGGCGGCAATCCGGCAAGGAGGCTCGCCGCCTCGAGGGCGATCGTGCGGTACCCACGGGCCAGCCTTACGGCTACCACCTTTTGGGGCGCGTTCAGGTAGTGGGCTGCACGCAGCCTCAAAGAACGCGCCCACACCGGGGCCCCGTAAAGGGCCATGGACCGCACGACTCCCGCGTAGAGCCTCCAGCAGGAGGCGTTCGGCCCCCCCCAGGTTGGGCAGGAGCCGCCTGAAGGCAGCCCCGGTCCGTTCCAGTTTGGGGGCCAAACGTCGGAAGTGCTCCACGAAGTTCCACCGGCTGTCGAGGACGAGTCCTAGGTACTTCAAAGTCGACTCGACACCGATGGATACCCCTCCTACCGTGAGTAAGGATCCCGGAGGTGGCGCATTCCGAGGCCCATGAAAGCACATGGCCTCGGACTTGTGCAATGCCACCTCGAGACCCAGTTGCCGGATCCTCTCAACGACTATTGCAACCCCGCGTGTCATGGTTTCGGCCGCCGCCTCGTGCGACCCCCCCTGTGCCAGCACCAGCGTGTCGTCTGCATAACAGACCACGCTAACTCCGCTAGGGAGGTCGGCGCGCAGCACCCAGTCGTACCCGATGTTCCACAAGGACGGCCCTAGGACCGATCCCTGCGGAACACCGCACGACATCTCTCGCCGGTTCCATTCTCCGCTGTGACCGGGGTAGATGACGGCTTTATCCGTCAGGTAGTCCCCGACCACACGACGGCACCCGGTGATACCGGAGTGCCTCCCTAATGCAGCTCCAGGGCATGGAGTTGAAGGCATTGGCGATGTCTAGAGACACCGCCAAGACAACCCCACCCCGGGACACTGCATCCCCCGTCGTGAGGGCTCTCACGCGCATGATGGCGTCCACCGTAGAGCGCCCCTTGCGGAAACCAAACTGGTGTTCCGCAAGATCCGGCCCCGTCCCCGCAAGGTGCTCGGCGAGGCGGTTTGCAATGACTCTTTCAAAGAGCTTGCCCACCTCGTCGAGCAACACTATGGGCCGGTATGCGGACGGAGAGTCCGCAGGGCGCCCCGGCTTCCGAATGAGGACCAGCTTCCCCGTCTTCCAACGAAGCGGGAACTGGCCTCTCTCCAAACATGCGCTTAAGAGCCCCTCCAGTCGGGGCCCGAGAGCCTCCGAGGCCAGGACCCAGGCTTTGCCAGGCAAGCCGTCGGGTCCCGGGGCGGTATTTTTGGCACTGAGCCTGCGTACCGCCACTCTCAGGTCTACCCCAGTTACTTCCGGAGTGTCGTCGTCGTCGTCCTGGTGGTCCGCTTCAAGCACCGTAGGTGGCGGAGCCATAGGCGGGGGGGGATGTTCTCCCCGCGTAGGGAACAGAGTGCTCACCACGTCCTCCACGAGCTCAGGCCGGAGACTCGTCGAGGCGTCAGTGGGAGGGCCCAGGTGCGGAGTTTATCCCGCACCATCTTGTAAGGGCGCCCCCACGGATCTGGTCCCTGGCCCGCAGGAAAGCCTCGCGGAGGGCGGTCTTCGCCGCTCTGTACTGCTCATAAAGCTCCGCCTCGATGGCTGCCGCATTCGGTGGGCGAATGCGGAGCCTGCGATGCCTGGCGTACAGGTGTCGCGCAGCCACGCACGCCTTGCGCAGAGACGTCAGCTCTCGCGACCACCAGTACACCTGACGTCGGGCGCTTCCTGGCCGGACTCGGGGCATTGCCACGTCGCATATATCGGACATGGCCTCCTGGAACCACCCTGCCTCATTGTTAATGTCGGCAGGCCTGTCTGGTGATGTCACCCAGGCCTGCACGATCGAGGCTTCCAGGAGGAGCTCCCGGTCCAGCTGCTTCAGCGCCCAACGCGGACCACTCGTGGCCTGTAGGACCGGTGCGCTTGAGTTCTGGGTGGAGACGTCAAACCGGATGTACTGGTGGTCGGAATAGGTCTCCACCCCCTCCATGACACGCCAGTCAACGACACGCGACGACAGAGTGGGGCTAGCGAACGAAATGTCCACTACCGACTCGCCCCGCATCCGCACACACGTGGGAATAAAACCCCGATTTAGGACGACCAGGCCCTTCTCCAGAGCCCAGTCCTCCACCATCCTTCCCCGCACGTCTGTGCAACGAGAACCCCAAGCCAAGTTATTGGCATTGAAGTCCCCGAGGACAAGCACGGGGAGGGAATGGTTTCCGACGACAACACTCAACTCTGCGAGAGAGTTGTGGAACTCGGCGAGAGTTCGGCTCGGGGAGAAGTAGACTCCCACCACTACGATCTCCCCGAACCGTGCTGCTACGCACCCCCGACCCCTCCTGACACCTTCAAGGGTCGGGTCCCACAGTACCCTTACACATCAATACCAGTTTTACCAAGGGGTATCGTATTACCCAGTACTAACTGGGTTGTGGAGGTCAGATAGGCAGTCGCTCCATGTAAAATACTGGTATTCAGCTGCATCCGGTTAGACTGGAAGCCGACCCCAATAAAACTTGGGAAAAGGCTAGGCAGATGATGAGTACCCTTACACATCGAATAATTCACAAAAATCAATCACCTTCACTACATACACATAAAAAATCACTACACCGTGTCACCTAGTACTAAAGCCATATAAACTCACATTAAAACTGGAACGCCATTATCTCTTGGAAACTATTAATCATGTATAATATCGTCGACGTCAATAGCCCAAGTCTTCGTTACGTAAGGCAGTTCACTCAGTTACCGATTAATAGCGTCCTCGTTAACGACAAGCACTTTATACAGCGTTTTATGCAGCGCTGAAAAGAGTGTTTTTTTTTACGAATCTTGCTGCTTTTATGTTGTAGACTTATTTTGTTTTGATTTGCGGATGAGTGAGAAATTGGTCAAGTTAATAAACTATATGTATAATGATTTTGAAATTAGTTATAAAGGAATAAAAAATAAATTATTGTTTAATGTTGGTATTAATTTGAAATTAATAATAATCCTTATACAACAAATATTCAAATAGATGTAAAAATGAGGTAGAATAGCAAAAGGGACAAAGACAAGGTCATTTTTAAGACAAAAATTGAATAATTTCGTGTAAAAGTATCTGAAAACAGGATCACAAAATGTTGTGTCTAGGTAGACACAACATTTTGTGATCCTGTTTTCAGATACTAGGTAGATCAAATATTAAAATTGTATTTTACTTCACATTCACTGTGCCTAACTATATGAGCTAACATAGCGTAAGTGCGAAATTGCGTGATTTATGAATGCGCATATTGTGTCCACTATCGCTGATATTATCTCTCCATGCTCTCAATTAACGAGATTGCTTTGTTAAATCGCTCAACAAAGAAAATAGAAACAAAAGCTGCCTGTACTATATTCTAAATGTGTATTTTTCAGTGGGCTAAACTGGGTCTGTGTGTGTCTGTGTAAGTATGTAGCTTACTGCACAAAATTATTTAAAATACATCGTTCTGACGTGTCTTTTAAATCGATCTATTAACTAAAACAAAATAATGCTAGTATACAATCTAAATTGGAAAAGAGATATGTGGAATGATTAACTTGAAAAAGTGATGAAATTCTCACTTTCGACAGTACATTTAAAAATAGGTACATGAAAAACAATATATTTAGTTTTATGTAACCTCGATTTTGATGCATGGCTTTAACTGGCTTTTGTATCATCAGCTTACTGCGGAAAACATCGCTTTTTACTTTACGTAACGCCATCAATATAGTGCGCTAAAAGCTATTAAAAGTATATGCACTAGCCTAACCTTTATAGGTAAATAACCTACTATTTATGACCGTAGTCATCTACTGTTATCAAATAAGTGGACATCTGAAAAAAAAAAAAAAAAAAAAAAACCTGTGCTTGACAAGAACATTTAGAATTGCAGCGTGTTTGTTTTGTATTATTTTTTGAGAACATAGACAGCCAAAAAAAAAAAATGTCATCACAAAGGGTCATTCCACTCACCTAGAATTAAATAGTAACATAAGATCAGAACATCACGCTTTGTATTCCCCGAAGGGTGAGGCAGAGGTGTACCATTCACCTATGTTTCAGTCTAATGTAATACCCCTATTACATTGGACTGAAACATAGGCGAGCTTATTGCCATCAATCAATTCATCCATCAATTATCAAATTAATAATAATCTGAACGAAAAATTTCCTTCAGCACAAGCTAATCACTTTTCTCATCGTATTCTTTTGTAAGTCTTCATCCTAACGTAAAGCATCGTTATAATACAGAACATTAGTGCTCACTTAGTTATAATCCGTCACAAGCTGTTAGCTCGCCGTCCTACAAAATGCAGCTGTTAAAAGCGCTTTTTGATACGAAAAGCACGTTATTTCAGAATTGAATTAAGTTTGTCACATAATACTTGATTATAAGCTCAGTAAACAGCTTTTCCGTAACATGTCTGTTATTGTTGTTTATGTAATGTAAGCTGATAAAATAGATTTGACATTTATTTCAAGGGCAATATTGGAGGTCTTGTCGATTTATTGGAAACATATTTGGCATACAAAACAGTAAGCAGATGTGGAAAACAACTTGGAATAATCGATGAAATTAAGAGTGTCTGAAGGTTTTATTTTTGGAAATTGGAACATTTAAAAAAACTCAGTCTTGAATCGTAGATATAGAAAGTATAACTAAGAATCTTAATTACCGGCTTTGTGGAAACGAAGATTGTGTATAGAACTTTGCAGTTTTAATGCTACACCAAAATTCGATTAACCAAACTTACTTTTCATTATAGGTTATTTAGGTACCTAGTAGCTATCTTTGCTTCTTGAAGTAACACTTTCACAAAATTAAATATTGGTTGTGTTAATCGCTATCATTTGTAGATTTCCCCTCCTAAAAAACATATATTAAAGAACAAATTCCTTCCCATTGTCGCATTGTTAGCAATAAGCTGGGCGAGCTGGCATATCTACATCATCTCTGTAAAATTACCATAAATATTCACTTTGGCATACCGAATGCATTCCGACCAGCAATCGAACGCTTCCGATGATAGTCGTCACGTGTAACATTAGCATTGCTAATGTACGTCCAGCGTGGAATTAATTACGATATTAGAAGCTTTATTTGAGACTAGTGGAATGAACGGCAATAGTTGAAAATGAGAGAATTTGATTTTGAATTCAGATTTTAAGTACATGAACTCATGGCTTTTCCCGCAGGAGGAGGAGCTCATGGTATAGTATTTATGCTATTCTTACACTTTATATTCATCATTCATAATACTATTTATCATCCTTTTTATTTGTTTCTATGTTTACACTCAACAAATCGATCTAAATACGATTCATTAACATAAAAATAGTTGAAATAAAATATTATTACTCATAATTTTCATGTGACACTTACGTCAAATTGTCAAACTGTCACTTTTATTTCTCTTTCTGGCTTAGTCTATGGTTACTTTTTGGTTTGTATAATATGTTCAGCTGAAATATTGTATTTTATAGATTATTACGATTGTTTACTAAATAACTTAATTTTCAATTATATTTATAAAATTCTTAACGCACTCATGAATATGTGCGGCATATGGCTGGATGATGGCCACAAGAAGAAAAACTAATATAGGAAAATTGAAAAAGAAGACTACTTTGAAAAGGAGCTTACGAACCGCTGGGAGCGGTCTACCATGGGATCTGAGATGAGAGGCTTGAGAAAGCAGCATGGTTTTTGCTGTCACGTACATACACTTATATACTTCTTAGGAGATCCAACTAACGATTCACCTGGGTCCGATCTTCGGAAGCTGTCTTCGTGCCTGCCACTAGCGCTTGTCTCGCAGAGCTACCCTGACGTCTGGCCCTAAGAACTACACCGGTGCCTTCCTACAGAGCTGGCCTGGTGCGTGACTCTGAAAACCGCACGACTCCTTCCAGCAGAGTTTTTTCCGAAGCTTGATCCTGTTCCTGTCTCTCCTACAGTGCTGAACAGATTTATCACCATCTAAGTGCGTGATCTATAAATTTCCACCTTCATACTTTCCATAGTTCGTGCTAGGTAGGTCTTTTTATAGTTAGCTGTATTTTTTATCTCATCTGTAAATTATTCATCTCTTTCACTTATTAAATTTCAATTGTACAAGTCTGCCTTTTATTTTGATAGGATCAAGTAGATTTGTTACAGTGGCTAAATAATAACAGCTGATCAGGTCGATTTTAAGGTTAAAAGGTTGGTCCGTGGATGGGTTACCAACCATTACTGCGCGATTTAGAATTGGGAAACTCGGTATGAGTTTCCCAATTCTAAATCGCGCAGTTAAAGTTATCCGCGACTTAAGACTATAATTATACTAAAAACCCAATAACAACTATCGGCCAGTAGCCCACCAGACACGACACTCGTCTTGTTGGAGTATCCTTCCTTTTCTATGGGGATGAAGAACTGTACGCCCTGTTCTTCATACATGGTATAAGTTGATGCTTTACCGCCGCGGGAGACGCCTCGGGCGTCGGGGGCCACCACGTGGCCTCCGACGCCCGCGGCGCGGGCGCGTAGGCGCGGGCCTGTGGACGGTGGGCTATGGGCTAGCTCGCCGTCCGTCCGTCTCATGTCGACAGGCCGTGTCGACGGCGCGTTCGTATTCCACGCGCGCCTCAAAGAGAGTCAGCAATATAGGAAGGGGTCCGCAAGGACCGATGCCTGCCGGGGTTGCGGGATTGTTCGAAAGAGATACCGTGACCCAGGAACACAAAGGGCGATGAAGGAACATGGATGGGTTTTAGTCAGTAAAAGTCTGACACTCCCTCCTGCTCCGCCCAGAGCGGGAGAAGTCATTTGATGATTTCCCAACCGAAAAAAAAAAAAAAAAAAAAAAGTTGATTCTTTAACAATTTCCTCGTCTGTCAAAATATTGTTCAAACTTGCGAAAAGAACCGAAAGTTGAAAAAAGTACTTATTTCAAAAGCACCCCCTGTTTCTTACAATTACAACTGAAAAGTAGAAGACACATTTTAGGTAAACAAGAAGTGAGTTTTTCGTATATTACCCATATTATCGTTAGAGAAACCCATAAATCTTTCAATTATGTTTCCCGTAGAGTAAAAAAATACACTTTTTTACAAGGATATGAATAATCTCTGATCTATTTGCAAAATATCCTAGCCAATAAAGCATTTTCGGATAAGAAGTTCTAAACGGAAATGAAAGGTCTTCCGTAAGATTGTGACGGAAACTATCAGGAGTACTTTTTATGCAATAAGTATCAGCACGTATCGGTATGTTCAGAACATAACATGTCATTTAACTATTAGGCTACGAACGTTGAGTGGTGGTCCTTACATGTAACAAGCTTCCAAGCTTGGCTTCCCGTTATAACCTACTACTCTTCATGATGCTAGGGTTTTGAAGAGTCTTCTTGCCTTGTGGGCTTGCCGTATTGGAGGCCTCTAGGCACGCGACTAAACGCACTGACAGGTGGTTTTCTTAGAGCCCAAGTCACCTTGTGGTAGCGAAGTGAAACAAATGTTCCAGAATCTTTGCAACTGGCCGCACTGCGCGTTTGGGTGAGAGTAAAAATGGCGGTTGTACCATAGCGAATCACATAATACCAATTACCAAAAAAAATACCTAAAATAAACTACTTAGTACCTAGCTCTAAAAAATCTGTACCTCCTTCAGAACGAAATTATTTCAAAATTAAAGTACACCCGCTATATTGACACTAAGATGGCGGGTGTTCTATAATATTTTATTATTTAACATTTACTCATAAAATATAATTACACCAAAAAATTGTACCTAAAAAGAATCTCAATTAAAAAAACACACTTGATCAGTTGGATAGTTCTTTAGAAATAAACAACCGTGTCTTGTATATGTTACAGTCAAAACTGTTAATCGGTCAAAACCACTTTTGACTGGCTTCAGTCAAAATCCTATGAAGTTAAAATGCGTTTTCTACCTTCAAAATGTTCTCCTTCTTGTTGTTTTAGAACGCGTCAGTTGTAAATACAAGTCCTAGAATTACATGATTTTTTCAAAGGGTTACAAAAAGTACCTAACAACCTAATACGTTTCTAAGTTAATGTTAGTTATTGTTAAAATAGTTTTGACCGGTTAAATAATAAAATATTATAGAACATCTTGATGTCAATATAGCGGGTGTACCTTAATTTCAAAATAATTTCGTTCTGAAGGAGGTACAGATTTTGTAGAGCTAGTACATTGAGTTATTTTAGGTACATTTTTTTGGTAATTGGTATAATTTGATTCGCTATGGTACACCCGCCATTTTGACTCTCACTACGTTTGGTGCCTTTGCTAGTCGCCTAGCGTACATCGAAGTAGCACGCAGTCCGGCTGGTTAGTATGTATCCTTAAAGGTTTCTTCTAAACTTTTAGAGGGGAGCAGTGGTGGCCCTGTGGTAACACCACCAACTAACGTAGGTCGTCGTCAGTCGCGACAGAAACTTTACTATAATGTAGTTCATTTAATAACCACTTTTCTTTAAACGGTGAAAGAACACATCGTAACCAGTATGTCCTTAACCCAAAATTTCGAAGACATGACTATGACATACACCAACTCGCCCTAGGCTTGCATGGTGTAGCCATACTTACTAAGTTACTACCTCTCATAGTGAGGAGGCCTGTGTCCCAGTAGTGGGAACGTAATAGACTGATAATAAGATTATGTAATAGAGGCTACAGCAAAATGGCTAGGGATTTAACAGACTGGTGGGCCAGAGGTCAGGAGCTTTCAACCCACACGTTGCACTATTAAGTTCCTTACCATATGGTGCTAAGTTGGCGAGCTTCCCAATAGCAACACCTACCAGTAAACTGATTAATTACTATCCCTTTTTGGGCTGCAACACTGTTTACATTCTATGAAAAACATGGTGCATTAAGGACTTTAAAATACCTAAGTTAGTTCGTTTTTAAGGTATCCTATTTTTGATATAACTACGGTCCAAAGACATACTGTTTAAAATACCTAAAGATCGTTTCACAGATTTTTGTAATAACTAATGACTGGCACCGAATGGTCCTATATGGATTTCGTTCATTAGTGAAACCATAGGTGAATACCTATGGTTGACTCACCTACGGTTTAAACATGCGCACATGTTAGTTGCATTTTCTTTCTGATACATAAAAACATACAAAGTACCAAGGAAATAAAGTAGAACTCAGTATTGCTTAGTGCTTTTCTGCATTGGGTCTTGCTAGCTAGCTTGAGGAGCATAGGCCGAAGGCGGAGCGACCACGCATATTTGTGGCAAAAAGAGCGCGTCTCATCTAATCAATGTCATAGCCAATATCTTAAAAAAACATTAGATTAATCGTTTGTTAGTGCGATTGATTTTAGTTGAATCAAAATTAGATAAGTTAAACAGTAGTTGAGTCGACCAATATGTGTTATGAACATTATGTGAATCAACCGTAGTTATATCGAAAATAGTTAGGATAAACTTAGGTACATGATACGTAACCGTTTTTACACAAATTAAATTATTATTATCGTATTCTATTCTACATTTAGTTTCGTGGTTAATATCTGGTTCGCCCCATAGGTATAGGCACATGGGACTTAAAATCACTGGCGAAATGTGCTTGTACCCTGTTACTTCTCTGTCTAATATTTTGGTCACTACCCCGCATGATAGTTTATACTATTTTTTATTTAAAAATTGCTGAAATCATTGTGGAATTATAATTGACCTTAACGACAGTTTTAATAGTTCAAGTTTATCTTAAACGTTTTTACCCATTCGTAAAGTTCAATTTAAAACTTACTCACATTTACAACGCCACAAAAACTTCGATAAAGGTTGAAAGCTTTGAGGTTGGATGCACAACTTTCCCAATCCTCTTTAGCGAGGAGGTATGCATGCATTCATCTCATTTTCTATCTTCATATAAATTCATATTTTAGTCTTGGTAAAGGAAAATGCTCTGCAATTTGACGTTCTACGAATTTTTTTATATGCAAGGGATGTTATGTACTCATTAGTTATATTATTTCGTAGAACTACGGATAAGAGAACTTTCACAGTAACATTTGCATTTGAAAAGGAATGTGCCTTTCCGTGTTTCTTTTCCCTTGTTTAGTTTCCCTTTCTTATTATATAAATTCAAAATATCTATTTAGCCGTGTGGTATCCGGCAGAGTAGAATAGAACCAACCCATTACACTCACGGGTGTCGTATAAGGCGACTAATGTCTGAGGCAGAACACCTTGCGCCGTAGACCTGAGAATGGGCAGCAGCGTTTTCTGTTAGTCTTTCATCACTGCGATCTCCAATCCGCCTGCCAAGCGTGGAGATTACGGCAAATTCCTCCCATCATGGGAGAGGCTTATGTCCAGCAGTGGACGTTATGGGCTGTTGTTGTTGTTGTTGTTGTTGTTGATCACAAGCTCTAAACGTGAAGACTTGTAATTGGCTGTCAGATTATCATACTGTTATTTATCACCATTATATTTAGCTATAAGTCAGTAAATAAATGACTGGCAAAATGGATACACCTCTGCGAAACTCTTCGGGGATTACAGGCGTCATGTTATGTTATGTAAATTGCAATACAATTGCCTGTCATGCTCGAATCCATATCATCAAAGTTACAAGATTATTTTTTCGCTCTACTACAAATGTAGAAACATCTTTACAGAAACCAATTTTACCGTAAAATAAACGTAAATCTTAGACACAATTGGTAACAAAACAAAATGAATAATTAAGACTTTAATATCTGGAATTGAACACTCACAAATGTACCAATAGCATTATTTCTGTCGATTGAAAACTTTCTATTTACAAAGACGTAAGTGCCCACCTTACTTTTACAATACATTTTGTGAAAGAAATATTCAATTACGATTTCTTTGGTGCTGTTTATCTTTCATCGCGTGTAAGAATTTGATTCCTGCTCAGTTTTCAATTGTTTTATTGGGTCTCATTTGTTACGTTAGCCTCTGGAATCGTCAAGTATTCTTCGGTCGCGAAACAAAAAAACTGGCCAAGTGCAAGTCGGACTCACGCATAAAGGGTTGCGTACCATCATAGTAGGGGAGCCCACTTTAATAATATTATTTGTTAGAAATGCATCATCTGTGAAAATTTCAACTGACAAAAAGACAGACCGACAGTGGAGTCTTAGTAATTAGGGTTCCGTTTTTACCCTTTGGGTACGGAACCCTAAGAAGGAGTTTGTCACCGTTTTGGAAGTCATTCCAAACATAGGTAATTAGATATGTAGAAGGTAGTATGTGGGCAGAGTTCAATCAGACAAATTACAAACAACACCATGTACCTTTTCTTCGCAGTGAAAATGTTGAAATTACTATGAATTTACTGATGTAACAAAAATGTTACATTGTTGATTGCAGTTCATACAAATATATACATGAAATATTTTTTACATTCGAAACGAATTAATATTTCTAGCAAAACAAATCGAAAATGCATCAATTTCATATTGTAACGAGAAAATATGCATACAAACAAGTTTCAGTGGAAAAACCTTTTTGTTTTCGCGTACTGTTTTGGCCATCCGTCACAATACACGTGGATGCATAAAACCACATCTGACATTTTCATTTTTCATTAAAAAGCCACGTGAAAACATTTTGCTGTCATTTATGCATTTTTAAATAACTGTTACCAAACATTTCGCTCGCATTCTTGGAAAGCATTATGCCGAGGAGTAGCTACACCCACATTTCGCCAATTTATTTTTGACTTTATTTTCTTCTTCTTTTTTGAGTTGATGGTAAATGCATATCATCATTATAATCCGCTTATCCCATGTTACTTGTGGTCGGCGCAACACGTTTTTTTCTTCCATTCTCCCCTGTCAGCCGTCACGCAATCATTTACACCTTTTTCCCTTATATCATTCCTCACACAATCCATGTATCGTTTCCTTGGTCTTCCTCTCCCTCTCCATCCATCCACATTTATATTCATCACTCTTTTAGTCACATGCGATTCTTCCCTCCTCATTACATGCCCATACCACGACAGTATACTCATTATTTTTTTACGCGAATTGCGTACGATTTGAAATTCGATATTTATCATACTTTTTTTCAAATTTCTCTTTCTTTGTTCTAATATGAAAAGTTTGCTTGAAATTTGTAGAAAGATCAATTTTTTTCTAAGCTGTGGAAAAAAGAAAAATAAAAGCTAGGTATGCCATATGCTTCTACTCCGTTCACCTAATATAGGTACCCATTTTTTTTGGAAAGTGCTATAAAAGTCATCCGGTACAATAATTATAATGTAAAATTTGTCGTTCTACCTTCGGCAATCTCAATAATATTGAAGGGTTTTTCATTAAATAAGTCTAATAAGTTCCAAAAAAGAACCTATTGCCATCAACTGGATACAAATCACGCTTTACTAAACTTGAGAATCAAATACATGACCCTATCCCTAGAAAACCTTTTACTAAATCAACGAGGCCGTCAAACGGCAATGGTAAAGCACTTCAGCAAGATTTTACCTAGTTCAGTACTTTTCAAGTTTAATCTGCTTTATATTCTTAAGTACGAGCACAGACTTCATATATTCTGATCATGTACGTATTGCGAACTTCGTAACTGAACTGCCAGGAAAATTTTGGCAAGCAATTCTGAAAGCAATGCTTATGCCATGGCAAACAACATTATAAACTCTGAGAACTGGCTTGTCAATCGGGAGCGTGTTTGTTCGTAATTTATGTAGGGAAGGAATATGATACGGAATAATTTAGGAGGTTTTTTTTTTTTTAGTATTTTAATGCGGTTTCGTGACTGATTGGTATATATCGTAGAAACAAGAATTTGGGAGATATCGAGGTCAGTTGAGTTAGCGAAAAACTTTTAAAGTTGTTGGGTAACAAAACTTAACATGATACAATTAATTTAGTGAGCCTTGACGAACATCTTTCGAGGCTCTCACTTGGAGGTCATGGATTAAGGGCCTAATTCAGAAGGCAGAACTTTTCAATAATCTCAAAACGGCTCGCATTGTTAGGAAGTTCCTGTCTCTGAAGTACTAACCACCAGTAGCTTGGCAAGGGCAATATTTCTATAAACAAAAACATAAGGAAAGCAAGGGCTTTTTTATGTTTTTGTTTATAGAAATATTCAAGATGTGAGAAATAAGGAGTAACAAAATTAATGAACAAACTGATAATGTGTTTCTTTTGGAGTCAATACGACCACTGGTAATGTAGTTGCTAGTAATATCAGGTTTAACAATTTGATTCTCAACATATTTGCAGTATTTCGCTGGTTCATTTTATTTGATACTATTTACTGAGATTTATGGATCTTTTTATTTATGGATCTTTTGTTATTCATCATTTGATAGAGTGCAGCAATGGTGTCTCAAGTTTGCATGGGAAAATCAGGTTTCCTGTGTGCCCAATTTTCGCGAAGTGGCAGGCAATAATAATTTTCGATATTGAAGTTACAGTGTAAGCAAACAGTTCCAAAATTAATATCATACTACTAAGCTTTATAGATAGCGTTATGTCACGTTCCATATTGCACAGTTGCTACTCTGATTTTCGGGTCGCTTCATTTAATTCGGCAGTTTTTAGCATTTTAGAACACAAAAATTGAACCAAAAAAAAATTTAATCAACTCGTGTTAATCGGCAAACTTCGTTCATCATCTCCCATCACTGATGCATGTTCAGGTCGGCTCTTCACAATTCAAAGTATCAGCTATATTCCAAACCAATAATATCTACATTTATATTCGATTTTGCCGCTCGACTGTGTCGAAACATGTCGAACATAATGTAGCACCCTTGATATAACTGTTTACTTAACGATCAAACATTTAACTGAACAAAAAAAATATCCAGCATTTGAATAGGTCAGCTTTACCCTCGGAACTTCTCATACTGCACTATAATCATCAAAGTTGATACTGGAAGTACAAATAAAGCCGGTAGCTTCAAACGTCCGTTTAATATTTGTTTTGAACGTTGAGAGCGCAAACTTCATACGTAATTTATGTTCCACCTTGTTCTACTTTATTCTTGGGATTTTAATGAGAGCAAATTTTAAATGAATTAATTAATATTATGGTTTCCAGTTTTCCAGTTATGACGTCTTTCACGTAATTATGTTGTAAAACAAATTGTTCAACCGTGAACATACTCGCGCCAACAACAGCATCACAGCGTCAGCATTAAGAGCGACACACATTTGTTCCCCGCGCCGGCAACACCAGCACACCGTCAGCGCTAAGAGGTGGTCTACTGAGATCTTCGCTTCATTGGCTCGGTACACACACGACACACATGTAAATGGGTATCAGTGTGTATTTACCGCAAAAATTGTATATAATTAAGTTCACTATTGTAATAAATTAGTCATCAAGCTGGAGTCAAACCCTCTTCCTACACAAATTGCGTATGTTACCGTAGGTCTCCTTGTAACAGACTTCCTCTCGGTTAACCAACGTAACCTAACGTCCCGTTTGGTGTAGTTTGTATGGTAGGCTAGGGCGTTAGGATAACTTTTACTAGGGTATTAGGTAGGTAATTACTATAGGGCTAGGATAACTAGGGTGCTAGGTAGTTACTGTAGGGCTAGGTTTGGCGTCAGTTGGGCTTTAGGTACTGATCCAGGCTCAATTGTCTCAAACGTAGTCGCATCGTACGCACTTAGAATAACGGCCGTACTAAGCTGTAAGTTCCAGTGTGTACACAAATAATATGTAATTAAAAACAGTGAAATTATTCGAAACAATAATTGGGAAAATATTTCTGGTTATAATTAAATTACCGAGGTATTGACGGTTGAAATATAAAAATGTCGTAAAGAAAAATCAGTCTGAGTTAAATTTCGTGACGTTTATTTCCACTGCCGATATGATTTGTGTTGATAATTAAACTCGGAAATAACGAAAAAGCGAAAATTACAACTGTTGTAGGAACAAATAATTGCTATTACGGAAAAGAGCTGACAAAAGATATTACGAATGGGCTCCGAAGCATTAAATTGCAGAAACAACAAATTACAATGCATAAACTTTTTTCCGCGAAGACTTTTACTCTTTTTCTCTCTTTAAAAAGCTAATGAATTTTAAAAGATAACTGTTGCTGTCAAGCAGAACAATGAAATTTTATATGTTTTCGTCAAACGGGAGTTAAACCCTTTCATGCAGATTGCACAAGTTGAAAATGAGGATTTACCTACATTGACGTAACTTTAAGAGCACTTTTATGTCTTAAATCTTGTGGGTTTTATCGGGGTTGCTGGTCTAGTTTTGGAAGCAACTGCCACATTAAATCTTAAGCTAGTATTTTTCGCTGTGACAGGTTGTTTTACGACATCACACATACTCTTAAATATAGATGTGAGCTTCTAAAAAGATGTGTTCGTGTCCGTGTAGTTACTTACTGTTTTAAAAATACTAGTGAACCCAGCAAGCATCATACGTTTTTTTTTATAAATAATTTATCACCGAGATTTTATTTTTGTTTATTTTAATAACTATTTATTACTTTCAATACAAAAAATCCGTCAATTTACTGATATTGATACCGCGAGGCTAGTCTATTTTAGTTATTTTCATAGTATTATGTCATACGGTATTTTACTATGGGGACGGGCTGCAGACATCGAGTCTATATTTATTCTGCAGAAAAGAGCCATCAGAGCTATTTATGAATTACGTAGACGCGATTCTCTAAGAGAACTGTTTAAGGAAATTAATATCATGACAGTACCTTGTCAATACATCTATGAAAACATCATGTACGTTAGGAAAAATCGGCATTTATTCAGTAGAAGAGGTGAAAGACACCACTATAACACTAGAAATAGGGACCAACTAGTTCAGCCAGGTTTCAGGCTTGCTAAAGTAGATTCATCTTTCATGGGGTACTGTTTGAAATGTTACAATAAAATACCTCCCCACATTCTTCAACTGAACGAGACGAAATTTAAATAATGTATAAAACGCACACTATGTAGGCAAGCATATTATAAGTTGGGGGATTACATTGATGATAAAAATGCTTGGCTAAATGCTGGTCCTGCTCCACAACTATAGGAGCAAACTAAATTGATTGTACTGGTCGGGCATTATTTGAGTCTATCGACACGCAAAGAAGAAGAAGAAGAATTGATTCCCATGTTGATGTATTGTGGAAGCGGCAGAAGATTGTAAAATATACCTACTTGCATTGTGTAGATTCCAGTTCTTAGTATTATATAATTGCATAGCACATGTGTGAGTTCTTTGTATTGTTCAGCCGCCATTTACATTTAGTTATCTTTCATTGACTTGACTGGCCTTGATTGGCCTTGGTAGCTGAGAGAATGTCATGCTCACTCAAATGTCTCGCTGATGGTGGCGGGTGTGTCGGGTCATTTAATTCCCTTCAATATGGTTGAGTTGAATGGCGCCGATGCGCGCGTCATGTTCGTGAGCGGGCGCTGTCAGTTGGGACTGGTCATCTCTTGGCTGATAGGGTACATTTTAATTCGTTTGTTGTTAAATTGTTGTCTTTTTCTACTCTGGACGCTCTTAATGTGCACGTCTTTCTACATCGGTCTCACATATATGTATAATTTTAAAATTAATGATGTGACCAAGATTTTGTAACAATATTTTGATTCAAAACAGTGTCCATGGAGTTTCTTGCCCGTTCTTCTCCATAGAGATCTACGCTAGGGAATGGGCAACTACAGTACTTTCTCAAGTTATTATGCCTTTGACTGGGACTGTAGCTTTGTTTTTTATTTGTAATTTTGACATTCAAAAGTGCTGTAATGGTCTAGGTAATTGAAATAAATGCTTTGAGTTTGAGTTTTAGTTTGAATTACCGGAAATAAATTCTTTAAATAATCGTGAAATCCGTATCAAATTCCATTACTTAGTTAAAAAAAAAAAAACGACTTCAAAAACACAAAAAAAGTGTAAAATAACTTAAGCTTCAGAAGTCGGTGACCTTTGTTTGATTGATTTAGTTTTTTGTCACCGACTTCTGAAGCTAAAGTTATTTTTCACTTTTTTGTGTTTTTGAAGTCGGTTTTATTTTTTGCAAAAATGTTTTTTATTTTTCCATTTTTAGTTGTTCCCAAACAAATATTTATCATGAATTTATTTTACATTATATGTTTATGCATTATATAAATAAATATGAAATGTTAATTAATGCTAAGGGATCAAGGTACGATGCAGAAACCGAATATTATTTTGGTTAAATCATTTCTGTCGGTTCAGAATACCTATTAGAGAAATAAATTACTACCACATTTACTTACATTCAGATTCGATTTTTCAACATTAGTAAATTTATTGTTGATTTACTGTAGGTGACTTAAATATCCGGATAGCCTATAAAAGATTCGGCCGAGTATCGTTAATTTGCTCCTAAGAATTGAAGAGTTCCTTTACTTTGTCATGGATCCCATAATCAGAACCTAACCAAACTCTCATCAAACGACCCTTGAAGTACATCCTTTTAAATAAAAAAACAATACATGTCCATGGTAATAGGCTTATCCCCAATAAATGGAACTTAACATACCTAAACCTGTCGAAATCTGGGTGTATTGTACACATCTGCCTACCCCCTCAGAGCATACAAGCCTGATGTTACGTCATGTTGTATAAACAATAAACATCCAAGCGATTCCAGCAATCAGAGATGTTGGCGACAGATCTGGCAACCCCGTTGCTAGGGGCTTGTGTGGACATTTTAATCTTCTTTGATTTGGTGCCTAACATTGGTCCTACTGCAGATTTGTTGTCTATTTTTGAAGAGTTCCATTGTATAATCCGAAGATCAGCACCAGATCTTCGCCAAATGAAATGGGACCACACGGGAAGCACCAGCTTTCAAATAAAAATAATCATCAAAATCGGTTCACCCAGTCGAAAGTTCTGAGCTAACAAACACAAAAAACAAAAAAATACAGTCGAATTGAGAACCTCCTCCTGGAAGTCGGTTGAAAATAGCACGGTAACACGGACAGGAAAAGCGACTTTCATACAATTAAATGTATCGATATATATGTATGTACATCATATTCCTGGGCTTTTTAGTTGCTGAGATTAACGTTAAAATTTTCTCTTCACAGAATTATTTTAATCTTCAAGTAGTCGAAAATAGAACCAAGATCCCTTTTACCGAGAACTTTAATGGTATCTAACTGAAACTAATGTAGGCCATTAGGACTGTACGTGCTTCAGTCTACAGTTTGTGAAAGAAGATAAAATAAAAATATATGTTCACCGAAGTGAATATCATTTGTAATGCATAGACCTTGCGTTTTATAGTTTTATCTTTTATGAAAGCGTTGAGGCGTTCGGATGCCGATCAAACGTCACCGTTCAAACTATTGATGTGAACTCACTCTTACCTGAGTATAAATGAGGGAATAGAGGTTGAAAAAATATAAATAATATTATATATACTAATATTTTTGTATTTTTGTATGTAACGAATAAACTTAAAAACTACTGGACTGATTTAAAAAATTCTTTCAGCAATGGATAGGTACATTATCAGCAAGTAACATAGGCTACATTTTATCCCCGTACTCCCCCTTCGATTTTCGACTCGTAAAGTCATATGTCTATCTTTTTTTAACATTACGAAATCGAGCGAAATAGACATACGACTTTCCGAATCGAAAATCGAATCGAAGCGTTCTGAATAGCTATGCTAGACTGGGCCTGGACTATACTTTCAGTTATAATATTAGTTTGTTTGTGTAGGGATTTATATTTTATATGTAAGTATACATTTGCCCGCATCACCTCGTTGGTCTAATGGACGCAAGTGCTACTGCTGATCACGAGCTCTTGGGTTTGAAGTCTCGATTTCTCCCCGGTTATTACATGGGACTTAAAACTTAACTGGCAAAATGTGGGTAGAAACACACTTCGTAGGAGTAACAGACGCAATGTACGCGTTATGTAATCCACGCAGTAATTTTTTCCTTGCACTGTACCACATATTTATGCTCTATTACATTTTGCAGGCAATTGCAGCCACTCTGCTATGCCTATAACAAATCAAACTTGAATAAGGCAACACAAGAATTTTCACGCATTGCGCTGAAACTCCACGTGTAGGATTGGGCATGAATATCTGTCTAGTGACTGAATGTATAGGTGTGTACGCTTGAAATGCTCGGACGGAAACCTTGGCATGTAAGTTTCGTGCTTTTTTTCTTTTTTTTTTTGTAGTGGCCTATAAATTTCGCAATTTATATAGATTTAAATTCAGAAAAAAAAAACTTTAAAGAAAATTTAGTGTCTACTAAGTCCAAACCTTCTGTTAGGAAGAAAGTTTTGTTTTGTTCTGTATTGCTATAAAATTATAGATTATTGTTGTAAACTATTTGTTGTCTTGAGGTTTGTCTGCCCATATTTTGTAATTCAACATTATTAATACGAAAATTCAAAATCACAACTAGCCTGTCCTTTTAAGGACCCAGGTACCAATACCTATGCATAATTTCGTAACAAAAAAAATATCATCTTAAATTGAAAACATTATTTATTAATGGATCATTAGAGCAATACTTTGATAGCCAAAATGGATATCAGACCATAAGTATTTAACATCAAGTTTCAGTTTGACAGTTAATTCTGTCTAGAACGAAAAATCATCATTATTACCTATGTCATGTTGGGTTGGTAAAATTAAAAGTTGGTCATTAACGATTTCTGTAACCTATCCCTCGTTTCACGACTCATGTGTTGTAAACATCGTTAACTTTAGTTTTTAATTGTTATTATTTTCTGACGTGATTTCAAGCACAACCTTAAAAGAGTTAAGCTTTTTATTTATTTCAACGAATGTGAGATAATAATTATAAATATGGAATATTATGAATATTTTCCTTCATATTGCGAAAAGACATGAATCAAATAAACCAATATGTTCAAATGTGGACGAATTTTTCGACGCCCTGTAACCTTTTTTGAAACTTGTACATATTTTTATTACTATTATAGAGTTAGTGTGTAAATAATGTTAATAAAATACTGTGGTTAAAAAAATCGAATCAATATCTACGTACCTATTGTATATGTATAGACGTCTCCAAATAAGTACCTGTAATCTTATCTACAATAGCAGATCGTTTGACACAAACTCATTTACCTATTCAATTTAGATTTTTGATATTATAAAGGAAGTCTATTCTGGAAATATAATATAGCAGGCCTAGATTAATTATTCACATTACCAAACTGAAAAAAAAAAACAGAATCTATAATATAAAAGAGAAGTCCACTCACTGACCACTCATCACGAAATCTCGGGCCGTGAGGTCTAAAATTTGGCACAAGCACACTCTATAGGGTGCAAGCGCGCACTAAGAAAGGATTTTTTATTAATTCGCATCTCAAGGGGTTGAAAAAATTGTCGCGCAGCGGACAGACTTTCGGCGTGATCTCATGGCGACATGGAGAGAGCGACTGTCGCAACCCCGTGCAGGGCACGCCACAATAGTGGCGGTAAGTCCCCTCTTTGAGGAGTGGCTTGAGAGACGTCACGGCGTCCTCACCTTCCGCCTGACGCAGGTCCTCACCGGACACGGTTGTTTCGGGAGGTTCCTGCACCGAATCGGGCGGGAGGAAACGCCCGGGTGTTTCCATTGCGAGGTTCGACCGGAGGACACGGTGGAGGTGTGCCCCGCGTGGGCGGAGCACCGCCGTGTCCTCGAAGCGGCGATTGGCGGCGGCGACCTCTCGCGTCCGGCCCTGGTGTAAGCCATGGTCCGGAGCGAGACGGAATGGGACGCCATCACCTCCTTCTGCGAAGCAGTAATGCTAGAGAAGGAGGTGGCGGAACGTGAAAGGGAGAGAACCTCACAGCGTCCCGGCCGCCGCGGGAGACGCCCCGGGCGTCGGGGGCCACCACGTGGCCCCGGCCACCGTAGGCGCGGGCCTGTAAACGGTGGGCTATGGGCTAGCTCGCCGTCCGTCCGTCTCATGATGACAGTCCGTGTCGACGGCGCGTTCGTGTTCCACGCGCGCCTCAAAGAGAGTCAGCAAAAAGGAAGGGGTCCGCAAGGACCGATGCCTGCCGGGGTTGCGGGACTGTTCGAAAGAGATACCGTCGCCCCGGAACACAAAGGGCGATGAAGGAACATGGATGGGTTTTAGTCAGTAAAAGTCTGACACTCCCTCCTGCTTCGCCCAGAGCGGAAGAAGTCATTTGATGATGTCGCACAAGAAAAAAAAAAAAAAAGGTTTGAAAAGGGGTGTCAAAGTTTGTATGAAAGTCCTATGTTTTTAAAGCTAGAGACATGTATGTGGGCCTGAATGTTCCTTCCGGCTTCAAGGTGCTCACTAATAAAAGGTTTTACGAAATTCGGCCCTTAATGATATAAATAAGGGTGTTTAATGATTGTATGAATAAAGTTAAAGATCCAAATTGAATCTTACGGCAACGCGTTATTGCATATTTTACATTGAAATAAGAATTTGGAAGTTCCTTGAGGTTTATCTTCAGTTTTTATGCGAATTTCTAGGTGGCCAGTATGTTTCAGTAATATGCAGGCGTCTGCTGAAAGGTAATGAAATGAGGTTCTATAACGTTTTTAATTTTTTATGCAAATTTCTAGGTGGCCAGTATTTTTAAGTATGCAGGCGTCTTCTGAAAGATGAGAAAAAAACGTTTCAAAAAACGAACTCATGAATCAATCACAGAATACAGAATAGTGTAAAACCTGAGGTAGCCTAAGCGATACACGTTCAAGCTCATTTCTGTTCTGCGATATTTTGCTATTACTACTAATTTGCTTTAAAATATTTGTCATCATCGTTGTTTGGTTTGTCTTCGTTTTGGTTTGTTTCACTTCCTAATTTTAAATTGGAGGATAATAATTGTGTTCTTACCTATTGTATTGTATTGTATAATGGGCTGGTGTCCGCAACTCCACGTCAAAGCGCGTATTTTGCGTATATAATCCACTACGCGGGCCCAGTGCGGATTGGTAGATGTCACATGTCTTCGAATTTTTGGTTCTAGGACATGCCGGTTTCCTCACGATGTTTTCCTTCACCGTTTTGAGAGCAGTGGTGATGAAATAAATTACACAAAGTAATGCGCCTGTCTGGGTTCGAACCCACGACTTAGTGTTCGTAAGTCAGGGCCGCCACCACTGGGCCACCGCTACTCTCAAATGTGTTCTTACCTATTGCCTGGCTGGAATTTTGTTGTCTATTTTACGCGAATTACATTTTGTGTATTTCACACTGTGGTATTACTATAATGGTTTTTTTAGTATTAGTCGTTCGTACTATTAAAAGTGTTCCTTGAATACCTACGTTCGTATTTTAATTTTAAATTTTAGAAAACTTGAAACATTTTGAGAATTTCCTCATTTTTTCAAATACAACAAACTTCGTTTTGAGTATGGATTAACTAAGCCTATATTTATAACTTCTGCATTTGGTATGGTTTAGGGTTCTAAATGCGCAAGTTCCGAAGTGCACTTGGTCTGTTTTCTTGGAACATTAACTTTCACACTAAATCTCTTAAACACCAACACGTATGAAACATGCGAGTGAAACCGCGGGTACAGCTAGTATCACCATAAATTAAAACGGAAATCCAACTTCATTTTATGTGAACACCACCACATGACGGAAACACCTACTCCCACATTCCACACCCATCGCCCATTGAAATCTATTCCAAAAGTATACTATCAGCGTAAAATATATTCAAAGGGCCTCATAAATAACATCAAGTTGCAGGCACCGACGCTATCGAACGTCAGCGTCCAAATACCGCCCTATCTCATTGACAGAATGGCCTGACAACCTTGGTTTATATTACGCACAAACTTACGTTGTGTGGCCTTGGGCCTACAACTTTACCCTTGACTCACTTACCTACAATGTTTATTTGACTTTGTTGAGTTTTCACACTGAATTAAGCTTTTAGAGTTTTAATTTGGGCGGTGGGAGAGTTCATGCCCGTGGAATTTTTCAGAGTAAACTGCGAGTGGCTTGTGTTAAATTAAAACTAAAATATTGTGTAGTTAAAAACTCTAAAATATTTACATCCTACTTTCTAACTTACATAATCCAGAAGTTGATAATTTTTAAAGTCATGTTTCACTTTTGAGAAAAACAAAATAAATGACAAAGTTCAAAATAACAACAAAAACAACAGACAAAACAGATGAGAAAGTAGTAAGTAAAGTAGATATCAATGAGAAAGTATAACTTTGACCACATGCCCCAAGAAATTACCCCAAATAGCCCCCCAACCAAATTAGTTCCATATTGAGACCCACTGAACTAATTGAGGCAATAGCCCTGCAGTGATCTCGTTATAAATGTGATAACAAACGCCAATCGTTAGTGACCGCAACGGCCCTGCGATGCTGCCTTGTGACACGCCTCTGCCAACCACATTTGATCCTAAAAACAAGTGACGTAAAGTTGCGTTTTGAACAGCAAATCTACTCGTTAATGCCTCGCCGTGGATCCATTTCAATTCTCCCATCAGTTGTGATAAATTGTTGGTACAGTTGAAATGTGTTTATTATCATTTTAGCTACAAGAACTGTTTGCATATCAAATAAACTGCTTGCCTAATAAAAGTAATACAAACGAATTGTTGTTTAAAAAAAATATTAGTGAAAACTAGATAGTTAATCATTTCAGACCATCTCAGACACTAATCTGCATAGTCCTCATGTGAATTGAGCAAGATTATGTCTGGACTTCAAAAGAAACTGTGACCTCTGAGTTTGTTTCGGCTGTTTCTTCTCAGAATAGTCAGGTACGAAACACCGGCCCCATCTAGTTTAAAAGAAATGACGTGTAAAAGTGTTTGTAAAAACCTACTTGCAAATAAACATCATTTATTATTTGTCTTAAGAGACCGATGCGTATTTTATAAAAACGTAATACCAAAATAATTTGTAAATCAAACATATTCTTAAGGTAGTGTGAATTTATTTCGATTGGATTACATAATATCTATGTTCCCAAATATATATTTTGAAAGGACAGTGTTATAAAGACGAGATATGAGGAATTTAAAATTTCTATAGAAAACTTATTTTTCTTTCTTATTTTTCTGCCATCCTCAGAATAGAATAACCTCATATGCTTTAATTTTATCGTAGCAAACCGTTAAGGTATAATTTGTGTAATCCTCCGAATCCTACAGAGCCGAAACTTTACTTACGATGTTGTACAGATGGCTTAACAAGAAACAGGAAAAAAAATAACATTGTGTAACGTAGGACTCTGATTCTCAGTAACGATGCTAGCAGTCCCGAAGCATAGGTAAGCATTTTGCACAATCCGCCGGTAAAGCGCCCGCCTATTATACTAAACCGTTTAAGCATTTTGCATACCAAATGTACAAAGACTTTTTTATGGGCACATTTTTGTTTATACACGTGAGATTGTGCCTACACTTTATGAGAAACAATAACCGTAATGTGACGAAAAATATTTTTAAAGTTTTCCAGAAAAATCCGACCTTTTATAAGGATTATAGATCAACGTTGAAGAAAGGCTACCGCTGTAAAATTTTACGGTGTATTACGTTTAATCTAAATGGATGGATTCCATTATGTGGCTTTCCTAGAGTTATGGCCGGCCATGCGTTAAGGTAAGTGCTTCACTTAGATAATTAAAATAAAAATAAAGTAACTCTGAGGTCTGAAGAAAAGAAATTAGCAGTTGACATAAAAAAGTAGATCTATTTAGATGAAAAAGGAAATAAATTTGATGACAGATAAGAGCAGGACGAAGTCAGAGACACAAATAAGACATTAAGGGGCGAAATGATAACAGCAGTAAATGCTTAAAGATTTATTTGATCACAACATCTCGATGAAGTGGACTGTGAGAGTTGGGTAGCAACGAAATATAACTGTGGAATGGAACTTGATATAATAATCAATAAAGCCTTACGTAATCAGTTATTGTATCATAAATCAATAGCTTAGTTTCACTGTAAACAAACACAAGGGTATCGCGTGTTACGCTTCATCATCACTTCATAATAGATCACTGTTATTATTTCTGAAGAGCGTTTTTAGTAATTGTATGTTCTTTGTAACCGGTGCTCCAATGACTGAACCTTCACTTACTATATAGGTCACCGCTGTACACTTACTCTATCAGCGGCAAACTGACTACTTTGTTTAGAAACAAACTTTGAAGGTTAGATAATTGCTGAGTGTGTTGATGAAACACAAATCTAAAATTGATACATTAATTGATGATACATTTATTGTCAGATTATACATAAATCATCAACTTTGCTAAGCTTAATTACAAATATGCATAGAACCAATTAACCAATAACTTCTCCATGTTAACACAGAAATTCCAAACACAATTGCAAAGCAGTGTTTGTCAAAACAAAACACACAAGCGAACTGTTATGTTAACAGATTTGAATTGTTCATATGTTTGTTTGTTAAAATACAACTCACCCGTTAAATCGATCATATCGTTTCCCGATCAGAGCACATTAGTTCAATGTAATGGAACGTATTGTGTGACCGCATCCAAAGCATAATTTATATGACCAGCCTCTATATGGGGGCCCATTGTGGCGATTTGGAACCATGCCATAGTTATCGAGGATGACCACCGATATTTGGACGCTGAAATAGCATCTGGTACAGATGGCATAGAATGCTTAATAAGCATTTAAAATGAACAGAAATAGCAAAAATTCTGCTTGATATTCCTATAAGTTTGTGTACTACAGAAAAGGATTCAGTATAGTATTGAAGTCTGGGTATTATTCGGTCTGATTGGACCCCAGGGTACGATATTTGGCGAGTGGTTCTCTCTACCATTTTGGTACATTAATCTGAACGAGACATTACGGAGACCACTGTCTAAGACAGCTTCTTGCATAATTATCTCAGCAGTAATGATATTTGGATAAGATTCAAGTTCTGTGCCAAATGCTGTGTTTGTGCTATTATCATAAAGATGTCTGTTCGTTCATAACTCTCTGAAACAATTGCATCACTAAGATAAAACCTTTCCTTGGTGGGCTTATTTCTCCGATATTCGTTTACATATTTTCTCTACGCATCGTGAACAGGGATTTGGTAGGGAATGAATTTATTAGCACCCGGAAATACTATGGGACCTTTACTTTTCAATAAAAAATACATCAGCTCAAAATATTCGATCGTAACACATTTTCGCTAACATTGGAATTACGGTGTTTCCCTTTCTCCCGCGTGTTTCTCATGTAATAAGGCTGTTACCCGAAGAGTCTCGAGGGAACAAAAATACGAGGTCCCGGCTTAGGCCCGGTTTCCACCAAAGCGAAGACGAGCGGAGCGGAGAGGAGAAGTGAAAGCTTCAACCAATCACAGGATAGACGAGAGACCTTATGTAGATTTCAACTATATGTGATTGGTGTGTTTCAGCACATCTCCTCTCCGCTCGTCTCCGTTTTGGTGGAAACCGGGCCTTACAGGAGCTATTCTTTACATTCCTTCCAGCGTAATTAGATTCTTCACACAAAAATATTTGTTCCTTTTTCTTCCTTCCTTCATTACCAGGAGCAACGTTATGTAGTTGTACAAAAAAGTCAATTAAATTCCTCGAAATATACAAAAATATTTATAATCCTCCGCTAGCTACACTGTGCTACTACTACTACTATCTTAAACGAAGGAAGGATTGTTGTCTCAGCTGAAACACGATAACATTATTTGCTCATAAAATTACCTTAATACCTTTAAAACAAAGCAAACAAGATGCCATGATAAGCCTAAAACAACATAATTTTGAGAAACCTGCATTGAATCAATTATCTATTGACGTACCATCATTATCTGCCTAGTCTTTTCCCAACTATGTTGGGGTCGGCTTTCAGTCTAATCAGATGCTGCTGAATACCAGTATTTTACATGGAGCGACTGCCTATCTGACCTCCACAACGCAGTTAGTACTGACGATACCCCTTGGTAAGACTGGTTGTCAGACTTCTTGAGCCACTGACTAACTGTAATGACAGCCGGGACCAACTGCTTAGTATGCTTTCCGAGACACGGAGGAAACTCGGTATGTAATGGGTGGTCACCCATCCACAGACCAACCTAGGCAAGTACAGATTTACCTAAAGATAGACCCGAGCGGCTGTTATTATTTAACCAAGAGCTCCTAAATGCTTATTTAGGAGCATATAACATAGAACATAGAACATATAACATAGAATTTCACATGTCAAATAAAACCACTTTAGCGTTCAGTACAGTTTATGTGAACATTTCTACTCTGTGGCCTACTGTAGTTATCTTCATATTGACCACGACACCGCGGATGGAGCCAAATTTAATCAGCATACAATCGGTTGCATGGAAAACACATTTGAAGCAATAACCGACGGTCGAATGGTTTTAATTCGATTTTCAGGATTAACGCCATTTAGTGTAACTAACATGCTACAAATGAGAGGGAAATGATAGAGGCTTTACCTTTGATTAGTTAGGTAACGCAAAGGTGTACCTATTAAATAGTAGGTATTCCTACATTTCGCCTATCTATGTAATTTATAAACAAAGACGAAACGTATAACTGTAATCATATGGATTATATCAATATCGGAGTTAGTATTAATCTGAAGACAAGAACAGTTAATAAAGACGCGATCAACTAAAACAAATTCCGAGTATACAGGCAATAAGCTGCTCGCTGTTAATATTACATGATTGTAATCCAATATGTGTAGGGATTCTCTTAGTTGGATCGAATAATCTAATCTTTGTTTGAAGCTTGTGTTGAAGATGAATTGAAAGGTAAAAACAAGAATTCTGTTATAATAAAGAGTTTTAGCGTTGAGTCGTGATAATTTTCGGTTTTTGTTTCTATGTAGACGCTGGATTGAATCTTTGGATGTGTCCTCACTGTATTTAAGATGCGGAAAAAAGCTTTACAAAGAGTGTTTGTTTACATCTTGCTGGAACCATAATACAATTTTCAGTATGCGCTAATGAGACAATTACTTTTAAATATGTTAACGAAACAGAATCGTGAACATTTTGTGGCGAATATAAAGATTTATTACAGACAAAATCATAAATACGTAATCCCTAATCAAATTCATTGATATTGAAGAAAACTAAATCAAAGACCTTGAGACCTGCTTGAGATTAGATTCACTAAGTTAAAAGTTTCACTACTTTGGTCATCCAAAGTCGAAAACGTGAGGACTTATTACCATAAACAGCTACAGTTGTTTGTTAACAAGACACTGCAATCATTTAATGGAAACATAAAGCTCTTTAAAATATCGCTTGAATTCTGAAACCAACGCGGAAACATTTATATCCGCCTTCAAAGTCCCCCTGAGACCAAACTCATAAAGAAAGTCCAAACAAATTCGAAATTCTATAAGGTCTGTTACCTCCACAAGTACATGAATTGTGCAGAACCGGAAAGTGGCATTAAAGCTGGGATAATGCAGACCCAAAGAAAAATTGGTTTATAATTCAAAACGTAATGTTAGGCACAGATGGTTTTAGAATTTCCAAGTCATTATTTTTTATAGCCTATCTCAATTCGCGTGTCCGTAAATGAAAAATCAGGTTGCCACGCTTATTTTTTTTGGGTCTCGCAAGGCTCGTATTTAGTGAATTATAATAATGAAGTCGAGAATTCGTGGTCTTGAAATTAAGCGAATATATTTTCTTTTTGCTAAAAAGGAATGTTTTATAATATAAACTTTTCGGTAAACATTTGGTGGTAACCATAAAAGTAAAGTGGTGATGCATGATAGATTTATAAAATCGTTTAAAAAATTCAACTGAAAAGTACCCTACTGCTAGACAGGGATAGTGCAAAATTTATTGCTCTGTTGGGGCTTATAGATAGGACACGGATCCCAGACGGCCATTCCAATGGAGACGGGCAGACTTCCAAGAGCTGATTAGGTGTAAAACTTATTTTTGGAAGTATTCCCAGATGCAATACAACCCGTCAAAAGCGGAAATGATACTCGGGAGGATAAATACGTTGTAAAAGTTGATTTAAACGAAAACAATAACGTAACCAAATACTACGTTTAAACAGTTAAAATCCGCTGTTCCGCATTGAAAACTAAAAGACTAAGTGATATTCAATTGAGTAAAATAATTGAGCACGTAAAATTGCTTCCATACGAAGTGCCAATTTTCAGTGATATAACGTTAGGTAATTTATTTCATTGCCGACGTAGCTTGTAATCCAGACTCGGCAACATATCGTAAAGTCATCGACCGAACTCGACCTTTCTACCAATTCAATAACCAGACAAAAGAAAAAAACCCTTTAGAAAAAAAGTTTGTCGAAACAATAAATCATTTCGCAATACCTATTTGGCAAGATATTGTAGGACTGGCGCCAATTACTAGAACTTGGCTGGAATGACGGAAGATTGTAACTTGGCATTACTTGTACCGAAAACTGGCTGCGTTTACAACAGCCACAAATTGGAGCATACAGTGGAAGCATTAAAATTAATTATACAGTGCTCCGACACTTGGCAGAATGGAGCACCAACAATAGGCGTGTTTTCTTGGAGTGAAATAGTGGGATTCCAGGCTTTAAATTTCGAAACGGCAAATATTTCGCGTACATTTGTCTGTTTAGTTTATTTATTTCGAGAAAGCTTCGCTTGCACTACAAATCACTGAATTCGTTTAGTGTTAAACTTACGTAGATATTTATATATCATTCAATATTTGTCATTTTTAAACATTTGCATCATCATCTGACTAGCCCCAACTTTGTCGACGGGGGTCGACTTCCAGTCTAACCGGATGCAGCTGGATACCAGTGTTTTACAAGGAGCGACTGCCTATCTGACCTCCACAACCCAGCTAGTACTGGGTAATATGATACCCCTTGGTAATACTGGTTACCATTTTTAAACAATTGACAGAAATAAAATCACGTTTTAAATTCATTTAACACTTTTTTAGTAATTTGTGGTGCAAGTAGGCCTTAAGAAAGTACCGTAATAATCTTTGTCACATTTCGTTAACTATGTCTCTTGGAACATAAACGTGTGTTTCCCTACCACTAAACATGTTTACTGTCAAAGTGCGTGGCTCGAAAGCGTATAAAAGGGCACCTAATGATTGCTGAAAAATAAAAAAGTCATAACCTTAGTTATCTTTTATATCGCTGCCAGTTATATGCCTACGCACAGTAGGAATAGTAATTGAAGCTGGATCCAATCCACTTGTTATTCGGTACTTCCAGGATAATAGCACCCATTAGGGAAAATGTTAGCGTTTTCGTTTTTTGATACAACATGCAGAAACTTGTTGAGAGCATTTTGGTAGTAAGCTAATCCATTGAAAGTTACTTTGGATTTAGTTATGATAATAATTGGTATTTGATGGATCTCGTTTCGATAATATTTAATAATAATATTAACATTGAATTTACCCACTATGTACTATTAATTGTCATATTGCGTGGGCATTTGCCCTCTATTGGGTGGCTAACGCAAAAGTTAACCTCAGGAGGGTTCCAAACTATCTAGTTCCTAAACATCATAAGTAATGAAAATATAATTTGCCTTGTACAACCCAAAACAGACAAGGCAATCAGATTTCAGAGGATTAAATAATCAGTGTCAAAACGAATATACTCTTCAGACAGTCAGACAACACATTTTCTGTCCAATTTACTTCAGTCAAGTATTATAATATCAAGTTTAACTAAATGTCTGGTCCACTGCCAAGTTGTCCATTATTAAACACATTAAGGCATATTCATGGTAATCCACTTAGTAAATCGTAGCGAGTGTCATGAGCCTTGAACTTTTGTTGATGATCTCATAAAAATTCTAAAAGTATTATGCATGAAATGGCCTAGAGGGTACGAGAATGAAGTCTTCGCAGCTGTCAGGTGGGTATATTTTTATCGTCTCACAATAAAATTGATGGACCCTTGATGCAGAATAATCTTCAATATCACGGTGCCTAACTTTGCTTGTAAAAACCCCTTTTATTACTTAAAAATTTGTAGTATTGCTACATAGGTGCTCGTACTTGTTTAATTCCTAAAATGATTCTTTAGCGAAGGAAAATCGAAGTAAACCTTCACTTGTGAATATTACATTAAGAAGATTTACTTGAATTAAATCTCTTTGAAACGTTACCAAGAAATCTCTTCTGTGGTGGTTTGGAGTAAATTTTTTAAACGTTGAGAATTTCTAGAAAATTATACAGTAGCATTATAAAGTTAACATTTTGCTTTCCCTACATTAAAGTTTCCTTACATTATTTTCTTTAAGAAATCATAACACCTTCCTAATAAAATGAACATAATATAAGTAATAACCTTACACCAAAACAATAGCGACATAATCTGGAACCTAGTACACAACAGCAACATAAAAGATAACTCCATCTATGTATCGAAAAGCGACATTTCTGTGCAATCTAATCACCGATCTAAAGTGCATAGCGCTACCTATATCCATCAAAACAATGCGAATGAATGGATAGCTAATGATTGTGTAGGTGCTGTGTATTTTGCTTGAGTAATGGGTTCCCAAAGCGATGACAAAACGTTTTCGTTTAAACTTTGGAATTCCAAAATGAATCCACAAAATGATCGAGGTGAAAAAACATAATGATGTAACAAAAGTACCTGCTTTTATGTGCTCCAATACACTCGACATTCAAAGCCAATTTGTCAAGTTTCGAATAAATGTGCTCGATGGTACGATGACATTTTTGCTTGAACAAGGTGATGAACAGAAAACGATTTGTTCGTGACAAGCAATTTTGGTGCCAGGGAAGATGTCAGGGGCGTGGGGGGAATGGCTAACGGTGGTCATTAGACGAAGCTATAGGGACGACACATTCGCCAACTAACAAATTACTTTGGTGATAAATCCACAGATACCTGCTTTTCGACTGTACAACCTGACGTGTGGGTCGTGACTTACAGTGATGTGGGGCAAGTCTAAAACTAATTTCAATTTTCAGTTAAAATGTTCTGCTTCTTTCGTGTCGTGGCTTATTCACTAACATGCTATGCTTCTAATTTTGCGTTGCAATCTATTTAAAAAATCTAAATGCATTGTGTGCTTTTTTGCTTTTAAAACTTTCTATGTCAGCTAAGTGTGTGGATATTACTTCAGTCGTTTAAATATTGATATTATCATCAATTTCAATATAGGTCAGTGGCAAATTTGTCTAGGGAAATTGTACAGTCGACAGCGGTATTCGACGGTGCATAATCCAATAGGTTGAAGCCCACCGTTTTAACGTAGTTAACAGTATCCCCCGTGGCTTCAGTGAATGCACGTCTCAGTCGGGCCCGGCGCGTCTGCGACAGGGTTTGTGGACATAGGAGCAGCCCCGCCTGCAGGTCAAAAACAGAAATCAAATCAAAAGACATTGATTTGATTCGGTCAGAAAAGAGAACCCGTCTCAAGACCCTTACACAGCACTTACACGCCAACTGCACCGCGCTTACAGGAGCCAGGACTGTCAAAGAACTTTTCGATCTATGGAAGTGATTGATGAACCGTCAAAATACTCATATTCACACTAAATGATACGCCTACATACACACAATTACTTATTTTCACTACAACACCGACATACTGTGTACCACCAAAATGATAGATTTTCTTGCGAGGCTTTTTGCTAATTCTAATCTCGAAATTGCCTTGAGAGGCAGAGAGAGTGTTACAACATTTCTAAGTATCGTAGCAGCAATTTAAATGGCGGTGAGTTGCAAAGGCAGACATTAAGAAAAGGCTCATCTCGTTGAAACAGTTGGCAAAGGCGCCTTCACAACCGAGGAACATTCTGTCAATGTCTGATTGCTTTACAAAGTTACGACTTCTTTTTACCTTTTCTTTTATCTTTTTACATTTCTTTTATTGCATCGAGCGTTACAGCTTTACACCAAATGCGAAACCAATTTTTCAAAAAGCATTTCTACTACTTTTTAGCTATTTACACAAGTTATATTACAATGCTTTTTGTTCTAATGTTTACAGTTGGTAAGACCAGAATATGTATGTTGGTTTGAAGTTATCTTTACCGAGTAATGTAGGTCAAACCTCGTAGTCAGTTGTGCAAAGCCATTTCGACAATAATTATGCAGCTGTTTGCTTCAACATTCAACTTAGCACTCTAATAAGATGCCCTTTTCCTCGGTGCTTGTTGGTTGTAAAAGGTTCCTTTTTTTGCAGAACCTCATTTGCTGTAACAATATTTTCTGTTGTATTATTTTAGCAATTCATTCCAGGAAATTGTTGTTTCAAGTAATAAACCAACAAGGAAAACCTTGTTTACCGCCTACCTAGTTTTTTAACACCTTTTGTTTACATGATTGACATGAATATCAACCGCTACGCTAAACGTCCGGCAGAAATAATTTAAAAGCGCCTATCTATGAGTAAATTGAACGCACCTAACAGCCTTATAACTAAAGAACGAAAAATTCTACAATGTATGATTTTGTAGTAGCGCCACCTACCGATCGTGGAACCTACCTGTTTAAAAGGGCGCATACCCCCGTTGATTCGCAGCGAGTCCGCGGCGATGCCAGCGATGCCATCGCCTGGTTCTCGCAGCTGCCGCAAGGATGCGCTGGGGTGATGGTGGGCGTGATGAGGGCAGTGTGACGCCACGCATGCGCTAGATTCAGGCTGCGAACTCTGGCGGATAATCCTCGCACTAGTTGTAGGCAACAGTAGCGCCGGGGGTTGTATGACCGGGCACGTACTGACTGCGTGTAGCGAACTACAGCCGCAAGGGTAGTGCACGGCCGAGCGAACGCTCTCTCTTGACACAGAGCGCGCTAGTTGTAGCGCTGATATTGGTGCCGTGGATTGCCGCCGCTCGCAAACGCGACATCTCGAGTATGTTTGTGGAACTAACTGGCACGCGGTCACTGACCCTCTGTGAGAGCATGTTGCGACGGGAGACACGAGTGTCTGAGGTCGGTCTGCCGGCTCCCGGCATTGCAACTCGATGTCAGGGACGCTTCTTGCGGTGCCCTCTTCCATTCTGATGGATGTAGCACTTTCCTCGCTGCCGGGTCCGCCTGACAGTTGTGGTCTCAGGTGTGTGGTGCAGTCTTGTCTTTGCAAAACTGGTTTGACTGATCTATTTTCTGTGGGGACTATGACGGTGACTGAGGGACCGGTGACGAGTAGACTTGCGGTCTCATCGCTGCTACCGTAGCCAGAGTTGGTGATAGCTTCAGTGCTGTCCGTTGTTGGTGCCGACATGTTTGTCTGTAACAAAGAAAATCTTAATAAAAAACTGCCCGAAACAATTATCATGATTAATCTTATTAATATATCACGCTGGGAAAATATCATTAATCGCCCAAAATAATATCTGACAGGCGTCGTTTGTGGGGCATTATTTATGAACAATATCAGACAGGAATTAATATACGAGAGGATTACGCCTTGACGGCTTACGTACCAATAACTCGCCAATCGTAAACAATTTATCGTTCTCATATTAACCTAAATGGGATTAATAAAATATTATAACTATCAATGTTAGCGAAATTACAACATTAAAATTGAATTAAACTTTGACCATGCTATGTAGCAGGAAAATGGACATGTAATTTATTATTCAAAATATTAAATAACTGCAGGTTAGGTGCAAGATTTATTCAGTTGTAACGTTAATTGAATACACAATAAAAAAAAGTGAGCCGTCGCGGGACGCCGGGCAAATGTGAAACATCGAAATTAGTACAAGTAAAATGCTTTAAAAAAGTCAATATAAAAAACAAACTCATACTATTCAATAAAAACGAAATGACACGATTCAAAAAAAGAAAATCCATATGCTGGAATCGAACTCAAATTCACGAGATCGTAACCTAGCGCTCTGTGCCCCGAGACCAGCTGGCTTGTTGTAAATCGTGGCAAATATGTAGATCTTATGCTTCTTTAACAGGTCGGTAATGCTTGGGCCGGGTTCGAACGCCAAGCTCACCACGAATTTTTCATTTGATTTTTTGGTTTACGCCTATAGACTAACCTAACCTGCGACCGGGTTAGGATTTCGGGTCAGGTTCGGAATAATCCAAAAAAATAAAAAAACTGCTAATCCATACATTTTGACTGTGTATGGATTGCAGTTTTGTAGGTTTCTTTTTTAAAGTTACTTATAAAACATTTCTATATTGGGGAGTTTGAAATGATGTAATTAATACGTGGTAATCTTTTGTGCATCACGGTCGGTGTTTTTTCCACCCTGTATTATTATACAGGCTGGAACAAAAACACAGTGACACAGTAACGTCTTTGCTTCAATGTGGGTGTACATTAGTCACACCTCTGACCAACCCTTCGTGGATTACAGGTGTGATATTATGTTATATATTTACTTCTAAACCTAGACGCGTCTTAGGGCGACTGTCAAAAGGTTAGGTACATTTGGTAGATCTTCAATCTAAGGTTTCTTAAAAGGTCAGGCATCTATTCTCGTAAAAAAAATAACAACATATTAAAACATTTTTCTCTCATTTCATACTATTTCCGCATTTCTCACACGAGTTCCAATCTAGATATTATCAGATTCACAAATGTCACTCAAACGGAACCCTTCTAACTCGTAACAAAGAAGTATCCCCGAAGGCAAATTGTCACTATGCGTTTTACATGGAGACCCTTGTAATCCAAACTTTGTTGTGACTCGGAAAAATAAAGTTTTCAATCAGGATACGAAAGTTATGTTGTATTTTATTTGTCGAAGTGGATTTGTATCGACGGAAAGTGAATAAAACAGAGAGATAATAATATGGTCTGTGTTAAATCTGTGTGTATGGTCTGTGTGTGTGTGTGTGAGATCTGATTCTGATTCTGATTCTAAACTACTTCTCTCTTAATTGAATAAGAAGCCAATTCTGTTCACATCCCAATCGCTTAATTTGAAAATTTTAAGTGTATTTAAAGCATTATAATTTAGTTATCTATTTAAACTTTAAACATATATAAGAGTGCACTGTTATAGACTGTCACGGTTTTTCACTTCACAACGGTTCACGGTTCTTTCATGACTTTTCGGGATCTCCTAAAAAAAGAAAATCACGATATTATCCCGGGTTTGGTTTATTGGGTTTTTCCATCAGAAATTTCTTAGTAGCAGCTACTGTATTTGTGCCCAGTTGATGGCATTAGGCTCGCTCCCTATTATATGGGACTTAAAACATAACTAGCGAAAAGTGGGATTACTATTGGGTACACCTTAGGTACCTTTTGAGTTGACTTTGCCTTACATGCATGAAGTTATGTTATAAAGTTACAGGTAGTTTTAGTTGTTAAGTTACTCCCATTTTCACTCGCAGAGGCTGTACTATGCAACTAAGGTACATTATGCACTTATGGAACTTGACGTGATTCAACGGGGACACGGCTCGTTTGCTCGCCACTTACTTACGTGGGCGCCTTGCTAATGTACTTCTTAGAAAACTAAGTTTACTTGTTAAAGCTAGACTTATGTATACGATAAAATACATACATATTTACTTAAACACACGCTTGTTTAGAAGGGCCAACCTGAATCACGATAGTTTTTACTTTACGAACGATATCGAAAACAATATATTATTGATATGTAGGTATTTTATTTAGAAAATGAAGCTTAGAAAATTTTGTTGGAACCTGATATGGAATGTAAACAGAAAAACGATTACCGTTCTTTTAAATGCCGTAGGCACAAACAGAGAGAATGGAAGAAAAAAACGTGTTGCATAGACCCCAACTAAATTGGAACACGGGAGCAAGGCAAAAAAATCAAACAGCCATGTGTCACAATCGGGTCTGTTGTAACACATCGTTTTAATTCTAAAATAAGTAAAAAATATTTCTGCGTGTTATATATAATTATCAAATTTTAAATTAACATAGCTCCAAACAACTTAACCAGTCTATAATGTTTTTTTAAGTAAAAAATACAAGGAATATACTTTCAATTCTTCTGAACATCCAGTGTGTTTAAAATATAGCTTACACTACGAGTTTGATATGAATACGTTGATGTATCAAGCATTACGCTTGGTTTAACACATCTGCTCGCCATGAAAACCGAAATAAAATATGAAATGAAGAACAAAAATAAAACATGTAGTAAAATAGTTATGAGTAGTAGTAGTTAGTAGTAGTGTTACTACAAAAGGTAAGTGAATGATATAGTGACAGCAGGCAAGGGTGTCGGGAAGAAAAGGGTGTTTCTTCCCGACACCGTTGATGTACCGTAAATAACAAGGGACAACTTAAAAGAAAAGTACTCGTACATAAGGTACTTAAAGACCCTAATTCATTTTAATGAACGGGCAAAATAACATTATGCCACGCGAGACCTATTTGCGACATCAGAGAATATACCTTGCTAACCTTTACGGGATCATACGCTTGAAGTCTCTGCCTAATTTCTACAGAAGGTAGTCTCGTAAAGTCCGAAGGCTTTTGCATGAACGTGTGACAAACGTTAAGTAAATTCTTTTTTTTTTAATCGAAAATACAACATTTCCATGATATCTTTTTCCATGGTTTCTTTTTGCGATTGATTGGATGTATACTTTTTACGCTGTCGTGCTAGGCACACCGGACAGAATGATCCCCTTTCCTGAAACATTATTACGCTACGCAATTAGGCCTGAATTCCTGTTACGCTGATGTCGGTCGCGTACGGTTGGTCGCGTACATCAGCGAGAAAAACAGTAGCAACAGACGCATCGCTGTCGTCAGCGTCGCAGTATGGCGCTATACAGGGTTAGTTTTCAATGACCAGCCAAAATTTAAAATTAAGATCTAGATATCAAACTAAAAGTGCATTTAAAATATTATTGTCGAAAAATAATAGCATTCGTTTGAAATTGTCCTAAAAATTTCCTAAATCATAAACCTAGTGGGAATCAATGCACTTGTGTGCGTGCATGCACCGCCAAATTTATATGTGTGGTAACTGCCTACCAATCTAGGTTGTTGAATTGAATTATTGTGCTGTTGCAATATCCACACGTTCGCTTTTTACTGGTGGACAGAAATAAAACTTTATTAAAAAAAATGTTGTTTATTTTCACTATATCGAAAATAATATCAATTCTAAACCATCTCTGAAAATTAGGCCGGTCATTGAAAACTAACCCTGTATTGAACACAATGTATACTCGTACGCGCGACTGACGTACGCGACTGACATCAGCATAGCAGGGATTCAAGCCTAAGTGCATTACAGCGTACCTATACACATTCCCTCTTAAAGAAACATTATTAATCTTACAAACTAATTGCAGAGTAAAGCAATCATACGATTATAAACCATTAATAATTTCAAATACGAAACCATATTCAAATGTACATCTAAGTTATTCAGGCGTTTCAGTAGAACCCAGAGCATTAATAAGTAACATTAATTCACGACCCCATTTATGTTTATCGCGTAACGAATATATTTTTCTAAAAGAAAATTCCTTTGGGAGTCACCAAGAAGAGTATGGTAGCTTTAGGGGAAGCCCACGAGGATTTCCGAAGTTAAATGGGACCAGGGATCGAAGTGCCTGTAAAAGTAAATTTATTGAAGTCATGTGACTTCAATAAATTACTATAACAGTAAAACAAGGTTTAAACAATATTATTTGGATGAGAATATTATGTGGGAAGGAAATTCCGATCCGAGTTGTGGAAAATATGGGGGCTCGCATCGTTTTGATTTATTATTTAGTATTTTGCACTTTAATTTGTTTGTCCGTATTGTAAAAAAAACTAATTATTTTATGAGGTCCTTGTAACGAATTGACGGTTGTCTCGAAAAGGTTTTAAAAGAAATATGGACATTATAATATACATCTATTATAGGCATTGGGAATGAAGCTATACAAACATTTTGATCTCGAAAATTTTTGATTTAGACACACGAATGCTACATGACAAGCGGGCGTGTGATTTGTACTAGTCAAACCGATTTGTTACTACATAAGTAACAAGTCTTGTATCGGATTATGATTTTATTCGACTAATCCCGTCTATCACTCGTAAATATTTGAATGTCTTTGAGTTTTCCCCATAGAAAAGCTCAATAAAAAAGCGCAATACACAGCAAAAAAAACACAATAAGGAAACGAGATACTAATTGTTTCCAATTTGAAACCGCAAACTAACCAATATCACGTTTCTTTTCCCTGTGTTTCCGATAGCTAAAAAAAAGACAATTTTACTTTTTACTGCAGAAAAATAAATTGGTTAGATAATCCCTGAAGGCAAGCTCTTGAATACAGTCGGGCTGTCTTAAAGGATTATGTGCCAGACATCATATTTCATTTAAGGGGCTAGTGGCTAAGTAACCACCTCACGGGTTTAGCGATCACGGTCAAGATAAACTTGCTGTGGTTAGCCCGTAGATAGTTAGCCGTCACCCCGGCTGATATTCGTAGAACTTTGGCAGTTCAACAATCTGACAGCCAGTCTTATCAAAGGTGATTGTGTTACCCAATAGAGACTGTGTTGAGATAGGCGAATAGGCAGTTGCTTCGTGCAAATAGTGGTATGCAGCTTTTTTTATACTAAACAGGCTTGCGTTTGGCTGCAACTCGTCTGATGTGAAACGATGATGCAGCCTAACCGAAGAAACAGATTTACCCGAACTTTGAAGAGATCCATATTATTATGAAGCTGCGTCTTTTACGTAAAATAAGCAGTATTTGTTCATTCATGCTGGCATGAAAACATATTGTTTATTTACTCTAGTGGTTTGTAGTTGTACTTGTAGAGATCATCATCATTTCAGTCGATGACGTCCACTGCTGGACATAGGCCTCCCCCAAGTGTCGCAATATTGACCGTGACCGGATCGTACCGGTATCGTTGAGATACTATTTTTAATTTTAACCGTCCTAATTTGTAGCTTTTATGCTTACGGGTGTCGTAAAAGGCGACTAATGTCTGAGGCAGAACACCTTGCGCCTCCGTAGACCAGAGAATTGGCAGCAGCGTTTTCTGTTAGTCTTTCATCACTGCAATCTCCAATCCGCCGGCCAAGCGTGGAGATTACGGCAAATTCCTGCCATCATGGGAGAGGCTTATGTCCAGCAGTGGACGTTATGGGCTGTTGTTGTTGTTGTGATTTGTAGCCTACCGATAAATAATTATTATTTTCTAAATATTTTTGGCTTAAAGACGAGAAGGCTAATCAAATCATGATGATTTATTTGTGATATGACAGCATTGCAATAGGTTAACGATGAAATTGTTTTTTTCTACAGCAGAAGAGATTTTGCACATTAACCTTTTAGTTCCACATCCAGAATTTAAAGTGCATTTATATTCCTGGCATGCGGAGTTTGGAGTCGTGGTGTTAACAAAATTCAAGTAGGGTAGCGGAAGAAGAATTGTGTAGATCGGATTTAGAACTTACAGTGGGAACGTGTAAACAAGTGCATTTCGAGAAAAGTAGAATTTGTAAAGAATGTTGTAGACCCGTGGGGAAATCGAATTAGGGAGCTATTCGATTTGTAAATACAACGAGAATGGGATAGTGTAAGAAATAAGTACTATTAGAGCAAGTCTGAACCTAAAAGCTGTTTCAGAAAGTAAGGACAGTGTTTCATACCATGTGACTAAACGATTGATGGATATACATGGCACAAGGATAAAAAGGAAAAGAAAGACTCAAGAGTAAATGATTTTATGGAGAACAATTTGAAAGAAAAATAAGTTAATTTTAGGTTGGTGGTTGACAGGGAAAATATTATATAAAATGAGATAAGGACAGAAAAATGAGTTAGTTTTTTATTTGAAATACAAATTGATTTACTTGATAAATATGTATAAATGTACAAATGGTATGTATAAATGGTAAAAACGTAGCAAATCTCTCAATGACAACAATAATTTGCGAAGATCGTCTTCGGTCTCTTCATCTCATTATTTGAATTGTAAATGGTTATCTACGCTAAGAAGTTAGGCAAGTAGGTAACTTGACCTTAAAGTCTTATACAGTACCCGCGGGTTTAAAAAAATATACTGTACCTACCATTTAGGATCTTATTCAATACAAAAGGAATTTTATAATATGATTATAGATTATTACCCACGCCGAGGTTTGTTATCCTTTCTCCACCAAAGGGACCTCCTTTCTGTTTAGTTATAAACTAAGAAAAATATCTAGCCTTTCTTTATGTTACAGCAATATCCTTTTGGTCCATTGGGATGTTTTGATATCCAATATTTATTTTCTTTTCTCTTGACTTTTCGAGCCAAGGTTTTTTTCGTTTTATCTTTTGTGAAAATAAATGTTTGGGAGATTTGAACTAGGGGAGATTTAATTACTTGCTCATCTGTCAAAATTTAAAATTATTATATATAGCTTAATAATAAGTGGTTTTTAAGTAGCCGATTATAGAAGGAAAATCTTTTTATTTTTAATTTAAGCATACTGAATGGTAGATTGTGGATGATTTTGTATTATTTTGAGAGGTACACAAAGATCGAATATGAATTATATTTGAAAGTTTTTCAACGATATTTGTTGTTAGTAATGAAAACTCAATCTGGTACTTACTACCATAAATTTTTCTTTTTTTTTCTTTCGCGACTTGCATTTTAAATTTTCCCTTACAAATCCTTTTTGGATTTTAATTTTTCAATATAGTGGTGATACGATATATACTTTTATAACATACGTAGTTTCAAGATGTTTGAGAAACTGCTTGTGTTATAAAAGTGTTAATAAAATTTATCCGTGTCTGATTTCATGGACCGCAAATAATAGTAAGAATGACATAAAAGTATCATATGAACCATTCATAAAAGTCTGCTATGAGAGAATAAAATGCAGTTTACGATTCATGCCACGTACAAAAGTTTGCTGCTCATTAATATTTTATAAGTAAACCAGTAATGAATAAAATAGTGCCGTTACATTTATTTATGGGTTGTAAAAATTGTGATTAATATAATTTACTGCGGTCTGCGGTGGCGCAGTTTCTTTGAGACATAGTATTTTCATAAATACAAAGTCCAGATCTTTAAAAACATCGACAATATCACAGTTTTATCTTTATGAAAATTCAATGACTAGATATTTTGAGCGTGCGGCTATTTCGTGTTTTTTCATAATATTTGTCATGATTTTTAGAGTTCCGTACCCAAAGGGTAAAAACGGGACCCTATTACTAAGACTCCACTGTCCGTCTGTCCGTCTGTCAGTTTATTCATCTGTCCGTCTGTCTGTCACGAGGCTGTATCTCATGAACTGTGATAGCTGGACAGTTGAAATTTTCGCTTTTTGCTCGATATTAATAACGTCAACAAGTAGACGCTTGAAATATTCACAGAATATTTAGTTGTTTAATCACTTTAAAAATAAATAAATAAATAATAATTAAAATAAAATAAATATTTAAAGGGGGCTCCCATACAACAAACGTGTTTTTTTTGCCCTTTTGTCCAGGTACGGAACCCTTCGTACTTCGTCTTCGTCGGTTTTTTATGAATTTATGCATGGTTCTGAAAAGAAAGCCAAAAAAAATTAATGAAATATTTTTTGAAAGACATGGAAATTAAATACACAAATGCGCAAAATACTGTCAATTTATAAAACCCTAAGAATGAATAAAAACTTAAGAATTATTGCTTGTATTCCTTATTATTCTTTAGAGAACTAATAATCATCACTGTTAATCTGAAAAAATAAAATAAAAAGCGCATTTCATTTTACGTAACTACACAAAACGAAACGAGACGAAACGAAACGTCGAAACGTCGGGCTTATATTAATAGTAAAATTCGTGATAAATACCCGTTTCCATCTGTTAACTTTCACGATCGGAACACATTATAAATGTGTTCTGATCGTGAAAGTTTAAAAAAGACAATTACATTTGTGAAATTTACATTTTTCTTACGATATTTTCACCCTTAAACCAGTGCAATAAACTGCCATTTCAGTTCAAATCCTTTGTAACATACCATTATAAGTATCACAACACAAGAGTTTACCAAATAAGCCTTTTTATGATTATTATTATTCTTTAAGCACTTTTTTCTTTTATAGGCTTTTGTAAGCTGTTTCGTTGTTCGTCCTACTAAAGGCTAAGTAGGGTCTTAAAGCACCTAAACCTTATATTTATAGGTCGACTAATGGGTTCTCTTCATTTGGCAAGTACTAAGTAGGTTGTACTCTCATTCATCATAATCACTGTTGTAATTTTAAGATGGTCAGTCTGCCCATCACCTAGGTAGAAAGATTGAATATAATTGATTGCACACCTAAGTTACACAGCTAATAGAGATGTGACACATCTCTATTACAATTACGAGTATAGTATACTAGCGGATGTTTACGGTTTCACCCGCGTAGTTACCGTTCCCGTGGTAGTACGGGGATAAAAGCGTATGTTACTCGCTGATAATGCAGCTATCCATTGCTGAAAGAATTTTTCAAATCGGTCTTGTAGTTTTTGAGTTTATTCGTTACATACAAAAATACAAATTTCTCCTCTTTATAATAGTATTAGAGACAATAGCAAAGATTTTTATATTACTTCATCCAATCAGCATTTTTATCCATTCCATGAACTCAAGTACAAAAATGTCTCAAGCAATATTGTTGTTCATACAACCAAAGCATAATCTGTATATTCTAAATTTTTTTAACGCCTGCGATGCCTTAAGATTTAAATATTCGCTTGCACATAAACCAAGGTTAACAATCGGTATAAAATCTTTTAAACTTGCTCATAAATGTAATGAAAATCTTCCTTAATCATTACAATGAAAAATTATGTGGAATGATTTTCAAGCGACAAAAAAATTGGCAACATAATATTCTCGATCGTGCGTGTTTCATCGGATAATATAACGTGGACAAGGCGAAAGTAGTATGACAAGGATCGTAGCAGGAAGTGTTTCATAGTTTCTGCCTACCCTCAAAGGAAACAAGCGTGACTTTATGTATGTATATTTTGTAGTAATCCTTGTGATTAACTAAAGTGAAAACCTTAAGCAAGGTCTTAAACTTAGATTGCTTTTAATCTTTATCTCTTACTTAGTCAAACACTGCGAGAGTGAGACAGAAGACGTCAGTTAATCTTCTAATTAAACTAAGGATTAATGTAATAAGCGAGGATAAAGACTTTGCAGGCGACAAATTTTAATTTAACATGACTTCCTTCCTTAATAATGACTTTATATCGTTAAGGGAAACAAAACAATCTAGAAATGATTTTCAGTCGTCAAAATAACTTGTTTTTCAAAAGATAAATAATAATAATTGTAATATTGTATTGAACTGTCAAAACCATTCTTCCGTTAAAATTGACGTTAATCTTATTGAAGTTGACTTCCCGTTTTGACTAAAATTATTAAGAATACTTATTGGAATTGAATTGTGTTAAAAATGCTGTTGAAAATTCCCCAGCTCCGAATTTATAATGAATCATTTTAGCACCCCTCATCCGAGACCCGACAAGATAATCCATTTTGCGGTCTTCATTTTATTTTTCTCCAATAAACACTTTATTTTACAAGATTCCGTTGTCTCTTAATTTTCTCAGAGCAAGCAAAATCCCGACGGGTGGGATGAGTGCTCGATTAATATACAATGGGACATTATGCAAGGTTCGTGGCCCATCCCTACGAACATCGTAATAATCTCTGAGTGGCTTATGCATCCGAAGGTAAGTCTAACGACTCGTTTAGTTCTGGTATGTTCTTACCTCATGGGTAATTTACAAATTAATTTGTTTTGATGTAATTGAATGACTCACAAAGTTGAAACTCATTTGTTTTTCAAATTAAACTACATAGTTAGTATATTTTATTAGCTTCAACCCTGAACTCTATTGCGTATTATTTGTTATTTAAAAGTTTAACACAACTGTGAGTTATTTATCGGTAAAAGAATAATCGTAGGTAATTCGATTATTAGGTACTTCAACACATTTGTTGAATATTAGATGCATTTTATAAAATGGAGAGATTTGTAAGAGACCACACTTAGCATTGGGTGGGCAAAGGTTGAAGAAGAGAGAGGAAGAGAGAGAAAGAGAGAGAGAAATATTTTAAACCGATAATCAGAATGTTGGCCCCGAAACTAATTGGGCGTTCCCTTTGGATTCACGTAAATATTTTAAAACATTATCCCAAAGAATAAACTCACATGATAATCAAATTAAAACAAAATGCTTCGTTATAATTTATGTAATATTATCACGACAACGTACTATTTAGTAACTATATAATAATATACTATTGTAGTATATATATCGATATATATATATATATATATCGTGATCACAATTATCATCATCATTGCTCGTGGCTAAATATTAACAGCCGGGTCGATCTTTAGGTTAAGCCGTGTATGCCTAGGTTGGTCTGTGGATGGGTGACCACCCTTACATACCGAGTTTCCTCCGTGCCTCGGAAAGCACGTTAAGCTGTTGGTCCCGGCTGTCATTTGTAGATCTTTGACAGTCGTTACAGGTAGTCAGTGGCCCGAAAGTCTGACAACCAGTCTTACCAAGGGGTATCGTATTACCCAGTGCTAACTGGGTTGTGGAGGTCAGATAGACAGTCGCTCCATATAAAATACGGTATTCAGCTGCATCCGGTTAGACTGGAAGCCGATCCCAACATAGTTGGAAAAAGGCTAGGCAGAGAGAGGAATCATCATCATCATTATCACAATCATCATCATCACAAAAAACCCTTAGACCTCATAAGAAACCTACGCATGCTAAATTTAGAATCTCTAGACCCAGTAGTTTGGGCCATGAGTTGATATTCAGACATCGTCACCCCATTTCTCCATATTAGGGGTTGATATAACTATAACCAAGGCAACATGGTTTGTAAAGAAAATGAAACATCTTTTAACATTTAATTGACGACCTAAATAGTGGCACAAACTTTCCACTAGGTATCTGGGTCAATCAGGTTATTTACACTGTCCTTGGTCGCCGTTTATTTTGAGTTTGGAACGATGAAAAATTAATAGACTAGATAAAAATATTTAAAAAAATTATTGGCTGTTATAATAAAAGATGGCCGAGCTTAAATTTAAACCAACTGAAACCCTCGGTTATAAATATAGTCAAAAGTTTTTTGTCTGATACAACTATTTAAAAACAGTTCCTATGTACTCATATTTTTAATGTATTCTCCTCTGTTGTATACTGTGTGTACATAAATAGTAAAATAAATAAATAAAAAAATATATATATAAATTACTTGATACAAATAAGGGTTCCGTAAAAGCGGATTTTAAATAGAGAAAACACGTTTGAACACAGCATTATATATTTGAAGTGGATGTGTCAAAATGAACGTACTTATGAAAATAATACATTTTAATTATCGCCAAGTAACTATACTCATGATGTAACACAAAAAAATTGTCACCTGAGAAAACATTGCAATCGCATTTTCATCACAATTAGGAGCATGGTTCACTGAGACAGGCAAGGTCTCTTTCCATCCACCAGAGTCATCAAAAAAAAAGATCAGAGTCACCAGAGTCATACAGTCGAATATGGGAAACCCAGGTGCCAAGCTCTCTTACTTACGAGGAACTCCTATAAAATTACTTGCATTCCCTCGCTGTGTTCCACTAATTTCAGCCGTTGTGCTGTAGCTATTCAAATCATAGTCAAACAGACACCGAAAGATGTAGAAACAAAACAGTCTTCTAGTTTGAACGTCAAATATACTTAAGCACTATCAACTGCTCTAACAACATAGTTTTCACTAACAACACAATACACAGATTTGGCCTTTCCTGTTTATCGCACTGTCAACACTAATGCACTCCAAGATTACTGGCTAGGGTTGCCAGGCTAACAAGAATCTATAGATTTTAAAAGAATGCAAAATTTTCATAGGAATTAGAAAAAGAACCTGCTTAAAAGAGGCTGCCTTACGTTCGTTGGATCCCGCGTTCGAATCCTGGTAGGAACAAATGTTTGTGTGATGAGCATGGACATTTGTTTCTGAGTCATGGATGTTTATATGTATAATATGTATTTACAAACAAAAAGTATCTATGTAGTATATCAACTATCTGATGTCCATGACACAAGCCTCGTTGGTTAGTGTGGCGCTAGATGGCGCTGTGTGTAATGTCCAGCGATATTTATTATTATTTATAAGGCTTATTTAAGAGCAATATGGTTGCGTTTGCCAGTCGAGCGTTTCTTAACGTGCGATTTTAACGATCGGCGCACGATGAACAATGATAATGCTATCAAATAAGTCCATGAAAAACGCCCGACCGCGACCGGCACAAGCAACCAGCGGCGCCGGTCTCGCTCTGAAATAGGTCCAACTGTCACGTGGGTACACTTTTTATGGTTCTCGACTAGTTCTATAACACCAGAGAGCCTAGAAAAAGTTACTATCAGTGTCCACGAAGTTGGATATGTGCAAAGTGTATTTGATTGACTTTGGACCGAAAAGCTTGCGTCAGTCAGTTGTTGCAGAAATAAGAAAGGAACAGTGACTTTGAAACCAATTGTTTTTTCTTTAGGACCTTACAACCTAGCTTCTAGATTAAGGTCTGAAAGTGACAGACTATGCCAGAAGGAAAAATAATACGAGGAAGAAATAATGAAAACTGACTGATAGGTCGAAATATTAAATTATGCCAGTAACTTAATAACTGACTAAGGCCAACAAAAATATGAATTACATTTCACTTCTGGGACATTTCTTTTAACAAAATAAATATAAAATATCTAGTCACTTCTCAATTTTCTTCCACTCTCATTTTAGAGACAACACTAAATTCTTTGGACATTATTGTATTATCATGGAACTCGGTTATTTGATGACCCTACAGAGAGGGGAGTTAAGGGGGAGGTGTCGTGTTGCAGAGCTATTATCTTGTACACCTTACAGCGTTGTTAAAGCGAAGACATAATAGGAATTCCTGTTCCCGTTTTGACGAGTCATTTTTGTTTCGCACTTTGAAAATGTAGCTCGTTATGGAAGTATGAAAAAACGTTCTAGAAGCTCATTAGTACTACAACTAGATTGTCGATCCTGGGTTCGGGCAAAGTGTTATTGGGTTTTACCACAAGGATTTCTCAGTAGCATCCACGGAGTTGTGACTTGTGTCCGGTTGATGGCAACAGATTTCATGGGACTTATACATAACTGCAGGAAAGTTGGTGTTCTATTGGGTTGGGTACGCCTCTGCGTAACCCTTCGCGTATTACAGGCGTGACGTATCATCATCATCATCATTATTTTAGCCGAAAGACGTCCACTGCTGGACCTATGCCTCCCCCAAGTGTCGCCACATTGACCGGTCCCGTGCGACTCGCATCCAGCCGATTCCTACAACCTTCACCAGGTCATCGGTCCACCTAGTGGGAGGCCCTACAACGCAACGTCTTCCGGTCCGCGGCGGCGTGCTATACCTATTATTTCACATTGCAATTTTATGTAAGGCAACCCACAGCGCAGTAATTAGTACAAGCCGTTCTTAAGCTGCTCTAAAGTTAAGAGGCTAACTTAAGACTTAAGCTTAATTAATTTCAAATGAGGATACAAGAACCGCTCTTACAAACATATCGCTTCAAAAGAGATTATTTTTATTCAGTATATGTTTCACCTGATGAATTTACCTGAAGAAATTTTCGACAGTACCGAAGAATCTGAACAAAACACTTCAAGAGCAACAATGTCAATCCTCTAGTCCTTTTTTTGAAGTCTTATATTGCTATTTTATGATTAAACAATCGATTTATCCGTTTTCTCGTAAATGCAGGTATATAAGGACCCATTTAATAGTTAAGGAATATAAAGAGAGCCTTTCATGCTGAGTTCGACTCCCGGAAAGCTTTTCAATGGAAGAAATCCAATTTTCCCAACTCAAGCACTTTATTGCCACTTACTAAATCAATAATCTCAAGGACTTAACGATTTGAATTAGACTTCATTTAATTGTAACTTAATACTAAAATACTGGCTTTTTACTTGACATAAAAATGTTTCATATTGACATGGAAGGTTGAAATCGAAGAGGAGCTTCTTCTGGTTAAGCCGCACTTGCTTAGGTTGGTCTGTGGATGGAAGACTGGGTAGTCTTCCATTACATTCGATCCATATTGAAAATGCATTAAAACAAAACGTTGAAATTGAAATTGTGTATTCAGACTGGCAATGGCAGAAAAACAATACAATTTAAATTGAACTAACTGAAGTTGAAACTCGGAAAAGTTCAAGAAAATTGTGTACCCATCATTTATCCATTACAGTTTTCAGCAGGACCGGCTGCCGAAAATTGTTATCTAAGTCCAGATAAATTATTAGTGTTCTCCGAGCAAAATTCTCGGGGCTCGTAACTCGCTTTTCGCGAGCACCAGGAATTTCACTCAAGGGGAGATTAATTGTCCGCTAGTGCTAACATACCCGGTCCACATTCACCTCACCACTTAACTGGGCCCGTCAAACTGACGAATGTGTCCAATAAAGCCTCCAGCGGCCATTTTTCATGAAACATTGTGCAACTGGGTTCCGGTTACTTTGCTGTACATATTTTGTTGCTTTCAATTTATCATGTTTTTTTTTTTCAAAATAAGTTTTATTTATCCTACTATGGTAATAATACGACCCTAGGCCAAAAATAAAGGCGTCTTCTCATACAGTGAAGGCATAGTCATGATTACCATGTTAATCAAAGAGGACCGGCGCGGCGATTTGAGACTTATATTAAACTAGCTGATGCCCGCGGCTTCGCCCGCTAGACAAATTATATACTAAACCTTCCTCTCGAATCAATCTATCTATTAACGCAACGGATTCAGTTTGTCTCTGTTTCCACCGACAAAACTATGCGTAACATTTTTAGCACACAGTGCAGCACTTCGTAAAACTTTTAACAAAGAAAGCTGACGTGACAAATTATATATTTAAACCTTCCTCTCGAATCACTCTATCTATTAAAAAAAACCCGCATCAAAATCCGTTGCGTAGTTTTAAAGATCTAAGCATACATAGGGACAGACAGACGCGGGGAGGGACTTTGTTTTATAATATGTAGTGATAGTGACTAAGCCCAGGTTACTTCACGATGTTTTAATTTACCAATTTTAACGATGTTTAATTTTCATATGAATTTAAATAGTCACGTTAGTACCAGTCCGAGCTGTGGCGAGGTAGTGCATCTTTACCAATCCCATTCGTTCCATCTGCTGAAAATCTCCCACCTGGTCATGGGTTGCCATGGCTGACCTGGAAGTCTTTGAATAGATCCCGGACCCAGGTTGGGCGCAGCAAGAAAAACCTCGTCAGGTGGAGATTAAATAATGACTCTGCCCTGGAGTGTAAATGTGGTGCTGTTCCACAAACGATGGGGCATTTAATATCGTGTCCTGCGTATCCTGTTGTTTGTTCACTACAGGAACTGATGGACACTACCGAAAGTGCCAAACTAGTAGCTCAGTTCTGGGCCGACTCAATTTAGATTGCCATCGACACGCTAAGAAGAAGCACTAGTCCGGATTTAAACCAACGACCTCGAGTGGCTATCAAGTCTTTTTTTCTCTACATCATTCTAAATCTTAATGAAAAATCCATTTGCTATCTGATCGCTATAATACTTTGTTATTGAAATTGATAAAACCGGGCCTTACAAAAAGACCTCCTCGATTAATATTTTTCTTATAACATATTCCATTTTCTGGACAATGAGACTTGCCCGCGAAGCCTCCCATCTTTGCAAGTAAATTACAAAAAGCTAATCCCGTCTTATCTCCCTGTAGTCGAGAAAAAATATGTCAAGCAACGACAAAAACATAACGGTACGACATTTTGCTAACATTGTAAAAAAAAAAGTTTTCTTTAAATTTCTGGCAAAATATTAATGAGACACGCAGTGCTTGGACCCGGAAAAGTTTAACCTGACCTGAACTAATTCGGTTGCAAACTTTTGAGACTTTTAATAGTTTTTTTTGTTGTTTGCATAATCAATCTAACAAAAAGTTTAACGATATTCTCATCTTTCATGTTTATAAGGTTCACAATTGCCTGAAATTCTGCTACTTTAAAATTGGTAAAGTTACACCATGCTTGTCTACTACACGCGTTTTAAACAACGCAAAGCGGTGGAAAAAAACTTTGGTTTACGATCGTGAGTCAGGAAACATTTTGTCGGAAATGTATTGTGAAATTGATCCGCATTCATTCAAAACAAATGGGAAAAGTTTTCGTGAGGAAATTGAATGACTCGCATTTCGTTCGTTGATTTGTTTCTTTGTTCTTTATCGAAAGTAAAAATCGACGAAATTATTATTAACACGACGAATTAAATGTATAACGAACAAATAACTATTATCAGAATAAAATAATAAAAAAAAATAAAAAAAATATATATTTAATATTTAGTAATTTTGAATAAATAAATAATCTTTTTGGCACATTTACGGATGACAGCGATGCGGAGGAGTAGTTTGACGCCTATGTGTACTATTGTCGTTATTGTATAATTATAATTATGTACCTACCTAATTTTAGACTTTCTTATCTTTATCATCATCATAGCAGCCCAGAATTAGACTGCTGGTTATAGGCCTTCCCTTTTTCTGGCGCACTTTCCGGTCGTGTACGCCCCTTCTCTTATCTTACTTTATTTTAATGACTGAATAGGGAATCGCTTGTGTCAATCTCGGGGTTTTTTCAAATGATTCGGTCGCCAATTGACTCACGATCTCACTACGTGATGAGCTCGTGAGTCTAATTCAAAACCAGCCAAACTTTCAAAACAACCAGTTCTCCAAAGGGCAAGTTGACGTCATTATCAGTTTTTTTTAATTTATTTATAACATAGCTGACCCACGCAACTTCGTCTGCGTCACATAAGAGAAAAAAAGCTCACAAAAGGAATAAATTTTCACCGTTTTTTTTCAATAAAAAAAAAAAAAACATATAAACCTACTCCGCTCCTATTGGTCCTACGACCAATAGGAGTCATCATCAGCCTATAATGTTCCCACTGCTGGGACACGATCTAATGAGAGAGAATGGGCTATAATCCACCACGCGGGCCCAGTGCGGATTGGTAGATGTCTCATGTCTTCCAATTTTTGATTCTAGGACATGCCGGTTTCCTCACGATGTTTTCCTTTAAAGCCCACCACTGAGAGTAGCGGTACCGCTACTCTCAGTGGTGCTACCGCTACTCTCAGTGGTCACCTTCCTCGATAAATGGACTATCCAAAACAAAAAGAGTTTTTTAATTCCAACCAGTGAGATAGTTCAACCAAACAAAATAAAAAACTCTTCAGCTTTATTATATAAGTATAGATCAGCGGCTTAGCACGCGTTGAGTTCAATAATTGTACCACGGGATCGTACTACAGGAAAGTATCCTGTGTTAATCCAGGTTATAAACTGTGGGCGAAAACTTATTCAAATCCAAGGAGTTTTTGCGTAAAAGAATGACAAACTATACATCCATCAATCTTCACTAACTTTCGAATTTATAAAAGTAGGTAGTAATTTAACGAATATTTGGAATAGAAAAATAATATATAGATAACTGGTAAATAAACTCTTCTACAGTTCCACAAGATAAAAAGGCAACAATATAAGAAAACAAATCAAGTTGTCGGTTCCAACCCTCTATTTACTCACCTCTCAATAAAGCTTGATCCAATAAGCGGTGACTAAAGATGAAGAAAAAAGTAATTGTGTTGGCAAATAACACGTGCCGAGCACAACACTTCTTTTTCCTGCAGTGAATAAAGACAATAAATAGAATAAAGGTTCTATCCCACATTACATACATTTCCAGAATAATTCTAAAACGGTTTGGATATTTTTTCGTGTACGATAATTTTTAAAACCAAAATCACACTTTCTGTAAAACTTTTAACTTACACTAAAATTAAAAATTTCAATCTTTTAAACAGTGCAATTTACTTAAATGTTTTGTTAATAAATAATTATTTATTTTTGATAAAAAGATAAGAAAGAAATAATTAACTACTGTTACCGTTAGCCTGTGTTATACCACTGCTGGGCTAAGGCCTCCCCCCATGACCTTCTCATGATGAATCTTTCGATCCATGGCCATTATGGATCACAATTAACTCTTTGAAGATATGAAACAATTATTTGTTTTTGTGGGAACCATAAATAATATTTTAACAATGTTGTTTGATTTCTTCGTAAAAATAATCAACTTTAACATCTTTACTTACCGTTCAACAAAATCCACTACGGATACACCATACCAATGGGTACCATCTACATTTCAACACCTACATTTTTAATTTTCTAGTTCAAAGACCTGAAAAAACCCTCAAACACATTTACTGCTGTTTCGAAGATTAGCCGGAACATACAACAAACAATAATTTTAAAAAAGTATGTTTTTTACGAACCGTACATCTATGCACTTTCATATTCATTCAAAAGCTATTATTTTGAAATTACAAACAGAAATTTCAATTTTATTTATTTGTACAGATAGAAATATTATTCCGAAAGATTATAATTATGTATTACAACATGATTTTAAAATTTACATGTAGGTAATATTGAAATCTCGATGATTAATCAAGTTATAAAAACCGTGTGAACCCAAGGCGGATCGCTAGTCATAAATACAATACACAAACAAATCATGAAATATCACGTTTCAATAACGGATTGAGTAATGTTTCTTTTTCGTGTGAAATTCAACTTGATTTCCTTATTTTATTATGGTGTTTATTGGAGTGAGAATCGAGTTTCCTGAAATGAAAGCGGTTTCGACACGAGAAGTAATCATTACTTGTGTTCTGAGAAAATATAATTGATTGCGACGTAAAATATTATTTTACAAAAATAATTGTTTTTCTTGTAAACTGTAACCAACCAAAAAAGGTTTTGGCAAATGAGTTAGATAACAAACACTATAGTGATAACTTTTTTAAAATGTTTAAAAATATTTAAACATTTTAAAAAGTTTTAAAAACATCACCGACATCATCCGACACTTCAGAACTAAGTATGTTTCCTCAATGCTTTATGCATCGAGTGTCAAATCTAACGATATGTAGATAGAAAAATTATATTATGGAAAGTGCATGGCTCTACTATAATCCACTCTATTTCATAAAGCAATAAGGCCGAGGCAGTAGTAACGTTGCAAATCGTCAATCTTCCAATACGGATAGAGTAGAATATATTTCCGTGCTGTCAAAATTTGATGGACGTCATACACTAAAATTCCTCTACCGTATTTTATCCAGTAGCTTCAAATTTGATAAAACTTTATAGGTTGGTACTTATTTTTTTACTCACTTGTTATAATTTTTTTCAAAATCACCCATGTTTGGTTAGTTAAAATCACTTAGGTATAGGGGAATAGAATGTATTATGAGGGCACAAAACTCTAAGTGTAAAAATTTACCTACCTTACGTTTTCGGTTGTCCAGTTTCCAAATGGGACAGGCATGACTCCAGTACATAAGTGTACTGATGGAACCATGATGAAACTCCAAAAGTACTAATTCTGAAGCACTTATTGAACGTCAAAATTACATGGAAGTGATAAAGAGTTGCTGTTTTGGGAAACTTTCTTAAGTTTCCCAAAACAGCAACTCTTTATCACTTCCTAGTTTTCTCTCACTTATGGAGAAGAATTGCCGGAACAAACCCCCGAGGAATACAGCAAAACTGGTACATTAACATTAACTGATAAAACGATGGCGTCAAAATTAACTTTCCTTGCAAAATCACTATCATGTCTCGTCATGTCAATCACCGTCTGTATGTCTGTTCGTGCTATACTCAAAAACTACTGCACCAAAATTTCATGGTTTTTTCAATGGATAGAGTGGTTCTCGAGGAAGGTTTTAGTACATAATTTGACAAGTTTTTGTATACAATGGCTAAAATATAATGATATTTGTTGGAGGTGTCGGAAAATAAGCCGTCTGGGAGCTTTTCTTTTGGTCGCGATAACCGACATCCACGCGGGCGAAGCCGTGGGCATCAGCTAGTGAATAATAAATCCAAGTATGATATTACTAAATCATTTAGAACCTTTTCTTATGTCTTATAGTAAAATAGATAGTTTAGTAAAAGCCCGTAAAATAACGCTTTAGCCCACCATGACCCAGCTATAAATCTTAAGGCTTGCCAATAAATCTGAGGATTACCCAGCTTTTTCGGAAAAACCGTTATTATATCATTTTGTACATTAGAGCCTACTTAACGTATTTATGTAGATATATGGTAAAAAATTATACAATTGTCGGGTAATAAGCTAAATATGTGCGCAGGACAAAATTGCTTCCGCCTTTTTTTGTTGAATGAGTACCAAAAGATACCAATATGCTCGACCCTTATTACGCGGCACTTAAACATACAGACGACATGTGGGTGTACTATAATAAGCAAACATCTGACTAACCCTTCAAGAGGAACAGGCGTAATGTTATATTAATATGAGTACCTAATGTTTTTTAACAGTTTAATCCGCTACCAGTTTTTGTTAGTACCGCACATCATATGAAATTAATGCCTCAATCGGCACTCAATCTAGAATTCACTACAATTGCTTGTTCAACATCCATTATTACATACAAACGAGACGAAAGCTATGCTCCATTGAATCACTCGGGGATATTATGCTAACTACTCAAGGGAGTCTGCAATAGAATGTGAAACAATAGTAGACAAATACGTCACTTCCACATGGAACGATAAACACATTCAGACGATATCTTTAGTTCAGAGTAATCTGTTGTAAGATTAGGACAGACTTGACAAGTGTATAAGATAAATCGTCTGTTTTATCAACTAAAACATCATTTTTTAGATATACTGAAAAATTCTCAATACCTAGAAGAATTTTATAGAATAGTTTTATTTAAGCGATTTTGAAAATAAAATTATACCGCAGATCCTTGAAAAGCGACCAAAGAGTGAAACTACTAAATAACTTTGCAATAATACACAAGTCGGTTTGCAGGATTTTTGACTCTAGCTAATTTGTCACTTGAGAAGAAAAAAAGGTAATTAACTATGCGGTTATTCATTGATATAAATATTATTATCATTTTGTTTAACATATAAAAAATAGTAGCTCACCAGCGCTGTGAAGCAGGGTCCGAGCTACCGATAAACAGGGGCTCTTGAAAGAGGAACCTCCTAACGATACGCGCGGAGTTTTGCGATGCCCTTTTGTAGTTTGTTGTTTGTTTATTTATTTTAGTTTATAAAATAGTTTTTAATTAATTATGTTCAAAGTTAGTTTATGATTAAATATTTTTTAAATTTAAATAAAATTAAAATTAAGTTAAAAAAATAATTGTGAATCTATTAGCAATAACAATGCCACCCAAATCCTGTTGAAAGCGCTTTAAAAGATAATATAACTATTGTCACTAACACTGACTGACATTTCAGTACTATTTCGTAGTAATTCGAAGCATGTACTAAATAATTGTCAGCCATGTTTCTTGTTATGTGTGATTTATTGCTAAGCAAACGTTCACGACGTTGACATGTTTTCCTAGTGGGTTGAGACTTCGAGATTTATTTGTTCAGCAGGCTTAGCCAAGTTGACAATCTACAATCGTTAACTCTAGTAGAAAACTAATCAAATGTTTGGGAATGACATCATCTCAACGTTAAATCACGTGATCAACACCAACGAATAGAAAATTCGTAGACAAGTTTACATCGTTCAAAATGATAGAATAGAATGTTTTTGTTTCTACAATGTTGATCGCTATACTCTTTGGTAGGAACGCTCACCATTGACAAAGTGTAGGTTTGTTCTACAGACATTAGAGAACGAGCGATCGACTCAGTCGTGTCCACTTGGCTACCAAATTAACGTTTTCTAGAATAGCTTACGCGCGCCGAAGCGTTTACGATTGTAGAAAGAGAATCGATACGAAACGTTTGGCTAGGCGTGCAGGTCTCCAAAATACCTTTTAACCTTTTGTTAATGATTTTGAGTTGCGTCATTTTAATGGAATCTTATTGTAGGTACAATAATAACACAAAATTTACAACAGAAATATTTTGGAATTAGGTAGGTACTTTATTGTGTTATTATCAGAATAGGTTTATCTAGTTACCCTAACTCCCTTTAAAATCCCGGAATGTTTTTTAAGTTCCGTACTATATTTTTTTTTAAGTAGTTTTTTTCACATACGCAGTCACAACGAAAGTGACCGAACACAAAATTACGGCGTATTGAATTAAATATGTAAAACTACACCTAACAGCATTGGCTATCGTGTAGTGAAACAAAAAGTGAAGATATCGTACTAGAAAAGGACAAACAAAAACATTTCGTCTTATTAATTTCCGCGAATACGAACACTTAGTTATTTCCCACAAAACGCAAATTTCGAGTTTGGTCATTTTTGTTCTCAGGGTGGTTACTTACTTCCTTGAAGTTTATTATGTATATTCTGTAGGTTAGAACATCGTGATATTTGGAACTCCAGAAGTATATTTACCAAAAGCGAATAGTTAACGAAGGAATACATTGCAAACACGTAACGTTGACAGTTACAAAACTGAAGATCTTCAGTTCAGTAAATAGGTTGCAAGAGGCAATTTAGGAATGTACCTAATCACAATTTACCTAATTAAAATAAACGTCTGTGAGTGTATTAGGTAAACCTCACCTCACTTCAAGTCAGTGTCAAAGTGTTAACGCAAATGCTTGCCAAAACACAAACAGAAATTAAATAAGCAACTATGTAGTTTGAAGTTCGTGTACCTAGCTTTAGTCAGGATGACTCTATACGGCGTCGTATTAACATATAAAGCGCTTGAGAGAACACTACCACGCTTTATTTAGCGGTTTTAAACAAGATCGTTTGTATTCGAATAGTTCTGCTTTATATTGTAAATTGCTGGAAATCATTTGTTCTGTTTACGTAACATCTTTGTGGGTGTTGTTAGAGTAGCATTATCTTTAGGTATGTATGTAGTGCTAAATCTGAGACAAAAGTAGTAGACAGTCTTGAATGGATGAACTTCATTTGTGTGGTCTAAACAAGTGACAGTTATTTTCCAAGGGTTTTGTGTTTATACCTCCAACAATTATCAACAAGAATGACGTAAGCTTTTCGGGAATAGAGGCCCTAGCGTGAGCACGGTGAAAAAGTAACGTAAATACGTCGATTTTTTAATCGAAAATACAATTATACAGCATTTTAATTAGATTATTTGCAACAAGCACAATCAACAATGCATGAGGTTGTGGGTTCGAACCCGGGCAAGTACGAATGTGAGTTTTTCAAATCATATGTACTTTCTAAGTTAATCTTGGAAATCACAGACATCGGTGAAGGAAAACATAGTGAGGAAACCTGGACTTATAATTAATATAAGTCTGAAATATCCAACCCGTCTTGAGCAAGCGTGGTGATCAATACTCGTGCCTTCTCTGTACGAAAAGAGGCCTTTGCCCAGCAGTGGGAACCAGTCATAGGCTGGTTTTATTTAATAATATTAGCACAATCAGTATCATCCATAGGTATGAAGAAATTCTTAAAATAATAACACCGCGCGCTCGTGCAAGAGCCTGTTTTTTTTTTTTTCAGTTTTAGCCCGCCACACTGTTCCCAAACCACTGTAACTCCTGAAAGCCAGAATCAACAGTGGCGACCACCAGAAAAGCGCCGAGACAATGAAGCTCGACGAAGTCCCAGAGAATGAATTTAACTGTCTTGGATCCCGCAACAAAATTAATCAGAAAAGTATAGTGGAGGCGTAGGAAAAAACCGTAATTTCCACTTCCCTCCATTTCAGCAGGAGACAGAACGAAACAAGGCTAATAGGCACAAAGGGACGTTTACAACTGGGATAAGCCCAGTTGCCTAGCACCACGGATAAATATTAACATTAATGGGTTCTAAGTTGTGAGCTATTATATTTGATTCCAATAATAGGTATGGCAAAAACGCTTGAACGCACGGAAATTTGTTCTAGTTACCACAAGGTCTGTATAGTAAATAACTCCGGATGTAACCTGTACACTATCCAACATAATGTAGCGTTCATTCTGCCAAAGACTGCACTCCCATAAAATGTGATGTGCTGATTGTTCATATTCGCAGTCAGATGTGGAACATTGACAAAAAGGCAAGTCAACAAGCTTGAAGGAAAATAATTTACTCTTAAAGTTACCATGACCGGTGAGAAATTGGGCAACACAGTGATCAACCTCCAACCATGTCCTGACCAGCCGTTCACGAACGGATGGAAAGAACTGGTGGAGGTGTCGGCCCTTGATGAATTTATCCCACCTTCCTTGCCATTTAGACAAAAGTTCCTCGCAGACGGTCTGTGGTTTGAATAATCTAGCAATCTTAACACGGTCACGTAGGGTTAAAAAGTCTGCGTCCGTGAACTCACGTGCGTTATAGTACATTGCAGCCCGTCGCTGCACTTCAAGATCAACTGGAAGTACACCTGCAAGTACCGGTAAGGCTTCAGTACTAACCGTCCTATACGCTTTGCATAAGAATATCAAAGCCAAACGCTGGCTTTGAAGCAATTTACGTCGTGCCGCTCCTATGGTTGCCCTATCGGCCCAAACAGGTGCCCCGTAGCACATACACTCCAAGTAAGTAGCCCCATAAATGGTCTTTAAAGTTATAAATGACAGACCCCACGTAGATTTTGATAATGTTGTTAAGGCATAAAAGTTCTTTTTAGCTTTTTCACCGACAGTTTTTATATGATCTATGAATGAAAAATTTCTCTCTAAGACTAAACCAAGGTAGCACACGGATTGCTTTCTTTTCACGGGAACGTTATTAAATTTAATACTAGGCCACGATTTAAGATTACCTTTTAAAATTAGTTGATAAGTTTTTTGCGGTGCAAAGGTCAGACGGTTTCGATCGCCCCACTGAGATATTAATCGTAGGCAAGTGTCAGCTAAATTCTCGAGAACAGCCCGAGTACTCGACTGAATGAGCAGCAGGCCGTCGTCCGTATAACCGGTTAATGAACAGCCGCGAGGAAGGGAAATCGCGAGAAAATCATCAAAACCTAAATTCCATACATATGGAGCGATTACCGACCCCTGAGGACATCCCATGGCAAGGGGCTTTGACATAGAATAATGACCGAGTTTGAGTTTCGCGGAACCATTTAAAAAGTATGAATAAACAAGATTATATATGTTTTTATAGCAGCCACGATTCTTCAGTTTAAGTAGTAGCATCGGCCACCATGCGTTATCAAAGGCCCCGGAAATATCTAAAAAGATTCCAACCACGTACTTGTGTTCCGAGTTATTAACAATTTTTCTAACAGAAAGTGCCGCGTCTACGGTAGATTTTCCCACGGTGAAACCGAATTGGTTGGTATGAAACTGGAGCAGGAGTGAGTGTCAGACTTTTACTGACTAAAACCCATCCATGTTCCTTCATCACCCTTTGTGTTCCGGGGTCACGGTATCTCTTTCAAACAGTCCCGCAACCCCGGCAGGCATCGGTCCTTGCGGACCCCTTCCTATTCGTTCAAGGGCCTCAGGTGTAAATCCAATATATTTTTGACTTTAAAAACGGGGAAAATATAAGGACCACCAAAAATAACTTTGTGACCACTAACATCTATCATCTTAAATATCAATTGATCACCAAATTTAGTAAATTGAGCACCAAATTTTAATGAGGTGGTTGATGACAAACTAGTTTTCCCTAGGCCGACTTGGGGCACCCCGACGGAAGTTCTATTTAAAGTCTGACAAAATTGTTTACTTTCTAGTCATTACTAAGTAGTGTCGTAGTAAAAATTTTAAGGTTTCTCGGATTTCAGACTATTTGTATGTATCTTAATATATATTAGTTTATTTTAGCATAAATATTATATGTATTAGTATGTAGGTACCCATTTATGTGTTTTTAATTGATGCTTACAAAATAGTATTTTTCTTATTTATTTTTATTGTACCTACTATCACAATGCTATCCTATTTGTCCCAAAGGTTGACTGGTAGAGAATCCCTTGTGACATTAAGTCCGCCTATGTTGGTACATAGGCGGCGGTTGGTGTTGGTAAATAACCACGAAGGGTATGGCGGGGTCTCTTCTAATCTAATTTGTTTCTTCGTGTACAAGGGGTCCCTTGTACACGAAGTTTAAATAAATAAATAAATTAGATTAGAAGAGACCCCGCCATACCCTTCGTGGTTATTTTTTTATAAACCATTCATTAAGAAGTAGGTGCCTCGCGAAGCAAGGCTCCGTCAACAGGGTCTCAACAGTTCAATTTCTGGTGGTCATTAAATAAAAAAATAAAAAATTGTTCTAACTTCACGATAAAATGGGGATTAATTTTTGTGATCATTTACTAATTTTGGCAATCAAAAGTGATTATTTTGCCGTTACATTAAGCTAAATCTGGTGGTTCGTTAATTGTATTAATGCTGCTAGAACAACGTCACTTTTTCTAGGCCCTCTGAACTTAACACAACTGCAAGAAAATGAAGAGATTTTTTATTTAATTTTTTTAGTTGACTGGTAGAGAATGCTTTGTGGCATTAAGTCCGCCTAAATATAATAAATAAATAACAACTAAATGTTATTTCTCAAAAAATATTACTTTTTTGACCCACGAGAAAAGAATACCTAAATAAATACGACTCTTGGATTCACAAAAGTTCTACAGGGAGAGGATTTTCTGATCCCTGATAAAAGTATGGAAATAGACTGGATACTAAGTCCCACAATGGCTAGAGGGTCACCGAGCGGATAATCCGCTTAGCTGGCAACAAAACCACTCCACCGCCATCGCCATCGCCACAAAGTGGGTACCAATACACGAACAGATTATCTCTAAATGCACGTGCATCGAACTGCTCATGATATTGGGGATTAGTATTCTTGGGATTAGTAGTCAAGTTGTTAAGTTTTTAGGTCTGAATTTTATGTCTTCTTTTGTCATGGTTACTAGGTGCTGATTTTTCACAAGTTGGACCGAAAATTGAAAAGCATGACGTATGGAATAACTGCCTTGACGGTAGATCACAGTCTCTCATTTGATAAATTATTAGTTTACCTCAAACAAGTCTTGTTAAACCAAAGTACAGCAAAAAGTGCTGTGCAAAAGTGTTTCTGGTGCCAACTAAATATCTACCTTGTCCACCAACACTTAAATCCTTTTATAACCCAACAGAAATAACATAAAAATACTGCAGAATTAGCCACTGCAAAGTGTCATGTATCTACAAAACAAGGCCATTCACGAGCAACCTACAACCCCTATTTTGGATTAAACTCATTTTGATACTCCTTTTAACTTGGTGTTTATCTTTAATATGCACAATCAAACTATGCATAATAAAACGTTTACTGTCTTTTTTTTTTTTCTTTTTTTTTTCGGATGGGAAATCATCAAATGACTTCTCCCGCTCTGGGCGGAGCAGGAGGGAGTGTCAGACTTTTACTGACTAAAACCCATCCATGTTCCTTCATCGCCCTTTGTGTTCCGGGGCCACGGTATCTCTCCGGTCGATCCTCGCAATGGAATTACCCGGGCGTTTCCTCCCGCCCGATTCGGTGCAGGAACCTCCCGAAATAACCGTGTCCGGTGAGGACCTGCGTCAGGTGGAAGGTGAGGACGCTGTGGCGTCTCTGAAGCCACTCCTCAAAGAGGGGACTTACCGCCACTATTGTGGCGTGCCCTGCACGAACGTTTACTGTCTGGATGAACATTTAATATTATCTGTTTTATGTTATGCGTTATGGTTCTCCGGCCGTTATCCCAATTCATTTGGGGTTGGCGCAGCATTTCTTCTTGCTACTCTATTATTTGTCATTTCATCAGACACCCTCTTTTCGTGCTATATCATCCTTCAAACAGGCCGTCCATCGTTTCTTTTGTCTGAAGTTTATTTATGTTCTGCATGATTGTATTACTTGTAATACGTTGTAGTTAAAACATATATCATCAAAATTGTTTTTTTTTTTTTAGTAGTAGTATGCTGCTATCATTACATTTCACCAGTTATATTTAAGCCACATAATAAAGGCAATTCTCATGTTAGAGTAATTCCAAACGGAAAAAGTTCAAAGAGTCGTTTGTGCAATAAGTTCCTGAAGGGTACATGTTGCCTCAATTATGTAGACTTCCTTGAATGTATGCAAGCCTAGTACTTTTGGTCGCCAAAAGGACGATTTTATTCAATACATATTAGATATTAATTAGATAAATTAATTTAGAATAGCCTTATCTTGTCTCTAATAGAATAGTAAATTTATAAATTGTGTAAAATAAATATAAGTTTATTTGCAAATAAAAGCGTTTCACTTTTTGTTTTATGTGTACTTTTCCAACCCACGAGGGTCAAGCGTAAACTTTTTAAAACAGATGTCATTTGTTTCACGACTCGACGTAAACGGAATCGACGTAGAGGGAATGATTCATCACCTACGTATTGATCGGACAAAACTTAAGTCATCGATTCGAAAAATTGAAGAAGAGTTGAAACACTGACTTCACAGTCATCCTTTGAAAGGGATCGTTAAATTAGCCTTACAGCTGTTGGGATCTATGTCAGAGTCATAGGGCTGAACAATTTATCTTTGACTTTAGATTACCGTATCATCAAAAGATTTCACCATCCATTCATCTTATTCTAGAGATGCTAGTTCAATAGCTAAGTATTCCAGTATGTTCACTGAAGCAGTATCAATTTAAGGCATACAATACAAGGTTAATGAATGGACTTGATTGTAATATGAGCGCTATTATAATTCCTCGGTAAATCAATGTCAGAATTCAAAGTAGGAACGACCCGCACAAACGTAATGTTTGTATGTGTGTTTGATTTCAGCCATACGACTGAAATCACTGTGTTCCACAACTTATCTGATACCAAATTGTGTTGTCACCTATTAGCTGGACGCAACAATACTCAATCGGGCGGGGCACTGGCGACATCTACCGATAAAAAAATTCATCGTTCCATCGGTCGGATCGGTCGTTCCTTCGGTCAATCAAATTCAGTCTTTCGCATTTGGTCTCTCCCATTCGGTCTCATTCAATCGCGCCTTATCCTTTAACGATTTTTTCCTTTTTCTCATATCGCTTCCCGCCTACCGCCATGGCAAACCATTGTAAGCTGTACGATTTTGTTCAATACAAACCCATTTAACCATACAAGTCGCTTCATTTTGGACGAGAAAACCTTTTCCTGCACACTCTTCTTAGTCATTCACTCTTGACAGAGAGGTCGTGGTCATTGGGTCGTAATTATTTAGATAGCCAAAATGGCGTGTGACATCTTATTCCAAAGACGAACTAACTATACAGTTCCTTGTCTTTAGGAATCATGAACTTGGAATATTGCATCAGAGTTTTGTCATATGCGCTAAATAAAGTCATGTTCATTTGTTTAAATTATTTAGATCATAAAAAAAACACAGACAAAGCATACACACATTTTCGTAAAAGTTGCTAAAATTACACATCACGTGTTGTATTTGTTTTCCAATGTGACTGATTTCAAATACATCAGCGACATACGCAACACGTTTTGAAATAAGCTAAACATTTTTCTCACATGAAATGTTGCAAATCTAAAAATCATGTCCTCTTGTAAAACAAATATACTCGTACATAATCAAACGTCAGAATCAGAGATTGCCGATGACATTTTAATATATTATTTTGTCTTGCAAAGATGTTTACCGGTCCGAGAATAAAGCATTTCTGTAATATTTTAAGTACACGTTATTGTATAAGTTGACTGTTACAATAAGACTATGATATTTGTTTTCGGGACGTATCTGGATGGGGCCCTTCTAGATACCTATTCATTAAATTAAATAACTGGTGTAAGGGTCTTTATATTTTATCAGTTTTTTAAGTATAATTTAATAATGTTTATAATTTATTAACTTACGTTAAGAAATCTTCAAAACAGTTTTATTTATTAACCTTAGATAAAAAAATATGTACATTTATCAAAAAAAGGTATGAACTACAGGGCGCCAAAAAATTCATCCGCATCGCTGTCAACAGGAGTTTCCCCGTTGTCCAAAATGGCTGGCAGCATTACCACGTCGGATAGCAATGCTGATTCTTTGACCAAGAAACAGGCCAACCATATGGTCATTAGAAGCGTCGAACAATCATTTGTAATTAATTTACAACATAGGTACCATATTAATTTATTAACATACCACATTAATTAATAATTAAACCTACGTTTCATTCCTAGGGATCAAGAAGTCTTTAATATAATATAAAATTCAAAATTTAAAGAAACCTAGAAAATTATAATTTTTTCAACTGTGAATAAAACATGTAGCAGTACGTTAAACTTAAACAGTGAATACACTTAATACTTTAATCAATAACCCACTCCTCATTGTATCAAAAATGTTGGTTTAGAAGCTCGAACATTGGAAACTGTGCCGAGGACAGTCACGCAAGCCGACTATTAATTTGACATGAACTATCATAATGATAGCTAAACTTTTCGATGTATTTGCGACTAAAGTCTTTAGAATATTAGTTCTTAGCCAACTCTTTCAAAATATTAAGTCGTAAAATTGGCATAATATGTAAAAAAATATAATAACACCGTTCTAAATTGCTTAGCATTCCAGCTGAAAAAAAAAATTGTTTTCGCATATTGAATATTTTGTAGATATAAAGGACTGTGTAAAGGATGATATGGCTAGAAAAGAGATTCACTGCTGAGATGACGAGTAATAGAGAAGTATGGAAATTGGCATAATGACAGGAGAATAATGACGATACCATGAGTTTTCTTGGTTTTAGGCTAGTTTCTTGCCAATCTTCTTTTATATTTTTCCATAGATAATGTGACGAAAATGTAGAAAACATCTACACAAATATATTTTTGCGTTATTTAATAATACAGGGCGTAAACAGACTCTTCATGAAGCCGTTAACCAAGCATTCTGTACATCAAACTAAAATAAAAATAAAAAATCATCAAAATTTGCTGGGAATTTAGGGTGAAAAATCACAATTTACGGGAAAGCTCAATGTAACGCACTCAAAACATTGTGTCGTGGAGGTGTTAAAAGTAAAGTTCTCCCATTAAAACGTGTTTAAAAAAAATTGTAAAAAAGTTGGAACTTTGACCCCCAACATCTCCATAACTAGAAGGTTCCCAGGTATGGTGTAGAACAAAAAAATTATCGCAATGATAGGGAGAACAAGTGCCTTTCGGCTTCGATAAGTCATTTTACACCCTTTATAGGCTCGCCCACTTTTACATGAGACTTAAACATCTGGCAAATTGTGGGTGTACTTATATAGGTACCCTTGCCTCTATGGGGATTACAGGCGTGATGTTATGTTATGTTTAATAACATACCATGGTTTAAGAATAATAATACAAAATTCTCGACTCGACTCGAATGGCGCAGTGGTAGTTAGGCTGCCTTGCGTTCTTAGGGACCCGGGTTTGAATCCCGGTAGGAGCAAATGTTTGTTTGATGAGCATGGACATTTGTTTCCGAGTCATGGATGTTTATATGTATAATAAGTATGTATTTACAAACAAAAAGTATCTATGTATATATATCAACTATCTGGTATCCACGACACAAGCCTCGTTGCTTAGTGTGGCACTAGATGGCGCTGTGTGTAATGTCCAGTAATATTTTTTTTTTCTTTATTTGCCTAACTCGTCGGGGATTACAGGCGTGATGTTATGTTATGTTTTATAATATACCATGGTTTATGAATAATAATACAAAATATATATTGATTATGGACATCAATTAAAGGCATCATCGAACCAGCCTTCATTATTACGCATTCATTCAACTGTTTATAATTATCTTGAATGCATTTACACGTTTCGCTTATAATTTCTTTGAAATTATTTACTCGTGAAAAGGACTTCAAACAAAAGTTTATCATATAAATTATCTTCTAATTCTATATTGCTTGCCCGGTGGCTTTAAAAATAATAATAAATTAATGTGAAGTGTATTATAGAAAATTCCTTAAATTTTCCCTTTACTGATTACCTACATCCTTTAATTTTTACACGACTCGACTGCCCATAAGAGTGTTATGTTTTTAGAGTAGACATGACTTGCCTCCATGGCTTGCCTTCTTCTTTCTACGTTCAGTTGCTTAACATAGTGTTGTCAGTCACGAAATTAGATCATTCAAATATGCTGTAACTATAAAATCAAAATCAAAATCAAAGCATTTATTTCAAGTAGGCCAGTTACAGGCACTTTTGAATTGTCGAAACACAGTTAAATGTAGCTACAGTCCCAGTCACAAGACATAAAAACTGTGAAAGTACTGTAGTTGCCCATTCCCTAGCGTAGATCTCTATGGAGAAGAACGGGCAAGAAACTCCATGGACACTCTTTTAAATCAAAATATTGTTACAAAATCTTGGTTACATCATTCATGTTGAGATGGTATATTATGTGAGAACAATGTAGCAAGATGTGCACGTTAAGTGTCCATAGTAAAAACAAAAAATACAATTCAAAAATAAACATACAAATAAGCCATGGCAACTAAGAGTTGACCAGTCACAACTGACAGCGCCCGTTCACGAACATGACGCATGGATCAGCACCATTCAACTCAACCATTTTGAAGGGAACTGAATGATCCGACACACGCGCCACCATCAGCGAGACATTAGAGTGAGCGTGACATACTCTCAACCGCCAGGGCACATTCAAGTCAAGAAAAGACGTAGGATTTCAGTGAATGATAGCTTTCTAGTACATAGTACTCACACAATATGGGCTGTGCGATTATATAATACTAGAGATTGATTCTATACAATGCAAAGACAGTTGTACAATCTTCAGCAGCTCCAACAATTCTATTTAATACTATTAATTTATGCGCCCCTGTCCATGTGGAGCAGGACCAGCATTGAGCCACGCATTTTTATCTGCGATATAATCGCCCAACTTGTAATAAGCTTGCTTACATAGTGTGCGTTTGATGCATGTTTTAAATTTCGTCTCATTCAGTTCAAGAATACTTTGTGGAATTTTATTATAGCATCTCAAACAGTACCCCATGAAAGATGAGTCCACTTTAGCGAGTCTGAAGCCTGGCTGAACTAGTTGGTCCCTATTTCTAGTACTGTAATTATGTCTATCACCTCTTTTACCAAAAAGATGCAGATTTTTTCTGACGTACATTATGTTTTCGTAGATGTACTGACAATGTACCGTCATGATGCCAATATCCTTAAACAGTTCCCTTAGAGAATCGCGCCTACGAAGATTATATATGGCTCTGATGGCTCTTTTTTGCAGAATAAATATAGACTCAATATCTGCAGCCCGTCCCCATAGCAAAATGCCATTAGACATTATACTATGAAAGTAACTAAAATAGACCAGTCTAGCGGTATCTACATCAGTAAATTGACGAATTTTTCTAATAGCATATGCTGCTGAACTTAGACGCGCCGCAAGGGATGTTAAATGAGAACCCCATTGTAGCCTTGAATCAAGCGTAATCCCCAGGAAAACCGTTTTATCTACGAATTTAAGTTTCTCTTTATTTAATATTATTTCACAATCACTACTTTTAACATTGGGTAAAGCAAATCTTATGCATTTAGTTTTTTTTTCATTTAATACTAAATTGTTTGCTGTGAACCAATTATGGACCTGAAGTAGGGCATCATTCACGTCATCTAGATTCTGGGCCCGTCTATTTATCTTAAAAATAAGGGAAGTATCATCAGCAAACAACACCATATTTTGAGGTTGGTTTTTCAATAAATAGGGTAGATCATTTATATACACGAGAAAGAGGAAAGGACCCAATATTGAGCCTTGTGGAACCCCCATTTTTACTTTTAAACCTTGTGAATTAACACCATTTATTTGAACACGTTGTTGTCTATCACTCAAATATGATTTTACCAAACTAAGTGCAAGTTGACCTAATCCGTAATGCTCAAGTTTCAAAAGTAATGTGTCGTGATTTACGCAATCAAATGCTTTGGAAAGGTCACAAAATATTCCTATGGCGTCTTGAGACTCTTCCCACGCAGTAAATATGTGCTTTATTAAGGTTACACCGGCGTCAGTCGTACAACGTCCCTTGATGAAACCATACTGTTGATCATGTAAAATTTTGTTGGTGTTAAAATGATTGAGCATTTGATTAAGCATTACCTTTTCAAACACCTTGCTAAAAACTGGCAACACGGATACAGGTCTGTAATTATTAGTATCTTTACTGTCCCCGGATTTGAAAAGAGGTATGACTTTACTGTATTTCATAAGATCAGGGAAAACTCCTTGGTCTACACACAAATTAAAAATTAAAGCTAAGTATGGGGCTATAGTCTCAAGTATGGATGCACAAACTTTGATAGACATTCCCCATAGATCTTCGGTCAGTTTGATTTTTATTTGCCGGAAAGCTTTAATAACTATCATAGGGTTTATGTGTTTAAATTTAAATTCAACCGTGCAGCCAGATACATTCGCCTTTAATAAACCAATTGAGACTTCAGGTGAGGAATTAAGAGCTTCCGTCGTCTTTAATGGTATATCGGTAAAGAAATTTACAAATTCTTGAGCTACTTCCAGATTAGAGCTTTTAGGACCACATGCTGAATCTAATGTGTAGCTAGTGTTACTTATTTTCTTCCTGTTAGTCTCATTATTTATGACTTTCCAGACTGTCTTTATTTTGTTTTCTGCTGTTTTGATTTTGTTGCTAATGTGCAGGGCTTTAGCAACCTTGCATGTATTTCTAAAAATTTTTGAATACTTAGCAACATACCGGTTAAAAGTTTCGGTGTTTATATAAGGCTTAAGGCCATAAAGCTCAAATAGTCTTTCCCTACTTTTTCTAATACCTCTAGTTGCCCAATCACTAAATATGAATTTAGGGCTAATACTTTTTGTCTTCTTTTCAAAAGTTTTGTTGAATTCCGTGTGAACTATTGAAAAGAAACGATCATACAATTGATTTATATTAATATTGTCATGGCTCATAACACCTAACTTGTTCTGTAGGGAAATATTATACCTATTTAATTTGCTAGAAGTTATAGGTCTAAATTTGATCTGAACTTTTTGCAAAGGTGTATTACACCTAAAAGTTACAGTTTGTCCGCTATGGTCAGACGGCAGACAGTTTACTATGGCTTTATCTAAGTAATCACAATCGCAGAAAACATTATCTATACAAGTCGCAGAAGATGGAGTGACTCTAGTAGGTTCTATAAAAGTGTTGGTCAAGTCAAATGACTTAAAAAGATTTAACAACCGACTGCTATTTGAACTTTCTTCTAAAATATTGATATTGAAATCACCACAAATAATTGTAGATTTATTACTGGCTGCAATTTTTGCCAGAACATCTTCCATTATTGATTCAAATAAGGAAAAGTTTTGATAGTTTGGGGGTCTGTACACACACACAATTACATGCTTATCTAGCTCAACACAGGACAGTTCGACGCAATGTTCAACCGAGAGACCTACTATGTCATTTCGTTGCTTATATTTGAAACCTTTTTTTATTAATATTAGGGAACCTCCACGAAGCATAGTTTTACGGTTAAAGCAGCTACCCACCATATAGTTTTCATAATTAATAAGCATTTGGTAATCCTTTAGCCAATGTTCAGTAAAACAAATAATGTCAAACTTACTATTCTCTAAAAACAATTCAATTTCTAATAATTTGGAAGAAATGCCTTGGATATTTTGGTGGAATAATTTTAAGGTGTTCTGCTGAGGCCCTTTTTTACTAACTATCTGAGTGCAAGAAGATACCTTGCTGTTGGAAGGATTAACAATATTGTTAATGGTACCTTCTGTTGTCTCACTTTCTAGTTTAAATTAATAATAATATTTGGAGTAAGGCCGGAGACTTTCGTGCCATCCTCAGACAACAAGACCCTATCACTAATAGAGCTTAATTGAGGATTTTCCACGGTGACGCATGGATCCTCCTCAGAATGTTTGTAAACATTTATAGCACTAATGCTATCTTCATTTAAAGTCACCTGTACATTAGTATTATTACTAATAGTCGCAGTGTTAATAATATAACTAAACTTAGACATACTATTTATGTCTGTGTGAATATTATAAGCTAATAGCCGAGCTATTTTGTGTCTACAACTAATAGGTAGAAACACTTTACCCCGAGTCGATCTAAGTTTATCAACAAAAGTGTTGATATCAAGATATATAAGTTTGTCACTATAATGACCTGCTAAAAAATATAAAAGTTTATTTAACATGTGAATATAATTGTTTTTTCTGTTACATAAACTTTCAAAATATGGAAAAGAACACAATATTATTTTATTACACTTTAACTTCAACAACTCTGAAACACAGTCAGTGATGTCTTCCTTTTTAATCTTTGAACTATTACCAACACATATTGTAATGGTGGTACTAGGATCACAAACAGTCTTCGTTACTGATGCCATAATCTGTTTGTAGGTTGACCCTGGCATACAATTGTTTTGGGTACAATAACTCAGGTTATTACTAAGACTACTACAAGACTACTATAAGACTTTTTAATCCATGGCAGTGATAACTTAGTGGTGTGACCGTCGGACTACCAAATCATAAGTCTGTCTCAGGTTCGAACCCAAGACACGCACCTCTGATTTTTCGGATTCATGTGCGTATTGTATAATTATCACTTGCTTCGGTGAAGGACAATATTATGAGGAAACCAGCATGCCTGAGAGATATTTCTCGACGGCATGTAAAGTCAAGTCAGAGGCCCATGGGCGACATTAAAACTCTGACACCTGGTTAGGCACTAACCACATGATAAAGAAAGAAGAATCAATACATGCTTTATTTTATAAAGTCTACTACTTCGCATTGCTTCATACTGACCCAGATTACAAATCCAAAAGCCCGCATTAGCCTCATCAAACTCATCAAAACTAATCTCAGTAGGCTGGTTAGGTTTCTAATCAACAAAAGCTCTTTGTACAGAACCCAGCTCCGCCTCGCTTTTGACTGTAGACTCAGAAACTCGTATATGTGAGGTGGAACTATAAGTATGCCAAACGTTTTGAAACGAAGGTAAAAGACAATGTTGATGAAATTGTGATGCTGTGTTGAGAAAAAAGTTTTGAGACTAAACTAATCGGTTAATTAAGTAGATAGGGGTAATTAAGTTTAGGAAAGTTTTTTTTTACACTACTCTACGCATAAAAAAAATTATGTATGTCTGTTTGTTCCGGCTAATTTCCGAAACGGCTGGACCTGTTTTGACAGGACTTTTACTGGGAAATAGCTGATGGTATAAGGGGATACTAAGGCTACTTTTATTTTAGCAAAAAGGTTAGGTTCCCGTGCAAAAACAATTTTTACCCATTAATTTAGTTAGTCATGGGAAGTGATATTTTAATAATAATAATTTCACGCGGATGAAGGTCGCAGGCAACAGCTAGTTGATAATAGATTTGTAAACCTTTGTTAGCAATTTGCTAACATTAAATTTAATTAGAAATATCACTTTTCAAACAATTTTATTACTATGACTTGTTTGAAAGATTTGTTGTTTGCTCCATTGAAAGTTTTTATACCTACTGTTTCTAAAGTTTACTGATTTGCTAGCAGCCTTTAAGTTTTGAGTAAATAAGCAAGATTGAGTGGAAAGTTTTGTTCTAGCACTGTATAATATTTCCAGACTAAAATTCAGTAACGTGGGAATAAACAAATCACAAACTCGGCAAACAATCTTTTTATAGCAAATCCCGCGGTAGAAATAAATCTCTGGCACATAACTGTTATTGCAATAATAAAAACAGAGCAGATACTTAGTATCGCGTCTTAATACATTACCCGTTACATTGTACTATAAAAAGCAAGTGTACGGTTGGCAAAAAAAATTGTAATACTTTTTTGACATTTTCTCGTATGCAAATGAAAATATCACTAAGGACTGAAGAGATGATAAATTGCAAGTCATACATTGAGCATTTTTGGTTTAGAAAATCTACAAGAAAATTATGGATGTGTCAAAAACGCCAAGCAATGACATTGGCAGCAGTTGACGCACATTTTATTCAGCTGATTTTGGGTCAATGTTCTAGAAATCGACCGCTACAGTTACAATTTTCTTGTACAATAAAACAGGAATATTAGAATTTTGAACGACTTTTTCGTCCGACTGTACAGTCATAAACTGCACTCAGTTTACGAGAACCCGACAAAATAATAGTATCAATCGTAAAACATGTCCAGATAGAAAATTGTTCCGTGAATTTTACTACGCCTGTACGGAACAGCCGTTTCTTTGAATCGTTTTCCATGTTATTAATCTTCATGTTTGTTGGATAATAGGGTATGAGCAAATAGAGGGAGATTTATTATGTTTCTCAAGATTGTGTACAGTTTTGGGTGGAGATTTAGTTGCCGTTTCTGAATAGAATAGAATATTCTGTATTATGTACTCCATTCAAGTAACATTCATAAGAGAAAACATTTCACATAGGAAAATACTACCTAAATTTTACGGAAATAATATTTATTGTTGTTGTAGGTGGGTCACAAATAAAGTTGATAGTTTTTTTTTTAAAGTAGAACACTCCCTTTATAAATTATAAAATCACTAAACTAGAAATAATTTTACACCAATTTTACTTGTTAACCAATTGCAGTAACAATAAAAGTATACTCTATATTGTATTCAAAAGAAATACATTATCACGATTTAATCAAGTGACAATGAAAAATAATGCACTTCTGAATCCTGGAAATGGCCGTTGTTTCGTGGGACTCTTTTGATTAACAATGGATTTAATAGTTTTAGCAAAACATGCCTCTGGGTGCATGCCACTCCTATAAATATAACTATGGATTGTATTTTATTAATTCATAAGATGTAACCTTCAAGACTACCTAAGAAAATAGACCATACCATACAAAATCTCTTCTCTTTGTTCCTATTGACCCTCCATGTATTGTGTCCGAAACCACTCGTTAATGTCTATATAACGGGTTCTGTATCCATGTATGGTTTAAGTAAACAAGCCCTTTCAGTAAACTTGAAAAAATATGTATGTAATATTTTCAATATTGTTTGTTTTGAGTGTAGCAATAACAAAAGGAAGACAATACAAGTACAGAATTGTTTGATGTAACTTTGTTTAGAGAGCAAACATGACGTAATTTTAAATAAGGATTTTTGGAGACTTGAGTCAAGATTGTCTTTAAATAGACTAGCTTTTAATGAAAACTATTTCATGCACAATCTCAATAAAAAAAGGCAAAAATGGACAGAAAAACATAATGTCCAAATGAAGACCAAATGTTATGTCTATAGAGTCAATCAATAATCTCGATCCAGACTATGGTAGGTAAACAATTGCGGAGATTGAAATCGACTGAGTGGTAATGCACATAACATTATCAGCCTATAACTTTCCAACTCCTTTTTTTTTTTTTTTTTCGGATGGGAAATCATCAAATGACTTCTCCCGCTCTGGGCGGAGCAGGAAGGAGTGTCAGACTTTTACTGACTAAAACCCATCCATGTTCCTTCATCGCCGTTTGTGTTCCGGGGCCACGCTATCTCTCTCGAACAGTCCCGCAACCCCGAACTTTCCTACTCCTGAGGCACAGGCCTCTGTAATCCTACGCGCTCATAGTGCGGTTAGATGGAAATCATTTGTCTGCGAATTTTTAGTTATAGGACGTGCCGGTTCCTTCACGATGTTATTTCTCCTTTACGTTTTGAGCGGTGGTGATGAAATTAGTAACACAAAGTAAAGTAACTGGCTCGGTTCCAGCCCACAACATATGACACGTCAAAAGTATATACCACTGCTCACAATAAGTAATGCATGGCTTCGTAGCCTTTTGTGAACTATGTTGAGGTCGGCTTCCAGTCTTATTATATTTAACATGCCTATCTGACTTCCACAACTCGTTTAGTACTGGGTAATAAATTGGTAAGACTGGTTGTCTTTCGGGTCACTGACTACCTGTAACAACTGTCAAAGATCTACAGCTACATATGACAGCCAGGACCAACGGCTTTGTATGCTTCCCGAGGCATTGAGGAAACACGGTATGTAATGGGTGGTCACCCATCCATAACGGACCACCCGAGGCAAGCGCGGCTTAACCTGAAGATCGCCCCGAGCGGCTGTTATTAATTAGGCACGATGTGTTATGGAAACCAAGTAGACAAATTGTTTTAGTTTCTTGTGTGCACGCTGTCTAACCGTGAGTGGACCATGATTTTGCTTATGCAGTCTGTTGTCTACATAGTCCCGGCAAAATGTTTGCATACAAACAAAAGCGGTTAAAGCCAGGACGTTCGGATGGACTGCAGTATTTCGGCAAGCTGTTCGCAATAATGTATGCTACGTCATGTTGGGAGTTCTGGCTCGTTGAATTCAGTCAAGTTTACAGTTTATTATTGTTCTTTATTATGTTAGTTATTTAAGCAGCGTAATTTACGAGAATGTTACTTAGACTGGTTAAAGATGGAGACGCCTAAGCATTTTTTTGGTTTAAAAAGTGTTAGGTACTTTAAAACAATGTGATGTATTTTAGGATAGTAGCAGGTGACGTTCTGTAGTTTCCACCTACCCCAATAATAATAAATAAAATAATAAATATCGCTGGACATTACACACAGCGCCATCTAGTGCCACACTAAGCAACGAGGCTTGTGTCGTGGACACCAGATAGTTGATATACTACATAGATACTTTTTGTTTGTAAATACATACTTATTATACATATAAACATCCATGACTCGGAAACCAATGTCCATGCTCATCACACAAACATTTGCTTCTACTGGGATTCGAACCCGCGACCCTAAGAACGTAAGGCAGCCTCAGTACCGCTGCGCTATTCGGGTCGTCAAAGTTAAGAGGCGTGAGTTTATGTATGCATGTCCTTTTAAACTAATATTTAATTAACGTTTGTATAAAGTCCTATATAACAAAGGCATTATTATATACTCAAAATATGAGATTTCTAATTTCTTCACTAAAAATATTATCACATGAACCAGTCCTCTTCAGAAGCACGAACCGAAATTTTTAATTCACAATATCACACAATAGGTATGCCTAAAATAGAATCGCGAAGGTAAATTAAAAAGAATAAAAATGAACCTTTGAAGTCTGTTGCGTGCTCGGGCTTTTCAACACAGGATATAATATTAGATTGTGGACTGAAGTGGACTCTTTGTGTGTACTTCTCTCTGCACTCCGCGAGGAATTCTGTGTAATCGTATCCAACATTAATGACAGTGCAGAAACTGTAGCGCACCACAGACGATAGGTACATGCAACGAGTAGTCTGCCCGTGTTTTGTTTCAAGCATATTGCGAATTTCATTTATTTTTACTTTGGCCTACCCAAGACCTCAATCTTGTGTCTTGTTGACAGAGATGAAGTCGACGATGGAACGAGCTAACCCAAAGAAGCTTAGTAACTCGCGTCTTAAACAGATTAGGGTCATATGAACTTGGGAAACCGACCACCATGGTTTGGTTCTGTGAAGTAATAAATATATTATACTTATTCGTTTCGTAAGTGTTGTGTTGTGTGTGAACTAATTTCAAGCAACACTTCAGAATTGTATGTATTCATCATCAGCCTATAATGTTCCCTCTGCTGGGACACGGCCTCCTCTCAATGAGAGGGAATGGGCTATAATCCACCACGCGGGCCCAGTGCGGATTGGTAGATATCACATGTCTTCGAATTTTTGGTTCTAGGACATGCCGGTTTCCTCACGATGTTTTCCTTCACCGTTTTGAGAGCAGCACGTACGTATGTATTAATTTCGTATAAAAAGTGCTTCATATAAATTACAAAACAAACCATTAATTCAATCTCACACATAACTCAATGAAATGAACAAAATCAGTACACAATACATTACAAATATTGTAAATACATTTGAAGCGAGCAAATAAAGTAGATGAAAGATCGAGTCGTAAACATGACAATAACATGAATAAAATGATGTAAAAAAACGTATTGAGGTAACAATTTATCATGATTTTCATATACATATTTTTACTTCCCAAATCCTCTTTGCTAGATTTCTTGGAAGAGTATAATTTCGTTTTACATTTATTTATGTTGTTTACTGTGTAATATTAAGATCTGCTTTAATAGTAAATTGAGCCTTTGTGATGTCATACCCCGGTATATTTTCTATGATCAATCTATTTTGTTTTCGTAGTAATTGTGTAGTCAGTCGCTCCTTGGAAAATACTGGCCAAAATAAAAATATTTTATTTCACATAGGCCTACCTTAGTGCCCATGCACTTACAAAACATAAAGAAAAGATGAAAAAAGGAAAAAGGTCAGGTTGGTTGTTTCCTATGGAGAAGAACCGGAAAGTACCTCTATGGTTACTCTTTTAAAATTATTAGGTTTTACAATGTTATTATGTCACAGCGTCAGTACTTGAAGACAACGCCTGACAATATGACGGTCTTACTTCTTAAAAACGTAAAACAAGATAGTAAAGCTAACAAGCGTCTAGGAATCTACAGTGGTATACAGTTGCATCCAGTTAGACTGGAAGCCGTCCCCAACTTAAGGAGTTGGGAAAAGGCTAGGCAGATTATGATGATGTGTAAGCTTGAGAAAAATACAGGAAATTACATTTTAAGACTGTGTCATCAGGGTTTTTATAAACACGCTTTGTTACTTTATAACTACGTTATTTTTTTAATTGGTTTGAGAGTTCCAGAATTATTAACCAATGGCGATAGTTTAATTTAATTTTGTAATATTTTTAGTATAGTTTGTTCTAACTCTAACTAAACGTAAGGACAATCATTATTTTATGTATTTAAAGTACCAAATAAATTCGTCTCCAGTATTTGAACAAGGTAGCCGTGTGGTATCCGGCAGAGTAGAATAGAACCAACCCATTACACTCACGGGTGTCGTATAAGGCGACTAATGTCTGAAGCAGAACACCTTGCGCCTCCGTAGACCAGAGAATGGGCAGCAGCGTTTTCTGTTAGTCCTTCATCACTGCGATCTCCAATCCGCCTGCCAAGCGTAGATATTTCGGCAAATTCCTCCCATCATGGGAGAGGCTTATGTCCAGCAGTGGACGTTATGGGCTGTTGTAGTAGTGTAGTTTGAACAAAAAGTTACTTAGCGTAAACAAGTTTTGAGGTCATTCAAAGACCAAAGGGTCTTTTGATCTAAAATACTAAGTACTAGATCTTAACACATACAAATACAAATACACAGACATACAAATTTCGAATAAACTAATACTAAGAATGTTAGACTTTCCAATCTAAAATAGCTCAAACAATTTAGTGTGGAATTGTTGATCCAATATAATACTGGAATAAACTTAGCAGACTTTGTCTTTTAAAAGACCTTTATCAGTTTGTATACTAATGTAATTTGTTTAAATAATTAAGTGTGTGTAAAGTTTCATTCAAAGATGTGAGATTAAAATGAACATACTTGTTACACCTATATAACGGATTAAAAGCGTGATAACATCATGCTTATATACGCACATCCAAAGAGCCTGACGTTTTATCAACGAAAAGGGTGAAAAAAATCTTTTCAACTTTTATAAAAAAGTTACTCTTGTTTGTTTCATAGCCTTTTTTGCCACGACTTGCAATATTAAAATTATTTTTCGTGTTTTGTATTTGGAAGTCGGATGTCTTTTATTTGCAAAAAAGTTTTTTTATTTTATCGTTTTTTAGTTATAATTGTTTTTAGTTGTTTAGTTTGTGTTGGCATTCAACACAAATTCTGGTCATGATCATCAACGAGTAATCGGTGTACATAAGGTCGAATACAACCTCTTCCTTTTTTAAAAGTCGGTTAAAAATATGAAATATGATGTCGAGTACCACTTGACTTCTCTCTAATCTGTTCAATGATGTTGGAGATATTACCGAGTCATTATCTAATGATTTATTTTAGAAGACCGATCAAAATTTTCCACAGTAAATGTCTGTAGTCCGGTATTTCGGTTTACGGTAAGTTTGTTTTTGACGAATCCGGACGGAAGATAAATATAAGTACCCATTACGATAACTAACGAAAGCCAACATTTCGTTCATACATCAAAGATTATTATGTTGTCAATCATAAATCATACAGTAATAGTATAATGACTAATTGACGGGCAACTTGCCAAATAAATAAATTGACTGATATAATAATAAAGTGTTCTGAAATTCCCCATCAGTCATCCTTCAAATTACCAAAAATTTGTTTACTGTTATTAATTTGATAATTAATATTTTGCTTTGATGAATTGTTTTTGTTTTGTGAGAGTTAGATGATAATATTATCTATCATTTATTTTGAATAGTCTGTGGTTAATTTAATCCGCACGGGACCGGTCAATATGGCGGCACTTGGGGGAGGCCTATGTCCAGCAGTGGACGTCTTTCGGCTGAAATGATGGTGATGATGATGATATGAATTAATTCTTTAATTCGTAATATATTAATTAATTGTTTTGAAATTTAGTCAAAGCATTTTCAAAATCAAAATCAATCAAAATTAAAGCATTTATTTCAAGTACGCCAGTTACAGGCACTTTTGAACTGTCGAAACAAAAATGAACATTAAATTAGCTACAGTCCCAGTCACAAGACATAAAAACTGTGAAAGTAATGTAGTTGTCCATTCCCTAGCGTAGATCTCTATGGAGAAGAACGGGCAAGAAACTCCATGGACACTCTTTTAAATCAAAATATTGTTACAAAACCTTGGTTACATCATTCATGTTGAGATGGTATATTATGTGAGCACAATGTAGCAAGATGTGCACGTTAAAAGTGTCCATAGTAAAAACAAAGAAAAAAAATGCAAATCAAAAACAAAGTAATGCATTCAAATAAGCCATGGCAAATAAGAGATGACCAGTCACAACTGACAGCGCCCGTTCACGAACATGACGCATGGATCAGCACCATTCAACTCAACCATTTTGAAGGGAACTAAATGATCCACACATGCGCCACCATCAGCAGACATTTGAGTGAGCATGATATACTCTCAACCGCCAGGGCTCATTCAAGTCAAGAAAAGATATAGGTTTCCAGTGACTGACAGCTTTCTAGTACATAGTAATAATAATAATAAGTATTTATTTCCAAAAAAAACATAGCAGTTTGCACTGTATACATTGTTTAAAAATAATATTTACATTATGATGCAATAGTAGACTCTATCTTTTAAACTAGGACTAGCCTGTATCTTAAAAGATAGGGTTCAGCCAAGTGGATTCTGTTAATATTCACAACCAGAAACAAGTGAAGACAGTGTCAATGATTTTACTAACAGCTGTACAAAAATAAAAATTAAGTAATAACAAAAACTAATCCTAAGTAACACAAAGAGTGTGAATGAGGAGACATGCAGTGTGCATGTGTATGTATGTATATGTAGGGGTGTGTGGGTGTGTGTGGTATGTATGAGTTTGTGTGGTATGTGACTGTGAAGGTGTGTGTGTGTGGGGGGAAAGTGATTCCGTGAAAGTAATGAATATATAATAATTCGATGTAAAGTGTGAGATGTGATCTATGAGTACATATATGATATTATATTATATTATAAGATGTAAGCTAGCAGATTCTCTGTTGCCACATAGTCCTGTTGTAATAGCCATTTACTTAATTCTTTCCTTAACGTATATCTATTTAAATCCAGTATGTTTAGCTTTTTGTGCAGATTTTTGTATAAATACTTACTTAAAACGTAAAATTGGTGTTGAGCAAAAGAGGTTTTATGTTTAACGCCTGAAGGGACATTTATGCGCTTTTTAGGATTTGATTTGGGCATGGATCTAAGAGTCCTGAGTAGTGATAGTATTCACACAATATGGGTTATGCGCTTATATAATACTAAAGAGATTGAATCAATTCAATACAATGCAAAGATAGTTGTACAATCTTCAGCAGTTCCAAGAATATCATTAATGCTATTAATTTAAGCGCCCCTGTCCTTGTGGAGCAGGACCAGCATTGAGCCAAGCAATGTAATACGCTTGCTTACATAGTGTGCGTTTAATGCATGTTTTAAATTTCGTCTCATTCAGTTCAAGAATACTTTGTGGAATTTTATCATAGCATCTCAAACAGTACCCCATGAAAGATGAGTCTACTTTAGCGAGTCTAAAGTGGGTCCCTAATTATAGTTCTGTAATTATGTCTGCCACCTCTTTTACCAAAAAGATGCAGATTTTTTCTGACGTACTACATAATGTTTTTGTAGATGTATTGACAATGTACCGTCATGATACGAATATCCTTAGACAGTTCCCTTAGAGAATCGCCCCTACGAAAATTATATATGGCTCTGGTGGCTCTTTTCTGCAGAATAAATATAGACTCAATATCCGTTTTTGTTCACCATTTAACATTTTAATTTGTTAAAAGGAAAATTGTTAACTGTAATAACAACTAATTGGAAAATTATTTAAGAGTAGTAAATAATAATTATGATATTTGAGTTTCCATATTTTCCAAGAACTTCATCGGGTATTTACCTACCACGGAATTCACAAGAAAAAGAGTCTTAAATTATTTAAATAAGAATTATTATGACGAACTTAAAAGTTATTTTTAGAAACCTCATTTAGATCCAGCCATCAACTAGTAGGGGCCAGTCGAGATAAAATGTGTCATGTTTTAATTTACATAAAAACTCGAATCTGATTTATTTTCCACGCTGTAGTACTACCACGGAATATAAAAGGTCAGAAGCCCAACATTCACACTTATTTACATACATACACTTAATAACATCATTAGTTATGACGTGGCAAGTGTGTATTTTTTTCTTCCACCAGTCAAAAAAATATATTTTATTTTAGTTTGAAAAGAACAGAATCGATACAAGCCAAGAAGAACTAAAGTTCAAAAGAGAACACACAATACGCATTTTATGATTTCAAAGCCGATTAGGTAAAAAATAATTACGAAGATATTATACACTAAACACTTACATAGTTTCGTTGATGGTCTGTAAGTACCTTGCAGTCAGTTCTTTGACAAAACCAGTCTTCATCGTACATTATTTTCACGGACCGTCTTGGGCGAAGTGACAGTTCTGTTTCTCTGTACTGTCGTGTCACAGTGTCAATCTTCAGTTTATTTCTGTCTGGCAACACTTCAGGACGGAAACCTATTTCCAATGCAAGTGCGATGCACTTTGAATAAAGACACCAAACGTCTGACTAGCAAAGTTAAAAATAAATCTGTAATGACACCGCGGAAGTTGTTTCTATTTTGGAGTTAGATGACTCAGTGTATACTTAGATGCAGTGAAGGAATGTATGCCTCAGCTGTTAGGAGAGGATTGTGCAGTCCGTTGATTGATTGAAAGATTAAACTTTCTTTTAACTTTTCATTCGGTTGTATGGCATTCTTTATGACAGTGGGGCAGGTAGGAAGAAGGGAGGAAATTGCAAGGCTACTCCCATTCTTATAAGTCCACTAGCTACGCCCATGGTTTCACTTGCGTTAATTTAGAATTTGATAATCAATTCGGGTTGTACTGTGCTTGAAATAATATAATTCAATCGTGATCCTGAAAGACACGTGGCGCCATCCATTATCATAAGAACGTTATTGTTGTTTTCCTCAGAAAGCGTACTTTTTTTCGGGATCAAAGGTGACCAGGTAACATACAAACAAATTTGATTTCGCATTTAAATTATTATAGTTACGTAAGATTCATAAACTTCAGGCTACTAGCAAAAATAAAAAAAAGGTAAATAAAACTAATTTTATCTATTTAGAGCATACCAAGAAATCTGACAGAACATAAACAAACATCCTTACATAAATAGTGGTATGTGCGAGTGTACTAAATCTAGGTACATCTTTGCCAATCAGGCGTGCCGTTATGAATTATGTGCCAAGAAACAGATAATATATTTCTTGGTCCAACACTAAAATATTAAAGATAATAATTTGAAAAAATACTCGGTAAAATACTTAAATGATGCGTAGTAATATATCAAACACTCAAAAGGCATCACATACATAATTTCCATATTTTTCAGCTCTATCTCGCTCTATTGTGTCAACTAATTTCTATGGAGGGGGTTCAAACTGGTGCCACAGTTGAATCCCGCAACCCACGTGGCATTCTATAACTCATTGTAATAGATACAGGTTAATGGACTGTGAAACACGAATTGTTTCAACAGCGGTCAACATTTTGACAAATGTTATATTTACTTTTGGCTAGAATACTGAAGTTTATAAACTTCAGTATTCTAGCAACGAGCAAACAGCTTTTACTTTTCTTTCTGACTAACTGATCTACTCCTTGACAATTTAAAAGTGCCTGAAATTTAATTAGAAACAATCACAATGTGGTGCCGCATATGACGGTAGGATGACTAAGTCAAGGTGTAGGACTAGTTACCTTGGTCTGATTGAGGTTGAGTTCTAGAGACAGCAGTTCTAACTTTAAACTTTGTCGCGCCGAAAAAACGTTGGGCTTACAACTTCGGCCACGATCGGCATTCAAAGCCATTAGTTTCTATAAACCATTTATGTGCGAGTGCGAGTAAACGGCGACACGCTTGGTTAGTCTATAGAAAGTGTTAACAATACCTACGCCTGTAGCAGTGGTTGTCGAGTCATTTCCATGGTCTGTGGCCTAAACATACATTACATTTTGAGAAACTAATATGCTTACGTCATGTTGCTAAATTACGTTTATGATTTTGCAAGATTTCAAGCTTTCTGGAAATCTAAGCTAAGATCCCAGTAACTTGGCTAGTGAAGTACTAAGTCTAATTAAATAATCTTGTTTTACTTTGTGCAGATAACGATACCAACACGTCTGTCGAGTTTCGCTAGTAACTGTGACCTGCCTGAACTTTTATTTCTTACATGCTTAGATGTGGGTGTACCCATTAGTACACACATTTTATTCAGTTATGTTTCAGTCTCATGTGGTAGTGCGCAAGCCTATTGCCATCAACCGGGCACAAATCCAGACTCCGTGGTGGCCACTGAGAAATTCCTGATGGGAAAACTCAATATCACTTTGCCCGACTCAGGAATTGAACCCAGATCCTAGTGCTTAGCAGTCGCGCTTGCGACCACAAAACCAACGAGGCAGTCAGAATATACATAATAGGGTGAAAAAAAAACGAAAAAGTCGTAAACTTTTTTTGAAAATCGCAAGAATGAAAAAAAAAAACGATCAGTTTTTTAGAGTCTTTTGGCATAAAATCAACTGTATCTCAAAACTAAATGTGATACTTAAAAAAAAAATAAAGAAAACCCTCGGGATATTGAGTTGGGCTAAATTAAAAAAAAAACGTGGCGTAATTTCGGGAAACGCACTCCTTACATGCGCTTCGCGTTGCTGATTTCTTATGGGACTGAGAGTGTTTAAGATTTAATCTTGAAATGTATTTGTATTTATTTGTAAACACGTATTTTAATTCTCTCTTTGAATAATAGATCCCGACGCAGTAGAGACTCACAATTTGCATAATAATTGTTTGGCTCCCGAAAGGATAGTGGTCATAAACTAAATAATTAGTACTTGTTGAACGCGTACTGTCCTTTTTTTTTTTTTTTCGGATGGGAAATCATCAAAATGACTTCTCCCGCTCTGGGCGGAGCAGGAGGGAGTGTCAGACGGTATCTCTTTCGAACAGTCCCGCAACCCCGGCAGGAACGCGTATTGTCCTTAAAGACACAAAAACCTATTTGAGACAAAACAAACCACACGGTCCTAGTGAAATTTTAGCCTGTGTTTTTTAAGCAAAGATACCCAGAAATAAGATCCATTCCAAGCCGAGTGAGTTAATGTCAAACAAAAAAACTGGATTGGGATGTTGTTTGTTTGCAAAAAAATATTATTTTTACAACACGGATTTTTTACATCGTGTAATTGAGCTCTATTCTTCAAAAACGATACTAAATCTATTACGTCTAATCTATTAGATTCGTCATCGTACAAAATGAAAAGCCGGCCTAAGTGCATTTTCAATGTACCCGAAGGTTATGTACAGATTACGAGATCTGTGATTTTTTTGTTTATTTATAATGTGCGTATCCAGATAAATTGCAGAATAAACAGATTTTCTTTCTAACTAATTTTACATTCAACCCTGTATAGGTTTCCATGTCTAAATTATTTTCAAGTAGAAACTCTTCCTTCTGTAACTGTTTACATCTTGATAACATCATCTCGTATCTTGACGTCAACCGTGACACACAATATGCGGGTAGCTGCAGTCTATTGGATATTCATATTAAGACCGCAAACCACATGAAATGATGTAATTACGCAGCTCAGTAACAAGTACCAAGAACATTCATGACTAGGTAATGTTACCTACTCAACTACTATGCAAACACTAAGAAATCAGTAATGAATATTGAACGTGAACTTTGACGGAAATGTTGAAAGTTCAACTATTATTCTGAACTTGCTAGGTAGTTTACCCGCGAATGTAACAGGGAATATGCACGTATTTTTTAGGTTTAAAGAAACTTTATTCTCAATAAAGACAAATGTCACTCACTTGAGAACAATACTAGAATTTAAAATTACATAAAGTTCGTCGCCATCAGTTACAAACTAGACTGCACGCATTCAATGCCTTCATTTCTCTAGAAGTGCTTGATTCGCCATAATATACTGACTTAGTTGAGTAGTTTTTTCTTCACCTACATCATTAAAATACAGTACTATCAACCCAAGAAAAGTATTAAAAGTTAAGGTCAACTACTGCTTGTCGCTTAAAAATAATATTGAACTCCTGCAATTTTATATGACAGTTCAAACGTCCGAAGCTGTCGCGGCCATGATGTGACGTCATTTACCACAATCTGTTTGTGTTGTTTACATTTAATTTTAGAATAATTTTACTAATTGTTTTTTAGTCAAGTAAAAATTGCAATAACAATATTATAATAAAATCTTAGTGAAACTTTAAGCACTTTTCAAATAAAAGTGTTTTTTTTGACACAGACTTTGACGTCATATACCGGCGTTATCCAGGACGACGCGTTTTGAGAGTGCGTTCCGTTTCACCAAAAACATGCTACATAAAACAGTAAATTGTAAAATAGGTGATGTTTCAGAAACTTAAACAAGTGTACCACAATGTTTTTATGGGCCAATGCAAGGCATTTTTAATAAATAAAAAGAGTTTTGTATTTCATGCATTTTCCCTATTATGTATAGTACTGGTGAATTCCATTTTGCAATTTCCGTTGTGATAATAATTTACCTACACTGTAATTTTTCTATAAGAGGAGCTCGTGGCTAAATAATAACACACGCTCGGGTCAATCTCAGGTCTTTTTCTCCTTTATCGTGTGGTTACTGAATTACCTGGTGTCGGATTTTTATACCACTCTGACTTGGCTTTACAAGCCGTCAAAAACACTTCCCTCCGCGACTCGCTCGGGTTGGATGCGATCTATTTCGCTGTTGATTTTAATAACGATTTTCGTGTTCCGTGATCGATTCCCGACTCGTGAGTTGTTACTAGTTGAGTGCTATTGTGCTAAGTGCTGGTATCTTAAGTTTTTTAGTGTTTTTACGTCGGTTTTACTGGTATTTTAGTTAATTTCGTTTACTTTCCGTGAGTACATTTACTTTCTTTGGTGTGTACATCTCGAAATAATTTTATCGTCCGTTAATTCTGTTACTTTGCTTACGTTAGTTTGTTTGAATTTCATAATTTATAATATGTTGTCCATTAATGATGACCCACCCGCCTGACCGTGGCAGAGATGCATTCCATACACCCGGGTCACCGACGACCTCCGCTACTTAGCTCAACAAAACGTTTGTTTCGCGAAATGTCTCCTTCGTACATCTCGCCCGAGGATAGGTCAAAACGGCTTCACACATCCAACTCAATTGAGAAGCCTTCGCCAATATTAAACGTCAGTATTTCGAGCAATGGCAACTATTGCGATTTAGTGTCACAGGCGTCTGCATACCTTTCTAAAATTAACGAACTTGTTAATGACCAAGGGTCCCGCATTAATGCAAATAAATCAGCCATTATGAACATGACTCAGCGCGTAACGGCCATTGTTTCTTTGTTAGCCATAAAATCATCCTCCAACGAAACCAAATTAGCCAATACGAAATGGGAATTGGATAAAATGAAATTAAATCCTAATACTAATGTCAATACTAGTGATTGTAACAAATCTTCGTATGCGGATTCTTTGAAACTTCGTCTACCTTAAGTTGCGCCAGCGGTTGAGTCGCGCGGGCCCTTCCGTGCGTCGTCGCCTACCCGACCTGAGCTGAGCGGTTAGCCGATTACTCGTCATCGTCCGCGACTAAACAAGCGCTTATGAAAGCGATTAAGCTTAGTGACGACAGATTTCAAAAAGTAGGCGTTATAAAAACCACGAAATTTGGCGTTGTATTACGTGTCGCTAATGACAACCAAGTAAAAAAGTTGCAATCGGTCGATGCTATTAGGTCCGCCGGCTTAAAAGCCGGACGGAAGCAGACTTAAAAACCGAAAGGCCGAAGGCCTCGTATATTAGTTAAGGACGTCCCATCCTCAATGGAAGACAATGCTTTTCTGCACGCGCTATACCGTCAAAACATTAAAGACGAGCTGCCAATAAATGAGGATGATTTTATTAAGTCAACTAAAATTGTTCGTAGGCGTTCCTTAGATAACGGTCGCAAGTGGATAGGCGTTGAAATCGAGTCCACAGTTCGTAAACATTTAGTGTCCACCAAAGATAAATTATTTATTGATTGGGCGACTTGCCGTTTCATCGATGAAGTCGAAGTAGTTCGTTGTTTACATTGTCAACAGTTTGGTCACGTTAAGAAATACTGCGTTAATAAATCACCTACCTCTGCTAACTGCTCCGAAGCACATGAAACAAATAACTGCCCGCAGAAGGATTATTTAAATTATATACCGACTTGCGTGGCGTGTAAACGTTTTAAAAACCGTTTGATCGTTGCGGGTCTCCCGAGTGTACCACCTACAAACTTAAGCTCGAACAGTTAATCCTCAACACCAACTACTAAAATAATGGATAGTTTAACAATAGGACAATTAAATCTCCACAACGATAGGGTGACAACCTCTGAATTTGACAAACTAATTATCGATTATAACTTAGACATAGTACTTGTTCAAGAACAATAGCAGAACGCTCGCTTACGTCACAAAGTAGTTCAGCTGGACAGCAAAGCACGAGCCGGAATTTACGTGGCGCGTTCTTCTAACTTTACCCACTTAACTTTGCTTTAAATGCGTTTAGAGTTGCCAAGTCCCGCTACAGAGAAAAAATTACATAAAGAAGGTCCGTGGTCTCCTTTGTATCACGAGTTCAATGCTAATCGATCAGTCGACCTGGCGTTTGTCCAGAACATTAAAGTAAATAATAAACACACCACCGGTATTGAGGAAACAACCGAAGTTCTATTAAATAGTCTGATACCTGATGATTCGCCGGTAAATGACAATGACTACCATCAACAAATCAGAGCGTGGGCTGCTGTGCCACCTGAATCACCAGCGTCAGACCTTCCATCCATTGACGAATTCATTAATGTTGTCAGGAAACTGCCTCCTAACAAATCATCAGGTGAAGATAAAATATCTAATCGAATGATAATAGAAGCGTGTAAAACAGCGGGCGACGCCATTCTGTCTGTTTTCAACCAATGTATTTCGGATTGCGTTTTCCTTCGCGTATGGCGACGTGGCTTCATACGAATAATTCCACAAAGTGGTGACAAGCCACCGGCCGACCCTAAGTCGTAACCCTACTGCCATCTTTGGGAAAACTCCTGGAGCGCCTTATCGTTCCACGTTTGCTGCCAGACGGGCCAAAGTTTCATAACAACCAATTCGGTTTCACCGTGGGAAAATCTACCGTAGACTCGCACTTTCTGTTAGAAAAATTGTTAATAACTCGGAACACAAGTACGTGGTTGGAATCTTTTTAGATATTTCCGGTGCCTTTGATAACGCATGGTGGCCGATGCTACTACTTAAACTGAAGAATCGTGGCTGCTATAAAAACATATATAATCTTGTTTATTCATACTTTTTAAATGGTTCCGCGAAACTCAAACTCGGACATTATTCTATGTCAAAGCCCCTTACCATGGAATGTCCTCAGGGGGCGGTAATCGCTCCGTATGTATGGTTTTGATGATTTTCTCGCGATTATCCTTCCCCCCGGCTGTTCATTAACCGGTTACGCGAACGACGGCCTGCTGCTCATTCAGTCGAGTACTCGGGCTGGTCTCGAGAATTTAGCTGACACTTGCCTACGATTAATATCTCAGTGGGGCGATCGAAACCTTCTGACCTTTGCACCGCAAAAAACGGTAATCTTAAAGGTCAAATCTTAAATCGTGGCCTAGTATTCAATTTAATAACGTTCCCGTGAAAAGAAAGCAATCCGTGTGCAACCTTGGTTTGGTCTTAGAGATAAATTTTTCATTCATAGATCATATAAAACTGTCAGTGAAAAAGCTAAAAAGAACTTTTCTGCCTTAACGAGAATATCCAAATCTACGTGGGGTCTGTCATTTATAACTTTAAAGACCATTTATGGGGCACCTGTTTGGGCCGATAGGGCCACCATAGGAGCGGTACAACGTAATTGCCTTACCGGTACTTGCAGGTGTACTTCCAGTCGATCTTGAAGTGCAGTGACGGGCTGCAATGTACTATAACGCACGTGAGACCACGGACGCAGACTTTTTAACCCTACGTGACCGTGTAAAGATTGCTAGATTATTCAAACCACAGACCGACGTCTCGGAGGAGCTTTCGTCTGAATGGCAATGTAGGTGGGATAATTCCATCAAGGGCCGACACCTCCACCAGTTCTTTCCATCCGTTCGTGAACGGCTGGCCAGGACATGGTTGGAGGTTGATCACTGTGTTGCCCAATTTCTCACCGGTCATGGTAACTTAAGAGTAAATTATTTTCCTTCAAGCTTGTTTACTCGCCTTTTTGTCAATGTTCCACAGCTGACTGCGAATATGAACAATCAGCACATCACATTTTACGGGAGTGCAGTCTTTGGCAGAATGAACGCAATGTTATGTTGGATAGTGTACAGGTTACATCCGGAATTATTTACTATACAGACCTTGTGGAAACTAGAACAAATAGCCGTGCGTTCAAGCGTTTTTGCCATACCTATTATTGGAATCAAATATAACAGCTCACAAATTAGGACCCATTAACGTTAATATTTATCCGTAGTGCTAGGCAACTGGGCCTATCCCAGTTGTAAACGTCCCTTTGTGCCTATTGGCCTTGTTTCGTTCTGTCTCCTGCTGAAATGGAGGGAAGTGGAAATTACGGTTTTTTCCACTATACTTTTTTGATTAATTTCGTTGCGGGATCCAAGACAGTTAAATTCATTCTCTGGGACTTCGTTGAGCTTCATTGTCTCGACGCTTTTGTGGTGGTCGCCACTGGTGATCCTGGATTTCAGGAGTTACAGTGGTTTGGGAATATATTTATAGTTTTTATATTTTGTTTCAAAAAAAAAAGGCCGTCGAAAAATATTTCGCAGACGTGCTCCTTTCCTGAATACTCGTAGTAGGTACACCCACATTTCACCAGTTTTGTTTTAAGACCCATTTAATAGGGGGCGAGCCTATTGCTATCAACAGGATACAAATCCAGACTCCGTGGCTGCTACTGAGAAATTCCTGACGAAAAAACCCAATAACACTTTGCCGCACCTGGGAAACCAAGGACCTCATGCATAATAATTATCCTATAATATTCCTATTGCTGAGACACAAGCCACCTATCTGTGAGTGGGCTGTTATCTACCAAACAGGTCCATTACGTGTTGGTAGATGTCACAAGTTTTTTAATTTATATAAAAAAACGGAGGAGGTTCTCAATTCGACGTGTAATTTTGGTTTTTGGTTAACTTACCAGTTTCTCAGAATGTTTCCCTCCATCGGTTTCAAAGGTAAATATATTATCCATACCTTATTATACCTATCCGAACAAAACATCAAATAAAGAACACATTTCTCCTTAGTTTTAGTATAATTAGAAGCTTAATGAGCAGCTGCCATGTTCGTGTTACGTCCACTTCTATTCAAACGAATATAATACGGTTACAGGTAGGAATAAGTAACTGTTACTAATTAGTATGTGCATTCATTGCTTTTACTTACTTCTTTCTATGGAACCTGAAGATTCGGTAAATAGAAGTGAGAAATAGATTTTCTTAATTAAAGAACACAAAGAAGATTAATGAGCTCCCTAAGTTTTTGAAAGTAATTAATACTTATTAGGTTTAGTGAATTCATTTTTACAGTTAGTGAGCTCTAAACGAATGCCAAAATTATTGAATTTTAACTCTCGACTGTAAAGTGAGCATTGGTGATCCAGAAGTCTGCTATAATTTATGCATTTATTTCGGTGTTCATAAAAATGGGCATAAGGTGATAGTGATTGTGACTTTGATAGTGATGGTGATTGTGACAGTGATTGTGATTGTGATTGTGATGGTGATTGTGACAGTGATGGTGATTGTGATTGTTTTGGTTATTGTGACAGTGATGGTGATTGTGATAATGATAATGATGATTGTGATAACGATAATCATAATTGTGATTGTGATGGTGATGGTGATGGTGACTGTGATAGTGATAGTGACGGTGATTTTGATGGTGACAGCGATGGTGATAGTTATTGTGATAGTAATAGTGACGGTGATTGTGATGGTGATAGCGATCGTGATGGTGATTGTGATGGTTATAGTGATTGTGACTGTGATAGTGATGGTGATGATGATTGTGATAGTGATTGTGACAGTGTTGGTGTTTGTGATAATGATGATTGTGATTACGATGATAATGATTATGATTACGATGATGATGATTGTGATAACGATGATGTTGATTGTGATTGTGATAGTGATTGTGATGGTGATTGTGATAGTGACGGTGATTGTAATAATGATTGTGATAATAATGGTGGTTGTGATGATAATAATTGTGATGATTATGAAATTTGGCACATAGATAGTTCATAACCTGGATTAACACGTAGGACACTATTTATCCCTTTTATATGATCCAGTGGGACGGTTACCGAACTTTACGCGGGCGAAGCCGCGGGCTACAGCTAGTACTAATATAAGAAAGATAATAGAATAAAGATTTATATTTTGTATGTTTGTAATGAATAAACTCAAAAACTACTGGACCGATTAAAAAAATTCTTTCACTACTATTCTTTCATTAGAATGCTACATTATCCTTGAGTAACATAGACACCCGTGCGAAGCCGAGACGGGTCGCTAGTTATTGATTGATAAAGAGTAATTTAGATGAAAATTCCATTTACTTAATTGAAAATATTTTTCGTACAAGGACTCATTAGAAATAATTTATGTTATGTACCAATCACCGGCAATTGATTATTTCGTAGAAACAACCAGAAGTGAATAATTTTTCGGAAGAAACATTCAGCTAGAAAACGGAAACTCTGAAAAACACTCTCGGCTCGTGACAATGAAATAAGAAAACAATTTTTGTTACACTTGTTTGATTCCTGGGTCGGGCAAAATGTCATTGGGCTTTTCTATCACGAATAGGAATTCGCAAATTGCAAATCCAGACTCCGTAGGGGCTACTGAGAACAGTAGCACCTACGGAGTCTGGATTTGCGCCCGGTTGATGGCAATAGGCTCGCCCCCTATAACATGGGACTTAAACATAACTGGCGAAATGTGGGTATACTATTAGGTACACGTCTGCCTAACCCTTCGGGAATTACTGGCGTGATGTTATGTTATGTTATTGTACGTCCACTCGATAGTTAGGTAGCGCAATGGGGTCCGTGGCTTAGGCCCCCAGTGGTCGAGGCACCCGTGGTCGACGCCCCCGATTTAAATTTGTTTTTTGTGCTTTTTCTCTTGGTACAGTCATCGGCAGCTACAAAAAAATAAGTTTTCGACCTCGAGGAGCCTGTGGGTGTAGGATCAAAAAAGGGGTATCTTTCCAGTACCAGTACACCCAGTAACCAGTCGTTAGGTAGTCAGAGGCCCAAAAAGTCTGACAACCAGTCTTACCAAGGGGTATCGTATTGCCCAGTACAGATTGGGTTGTGGGCGTCAGATAGGCAGTCGGTACATGTAAAATACTGGTATTCAGCTGCATCCACATACTTACAATCAATATAAGTACATTTATTGTTTTTGTAAAACATTTTGTAAAATCCCATCCGAAAAAAAAAGAGGGGTAGTGTATTACCAAGTAGTAAATGGGTTTTGGAGGTCAGATAGGTAGTCGCTCCATGTAAAATATTGGTATTCAGCTGCATCCGGTTAGACTGGAAGCCAACCCAACATAGTTGGGAAAAGGCTAGGATGATTTTTGTGCCTGACAGTACATTTGATCAAAAATTGCTTTGAATTAAATTTATCGAATAGGGGGCGTAGCCCACGGGTGCCTCGACCACTGGAGGCCTAAGCCACGGACCCGCAGAATGTAGTACTAACATTTTCTATGCTATGACGTCATAAAACAAACAAAGGTCAACATACCACGTAAGTTTATAACTTAGAACTACATTATGCACCAAACTTTCGATTTACGACGTTTCCCGATCAAGAATCCGTCTTGTCGTTCAAAGAATCTTTTGTACTTGGGAAATGACCAACATTTTCCGTGAGGCAGTCCTTCCGTATTCAAGGGTCTGATTGGATGAGAAAAGGTCCAGGCCTAACATAAAATGATTTTGATTTTACGATGCCTTTAAAACGCCAAGAAATATTTCAATCGGAAAGACTTATTAAAACTGAAGTTATGGCGAAATTAAATCTTTTATGGCCGCTTTCTTAAGCACTATGACGTAGAAATTTGCACTGATTGCACTGCTTTTTTTTAAGTTCATACAGCAAATACATTTTGTGAAAATATGTTCAGAGTGTCTAACAACCAGTCTAACCAACAGGTATCATATTACCCAGTACTAACTGGTGATGATTCCATGCAAAAACAATCAGTGAAAAATGAAAGTATTCAGCCGATCAGCTCATCAATAAAAGCTACAATAAACATAATAGAATTTCAAATAGGACGCATGCTTTGCTTATGAATGAATAATTGTGTTTAGTTTTGCAATGGATACCATAACCACAGCGTTTTCATGAAAACTTAATTGACTTAATTATTTTCTGAATTCGCCCATAATTGTTACATTTCCGTACTCTTCACTGCTTAATGCGAGTTTACCTATATTTGTTTAATGAAGGTAATTGAGTTAATACACACATCAAAAGTATCTAGGGATCAACATATATTTTTGCAATAACTTTTCTCCTGATTGATATTAATTAAAATTTTCTTTAAGGATTCATCAAATAAAGTGTTTTCGTTTGTCACAGTAACGATAAACCAAGTCACCTTTGCATTAATAAAGAAATTTGCCATTTTCCTAATAAAGGGATTTTTGACATTTGAACCACTAACATTAAAGTTCGAAAAAAAGACTGAAATAACAGTTTTCTTTAAAATTTTATTGGGTAACTTAAACAATTAATAATCCGTGTTTCTACCGCGAACACTAACAACACAAGAACATCGGTTTGGCATACTCAAAATGAGTTCATCCAAATCACGCTGTGGAATGGCCGCCCATGTTCGTTGCAACAACAAAAAAAGGTCTTCTTGCGACTGGATACCCTCCATATTCGGCAGAGCTCTTCTCTGTAGCATATCCCATGCATGCTCAATCGGGTTCAAGTCTGGCGACTGAGCAGGCCAGGGCAGGACATTGATGTTAGCTGCGGCGAGAGTCTGTCTTACAACTCTTGCGGTGTGCGGTCGTGCATTATCATGCATTAACTGAAATAAGGGACCGATTTGCACTTGTAGAGGAACGATGACGTCTGATACAATCGTCTCAGCATAAATTTGAGCGTTGAGGTTGCCTCTGATCCAAATCAACTCAGTTCTTCCGCCGATCCAAATACCCGCCCATACCATGATGGTTCCACCACTATAAGGATGGACTTCCTGGCAGGATTTTAATCGCTGTTGGCGTCCAGGGGTTCTCCAGTGTCGTATACGTCTTGTATCCGGTCTCATACCAAAACGAGACTCATCAGAAAAGCACACGAAACGCCATTGTTCTTCTGCCCAATTTCTGTGTTCAAGAGCCCATTGATATCGAATCCTACGATTGTGCATTGCTATAGCTGGTACCCGTAGCGGTCTTCGGGAATGAAGGTTCACTTCATGCAAGCGGTTTCTGACTGTTTGGTCGCTAATTAAGTTCCCTGAAGAGTGATGAAGCCTCACGGCTAACATCATGGCGGTTATTGTTGGAGCTCTTCGAGTTAAGATTTGAATGTATCGGTCTTGTCTCCGTGTGGTGCAGCGATACCGTCCTCCATGGCGCTCAGCCACGGTACCAGTGCTTCGGTAACGTGTCCAAAGTCGACTGATAACACTCTGACTTGTATTCAGAGCTAAAGCTACAGTACGTTGCCGGGAACCAGCTTCTATCATTCCCACGGCTCTGAGCATTTCTTCCCTGCTTAAATGACGTCGCCGCTCCATAATAACGTTGGTTTTAATCAGTAGTAGGGAAACAGTAGCACTAATAATGTCTTCAATGCGTTGTATGTTTTTATAGGGAAAATATTGACAGCTTATTTTCATCTTTTACTCGAATTTGATTGAGAGTTCCTGATTCAAATTATGAAATGCACCAAAAAGGATCCATATAAATTTATAAAATCATAAATTTATTACAAAGCCACATCTCAATCTCAAGAAATCCGCATAAAAATGCTTGATCCCTAGACATTTTTGATGTGTGTAGTATACACTAATAATTGGAAAGGCCTTTTTTTCAGATGGGAAATCATCAAATGACCCGTCCCACTCTGGGCAGAGCGGAAGGGAGTGTCAGACTTTTACTGACTAAAACCCATCCATGTTCCTTCTTTACCCTTTGTGTTCCGGAGCCACGGTATCTCTTTCGAACAGTCCCGCAGCCCCGGCAGGCGTCGACCCTTGCGGACCCCTTCCTTTTGCTGACGCTCTTTGAGGCGCGCGTGGACCCTGAACGCGCCGTCCACACGGCCTGTCGTTATGGACGGACGGCGAGCTAGCCCATAGCTCTCCGTCCACAGGCCTGCGCCTACAATGGCCGGGGACCACCACGTGGGCCCCGACAACCGGGGCGTCTCCCGCGGCGGCCGGGTCGTAAGGTTCTCTCCCTCTCACGTTCCGCCACCTCCTTCTCTAGCATGACTGCTTCGCAGAAGGAGGTGACGGCGTCCCATTCCATCTTGCTCCGGAGGACCCAAGTAGGTAGGTAAGCAAACAGTAACTAAACTTATTGCTACATAACCTAACACCATTTGTCCGGAGGATTAAACAGAGGTTGATTTATTTCAGATATCCCTACCGACAAATCCCCACCAGTGGGGATTGTTTTTTCTTTTTTTTTAATCGCCTGTTCTGTTCCGCTGCTAAGCAAATGCCTCCCCAACTCCTTTCCAACTCGAAGTTTATATTAGTACTTAAATATTTCGTCAGTTAAGTTTAAGTTCCAAATACCTTTTATTAGGGCAAATAGTTTAACTGCGACGGCGTTATAACAAATGTATTATCTTTTATGTATTCCCAGGGTTCTTGTTGTAAATTATACTCACGAAGGCTCAATTCAAATCAAAATATTTTTTATTTCACATAGGCCCAGATCTAGAAAACGTCGACCATGGTCCACGGTTCGGGTTGGTCGTTTCCATGAAGAAGAACCAGCAAGAAACTCCATGGTTACTCTTTTCAAATCATTTGGTATTACGCGACATAAAGTTATAGACACATTTCTACAGAATTAACAAAATACAAGTTGAAAACACAACTTGTCTATCTGACAGCTAGTCGACAACCTAACATTCCAAATCATTAAATTGTATTAACTAAAATAAATCCAGGAAAGTCGAAAACCGCATTTAACACCTCTTACTTTCAAGTTACATCGGTAGGATTGTCCCACCTCTACTAACTTAACACTCAAACTTTTCGACTGATTGTCACACCCGTGTGTCAACACTAAAACTTCCGTATACAAGAACTTTGTAACAATGTTTGTTATTGTCACCGGGTCATTTGATGATAGACTGATTGCGGGCTGTGTCTAGAAGTTTGTGAAAACTTTTTCAATTACCTACATCTTACAATCAATTATCTGGTATTAAAGTAAAATGTTTAAGCCAGAAAATGGATTTTGATTTTTAGAAATTTTCGAGATTGATAATTTGGTATCGAGTTATTTACAGCTTTTGTTTATTGAAAACCGTCAAACCGTAATGTCCGTAGGTATTACAAACCGCAATGAAATTTATTCTTCGAATAAAACTGACGATTGATAAACGAGCCCTTAACTTGCCAAAGATAAAAAAAGACTCCATTTGAAGCAATTGACTTTACAATTTTTATTAAATTCAAAATAATGAGAATAGAATAATGGAGAATGATAGTGGTAGAGTTCGTGGCTAAATAATAACAGCCACTCGGGTGGATCGTTAGGTTAAGCCATGCTTGCCTAGGTTGGTCTGTGGATGGGTGACCACCCATTACATACCGAGTTTCCTCCGTGCCTCGGAAAGCACGTTAACCCGTTGGTCCCGGCTGTCATTTGTAGATCTTTGACAGTCGTTACAGGTAGTCAGTGGCCCAAAAAGTCTGACAACCAGTCTTACCAAAGGGTATCGTATTACCAACCCGGTACTAAATGGGTAGTGGAGGTCAGATAGGCAGTCGCTCCATGTAAAATACTATGTATACAGCTGCAGCCGGTAAAACTGGAATCCGACCCCAACATAGTTAAGAAAAGGCTAGGTAGATGATAATGATAGTGGTAGAACCTCACAATTCTCAATAGAAACGTCGTCGTGGTCGAGTTTCAGTTTATAACTATTTATTTAAACGGTATTGTTGAAACAGGAACTGACAGCAATTAGAATAATTCACACTCTAACTGTGGAATCAGTATTCGTCGTTGGTCCGTTATAAATTAATAACAAACACTTCAGCTTAGCTTAGCTTAAGCTTTTAAGGTTTATACCTTAACATACTCCGTCACTTACAGTGATTCAATTGTTACTATCATTTTATTGGGACCTCAGAATAATTGATAATCCCAAAAGATATCCTGTAAGTGACAGTGCCAGTATACGTAAATAACAGTCTGAAATCACGGTTGTTTCTACCGATGGCTATGTTTTAATTGGAATTTTAAACAAAATTGGTAAACGCAAAACATTTAACAAATCCAGCTTATTGTCGGTTGCTGTCATCAAGACCGCTACGTAGTCCTTTTTACAAAACTTTATATCGATTTCGTTCACCGTATTCGATCAGTCTGTTGAAATGGATTTCAAAAGCAAGTTTAATAATATAAACCTAACCCGATAACTAGTACAAGACGTCTTGCGAATAATTCCCTATAGAGAAAAAACCACTAACGTAACTAAACTCCACATAACGTTACATGAAAATAATAGTAACGTTTGTTTGGGCTCAAAATGGTGAAATTAATTTTTTGATTAATTTACTTCTAACAAACTGACAACGCAACAAGGGTATTTAAATCGCCATGCACAAAAACGGAACAGAAGTAATAAAATCAAATCGCATAAAATTATCCTCAAAATAAAGCTAATTTCATGGATTTCATGGACTCCTTGTTTGGACCACTTGGTATTCGCAGCACGAAGGCAAAACAAACTGTTCACTCCACCTACTGTTTCGACCGATGGTGGGATCCATTTAAATCCGGGATTTGTCTTGAATTCGAGCAAAACCGTGCAGAATAGGGACAGAAGGTTAGTTCCATATAAAGAGTAACACACGCACACTTAAAAAGCTTCACGTACAGCGAACAAAGCAACGTGACAGTAATTTATTTTGTTTGAGATAGTTACGGCTGGTAGCATCACGTGTTTAGCGTTTAACATGTTGAAAATATAATTCTGTCTAGATTTGTGCCCGGTTGATGGCAATAGCTCATCCCCTATTACATGAGACTTAAACATAACTGCTAAAATGTGGATGTACTACTAACTCTTCGGGGATTGGAGGTGTGATGTTATGTGTTATGATAATTCTGCCTCTGGCATCTTAAAACTATTGACTGAAACATATGGTGTTTAAAATATGTTTGGAACTGTATGTCATTCAGTCATTTGTGGTGAATTGTAGTTCTCCGTACGTAGCGTTTATGTGTGCGTGCGCTTGTTTTCACTCGTTGTACGGATTTGGTCTTCTGTACCTATCTACATATTTTTTGACAACCGTTTTCACGTTTCCCCCGTATAACTTCGAAATTTAATTAACGAAGTTCCCATGCAAAAAGATTTTTTTTTTATTCTACTGAATATTTTGTTTTCATTGTTCTCGTTCTGATGGTGAAGTTTTTTTTGTTGTCGTACAACTTTTACGTGCAATGTTTTGGGAAAGAATTTAAATGTCAGTGGCTTACTTAGGGAAATTGGTTCAATTTATTTGCAATAATTAGCTGTGTCAAGTTTACTTTACCTGGTCAATATCTTTTGAACGATATTAGTATTGCATACTTACTCAATAAACAGGTAGTCAGTTAATTCTCTAGTTTTATAGTTTAAAGAAATTACTGTTAGCTAAATTTAACCTAAGTTAAAATTTTTCTTTACCTAATATAAATTAACTTAAGTATTGGTTGCCTAAACCTACATTTGGAAATCGTTATTCATTTCCACAATTTAGACCTAAAATCAGCACTTGATAAATGTCAGAAGTTATAATAGAGACGCCTACACAAGCCTGAAACCTAAAAACGACTGAAACCTGAAAGTACGTTAAAATTACTAGGACATTTTATACTATTTTACCTCAAAGTGAGCTCCTGCTAAGTACACAAACGTGAGAATGCAGTACATTTTGTAAAGGTTGCACGTTTTTAAAGATCAATTGACACACATACACACCGTGTGGTTTAAATTAAATTGAATTTGCAGTACAAAGAGCATGTTGTAAACGTTTTATGTTAAAGCTCGATCTTACTATGCTCTATTAGTTTTAACTGTTGTTGTTTTTTTTAACACAAAATTTAATTTTTTTTTATTCCCCCCCCCCCCTATTATAGTCCTTCAAGAGCCAATATAACCATACAGCAGTATATCTAATTAATAAAAATGAACCCTAATGACTAATAACGAAATGTAACACAACACAACAATATTTCAACAAAACGCGATCATAACCATTATCTAAAACAATAATGAAAATAAACGATTCATCTGGACCCAATCCTGTAATATTCACTTAGGTACAACAAATTAATGGAACTGTCATACTAATTATGTAGTTCCAGCGTAACGTGGGTATCGTTTAATTATTTTAGTTCCAAGTTATTGTTAAATACCTCCCTGAATATGATTACGATGAGTTTAAGCCTACATTTACATACAGACTTATAACAACAGAAGTTGAACCAATAACATTTGATTCTCGCCTCCGCCGATCTTTAGGTTAAGCCGTGCTTGCTTAGGTTGGTCCGTGGATTGGTGACTACCCATTACTTACCAAGTTTCCTCCGTGCTTCGGAGAACACGTTGAGGCTGCAGTTCCACTGAGGCGGAGGCTGCGGAGCGAAGAAACGACTAATATTAATAGGATTGCATACTGGAGCGGAGCTGAGATTTTATGCGATCCTATTAGTTAATATTTTTCCGTTTCTCCGCTCCGCAGCCTCTCTCCGCCTCAGTGAATCTGCAGCCACGGTAATATTATAATACAGTAGTGTAACTCGGCCGCATGATAGAAATAAATGCCTACAGCCGCGCGGTTCGTAAACATGCGTTAGGGCTGCCCGTCTCCAGCATTTTAATTACATTTGCCTACTTTCTGTTTCTATTTAGTTTTGTGACTGTAAATATCCTTTTTATATAAATAAATGAAATACTTTGTATACCTATTGAATAGGAAGTGTTCAATAAAAATGCGTGTTGTTTTTTGATTGGTAGATTTAATTAAAAAAACATGTTACTCTATTCGCTTTATTTATTAATCCAAACACCTTTTTTTTCGTGAGATAAAAGGAAATACTTATCCATTAAAAAGACACACATTATGTACCTACCTACTAGTAAGTAAAATTATTTTATAGTCTTACCTTTCAGAGTTTCCAGGTAATTTAAAAAAAAACTTATGTCTGGATGCGTTATTGACGGATTCATACAACCAAAAACAGCACAATATTTCCTACTCGTCATATTAACAGATTTTTAGAGAAAAAATCGCGCGGTTATTGTTAAAAAAACAACACACCGTCCGTTCGACACTGCGGTACAGCCGTGACTGTCTGCGCCCCGAGCGCACCCCGAGATCGAGGCGCGTAGGTATAGCTCGCGTTTCGTCCGTTTGTATGAAGTTGAGTACTGTATTATAATATTACCGTGCCGCAGCCTAAGCTACTATCTTTGACAGTCATTCTTAGAAGTTAAAGACCCACGGTTTCTCCCGGTTTCCATTTAACCAAAAAAATATTGTATACATGTTAAGTTTGGTTGACAATGCATAGTTAGATTAGTGATGTTATTCTAAATTAATGTGGCGGACTCCCAAAGATGTCGAACTAGTAATTTTTCATTCATTCCCATGAAATATGTATCAAATGAAACGGTTTGCTGATAAGAATACGAGAAATAAAATGACGTCACTTTAAAACATGTTTTTAAAACTATAATGTTGATATTTCATTCATCACTATCCCAGGCTCGTATAATGTCACTATGTCTATAAATGTTTCACATCACAATTTTAAAAAAACGTCCAGTATTTTAATTTTTCCCTCCATTTCAATTTCCCTACCGACGGCAGATAAGGGATCTTCGGAAATTCGCTATCACGTGAAATTCGCGCTTCGTTGAAAACTTGATGGGCAGGTAATTGAGCATTTCGGAGCTCTAAATTGGTTATATTTATCTCAATACTCCGTTAACGAAGGTGATTTCGCTAAGGACCATGTTTTGTTCGAGATGAAGTGATCTGCAAGATCTTATTACGATCATCTTTATTTACTAAAATGGCTTTTGTGACTTAGTTACCAATTTTGTTGTGCATTTCTGACAGTGAAATATTCTTTTTTTATCATGTAGTTAGTACCTAACTTGGTGTCAAGGTTTTTATGCCACCCATGAAAGCTTCTGACTTGGCTTTACATGCCGTTAAGAAATATCTCTCAGACATACTGGTTTCCGACGACTTGGCAGTCAAACAGCCACTAGGCTAGAGCTAATAAATCATAATGTAAACTGACAGTGAAATAAGACGGCTAATATTATTAAGTTGAAAAGTTTGTTTGTTTGTTTTGTCTGGAAGTCATCATCTGCCTAGCCTTTTCCCAACTATGTTGGGGTCGGCTTCCAGTTTTACAGTTTTTTATATCTCTGGAAGTAACAGTCATAATTGTAAAAATCTCTTGCCATTTGATAGCCCCAGTTTAGAGACAGGTATTGGACATCACGTTTCGCCCCTTGGGAGCCGAGCACAAAAAGAAACGCTGGTGAAACTACGAGGCTCAGTTTACAGTAAATAAACCAACTATTACCCTTAATAGCACCACTCGTTCTACAATAAAAATAAAACACCTAATATAGTAGAACAGTCAAAACAAAGGTGAATACGTGCCAAGAAGCATTTGCATATAACAGGGGTGTTCAAAAATTGGACATTTTATTTTTGTTGCACCGCTACGCTGCCTCGAACGAATACCGACAGAGCCTCGTCTACCATTATAAAATAAGCAATGACATGCAAATACGAGTAACTATGGTGCAATTTTATGATTGTGTCATGTGTTGCAGAATGCTCGCTGTATGGAAAATTCCATAACATAACATACCTTACTCACTTCCGCATGACATTTGAGATTCTAAAACTTTATTTCTCTTTAAAAAACAAGTCAAAGAGCATTACCTCTCTTCTCAGTAATATTATTCATATATATATGTATATAGGTAAATATTTACAATATATTCTTATTTTATTATATGTGTATGTATGTTTATTATTATAGTTATAGTTTTGTTTTATGTTTAAATTTAAATTTTTGTGTCTAACTTTTTTACCAACTTTCCTCTCGCATGTCTGCTGGAAGAAATTTCTCAAGAAATAAGCAGTACCTTTGTGCTCTTCTATGTAAATATATTGTCCTGTAAAGTGTTTTGTGTGTACATAAATAAATAAATAAATAAATATACCTTACCAGAGGTGTACCTAATAGTAGACCCACATTAATTTACCAGTTATAATAATTATATTTAAGACCCATGTTGGAGGCGAGCATATTTCCATCAACTGGGCACAAATCCGTAAGCCGTTGCTGCTAATGAGAAATTTCTGATGGAAAATCCCCCTCTTTATGCTCAGCAGTCAGTAGAAACCTACCTGTATAATTTTATTTTAATAAATATGGGTAAAAAAATGCAATTTCAATTTTACCAGGTTGATTGAAATTCGTTCATGTTACAATGCAATTTATTGCTTGTGTTATACTGAATTAATGGGCAAATCCGTGTGCTGAAATTCACCATACACCGAGTATGGTGAATTTTATTAAGAAAAATAAACTGTTCCGAATACATAATTTGATTGCGTTTCCACACAACCTGCATAAGGAAAAGGGTGCCGTATTTGCATAGTAAATGTAGCAACATGTGCGGTATTATTACTTTTTCACCAAACATAAGTAGTACCTACTTTTTGAGGTTGTGTTTTTTTTTTGTTTCTATATGGTTTTAGACATGACGGATATTTAGGTAAGAATAAAAGGTAATACAACACGATACATCGACCGCTTTTTTTTCTTGCTTTCTTTGCACTTGTGGAAAATGTCATGTATTTTCTTTATTTATTTCTTTTATTTTTATCATATGACTTGACCGAGATTATGTCCGGACTGCGACCTTTGAGTTTGTTTTAGTGATTCTTCTTAGTACTCAGATAGGAAACATCGACCTCATCTAGTTTGAAAACATTATTTGCTGTGTCGTTTATAAGTGTATTTTTTAACCAATTTACAGAAAAACATAAATATTATTTGGTTAACTCAATTTTGCTATAACTAAAGCACAGAGTAATAAAAGAAAATTACATCAATCACAACAAATGTAGTTCACTTATTAAATTAGCTTAGTGCACGGTGGGTTAGCACCACTCAGTGCACGGTGGGTGGTCGATAGATCTAATTGAATTAGCTATACAAATATAGCCCTTATAACCCAGCAATAAAACTAAACTACTAACTACTAACTAAACGTTAAAGAAAATACAAGCCTAAATGCCTCCAACAAAAGAAATAAACTGAAAAGGCATTTTCAGCCACGATAAACGTCAATAGATTCCCTCATCAATATACCACCTTTCAACTATCCCTTTCTTCTTTGCTCGTCCCTGAATATGTAAATAAAAAATTTCCTTCCAATATTTTTCAGGTTCGATCCATAAAGGTACAATTCTGTAAACCACCGCAACCGTTAACCGCAACAGCAATGCTGCTCAATCGCTATGCCGGACACGAATGATTTCGGGTATTGTATTACCCAGTAACTGGATTTTGAAGGTCAGAGACGCTTCATGTAAAATATTGGTATTAACCTTCTGATTTGATTGGAAGCATAGCAGCGTTTCCGTAAATGAGGACAATGTCGCCTGACGCTGCGGTCGACCGGCGACCGCATATCACAAACGTGGGACGTATTATTCTGTTTGACAAATGGCTTCTGAAAACGTGACTTTACAGTCTTTCATTGCATTTGGGCGGCTTTATCACTATTTAGATTTCAAATATCTACGTTTACCCAAAATTTACTTATAGGGACTACAGTAGCTAAACGCGAGTTTTATAATGCAAAAAAGCATACGATTCACTGCAATAAACAAAACCAGAAAAATATATGATATTCTTCAGGATATATGCTATGACAGTGTTTTGAAAACATAATAACAACAAAATTTACTCGATAAAAAAAAACACGAACTTATCTAAAATTTTCTTTTAACGAGTAAAACCATACTAAAATACATGCAATCATTCTGATTTTTTGGCGAATAATTCTACAAGCAACAATTAGCATGAGTGTTTTATTTTTTTTTGTCCAATCGAAAGATTTTTTTAAATCGCAAATAATCAGTAATTTCGCACTATTCGGCCCGCAGTGACTGACGTAACAACCACTTTGTAATGCAAGCTGATTAGTACTTTATTCTAACAGTATTTCAAACGAAGTTTGAACCATCACAAATAGAGTTACTAATTTAGCTCCTGTAGTCGCCTTAGGGATCTCTTCTTTTGCATAGTGTTCTTTTTCCTAATATACTTTGGCATAACTATTTTGGCATAATTTGTTTTGCCATAATAATACCTTGCCAAATTTTTTTTGGCATACAGTTTATGTTGGCATAATCTTTTTGAAGGCTTATTTGTTTTGGCTTAAATTGAATTCGCATAATGACTATTAGCATAATAGTATTTAGGCGTACAATTAATATAAATACCGGAATCAAATTTGAGTTATTTTTACGTATTTATTTTGAATTAAAATTTCAAAGGGTTTTGCTAAAGCTAAATTTCAAAAAGTTAGGGACAGAAACGAATCGCTGCAAAACCGACTCCACGTAGTCTTGTCTGCCCTACCCTAGAGTGTAATCAAAGCCCGCAGCGCCAGAGACGTGACAGAAACCATGCCTGCTGCATGTTCCATACTGCATGCTTGCTTGCATGCTGCATGCATGGTGTATGCTTGTTTGCATGCTTGCTGCATGCATGGTGTATGCTTGTTTACATGTTCGCATGCTGCATGCTTGCTGCATTAATGATGTGTGCTTGTTTACATGCTTCTTACAGGGAAAAAACTCACATATATGTTCACAATCAAGTATGTTCAAAACAAGTATGTATTACCAGCTTCAGGAGATATGGTTTTTTTTCCAATCGTCAAAATAAATTGGTATAAGTACCCAATTAGGGTGTCTAACATTTTAGGAGTTAATTATTATGCTTCTTTGTTAATATTAAAAATATGTTTTAATATCATTATGCGTAAATAAATTTATGCCAAAGAATGTTATGCTTAATCATTATTATGAATAGAGAAATTAAGCTTAAAAAAATTATGCATAAGCTGTTATGCGTAAATAATGTTACGTGAAAATGTAATTAGGACTAAACAAAAGTATGCCAAGTTATATTAGGTCTTAAAATTTTATGCAAATGGATAGGGAACCGTCGTCGCCTTAAGTGAACTCACTCCCTGATGCAGCTGACGCCTTTTCTTTTTTTTTTTTTTTTTCGGATGGGAAATCATCAAATGACTTCTCCCGCTCTGGGCGGAGCAGGAGGGAGTGTCAGACTTTTACTGACTAAAACCCATCCATGTTCCTTCATCGCCCTTTGTGTTCCGGGGCCACGGTATCTCTTTCGAATAGTCCCGCAACCCCGGCAGGCATCGGTCCTTGCGGACCCCTTCCTTTTTGCTGACTCTCTTTGAGGCGCGCGTGGAACACGAACGCGCCGTCGACACGGCCTGTCGTCATGAGACGGACGGATGGCGAGCTAGCCCATAGCCCACCGTCCACAGGCCCGCGCCTACGGTGGCCGGGGGCCACGTGGTGGCCCCCGGCCCCCAGTGGAAACACCCGGCCCCCAGTGGAAACACCCGGGCGTTTCCTCCCGCCCGATTTGGTGCAGGAACCTCCCGAAAACACCGTGTCCGGTGAGGACCTGCGTCAGGCGGAAGGTGAGGACGCCGTGGCGTCTCTCCAGCCACTCCTCAAAGAGGGGACTTATCGCCACTATCGTGGCGTGCCCTGCACGGGGTTGCGACAGTCGCTCTCTCCATGTCGCCATGAGATCCCGCCGGAAGTCTGTCCGCTGAGCGACAATTTGTCGCGGCAGCGGAGTTTCCCCCCGGCGAAGCGCCTCCGCGCGCCATTCATGCAGGCGCGCGAGGACTATCGCCTCCAGATCCCATGGCGGCAATTCGGCAAGGAGGCACGCCGCCTCGCGGGCGATCGTGCGGTACCCACGGGCCAGCCTTACGGCTACTACCTTTTGGGGCGCGTTCAGGTAGTGGGCTGCACGCAGCCTCAAGGAACGCGCCCACACCGGGGCCCCGTAAAGGGCCATGGACCGCACGACTCCCGCGTAGAGCCTCCGGCAGGAGGCGTTCGGCCCCCCCAGGTTGGGCAGGAGCCGCCTGAAGGCAGCCCCAGTCCGTTCCAGTTTGGGGGCCAAACGTCGGAAGTGCTCCACGAAGTTCCACCGGCTGTCGAGGACGAGTCCTAGGTACTTCAAAGTCGACTCGACACCGATGGATACCCCTCCTACCGTGAGTAAGGATCCCGGAGGTGGCGCATTCCGAGGCCCATGAAAGCACATGGCCTCGGACTTGTGCAATGCCACCTCGAGACCCAGTTGCCGGATCCTCTCAACGACTATCGCAACCCCGCGTGTCATGATTTCGGCCGCCGCCTCTTGCGACCCCCCCTGTGCCAGCACTAGCGTGTCGTCTGCATAGCAGACCACGCTGACGCCGCTAGGGAGGTCGGCGCGCAGCACCCAGTCGTACCCGATGTTCCACAAGGACGGCCCTAGGACCGATCCCTGCGGAACACCGCACGACATCTCTCGCCGGTTCCATTCTCCGCTGCGACCGGGGTAGATGACGGCTCTATCCGTCAGGTAGTCCCCGACCACACGACGAAGGTAGGTCGGCACCCGGTGATACCGGAGTGCCTCCCTAATGCAGCTCCATGGCATGGAGTTGAAGGCATTGGCGATGTCTAGAGACACCACCAAGACAACCCCACCCCGGGACACTGCATCCCCCGTCGTGAGGGCTCTCACGCGCATGATGGCGTCCACCGTAGAGCGCCCCATGCGGAAACCAAACTGGTGTTCCGCAAGATCCGGCCCCGTCCCCGCAAGGTGCTCGGCGAGGCGGTTTGCAATGACTCTTTCAAAGAGCTTGCCCACCTCGTCAAGCAACACTATGGGCCGGTATGCGGACGGAGAGTCCGCAGGGCGCCCCGGCTTCCGAATGAGGACCAGCTTTCCCGTCTTCCAACGAAGCGGGAACTGGCCTCTCTCCAAACATGCGCTTAAGAGCCCCTCCAGTCGGGGCCCGAGAGCCTCCGAGGCCAGGACCCAGGCTTTGCCAGGCAAGCCGTCGGGTCCCGGGGCGGTATTTTTGGCACTGAGCCTGCGTACCGCCACTCTCAGGTCTACCCCAGTCACTTCCGGAGTGTCGTCATCGTCGTCGTCCTGGTGGTCCGCTTCAAGCACCGCAGGTGGCGGAGCCATAGGCGGGGGGGGATGTTCTCCCCGCGTAGGGAACAGAGTGCTCACCACGTCCTCCACGAGCTCAGGCCGGAGACTCTGCGTCAGTGGGGGAGCCCAGGTGCGGAGTTTATCCCGCACCATCTTGTAAGGGCGCCCCCACGGATCTCTGTCGAGAGTCCCCAGCATCTCCTCGCGGGCCAGGTCCCTGGCCCGCAGGACAGCCTCGCGGAGGGCGGTCTTCGCCGCTCTGTAACCCTCATAAAGCTCCGCCTCGATGGCTGCCGCATTCGGTGGGCGAATGCGGAGCCTGCGATGCCTGGCGTACAGGTGTCGCGCAGCCACGCACGCCTCGCGCAGAGACGTCAGCTCTCGCGACCACCAGTACACCTGACGTCGGGCGCTTCCTGGCCGGACTCGGGGCATTGCCACGTCGCATATATCGGACATGGCCTCCTGGAACCACCCTGCCTCATTGTTAATGTCGGCAGGCCTGTCTGGTGATGTCACCCAGGCCTGCACGAATGCAGCTGAAGCAGCCTTCAGAATCGTGCCTTAAACTCCATTGTGGTCGTAAATGTATGTAAATGGGTGTTCGACGTTTAAATCACTTGATGACATTCGATTGAAAGACAGCTCGGTTGGACAGCCTGATAAAAGAATTAAATACCCTATGAATAATGTAAAATGGTAAACCATAACGACGTTGGCGGAACATTTTTATGGGTTGACTTCGTTAGTTTTTGTTGGAGAATTGCCTGTTTATGCTCTAGTAATTTGATGCACAGTGATTTTAATAGCAGATTACTATTACTTTGCATTTTACTTACTTAGATTTTAAGCCAATTTTTAGAAAGAACACTAAACTCTTAAAAACTAATAACTTAACTAATATTATAAAGAAAAAGATTTGATTTTTTGTTTGTTTGTTTGTTACGATTTAACTCAAGAACTACTCAACCAATTTTAAAAATTTCTTTCACCATTAGAAAGCTACATCTTTACCAAATAACCAATATAAGCAAGCAAATACCAAAAAACATAGGTTATATATCATATTGATATCATGCAAATTAGCCAAGCTATCACAATTTTCGCGGACGAAGTTATTGTAACATAACTTTTCCAAGTAATAAAAAATCTTGAAACCATAAAATTAAAACATCTGAAACGTTTTTCCTGAAACGCAGTCTTACAGCAAGTTAGGTAAGTATAAGTCAATGCCTGAAGCCAACAAAGAAATTCACAGCAATCGAAAAAGATCATGGCCAATTGAATTACACAATGTACTCAAGTTACTTGAGACTGGATTATCCCAATATTTTCACGACTCAGTGATCCTTTTCTTCGTGTAGAATATTTTCAAGCTAAAGTCATCGTTCCCTTGATAAAGTGGTTCTATTCTTGTGCTATCCAAAATCTGTGGAATTCGCGAGGATAACATTTTACGGGAAAAGAACTTTTATTTATTGAACGAACTAGGAACGATTATAATCTGTGCTTCCTCACAAATCTTGTAATAGAATTCCTTGAAATTCCAGTGCTTCTGAATGTTCCATGGAATCCATCAACAGTTACGCAGTTCTCGTAATTAAAAATGTAGAAAACAGTTTTGATTATTAAAATGTTTAGTTTTTTAGTTTTTGAAATCAGATCTAATGTTATTTCACTTCTTACATAAACTTCACTAGAAATGTTGTTTTGGTTAAAACAAATAAAACAGCATCCTACACTGGGTCCACTCATAACAACAACAACAGCCCATAACGCCCACTGCTGGACATAAGCCTCTCCCATGATGATACACTCACGGGAAAAGGTCCCAGCAGTGGGATCGCTATAGATGGAATAAAACAACGAACAAAAACAAAAAGCCAGCGCTGTTATCAAAACGAACCCGTATTTCAGATGCAGTGTTGATATTGCTCTATAAAGCCACATCGCTGCAATAAAATTTATTCAAATGTACAATAAATAAATAGCACCTGGGGAAACTTTGAAGATTATATTGTAAGCAGCGTTGCATTTGGTTGCTTTACTTCGATTCTTTGAATAAACAGTTTTGCGTATTCTGATTAAAAAAAAAGCGTTCAAGCAAAGCCGTCATTTAGTTAGTTGTAAAATGGAGCAAATTCAAATTTTTCATGTTAGTACGGCAGAAAAAAAAATGGCGCTTACACTCCATGTTGATTTGAGTTTCCTTTTGTTTTGAGTGTAGAGTGTGAGTCTTCAACTCGCCCTATCACATCCAGGTTCTTCGTCTTCCGCCTCCAGATGTTTAAGAGTCTGACAAAAATAAAATTCTGTTTCAAATGACATAATCTACCTCGCTGCACAGTGTTAACTTAAAAAATAAAGGGTTTTTTGCGGAAGAGACACCAAAAATTAATGTCCAATATCTCCAATGTCTCATAACTTGTTTATTGGAATGGGAACTTTTGAACAAATGAAGTGTTAAGAAATAAATGAAAAAGAAAGTGATTTTCGAGAGATTGGCAGTTACTTTTGCTATTTAATTATTAAAGTGTTACAAAATATAATAGTATTCTGTACATTTATTGCAACACTGTTAAGAGTTGGCAACACTATACACCTCCCACCAACCATAGTGCTTACGGTACAGCTAAGGCTCGACCATTCGATCGCTGATAGCCGACCCGAGAAGTACTTTTCAAAAAAACCTCTGCCTGGTTGACCGTTGGTCGTTGGAAGTTTAAATTATTGTTGAGTACCGGAAAAATATTGTGATGAAACTGATTTGATTGTGAATTGTATAAGTTGAAGAAGTGATTAATAAAAGTATATTATCCTGAAGCTGCAGTTTTTCTGAGTTGTCTAACAAAAGCATGAAACTAGTTTTACAAGTAAAGATATTAAGGTAAAGTAAATGAAATAATTAAATTCTTCATCTACAACAGGTATCAAATTATAGTACGGCAGATAATTTTCTTCATAATGTCTCTTAGATCATTAAACTTCTTAACGGTCCATAATTTTAACCATCAACCATAATGTTCAGTAATTGGTAGTTACGCACCGCACTCACGTCGCTTTAGGATCACTATTGTAATTGTTTCTTGAATCTTAACCATAATTGATTAAATTATACTTACCTAACTCGGTACATTCAAGAATTTTCACGTTTCTCATCAATAGGAAGGAATATGGAAGGAACATTGAGATGACGAGTAATAGAGAAGTATGGAAGAAGAATAAGAAAAAAGTACGGAGAAAGAAGTACGGAAGGAAAACCTTTGGGACCTTACCCTAAGTGTTGAAAAGGGTTTTCTAATGTATAATAGAATGTAATACAGTTTCTGTTATACAAATAGGAACTCCAACGTTTTTTCACCAAATTGCTTAGAAAGACGTGGACAATAAATCCCCCGAAAAGACACAATTTCAAATGAAATACTCTCTAAATCTTTTACTTAAACAATCTAAACCGCAATAGAACAGATTCCTCAAAGATCACACGTCCTTTGAGCGAGATAAGCCGTGTCCTGTCCAATTTTCCGTCCCGCTGAAAACGGGGTGTTCAGGGTCCACGTACTCTTTCATTTTACGATACTATCAACCCCCGCAGCGGATTTTACAGATTTCTTTATCGCCTTCTATTCTCTAGTGTCCCGCGATAATTGTGTCACTTTCAAGATACTGCATTTATTTGTTCATTTGGAACGTAGTTGCTAGTTTTGAACTTGAGCTATGTCTAGATAATATATTTGGTAAATTCACCTGTTGTGTCTCGTATCGTAACAGCTTCTATTGATCACACCTAAGTGAAAGTTATGTTTTCTTTAAACACAGCTGAGTTTAGATATTATGTTGCTGCTTAGTGATTTTTTTTTATCGTGGTATGGACTTGTGATGCGGAGGAATGAGGAAATTGTAGTGAGGAGAATGTTGAGTATGAATGTAGATCAAGAAAGAGGAAGACCAAAGAAGCGATGGATTTTATTTTTATTTTATTTATGTGGGAAAACAAACGGTTCCACATTTACAGTATTACATAAACAGAATTATATCTAGGGTGTGAGTAAATGTACAACCAACGACATTTTCCACATATTAAAAAAACAGTTAGTTATAAAAACAATGCGACTTGCGCTTATAATTAAATGCGAACAAAAAATGACATAGTGTGTTAATGTTAAATAAAGCAGGCATACAAATACATGAAATGATAGTAATCTAGTTAAAAGAAAGATAGGTACCAAGATAGGTAATAAAACTTATACAAGGTCTTACAGAAGACTAAGTCCTCTACCTATAAACATTTTTTTTTAAATTGATGTTAACATTTGCAAAATTGATACCTATTTGTTTATTTTCTTTAGTTTAATGAGGTGCTTTGAAACTACAGGCATTTACCAAATGTTATATTTTCATACTCTACTTACATAGAGTCATATTATTCTGTTTAAGTTTACCTTTTTAAAACTAAGTATTAGAATTTTTGTCATCCATTCTGCCCTCGGGCCCAACTATGTTCAATCAAATATGAAAATTAGCTTAAAATGTACTTTTTCTATATTATTTTTACTTTTACCCTAGCAACATTTAAAAGTTATTATATTGTGGGGTTGCTATGGCAACTCGGTCTTCCAGACCATCTTCCCCACTGTGTAAGACGTGTTCTGTTAATTAATTTTCAATAAACGCGAATTTACGTTGAACTACACTTGCATTTTACTTATACATGCAAGTGCTGGTGCTGGATGGACTGTGTAAAAGATGATATGGCTAGAAAGGAGGTGACTGATGAGAAGACGAGTAATAAAATAGAGAAGTGTGGGAGAAGAATAATAAGGGAAAGAGAATAAAGATGTTGATGAAATAATTTATTTGATCAATTTAAAACAAAACAGCACATAATATTGTTGTGATCCATTGAAAAATAAATACACTGATAACCAGTTATAATAAATAAATAAATAAATATCGCTGGACATTCACACAGCGTCATCCAGTGCCACACTAAGCAACGAGGCTTGTGTCGTGGACACCAGATAGTTGATATACTACATAGATACTTTTTGTTTGTGAATACATACTTAATATACCTATAAACATCCATGACTCGGAAACAAATGCCCATGCTCATCACACAAACATTTGCTCCGACCGGGATTCGAACCCGGGACCCTAAGAACAGAAGAGTTATCACTGACTTAGTCGTGAATTGCAAAGTCTACAAGTCAGATTGCAGCCATTTATACTTTTCCAGAATATTCCTCCGTATCGCATAACTTTTTGAGTGTTGGTAAAAATATGGTAGGTACTGCGATGTTTGCCATTAGCGGATAAACATAACTTTGCAAATTCGTACGGTAATCGTGAAACTTGTAAAAGTTTGTGTATTCAGATGATGTTATGGAAAAAGAAGTAGAAATGATTGGGAAGTTAGAATTCTGGGGTATAACTTTTTCAACAAGAAATCCATAATTGAGAGTTGGCAATTGATAAATTGGAAGTCTTTCTTTTCAATTCCGAAAGTAATAGATTTTTTATTTTATTGTATTTTTTCCCATCAGGGAGTTTAAAAAGATTTATTATTATTCAATGGTACTCAATTATAATTTAGACAAAGAAACTAATAGACGGATTCTCAAAAAAAATAGACTAAACCAATAGGTGTATTCATATAAAATTTACGAACTCGAAAAGACTTAATACTACTAGATATTATTTAATTGAGCATGGAAAACTTAATATAAAAAAAAACATAATCAATGAAATTTACCATTTCTAGATTCATGTACGAGTATTTATATGTCGGATCCGGGCATGAGTACAGACGGGGGAATGGATCGCAAGCGCGCCAGTGGTGACATCACGTGACCTACTTACCAGTCTACCCCCCCATGGCGTGCTTCTGCAGAGTCCTGATGTTAACAGCTCGCAGCGAGGACGACATTCTGGGCCTGATCGCAGCGGAGTTGAGACGTCTTGAAACTGTACCCGATTCATTGTGCCCCGTGTGTTAAAGTGTAATTTCAACTAATTTGTTAGTTTATTATATACAGTGTATCGCACCTAGTGTGTTTTCATTGCACGAAACCCGTCTTCTGCCCACATAATGCTCGAGCCTAACGAAATAAATCCTGACAACACGACATATTATTATTCATCTTTGACGTCAAGCGACAATCACGATACCACAGAAGTAATTAGATGGCGAGTATTTTTTTTTAACAAACCCCAACATAAGCGACAGCGAACAGCTACAGAAATATATTTGAGCGAATTAAAATAAATTACATATAATTTCAGATCTTTTGTTACTGTCGTAACATATTATCATTTTATCACGCCTTTGTAGGCAACAAACGAACGAACACACGATCACATTTTAGGCCCATTCACACCCAATGTGAGTCAACATAATCTCTTAAATGTCTACTATTGCATTTCATTTCTATAGCCACTCATTTTAATTTTTAATTTTAATCTCTTAAGCTAACACTTATTTTTGTGAATACTGGTTAACCTGTAATTGGCGACTGTGTAAGTCCAAGACTGTAAAACCTATGTATACCTAAATGCTATACACAGAAGCTGTTGGTGAACCTATACTTATAAATAAACATTGTCCTGCCCTTATCCCAATGTAATTGGGATCGGCGCAGGATGTCATCTTCTTCCATACTTCTCTATTACTCGTCATCTCAGCAGTAACCTCTTTTCTAGCCATAAAATCCTTCACATAGTGCATCCATCGTTTCTTTGGTCTTCCTCTACTCTTATAGCCAGTTAAATTCATACTCAATATTACCCTTACTTATCACATGTCCTATAACACGATAACAGATTACCACACACAATGTGAGTGAAATAATATGTACTGTTAGTCTCACCTCTGCCTAACTCTTCGGTGGTTACAGGCGTGATGTTTTGTAACACACAACTATTTACCTTTAGAAGTTGTCTAGGTCGAAAGACAGAGTGTTGTGCCGCGACTTTGGAGGTGACTAACTCCATCAATGGACGACCTCTAGGCTGCGTTGATTGATTGACCCATCTATTTTTAACACCTAACCTTTATAGTATTTCATAATACAGTAGCTACTTCTATTTACTTCAATGTCAATGTCACATTCTAGTTAAAGCAAACAACGACTGTTGTGCAGTCTAATCATTAATAGTCGGATACTGATGGTATGAATACACGTTCACATGAAAGTAACTATATTGGTGAAGTTCTTTAGAAAGGTCAGGTGCGTGGTACTCGCAACTGGCATGCGTGTTAACGTAGACGAGACAAAAGGAGTGTGTAGTAATAATGTGGAGAATGTGTGTAGACAGGTCCCACAGAGCGCCACCTGCTACGATACCTGAATACTCTTTTTGCAACGTCTACGTTAATACATCTTGTTATACACAAAAATTGTAATCCCCAAAGGGCAAGGCAGAGGTGTACCTAATAATATGTAGTACTCCCACATTTCGCCAGTCATGTTTAAGGGCCTATACTACCTCAAATGGCTTAGCATGATTCGCCGTTACGCCTAAAATACTGCAGCATTAATTTTGAAATAAATATACGGTAAAGTTGAGGATTAATGCTAAGTACTATGTGTGACGAAAACACGATTCCATAAACTTTTCTTGATAAAAAAAAACCAAAGTTACCACCAAATCGAACAATAACCGCTGGTATTCAAAAAGTATTTCAAATTAGATCATGAAACTTTGCATACTAACTGAAACCACTCATTTCGCACTATTCGGCCCGCAGTGACTGAACGACCACTTTGTAGTGCAAGCTGATTAAAACTTTGTTCTTACTGTATTTCAAACGAAGTTTGAACCACCACAAATGGAGTTGCTAATTTAGCTGCTGTAGTCGCCTTAAGCCCCATGTAATAGAGGCCAAGCCTATTGCCATCAGCCAGGCAAAAACCCAGACTTCGCCGTGGCCTCTGAGAAAAACCCAATAAAACTTTGCCTGACCCGGGAATCGAATCTAGGACCTCATGCTCAGCAATCGCGCTTGCCATTACTAGACCAACGAGTCAGCAAAACTTTAACATTAGGTACATATTATAGATCTTGAAAATACAGACGCCACAGGAAAATTTTAAACATAACTTCAAAAACTATGCTGGAACTTCTAAAACTCTGAAATTTACGGCTCTGCCAACTACACGAAACAGTGAGATGCGAGCCTTCTTGGCGTGAAATACATTTATTATTTAAAACAGAGACGCTCAACCCCTTTTAAGTTCACCGTACCATAAAGCTTAGCAAAGAGACCCAATATTTCTTTGGGCAAAGCGAGGTCTATTTCGTAATTTGGTACATTTTACAGTGAGACAGAATGCAATCATTCATTCATCATTTAGATTTTTCCACGTCCGTATGTAATTTAAAGTTAAGTAAATCTTTAGGGAAGAAAATCTTGTATGTGAATCTTGATGGAATCGACCGTTTTATTTTAAAGTAAGTTCGATTTATTTGCAGTAGCCTGAGCTTTCCAATAACGAGTCAAAGGAGCTAAATGAGGCCATTAAGATGACGTGCGACTAAAGAAATTCGTTATAGGAAAGAGGATAATACTTTTATGAATACTACTTATATCATCACTATCCCCATAGAATCGCCCCGGTATGATCAATAAATGTAGAGGATCCCAGCACTTAGTGATGATACCGGAGCGATTCTATAGGGATGATGAAGAAATAAAACCGACCACCGCGAATGTCCGTTGAACACTGATTTATTGATTTAATGTACTTACACAAATTAGCTTAGTGATAGGTACGAAATGCTGTGTGCACAGAATGTACGGCGCGTGAGTATGAAAAATAATGTGCGGTTCCGTACAATCATCATCTACCTAGCCTTTTCCCAAATAGGTTGGGGTCGGCTTCCAGTCTAACCGGATGCAGCTGAATACCAGTATTTTAACCAGTTTTTTTTTTGTATGAATATTACTATATATAATATTACCGCAAAGATTTGTCTGTACCTTAAAAATGTTTCTTTATGTTTGCACCCATACGAGGAAATGGGGCTGATGTTACACAGTAACTGGGTTGTGGAGGTCAGACAGGCAGTCGCTCAATGTAAAGCATAGGAGTTCAGCTGCAAACGAAGAGCCACCCTCAACATAGTTGGGAAAATGGGCAGATGATAATTTCGTTACTATAAAACGTACAAGGTAAACCTTCTCATTCTTAAATTCATAGCTACTAATCTTCAATTAACAAGAATATCGAAGAAACATCTACTAAGTAATTCAATGTCATTAAATGAGCTGTAAAATCTATTTGAACTGTCTCGTGTAATAAAATCAATTACGATAAAAGTCTTGGATCAAACGGAACAAATGGCACGTCTTAATAAATTGTTTGAGCCGGGATGTGGGCTGCGATAAAGTTTTAATACGCAAACAAACTACTTGTTGGTATTATGTTTATTGTCTGCAATAAACGTAAATTAGGAGAGGACAAAGATTTAGAGCGTTAGATAAGCCCTACCTCGTCAAAAGATGGTCCCATTTCTAAGTTGCAGTGATCTGACTTGACTGGCATAGAAATAAAGAGCGATAAAAAGCTCATGCGGCGATATAGTGCAGTGTAATAAGTGTTTACAATATTTAACTAAATAGATACTTCTTATTTATTACCATTGGCAACATTGTGGCACAATTTTGTATTATAAGTTAGTAACACTGCCACTTTCCTCCCTATTAAAAACTTCATCTTTGTAACGCACGCATTTTTCCTGGTAAACTATTAAAAAACAAGTAAAGAAACTACATATAAGTGTATTCAAAATTTTTGTTTTACTTAAACAATTGGTGTCAAGCGAACACATCGAGTTACAAGTACCAACCTACACTCCATAATTCAAATAGCTGATGTTGGAGTTAAAACAGCCCAGCTGAAGTGGGAGTGGGCTGGCCACGTCTCACGAATGCACCCGGAAAGTTGGGCAGAGATCTGAACACCTGACGGAGGACATTGCTGTCGAATTCGACCGCATAAAAGGTAGTATGACGTTCATATTCGCGGGAAAAACAAAGCCAGATATTAAAATGCTTAATGAAAAAATTCATTAAGTGTGGCGTCTCACGAATGCACCCGGAAGGTGGGCAAAGATCTGAACACCTGACGGAGGAGATTGCTGTCGAATTCGACCGCATAAAAAGTAGTTTGACGTTCATATTCGCGGGACAAACAAAGCCAGATATTAAAATGCTTAATGAAAAAATTCATTAGGTGTGGCGTCTCACGAATGCACCCGGAAAGGTGGGCAAAGATCTGAACACATGACGGAGGACATTGCTGTCGATTTTGACCGCATAAAAGATAGTATGACGTTCAAATTCGCGGGACAAACAAAGCCAAAGATATTAAAATGCTTAATGAAAAAATTAACAAACGCACTAGTCACCAGTACGATTTTCGAAGACTCCCCTCGATTTATCTGGGATTCCATCATAAGACCCTGGTTTCCTCATCATGGAACCACCCTTGGGATATCTCCTTTCCAACAAAAAAAGAATCATCTAAATCGGTTCATAAACGATGAAGTTATCCGCGAACACTTATAAAAAAAATGTATATACGGTTGATTTGAGAAAGCTCCTTGTTTAGAAGTCGGTAAAAAATATATGGCACACAATTCGCGTGACATAAATATGGTGAACGCAAATTCAGTAACCTAAATCTTTAGAAGTACTCTCTAAAGATTTATATTGTAATGGCATTGATCCTGACAGTGATTTAAATGTTTCGATTCAGTTTGGATTTTTTTGTTGATCCAAATTTGATTGTATACCTAACTAATGCTTGTGAGGCTTATGTTTCGCAACGGACGAATTTTAGCTGTATGATTGCAAACAAATTGTGTGAACTTCAATATGAAATAAATTAATATAAAATACATATCGCTGGACATTACACACAGCGCCATCTAGTGCCACACTAAGCAACGAGGCTTGTGTCGTGGACACCAGATAGTTGATATACTACATAGATACTTTTTTGTTTGTAAATACATACTTATTATACACATAAACAAAAAAAATAAAAATAATCAGAAATTAATACTAGTGGGATGTAAAATATATCCTATCTTATGTTTGGATTTTGTGAGGAATGACATGAAAGAGAAAGGAGTTAATGATGCCGTGACGTCTGAAAGGGGAGAATGGAAAAAGAAAACATATTGCGCCGACCCCATTTCTTCCCATGGGCAGAAAGTTAATGATCTTATGTCCAAACCCCAGCAATTATTCATTCGTGAAACAAACTCGTTTAACTATTAAAACGTGAAAAATTAAAAGAGAAAGACGTGAGTTACTTTTATAATATGACTAGCTTCTGTAAGCGGCTTCGCCCGCGTGAAGTTTGATAACTGTCCCATGGGATCTTTCTACCGGGATAAAAAGTATTCTATGTTTTAATCTAGGTTAAAAACTATCTTATAAAGATCTAGATTATTCTAATAATAATAATAATTTATACATATATATATCATTTAATTCAGGTAACAAAAGACCCATATAATACAATACAATACATAAATTAATAAAAATATTATTATAATATATTATACATAATACACAGATCTAATCTAATCTAATAATTTATAAATTCATAAAAAGATAAACAATAATACACATATAATAATTAACTTAAAATAATATTATTAAATTGTTACTTAGTCCTCTTCCTCTCTCCTAATGTTGCTGTGCCCGACAGGGTCCATATTGATTTTTTATTTTTTGATTACACCATCTATGTATTACATATGGAATGCAATAAAGAATTTGAGATTTGATTTGATTTGAAAATTTCATACAAATCCGTTCAGTAGTTTTTGCGTGATAGAGTAACAAACTATACACCCCTACTCACAAACTTTCACATTTATAATATTAAGTAGGATAATTATGTAGATTAATTTCTTATTCAAACTGAAACCTAATTATGTCTAATTCAACCTTGTTATACCATTATAATAATATTTGCTTCAATCATAATCAAAGTTATCTATAATAATCTGAATCTATTTAATTCGTTTCAGAGAGTCAAATTAATCTCTATAGGTACATATAATACCTTCTACTCAGATTGCTTAACTAATAAATTCACTTTCAGGTTGAAACGGAGTTAATTACTTGTAGCTGACGTTAATACAGACATCTAAAGCCCTATCATAAACCTTTTATTTGCATACTGCATGCATGATGTATGCTTGCCTGATCAGAAATATGCAGCAATTAACATTATCGTCGTTTTGTGGCGAAAAAAAATAATGTTCAATCAATTTTATTATTATGGTAAGAAATACAAAATTATTCTAACTATGAATATTTTGTTATGTGATAGATGAGGCTTTCTATTATTATGCATAATGAAATGTATGCCAAAAGATAACTATAAACTTAACTAACTAACAATAAACTTTCTATAATATGATAGTTCTGCCTTTTAATGAGTATCGATACGAAATTTATGCCAAAAGATGATTCTGACTGTGAACTTTCTGCGATAAGATGGTTCTACTTTTAATTCTTACGCATATGAAATTTATGCCTTAAGACGATTCTGACTTACAAAATTATGAGTTTTGAATGTATGATAAATGAGTGTCTGCCAAACGATTTTCTGCAAATTGAAGTTTATGCTATCTACTGTTATGCAAAGTAATATTATGACATAAAAAGTTCTGCTATAAAGGGTCGACCCGATGTCTCCCGTCCAGATTTTTAAGTAGTACTTAAACATGAGGATTATTACCCTTTTTTTTTTTTTTTTTTTTTTTTTTCGGATGGGAAATCATCAAATGACTTCTCCCGCTCTGGGCGGAGCAGGAGGGAGTGTCAGACTTTTACTGACTAAAACCCATCCATGTTCCTTCATCGCCCTTTGTGTTCCGGGGCCACGGTATCTCTTTCGAATAGTCCCGCAACCCCGGCAGGCATCGGTCCTTTCGGACCCCTTCCTTTTTGCTGACTCTCTTTGAGGCGCGCGTGGAACACGGACGCGCCGTCGACACGGCCTGTCGTCATGAGACGGACGGACGGCGAGCTAGCCCATAGCCCACCGTCCACAGGCCCGCGCTTACGGTGGCCGGGGGCCACGTGGTGGCCCCCGACGCCCGGGGCGTCTCCCGCGGCGGCCGGGACGCTGTGAGGTTCTCTCCCTCTCACGTTCCGCCACCTCCTTCTCTAGCATTACTGCTTCGCAGAAGGAGGTGACGGCGTCCCATTCCGTCTCGCTCCGGACCATGGCTTGCACCAGGGCCGGACGCGAGAGGTCGCCGCCGCCAATCGCCGCTTCGAGGACACGGCGGTGCTCCGCCCACGCGGGGCACACCTCCACCGTGTGCTCCACCGTGTCCTCCGGTCGATCCTCGCAATGGAAACACCCGGGCGTTTCCTCCCGCCCGATTCGGTGCAGGAACCTCCCGAAAACACCGTGTCCGGTGAGGACCTGCGTCAGGCGGAAGGTGAGGACGCCGTGGCGTCTCTCAAGCCACTCCTCAAAGAGGGGACTTACCGCCACTATTGTGGCGTGCCCTGCACGGGGTTGCGACAGTCGCTCTCTCCATGTCGCCATGAGATCACGCCGGAGGTCTGTCCGCTGCGCGACAATTTGTCGCGGCAGCGGAGTTTCCCCCCGGCGTAGCACCTCCGCGCGCCATTCATGTAGGCGCGCGAGGACTATCGCCTCCAGATCCCATGGCGGCAATCCGGCAAGGAGGCACGCCGCCTCACGGGAGATCGTGCGGTACCCACGGGCCAGCCTTACGGCTACCACCTTTTGGGGCGCGTTGAGGTAGTGGGCTGCACGCAGCCTCAAGGAACGCGCCCACACCGGGGCCCCGTAAAGGGCCATGGACCGCACGACCCCCGCGTAGAGCTTCCGGCAGGAGGCGTTTGGCCCCCCCAAGTTGGGCAGGAGCCGCCTGAAGGCAGCCCCGGTCCGTTCCAGTTTGGGGGCCAAACGTCGGAAATGCTCCACGAAGTTCCATCGGCTGTCGAGGACGAGTCCCAGGTACTTAAGCGTCGACTCGACGCCGATGGATACCCCTCCCACCGTCAGTGTGGATCCCGGAGGTGGCGCATTCCGAGGCCCATGAAAGCACATGGCCTCGGACTTGTGCAATGCCACCTCGAGACCCAGTTGCCGGATCCTCTCAACGACTATCGCAACCCCGCGTGTCATACATCGTGTGACACGTCGTGTCATAGGATTATTACCCTTACAAGCAAACAGAAGCTATTGAAAAATAATATGGTTCAACCACGTTCAAGTATTAAAGCACCCTCCAACAAAACTTCCTAACTCCGAGGTTTCATAAAATAACGATGTGAAAACTCTCTCACCTCCATAATTAGAACATTCGAGTTGAATCCATTTTTAAATTTTGTTCAAAACTTTATCTACTCTAGTAACTTTGAGTTTTATTATAAGTGGACTTTGTGAACGAACTGAATTAGTTAAGGAATTCGCGTTTCGTTGAACAATGAACATCAATTTTGAATTTGAATTTGGAACGGATTTCATTGTATTGGTCTTTTGTGTTCATTTGTTCTATGATTGGTTAGTCAAACGTATTTTCTAGATTGTTCGTGGGAAATTACGTGTATTAGATAGACATAAATCTAGTTTAGTCTAGTCCAAGGCAGTGAACTTAATGAACTTGAAGAACAGTTCGGAAATTAGTTATTCTTGACAAATTCTTAGAACTTTGTACCTAATTTTACATAGAATTCCGGTCATTACTGAAACGACTAAATGAAAGTTACTTTGACAAAGAATTTGTGAGCTCATTGAACAGCAGCTAAATATTTAATATTAAGTTTGAAATCAAGACAAGAGTTAAGCTAAAGTATTTGTACTAAGTATTCGAATTTCCTTTGTAATTCATTATTTACTACCCCTAGGATACACATACAATAAACCCGTTAAACTGCTATTCACAGAAGCAAAAAGCATGGAGAGGTCTTGCTGGTCGCTGTTAAAGGCAACAACTTTTTGCATAGAAACTGACGAATTTAAAGGTGGTCATTGACAGAAATTGAAATGAATTTAATGTGGTCACCCGTTTATAAAAACAACATGCGTCAAAATTTAATATCCTTAGGCAAAGATATTTCTTCCACGCATTTTAGTTTTATTATGACGTCAGTTTTCATCACAGTCACAACAAAATGTCTTTGACATGAAACAGGTACCTCCAAGGAACAATATGTTTTTATTTGTGCTAGGATATTAGTTTGTCGCTTCCCCTTTTGCGGTTCATCCGTTGTATAGATTACATCCAGGTAGTGTTTTCCTTTCCTTTCTATTCTGCTTATTCTTAATTGAAATAATATAACATTTCACGACGATTTCCTGAAATATATTCTTATTCTTTATTGCACACAAAATAAAAAAAATAACACAAAAAAAATCTAGGTAGACTTTTAGAATAATATCAGTATTTCGCTAGGCTTCATATCTGTTAGCGTTATGTCGTCGTGTTTAATTGGTAGAAGGACCGAATCAAAATTGTAACTAATTTGGAGGTGACTCATTATCATGGAATAAAGAAAACACTTTCTCATAACTGCGACACTTAAGTGTGTACAAGTTCTGCGGATGAAAACCAGGATATGGCCCCCATAAAAGTCCTTGAGAAAATTGTTTCAGTTCGTTGTCGAAACACTCTAATGACTGTAAAAATACTCTTTACGAAGCCCAAAGGTTTACTTGTTTTTTCCCCGTCTTTGCGAACATTTTATTGTTCTGGATCATACCCTGAGTAAAAAAAATTAACTTCAATTTCAACCACCAATACCACCATAACTAGAAGGGTTATGGTGGTATTGGTGGTTGAAATTGAAGTTAATTTTTTTTAAGTTTTGTCGAGAGTCTGTTTACACCTTATCGAGTACACAGAGTGACCTCTTAAACATTTTCAGTCACGGCGGCCAACCTTAGCGGAGTCTTGCCGTCAACGTAGGGGAATATTATTTAGCATAAGTGTGTGCGCAAACACAGGACCAGTCTCTCTTCCGTCACATTGCAACGGAGCAACGCTGTTCTACGTTCCACGTCACCAAATAAGCCATTTTCTACAGTAAAAATTTGAAAACACACAAGAACAACAATGGTTTGAATAGCCAAGAGCCTTGACCATCACCTGAAGAGGATCTCGTTAGGGAGTTAGGTCAAGGGCTTAATGCAGAAAGCTCTTGGACACGGCTCGTATTGTTAGAAGGCTCTTCTGTTCGGAGCTCTGGTGATCGTTGGCTTGGGATGCTGTAACTGATATCTGTAGGCATTAGCATTTTAAAACATTTCTTAGTAAGTAATAAAAAGCTTATAATTTATAATAATTGAACACGTTGAATTTTCAACACTCGGCTGAGCGACCGAATTTAAAAATTTAACAATATTAATTTAGGAATTCATCTAGTTATGAGATTTTTCTGAGCTGGCAAATTGGTGTACCCTCTTTGTGACCATGTCAGTTTAAAAACTTATATTCGTCTAGTTGTCATAGAGCATATTATCTCGCTAACTAGATCTTGAATTAAATAAACAATACAGCCTTGTTAACTTCCTTTGAAAACATTCTAAAATTTATTGATCTTTGATCATTAAACATTTCAGAATTCGGAGGAAAATCAATGTTAATAATTAAACTTCGGAAACATCAATCCCAATCATCTTCCAAACAGTTGCGGTTACCTAATTGCTCATTCAAAGTGTTTGAAAGTCACTCAATTGTTCACGAAGAAATGATTTTCTTATCTGCATTTATATTAAAAAGGGTTCTGTGTAGTGTCTTTTCTTTTTAGTGACTTTTGAAGCAGAGCACAAGCCAGTGAGTCTATTGAGTAGAAGTTTTTAAATGACATTGATGAATTCTTTCAAAAATAAGTTGCGGTGCTTGTGAATTAATTTTATTAACTGTTAAATTTAGAGGTTATCAGAAGAAATGACATAGAAAAAATGTGATTTCAAGTCACAGTGAGGTTAATGCAATTACATAAAAGCAAAGTTTGGGAATGTAAATGCTAAAAGATGAAGAGGGATACCATCCAAAGATAAGAACATACCCGATTACACTTTAAACAAAAACGTGAACGCAAAAATCAAGCAAGTAAAAGTGTTTATGACGCAAATTTTCTCTATAGCACTCATAAAAGTGGCAAAGCATACGACGAAAAAGTAATAATAAATAACGAAAATAAGCCTTACTTATTTCAGAAACGGTAAATAAAACACCTAATGTAATATTTCACCCAAACAATGGTTGAAAGTGGGCCTTTCATACATATTTGACTTTGGTTTCATACGGTTCTAGACGCCAAGCAGTTTTGTACGAAACATTGAGTCTAAATAGATAATAATATTTTGGTTTTTATATCTTAAATAGATGAAACCATTTAAGTAAAGAACCTCGATAAATGCTTTGTGTAGTCTATTGATGCCATTCGCTCTAAGTTATATATTTTACGCTGTAAATAAATTAAAATATTGTGAATACAACTTTAAAGAGGGATAAGCAGAATTCTAAGTGATAATTATTTTGATGATAACAAAAATCATTTAGATTTAATCGATGTCACTTCGCGAGTAACCGACCGCGATTTACTGATTTTAATCTAAATGCGACATTATAAAAAGGTCACTAATCACCAAACATACTGGGTGTAAACAGACCACTCATCACGAAGCCGTCAACCAAGCATTCTGTACATCAAACTTACTAAACTTTACGCAAAAATAATTGCTGGGAAACAACTTTTTCTTGGGGTGAAAAATCATGTTTTGTGGTAGAACTTAATGTTAAGCACTCAAAACATTGTGCTGATGGATGGATTGAACAGTACGGGGGTCGTGGAGGTGTTTAAAGTAAAGTTCTTACATTAACAACATGCACAAATTAAAAAAAAAACTTGTGAACAAGTTGGAACTTTGACCCCCAATATCTCCGTAACTAGAAGGTTCCCAGTTATGGTCTAAACTCTAGAACAAAAAAATTATCGCAATGACAGGGAGAACAAGTGTCTTTCGGCTTTGTTAAGTCTTTACACCATTTAAAAGCGCTGTGGTTTTTGTTTTAAAGGTAATTTTTTTTAATACTTGCATTAAAAACTTGTATTTAAAATAATACTTCACAAAAAGTTGGAACTTTGAACCCCAATATAAAAAAAGTTTCATCTCCGTAACTAGAAGGTTCCCAGGTATGGTGTAGAAAAAAATATATATCGCAATGACGGGGACAACAAGTGCCTTTCGGCTTCGTTAGGAGTCTTAATACACCCATTATTTTTGTACATTTTGGTTTAGTTTTGTTTGTTACTATTTCACTATATCAGACCAGAGATATAGTGATATAGTGATATAGTAATGACAGAAAATAAAAACCCTGTTTGGACTGAATTCTAACTAAAAAAGGATTAGTAAAAAAAAAAAAATTGTTAAGAATCAGATTTGAATTTCATTGAAAGTCAATCGAAAGGGATATTAATTTATCGCGCCTACAAATCTGTAGCATTCGTAACGTGTCCTGAATAGTCTTGATCCTTTCAGGCTTTCAGTAACCTCTATAAATCCCGGCCTTGTCCGTCACAGTCAGTTTAATCCTGACATTTGTTCTATAGAAATTATGTTGCTAAATACAAGTCTATTGCTTTGCATTACGTGGTACTATATAAGTAATTAGAATTACAGCTATTGTTTCTGAGGGACATCTTTGAAATGACTGTCTCCACAATTGTGTACCTTTTATTGCCATTTGTCATTAGGTTTATTTTCGAATCTTGGTTAGGTTTTTTGTATAGCATTGCACTTGTCAATCGAGGAGGATAATAGCTATATACACACATCAAAAATGTCTAGGGATCAAGCATTTTTATGCGGATTTCTTGAGATTGAGATGTGGCTTTGTAATAAATTTATGATTTTATAAATTTATATGGATCCTTTTTGGTGCATTTCATAATTTGAATCAGGAACTCTCAATCAAATTCGAGTAAAAGATGAAAATAAGCTGTCAATATTTTCCCTATAAAAACATACAACGCATTGAAGACATTATTAGTGCTACTGTTTCCCTACTACTGATTAAAACCAACGTTATTATGGAGCGGCGACGTCATTTAAGCAGGGAAGAAATGCTCAGAGCCGTGGGAATGATAGAAGCTGGTTCCCGGCAACGTACTGTAGCTTTAGCTCTGAATACAAGTCAGAGTGTTATCAGTCGACTTTGGACACGTTACCGAAGCACTGGTACCGTGGCTGAGCGCCATGGAGGACGGTATCGCTGCACCACACGGAGACAAGACCGATACATTCAAATCTTAACTCGAAGAGCTCCAACAATAACCGCCATGATGTTAGCCGTGAGGCTTCATCACTCTTCAGGGAACTTAATTAGCGACCAAACAGTCAGAAACCGCTTGCATGAAGTGAACCTTCATTCCCGAAGACCGCTACGGGTACCACCTATAGCAATGCACAATCGTAGGATTCGATATCAATGGGCTCTTGAACACAGAAATTGGGCAGAAGAACAATGGCGTTTCGTGTGCTTTTCTGATGAGTCTCGTTTTGGTATGAGACCGGATACAAGACGTATACGACACTGGAGAACCCCTGGACGCCAACAGCGATTAAAATCCTGCCAGGAAGTCCATCCTTATAGTGGTGGAACCATCATGGTATGGGCGGGTATTTGGATCGGCGGAAGAACTGAGTTGATTTGGATCAGAGGCAACCTCAACGCTCAAATTTATGCTGAGACGATTGTATCAGACGTCATCGTTCCTCTACAAGTGCAAATCGGTCCCTTATTTCAGTTAATGCATGATAATGCACGACCGCACACCGCAAGAGTTGTAAGACAGACTCTCGCCGCAGCTAACATCAATGTCCTGCCCTGGCCTGCTCAGTCGCCAGACTTGAACCCGATTGAGCATGCATGGGATATGCTACAGAGAAGAGCTCTGCCGAATATGGAGGGTATCCAGTCGCAAGAAGACCTTTTTTTGTTGTTGCAACGAACATGGGCGGCCATTCCACAGCGTGATTTGGATGAACTCATTTTGAGTATGCCAAACCGATGTTCTTGTGTTGTTAGTGTTCGCGGTAGAAACACGGATTATTAATTGTTTAAGTTACCCAATAAAATTTTAAAGAAAACTGTTATTTCAGTCTTTTTTTCGAACTTTAATGTTAGTGGTTCAAATGTCAAAAATCCCTTTATTAGGAAAATGGCAAATTTCTTTATTAATGCAAAGGTGACTTGGTTTATCGTTACTGTGACAAACGAAAACACTTTATTTGATGAATCCTTAAAGAAAATTTTAATTAATATCAATCAGGAGAAAAGTTATTGCAAAAATATATGTTGATCCCTAGATACTTTTGATGTGTGTATATATATAGCTAACCAGACTATATAGTGCTACCTAAGTAAATTAAAAGCTAGGGATTCTTTGTCAGTTTTCTTTGCAAAAATCTTTATTCCATTTAAGTTCCACAGCTTGCGAGTTACGAAAATGGTAACTACGTTTTCTAATACGATTACTCAAAGTCAGAAGTCGACATACTTACGAACGAATCAAGCTATGCAAAGCCAACATAATCGAATCTCTCACTGTGCGGCAAATCTTATAAAAAAACCGGCCAAATGCGAGTCGGAATCGCGCATGAAGGGTTCCGTTCCATAGCGCCAGTGCCAACGGCGAACGGGCCAGCGGCGAACAGGCCAGCGCCTGCGGCACGGCAGCCGCCACCGCAACCACCACCCCCCCAGCCCCCCACACCTGCGCCTGAAGCCGGATGGCAGGTGGTCGGGGAGAAGAAGAAGGGGCGAAATCGCGGCTAGGCTCCGCGCCCCGAAAACCGCGGCTGTAGTGATAACACTACAGCCAGAAGCGGAAAAGAGGGGCGTGTCCTACCGAGACTTGCTGGCGAAGGCGAAGGAGACGGTGGATCTCGGGGAGCTCGGGATCACCGGGGGCCTCCGGCTTAAGGTCACCGCGACGGGGGCACGCATGCTGGAGATCCCCGGTGAAACCAGCGGCTCGTCCGCTGACGCTCTGGCGGAAAAGCTCAGAGCGTCCCTAAACGCGGACGAGGCCCGAGTGTCCAGGCCCGTGAGATGTGCAGACCTGCGCATTCTGGGTCTGGACGACTCGGTGACCAAAGAGGAGGTGGTGGCCGCCGTCGCCAGGTCCGGTGGGTGTCCTGCTGAGCAGGTCAGGGCAGGCGCCCTACGCCCGGACCTCACAGGTATGCATACCGTTATGGTATGCTGCCCTGTGACGGCGGCCAAAGCTATAGTGGAGGGCCGTAGGCTACTGATGGGCTGGGTTTCAGCGCAGGTGAAGCTGCTGAAGCCCAGGCCTCTGAGGTGCTATCGCTGCCACGTGGGACACCACGTGTCAGTACAGTGCGCCTCGGAGGTTGACCGCAGCAGCCTCTGCTTCCGCTGCAGCCAGCCGGGCCACGTGTCCGCAGCTTGCTGCGGCAAGTCGGCCGATCACCGGGCTGGAAGCAAGGCCTGCGCTCCACCCACCAAAGCCACCAGAGGCAAGGGTAGGCTCTCCGCCGCCACCGCCACCGTCGCCTCCGCCGCAGCCGCAACTGCCGCCGCTGCCGCTGTCGCCGCCATAGTTGGGCCCTCACAAGGGGCTAGGGAGGAGGAAGCGGTAATGGAGTGCCAATAACGGCCCCATTACGCTTCCTCCAAGCGAATATCAACCACTGCGCCTGTGCTCAGGATCTGTTGCTCCAGAGCATGGCGCAGTGGTCGATTAATATCGCTGTGGTCGCTGAGCCGTATTTTGTCCCGCCCAGGGAAGACTGGGTGGCCGACATTAGCGGCTCAGTGACCATAGTGTCGTCGGCCGCCGCCGGTACTCCGACCCTTGAAGGTGTCAGGAGGGGTCGGGGGTGCGTAGCAGCACGGTTCGGGGAGATTGTAGTGGTGGGAGTCTACTTCTCCCCGAGCCGAACTCTCGCCGAGTTCCACAACTCTCTCGCAGAGTTGAGTGTTGTCGTCGGAAACCATTCCCTCCCCGTGCTTGTCCTCGGGGACTTCAATGCCAAGAACTTGGCTTGGGGTTCTCGTTGTACAGACGTGCGAGGACGGATGGTAGAAGACTGGGCTCTGGAGAAGGGCCTGGTCGTCCTAAATCGGGGTTCTGTCGCCACGTGTGTGCGGATACGGGGCGAGTCGGTGGTGGACATTTCGTTCGCTAGCCCCGCTCTGTCGCCGCGTGTCGTTGACTGGCGTGTCATGGAGGGGATGGAGACCTATTCCGACCACCGGGTCGGAATAGGTCCATCTCCGCCATGTACCGGTGTACATCCGGTTCGATGTCTCCACCCAGACCTCAAGCGCGCCGGTCCAACAGGCCCCGAGTGGTCCGCGTTGGGCGCTGAAGCAGCTGGACCGGGAGCTCCTCCTGGAAGCCTCGATCGTGCAGGCCTGGGTGACATCACCGGACAGGCCTGCCGACATTAACAATGAGGCAGGGTGGTTCCAGGAGGCCAAGTCCAACATCTGTGACGTGGCAATGCCCCGAGTCCGGCCAGGAAGCGCCCGACGTCAGGTGTACTGGTGGTCGAGAGAGCTGACGTCTCTGCGCGAGGCATGCGTAGCGGCGCAACACCTGTACGCCAGGCATCGCAGGCTCCGCATCCGCCCACCGGATGCGGCAGCCATTGAGGCGGAGCTATATGAGGGGTACAGAGTGGCGAAGACCGCCCTCCGCGAGGCTGTCCTGCGGGCCAGGGATCTGGCCCGCGAGGAGATGCTGGGGACTCTCGACAGAGATCCGTGGGGGCGCCCTTACAAGATGGTGCGGGATAAACTCCGCACCTGGGCCCCCCCACTGACGCAGAGTCTCCGGCCTGAGCTCGTGGAGGACGTAGTGAGCACTCTGTTCCCTACGCGGGGGGAACATCTCCCCCCGCCTATGGCTCCGCCACCTGCGATGCTGGAAGCGGACCATCAGGACGACGAAGACGACACTCCGGAAGTGACTGGGGTAGACCTGAGAGTGGCGGTACGCAGGCTCAGTGCCAAAAATACCGCCCCGGGACCCGACAGCTTGCCTGGCAAAGCCTGGGTCCTGGCCTCGGAGGCTCTCGGGCCCCGACTGGAGGGGCTCCTTAGCGCATGCTTGGAGAGGGGCCAGTTCCCGCTTCGTTGGAAGACGGGGAAGCTGGTCCTCATTCGGAAGCCGGGGCGCCTTGCGGACTCTCCGTCCGCATACCGGCCCATAGTGTTGCTCGACGAGGTGGGCAAGCTCTTTGAAAGAGTCATTGCAAACCGCCTCGCCGAGCACCTTGCGGGGACGGGGCCGGATCTTGCGGAACACCAGTTTGGTTTCCGCAAGGGGCGCTCTACGGTGGACGCCATCATGCGCGTGAGAGCCCTCATGACGGGGGATGCAGTGTAACCGGGGGGGGGGGGGTTGTCTTGGCGGTGTCTCTTGACATCGCCAACGCCTTCAACTCCATGCCCTGGAGCTGCATTAGGGAGGCACTACGGTATCACCGGGTGCCGACCTACCTTCGTCGTGTGGTCGGGGACTACCTAACGGATAGAGCCGTTATCTACCCCGGTCGCAGCGGAGAATGGAACCGGCGAGAGATGTCGTGCGGTGTTCCACAGGGATCGGTCCTAGGGCCATCCTTGTGGAACATCGGGTACGACTGGGTGCTGCGCGCCGACCTCCCTCGCGGCGTCAGCGTGGTCTGCTATGCAGACGACACGCTGGTGCTGGCACAAGGGGGGTTGCACGTGGCGGCGGCCGAAATAATGACACGCGGGGTTGCGATAGTCGTCGAGGGGATCCGGCAACTGGGTCTCGAGGTGGCATTGCACAAGTCCGAGGCCATGTGCTTTCATGGGCCTCGGAATGCGCCACCTCCGGGATCCTCACTGACGGTAGGAGGGGTATCCATCGGCGTCGAGTCGACGCTGAAGTACCTGGGACTCGTCCTCGACAGCCGATGGAACTACGTGGAGCATTTCCGACGTTTGGCCCCCAAACTGGAACGGACCGGGGCTGCCTTCAGGCGGCTCCTGCCTAACCTTGGGGGGCCAAACGCCTCCTGCCGGAGGCTCTACGCGGGAGTCGTGCGGTCCATGCCCTTTACGGGGCCCCGGTGTGGGCGCGTTCCTTGAGGCTGCGTGCAGTCCACTACCTGAACGCGCCCCAAAAGGTGGTAGCCGTAAGGCTTGCCCGTGGGCACCGCACGATCGCCCGCGAGGCGGCGTGCCTCCTTGCCGGATTGCCGCCATGGGATCTGGAGGCGATAGTCCTCGCGCGCCTGCATGAATGGCGCGCGGAGGCGCTTCGCCGGGGGGAAACACCGCTGCCGCGACAAATTGTCGCTCAGCGGACAGACTTCCGGCGGGATCTCATGGCGACATGGAGAGAGCGACTGTCGCAACCCCGTGCAGGGCACGCCACGATAGTGGCGATAAGTCCCCTCTTTGAGGAGTGGCTGGAGAGACGCCACGGCGTTCTCACCTTCCGCCTGACGCAGGTCCTCACCGGAAACGGTGTTTTCGGGAGGTTCCTGCACAGAATCGGGCGGGAGGAAACGCCCGGGTGTTTCCACTGCGAGGATCGACCGGAGGACACGGTGGAGCACACGGTGGAGGTGTGCCCGTCGTGTCCTCGAAGCGGCGATTGGCGGCGGCGACCTTTCGCGTCCGGCCCTGGTGCAAGCCATGGTCCGGAGCGAGACGGAATGGGACGCCGTCGCCTCCTTCTGCGAAGCAGTAATGCTAGAGAAGGAGGTGGCGGAACGTGAGAGGGAGAGAACCTCACAGCGTCCCGGCCGCCGCGGGAGACGCCCCGGGCGTCGGGGGCCACCACGTGGCCCCCGGCCACCGTAGGCGCGGGCCTGTGGACGGTGGGCTATGGGCTAGCTCGCCGTCCGTCCGTCTCATGACGACAGGCCGTGTCGACGGCGCGTTCGTGTTCCACGCGCGCCTCAAAGAGAGTCAGCAAAAAGGAAGGGGTCCGCAAGGACCCATGCCTGCCGGGGTTGCGGGACTGTTCGAAAGAGATACCGTGGCCCCGGAACACAAAGGGCGATGAAGGAACATGGATGGGTTTTAGTCAGTAAAAGTCTGACACTCCCTCCTGCTCCGCCCAGAGCGGGAGAAGTCATTTGATGATTTCCCATCCGAAAAAAAAAAAAAAAAAAGGGTTCCGTTCCATCGTAGCCCCCTTTAATTTTCATTTTCTGTTATAGCGGCAACTAAACTACACATTTGTGAAAATTTCAACTGCCTACCTGTTACGGACCATAAGATACAGCCCGGACAGATGGACAGCGGAAGCTTAGCAGAAGGGCACCGTTGGTTACCCTTCGGGTACGGAACCTTGAATCTGAGACTATGTTATACTAGAAATGTATAGCATGACATGTCACCGTGTGTACTAAATATAATTTATACGTCATAAAGTCTACATTTCACACATGGTGCCTATTATTTACCGTTGCTAATTAGTCCTCAGCTTGCAATTATTTACTCAGGACCATACTTTGTAAACTACCTTTCGATATACGAAGTTAATTTTAAATTAATCGTAACTTATAACTCAGGTGGCGCAACTAACTTTGACTACGTTTTGCGAATATTTTGAAGTGAAAACGGCGAACAATGTTATGCGAATGAGTCGTTAAATTAAATATGGCTGCCAATTTAAATTTGGAGCAAACAGTGCAATGTGCTGACTAATTGTTCAAACTGTTTCCTCGGAATTGCAATTGGAACAAAATTATTGGAAATGTGAAGAGAAGTTAGTTTAAAACCGTGTAGATTTCTAATAGCGGAACTAAAATTGGGAACTCAAAACAATTATGAAAGAGAAGGTTGCCTTGTACTGTGCAGCGATTTTTTACTTTTTATTCGAACATTTGCTCCCACCGGGATTCGAACCCGGGACCCTAAGAACATAAGGCAGCCACGGCAGGTCACTACCGCGGTGGGAGCAAATGTTTGTGTGATGAGCATGGACATTTGTTTCCGAGTCATGGATGTTTATATGTATAATAAGTATGTATTTACAAACAAAAAGTATCTATGTAGTATATTAACTATCTGGTGTCCACGACACAAGCCTCGTTGCTTAGTGTGGCACTAGATGGCGCTTTGTGTAATGTCCAGCGATATTTATATATATGTTTATTTACTTTTTATTTGACAATATATATACAAGCAATATTGCTTGATTCGTGTCAATTTCCAGTCACTTTAAACCTTCATCTGTTAGCGAAGTAGACACAACAGTTAAACAATGACGTCAGACCAATTCGGTCGGGCTTCATAGAAAAAGGGATAAATTGTCTACTGCACTACAATGGGATTGTTCCAATATCTACGAAAACAAAATATGGCAATAATCGCATATTTTTTTATTGAAATTACGAAGACCCCTTGATACTTATAGCCACATAAAGTTATATAACAAGCTTTGCGGTTGAAGGACGCTGTAAAACCGCTGGCTTGACTGACTAACTAACCCACTTGTATGCAGAACTAGGCTTAAAACTTAGGTACTCTACGATAGAAGGCCAATAGCTTCTAATCAATATACCTAATTACCTATGGATATTACAAATAACCGAATTATTTGTAATGTGGTAATTATATTTTAAAACATTAAACGTGTTAAGAATTTATATAATTTAAATAAACGCAATTACTACTGCCTAATTGCTACATAACGCTACGAGGCGTCGGCATCGACTGCTTGGACTTAGGTACCCCAATACAACTCAGCAATTTTGTTATAGGTCTCTTTACTGAATTGATAAGCGATTGACGCACAATTATTTGTTGATAAAGTATTTATGGTGAAATTGATTTCAGTCACCTGATAGAGACTTTTTTTTTTTTTTTTTTTTCGGATGGGAAATCATCAAATGACTTCTCCCGCTCTGGGCGGAGCAGGAGGGAGTGTCAGACTTTTACTGACTAAAACCCATCCATGTTCCTTCATCGCCCTTTGTGTTCCGGGGCCACGGTATCTCTTTCGAATAGTCCCGCAACCCCGGCAGGCATCGGTCCTTTCGGACCCCTTCATTTTTGCTGACTCTCTTTGAGGCGCGCGTGGAACACGAACGCGCCGTCGACACGGCCTGTCGTCATGAGACGGACGGACGGTGAGCTAGCCCATAGCCCACCGTCCACAGGCCCGCGCCTACGGTGGCCGGGGGCCACGTGGTGGCCCCCGACGCCCGGGGCGTCTCCCACGGCGGCCGGGACGCTGTGAGGTTCTCTCCCTCTCACGTTCCGCCACCTCCTTCTCTAGCATTACTGCTTCGCAGAAGGAGGTGACGGCGTCCCATTCCGTCTCGCTCCGGACCATGGCTTGCACCAGGGCCGGACGCGAGAGGTCGCCGCCGCCAATCGCCGCTTCGAGGACACGGCGGTGCTCCGCCCACGCGGGGCACACCTCCACCGTGTGCTCCACCGTGTCCTCCGGTCGATCCTCGCAGTGGAAACACCCGGGCGTTTCCTCCCGCCCGAACCTGATAGAGACTGCGGCATGAAATGGTTGATAAACACTCATGAACTAATGCTCACTTTCATTGTAGTTTTTTTGTAAGAGAACTCTTTCTTGCTCCTTTTAGAATAATATAAAACGTACTACTAAACAAGCTTACCTTATTTTACCCGGCACAACTGCTCACGTCTCTCAATTTACTCGCAAGCAACTGGAAAAAGGAAAAACAGTATCAAATACAATCCATTATGTCTGTTGAAATATATGTCTCCAGATACGATAAACATAAAGCATCAAACTTTTACGAAATAAACGTGAAATGGGAATCGAATTGAGTGAAAAATGTACTCCACTCGTACTAGAACAAGAGGAGAGAAGTTTTATCATAGAAAGCATTATCTTTAAAAGTTTTATTTAGAAATTTTACATGTATTCCAGTCAATGTGGCGACACTTAGGGGAGGCCTATGTCCAGCAGTGGACGTCGTGCGGCTGAAATGATGACATGTATTTAGTAAAAACATTATAGTTTTATTGAAAAATAATTAAAAAGAAATTGAGATCAAATAAAAATGAAATATTGTAAAAGAGCTATGTAACTATTTTGGTGGTAGAATACAGAAGTATAATTATATTATTTTTTTACCCGAATGATTTCACTTAGAATATATCCGATGGCTCTCGCCTATAATGTAGCTTTCCAGCAGTAAAATATTTTTAACAAGCATAAAACAACAATCTTCACAAACTTCTTTAAATTTAGAAAAAAATGCCAAATATGCAACCTGTTTTTTTGATATCCCATAACTCTAGAGTTAAATTTTGTAGGTAAAAATAATACTAAAACTCCTAGAATAGGTGGTCCAAAAATGCATAGTTTCGGAGATAGCATCAATCATAATTTTAAATTATGTACCTATCTAAGTTTCATTGATAAATTCGAGTAATTCATTTTAATTCAAACCAATCATTCATATTTAAAGCTAAGAAAATGCGAAGTTTAAGTCATATTTCACGTAAGGTTGTTTTACGTTAATAATCCTGACTTTGGCGAATTATTTTGTATGAAAAATTAAAAAAAAAGGATGATTGAAACATAACTCATATGCCAGTTGATTCTTTGATATGGTCTCAATCATACCCTAGAGTTATGGGATATCAAAAAAATCAGGTTGTATTTTTTTTTTTGTTATAATTAATTATTCTTCCCATTTATTTAGCTGTTAGAAAGAAAAACAAATTGTTTCAACAAAAAGAAAAAAAACCTTTTTAATTACTGCAAGCTGCAACAGTTAAAAACATCAACTGCAGATGCCATTAAATTAATCGCAAAGAAAGTTTGCAAAAGAAGCTAATTTTAGTATATTATAAGCTACAACATCACGAAAGTACCACATGACCACTATATAAAAGATACGATGGTTGTTTTATAGCAGAATAAAATTAAAATAAATATTCCTCGTTTTACTTGCAGACCGGCGACGCGAAGAAACATACGTAGCTTACGTAGCTTTATACCAGTGTATAGAAACATACGTAGCTTTATACCAGTGTATAGTCAAAATACATGTTCATGACAACATAAAATTTCAATCAATACAGTAAAAGAAAATCACTTTCAAAAGTGTACACGTGTACAGTCTACGTGTACACCAATCCCTATTATTTAGTGCTCGTGACAGGGTAAATATTGAAACCTATAGTCAGAGTTGATTGCAAACGAAGCTTCACTTTCCTTTTCTTCTTTTTTCAAACCTGGTATAGACATTTTGAAGAGCGATTCGTTAGGGAAAATTAAATACATCTGACCGAGCTATAAAGCGATCTTTTTATTGCAAGCACTATAGAAATCCATCTTTCCAATAATTCATAATTTCGTCAACTTTTCCGGTAGCTGTTACTGCATAATCATAGTCCCAGTCCCACAGCTGGGACACAGCCTTCCTCTCTGTTAGAGAAAGTGGGCTGTAACCACGTGCGTGCAAAGCGGGTTGGTAGATGACACATATCTTCATTGTTGACGATATTTTCCTGAATCATTTATAATCGTATCTTTACCCGTCAGACGCTACAGCGCTGAATTAAAATTAGAAAAGCGGCCGCAGCGCTGTTTCTATGCAATATAAAGTTACTCGAGTAATGAATCTCTTTCCGGGAAACATTCTGGGTTCTACTCCAGCTTTTCATTAGACGCATGATGCGCTGCTTTGTATGTGGTTCAAGTCAGCGGAGCAGAGCGATAATAGTTTTTTAAGGTAAAGTATAGGTTTTTTTCTGAAGTTAGGTATCCCACTTCTTTGATATTTAGGCAGAAACAATTTCTACAGGTTTTCGTCAGGACGAAAAGATCACAACCATATAGTAGACAAAAAACACCGGCGAAACAGAGCGGCTGTCAAAATCAAAATGACAGATGTCAAAACAAGTGATATCGTGGTGACTTTTTTTTTTAGAAAGGACCACTCGCAGGTACAACTCGCTAAGGTTGTCAAACTGCTTAAACGGGCTATCCTGTGATGGCCAAAAGTTACTTTAAGGCCTCCAGCCAGGGCTTACAAACTATGGATTTTCAATTAAATGAGCGACACTAAGGGCACCCCCTGTGGGGTTCAGGCCTCGGCTTAGTGCGTCATTGAGGGAGGGCAGCAAGGGTGGCTGGGTCGAATTATATATCGTGGTGACGTTATTCGTTTCGTTTAAAAACTAATGCACAATACAACAGGAAATGCTTGTCAAAGCTCAATGTAGACGGCGTGAGCAAAGCTCAACATTGTGACCTACTGAAGTTAAAACTGAAATAGATCTTATTAGATCTATTTTGAAATGTGACGAGGCTTAGAACTAAAGCATCATTCTATGCTAGTTACCCATTCTAACTGTACTGTGTTTGTAAACTAATTGTGCTTATTGCGTCATTCTACTTTGACGTACTGGCTATTTTTATTTTTTGTGCTTACACAGAAAATATGCACAGAGTACATAATTCAAATAGGTAAAGCTCCATCTTGTTTGCGAACACGATGGAGTTTTATCTACTTGATTAGTGAAAGTCGTCATTCACAAGTCCCTTCACAGTTATTATTAATTGCATGAAATATGTTGTACTTATAGTCCAAGTACAATTATTATGGATTATAACCACAGATGTTAATTTAGACGCAGCTTGTACTATTTTGTGTGTGGTACAAGTGAGAAGAGGAGAAAAGAGCATTTTTTATTTTGTATTGTCATTTATTATAATTTACCGTTTGACATTTCGTGATTTTGTTCAGTATTTATTAGCTCATTTTCTTAGATATTATTGAAAGACACCCGTTCTCGTGCATACGTCTTTTCCCGCGGTCTGTGTCCTAGTATAGGAATTGATGGTTTCGGTATCAAATTTTTTAGGTTGTGTTGTATAAGCAACTTGTTTTTACTTGCGGTTTTGCTGGCATTGTGCTAGGAAATTAACCCACGGGATCGTTTTAAATATGCCACCTACACTCAGGAATAATAAGTAGAGACCTAAATATTTGCAATCGTAATACAATAATAATAGCAATATAAAATAACGTCTTGCCGACTCTAAATAAAGAGGTCCTCTTTATTTAGAGTCGGTAAAAAGAAATAACAAAGGCCCTTAAAAACTCACTTGACGTAAAAGTCAAGGACCTACCTTAGTAAAATGTGAGTCGGCATTTCCATCGAGAGACTGGTTGCCCGGATTTCTTTACTTATACTTTTTTTTTAGTAAGTAGAAAAAATACGCTGTATGTTCATACAAAAGATTCAGTTACAGTAATGTTTCATCATTTGGTGTTATTCTCAGAAAAGCTGTCGTAGTCGTTAGAGCACTCTTTTCTGTCCTCTTGTTGTCTAGACAAAGAGTAAAAATATGGAGGAATTACTACTACTTACTTACTTTATACACGCTGAGATTTTAATGGTTGTTTTCTTGCAGCGAAATAGTGGATTTACAATAATAACAGAGACATACTCCACACAATATATACCACATAATATGCGGATGTGCCAAGAGCCCCATAAAAGGGGGCTCTAGTGTTTCCGGATCTCATGGAACTATGCTCAATGAGGTTAGGAGGAAAATTATTAGCAAAAGGGTTGAACGGTTCTGAATCTTTTCCCGAGTTCCCTTTATTGAGGACTACGCCAATATTGAGGAAGTTATTAAAAACAAATGCACTGTGGCGTATGTTTCTGAATACATATTAAGATCGGCTTCGATAAAGAAGCAATAGGTATGTCTTTTGCGGGTACAGACTCAATCAATACAGTTTTTATTTTCAACGTGTGACTTTTAAAAGATTAAGATAATATTTAAATAACGTGCCAATGAGCAAAACGAAATTCAGTAGACTATAACATCTAACAGTACGTAGGTCAAATAATATGAAACCAAAACATTCAAACGCAAAATAAATAGACAACACAGACTCTCGAATTTTACGAAACACAATTGAGTCGAGAGTAATTAGTATTTTCCACACGACTTCGATTTCACACTCTGTCAGAATTGGGGTAGGTCACACTCACAGTTAAAAAGGTCGATCGAGGTATACGACACCGAGTTTGTCAACCGTCTAGCTTCGTTATAAACACTGAATTTACAAAGTTTTTCTATCTATGATATAAATTGTGGGTCACGTTAAAATGTTAGTGTTCTGTTTACATTTAAATATTGATGAACTAGACCAAAAACAAAACATAAATAAATTCTGTTGAATTAAAATAAAGAAAACTTTGAAAATAGAACACGTAGTTTCTTGGCGGCCATTATTTGTGAAAATGCAACGGCTTGACTTGAACTTGACTTGACTGAAAGGGTAATGAAAAAACACTGGTGAAACTTGGGGAGGTCTATGATAGCATTTAGTGGCGGGACTTCCATACTTGCCTACAAGCTTGGCTTGCCCTCGTAACCAGCCACTCTTTAGATGTTAGTTTTCTGAACACAGTCAGCTTACCTAATAGGCTAGCCATATTGTTAGCGCCTGAGCACGCCACTGATAGCATTATACGTATTTTAGCTGAGATTTTTTGTATAACTTTGTTCTGTGTTAATTTTGATGGAGTAGCTAGTACTACTTTTATAACTTATTCCCTTATACATTAGTTTTCTGAGTGAGTAGTGGATGAGCCTTGCGAAGTTTATGATGGATTGTTTAGACAGTGGCTGTATAGGCAGTGGCATTTGGCGACCCGAATGACGCAGCGGTAGTGAGGCTGCCTTACGTTCTTAGGGTCTCGGGTTCGAATCCCGGTAGAAGCAAATGTTTGTGTGATGAGCATGGACATTTGTTTCCGAGTCATGTATGTTTATATGTATAATAAGTATGTATTTACAAACAAAAAAGTATCTATGTAGTATCTCAACTATCTGGTGTCCACGACACAAGCCTCGTTGCTTAGTGTGGCCTTAGATGGCGCTGTGTGCAATGTCCAGCGATATTTATTTATTTATTTTATTTATTTATTTCTAATTTTATTCCATTCAAACTTATATCCAAAGGAGTATAAGAACGTCAAATAAGATTCTAAACATGTCGCAGACAAAATTCAAATCCAAGACCAATTTATATCTCAGAAGAACAAATTAGTGAACTTAATAAAGTTTTACCTACCTAGTCTCTTTCAGCCACATTATTCAATTATTTCAATTCTAAATTGGCAGGTAGCTTTTATCTCATGACCGAAAACAACGAAGTACTATGAGGAACGAATTCAGAATCATTTACACGGACAGAGTTTCTCAACGGTCGACGATATCTATGCGAGTCTAGCCACGACAATATCATGGCGCTGCATGATGGAATCACAGGTGTTAAATTAACAAACCAGTCGCAACAAAGCGGCAACCATGGTAACGAACCTATGACCCAACAATGTTACATCGTTTGTTTTTGAATGCCGCTACTCTTTCTTTAGCGAATGAATACAAAATTAAAATGGCACTTCATAATGGTTCCCTTTTTATAGGGATCGACGTACACAGTGATCGGATCTTGGCATCGTCATGTGATGGTCATGGGAATCAAAAAAGGCCAAGAAGAACCTTTTCAATTATTTGATACGCACGGTTTGTTATAACACTCATAATGCGCACAGCCAAGGAGTTGAACTGTATTCCCAAGTTCTTATGTCCCCAATCTATTAAAGTTGCGAGTTAATATTCTTCTTTTGGGTTAGCTCGTTCCATCATCGATCTCATCTGTCTTCAGACCTCAGGACAAGATTGAGCTCAAGAGTAGGCCCATTGACGTATAAAAAAGACGACTAACGAAAATGGTATTAACTTTAAAACGTGATTCTCGCTTTTGTAATGCTAAAAAAGAAGTCAAGTTTACACGGGTCAACTATTTTAACATCTTTAGAAATAATCGCCCATTCTAGGCGAGAATCCCTCCTTGTGTAAATAAGCCGTAACTCCCTGAGTTTCTTTAATAGAATGATAATTTGCCCCTCCGAGCACAAACTTAGATGTAACATGGATCTCTGGATCATTCCTTACGGGATTCAACTTGTGACTCCATTCTACTAATTAGGCACTGAGAAATGTGGTCAGTTAGAGATTATAATTATACAATGTAATATGTGTGAGTACATCTGAGGGTTTTCGTGTATGGGTATTAAAGAGTTAATGAGCAGTTTATATTTGACGTGCTAAAAGTATAAAGAAATATAAAGAGTATATATAATACTCTTAACGAAGCCGAAAAGTACTTGTTCTCTCCGTCACTGCGAACATTATTTTTTGTTCTAGACTGTACCTTTTTCCCATTTTTTTTTATTTCTACATGTTTTTTATGTAATTACTATACTTTAAACACCTCCACAGTCCATCCATCAGCATAATTTTTTGAGTGCGTTACATTGCGTTTTACCGTAAAACGTGATAATTTACCCCAAAAAAAAAAACATCCCAGCAGTGATTTTTACGTAGGGTTACTTAGTTTGATGTACAGAATGCTTGACTATCGGCTTCGTGAAAAGTCCGTTTACACCCTGTATGAGTCTGCCGCGGAGATCTTAGCGGATATTAGCCATCGGCGCGGGAGATCATAGTGCACAAGTTTGTGCGCAGACACAGGTGCACTCTCTGTTCCTTTCCTCTCATAGTCCGATGGGACGGCAATCCGACAAGACGATTGAAGAGAGATCAGGCGCAGGATCAACGATTTTTCGAGGTACGGGGGTTTTCAAACTCCGGGCTACTACTGAGTTTTTAATGGGAAAACCCGATAACACTTTTTGCCCGACCCGGGAATCAAACCCAGGACCCCACGCTCAGTAGTCGCCCTTGCGACCACGAAACCAATGGGCCAGTCGTGCTGATAGCGTAATGAATGCGGCAAAGAGAAGCCTTCGACTTATAGTGGATCAATACAGGCTAACTAGCAAATAATCTTATTTTTAACACAGCTACTGCAAACTAATAAATAAATAAATAAACTAAACTGTAAAGTCCAATTTAATTGGTTCAATCTTATTGAAAAGTACAGAAATGAATGGAATCAATTGATGACAATGAACGCCCCACTCTTATATTGACCAACATGGTGCAATTATTAGTTTTCTTCAATCAAATTAAAAGAGAAAAGCGAACTGTGTAATTCATGTGGAGGAAAATACAGCTGGTTTGATAGTTTGTTTATCTTATAAACTTAAATGAATAACTTGCAATGCATTATTAAAAGTACCCATGACTTTAGATTACTAGATTTAATTTTTTTAGTTTTATTAATAATGAAAGTAGTTCAACCTGTATCTGTAAGGCCTGAATTCCTGCTACGCTGATGTCGGTTGCGTACAGCGAGGAATACAGTAGCAACATACGCGCCACTGACGTCAGCGTCGCAGTATGGTGCTATGTACTCGTAGAACACAATGTATACTCGTACGAGGGACCGACGTATGCGACCGACGTCAGCGTAAGAGGAATTTAGGCTTAAGGAACACGTATCATCGACATAATTCTCAACGAACACATAATTATTATAATTATTATTGGCCCAGATTATATATGTATTTGACACTATTTTATCCCTTTTAAATTTGCCTATAACCTCTTTCAGGTATAATTGTTATTACCTACACTTAAAAAAGAAACTAAACGCTTTATAATTTTCTATTTTCGTCCCCCGTTCAGGAGTTGGAGTGTGCGCTACTACGTTCGTATATGTAAAGCCAACGAGCGGTAAAAAGCAGTTCTATTTTTACATCACTGTTAACGTTTTATTTTTCCTTTCGATGTGGGTTGTAATGAGATAAGCACTAAGCGAGGTCGTGGTTCTATTTATATTCTTGCAACCATAGTAATGTTGAAAGCCTTCTTTTATAGTGACGTCATTGATTAAAATGGTGTCAGCTGTCATCGTTCTCGTTTTTTTTTGTTATTACTTGTCGGGAATTATTGTGGTTGTTTTATTGAAAAAAATATTGATATCGTACTGTTGAATAATTTTATTGTAAGTGGGTTTTCAATGTAGGTAATTTATTTTATGTTTTACATTTGCTGTGCCATAAAGAGTTTATAATAGGCATGACGACAGTATCAAAAAATTGCAAATCTATTTAGTCCGTCAGTTAGAGTATTGTAAATTAATGGACACATATTTTTTGTTTTTGTGAATCAATGAAAATTGACAAAGATAAAACGCATCAAAACTCGGGAGTCGGGTCGTGACGTCAGAACTAGCTAAAAATTATACCTAGGCGTGACGTATTGAGAATTTCAAAAGCATCATATCTTTGTCAATTTTAGTTTACGTAACAAAAGAAAAAACACTGGTCAAATATTTTTTGATAATCTAACTGACGGACTAATTTTTTTTTTTGTCGTCTCGCCTATTGTACCAAAGATATAATAAAAGAATCCCGTTTAGTAACGCGAAAAGAAATTACATTATAAAGTAGGTCTACTGTAGGTGTAGGTACTCGTACGTCTCTGTTCGTCAGTGTTGCCTGTGAAAGTCATGGTGGTTACGTGGGGTGTATATGTAATTATTATTTTCTTCGTATTTATTCTTCATATATTTGTATTGTTTTTTCCTTTACACTTTATGTATTTATTATTTTATCTGTATCTGACCGGGCATCACTCTGGGCCCACTGGGTTACTCTACTCTCCTCTGGGTTACAGCACCACGCTGAGATAGCTTTTGGCCTAGTACAGGACCAATTTCATTTCATTTTATTTATTTTTCTCTTTGTTTAACCATTTTAATTTGTGTGTTTTGTCCAGTGCGGACTAATAAATGCTTTTTCTTTCTTTCTTTCTTTAGGTACTAACTCACAATGTTTTTGATGTATTATTTTACATCTTCAGCTGCCTAGCCTTTTCCCAAACTCATTAGGGTCGGCTACCAGTCTTACCGGATGCAGCTGAATACCAATATTTTACACGGAGCGACTGCCTTTTGACTTCCAAAACCCTGTTAGTACTGGGTACCCCTTAGTAAGGCTGATTGTCAGACTTCGCCACTGACTACCTGTAACGACTGTCGAAGATCTACTGTTGACAGGCGGCACCAACAGTTTCACGTGCTTTGCGAAGCAGGGAGGAAACTCGGTGTGCTATGGGTGGTCAGCTATTCATGGACCAATCTAGGCTGGCGCGGCTTAACCTGAAAATCGATCCAAGTGGCTGTAATTATTTAGCCACGAGGTCCTCTTGATGTATTATTTTACATCGGAGGAATTGTATAATAATGCGTTTCATGTACCGACATCCGGTCGTCCGACATTGTCCGACGATTTTTATATTAGGCTGTTTAGCGGCTTCATACCTTTGCTTCTCCTTCAATCTGGCGAAAGCAAAGCGCAGAAAAAAAGAAAATTAAAATCATAGGTTCCTAATAATTCATGACAAAAATATTTTTCGTTCTTTTATTTTATTTAAAAGCCCAAATTACCCGAATGGCGCAGCGGTAGTGAGCCTGCCTTCTTAGGGTCCCGGGTTCGAATGCCTGTAGGAGCAAATGTTTGTGTGATGAGCATGGACATTTGTTTCCGAGTCATGGATGTATAATAAGTATGTATTTACAACAAAAAGTATCTATGTAGTATATCAACTATCTGGTGTCCACGACACAAGCCTCGTTGCTTAGTGTGGCACTAGATGGCGATGTGTGTAATGTCCAGCGAAATTTATTATTTATTTATGTCGGCTTTGAAATCGATGGTACTAGGACATTTACAGCAGATTTTAATATACAGCTTCGGTTTCTGACTCGATAACACTTATTAAGATATCGTCTTTCGGTCAAGTGGGAGGGAAATCAATCTCTGTGTAGGTCGCCAATAATGGAGTCCAAGATCATATTATTTTCAATCCTTTACAAAGAGAAATAGGGTTTACAATTGCATGCTAGGTTTTGTGTCAGTAAAGCAATTAACGTAGTTGATGGTGGTGAAGTGGTCACGTGTCTGTAAACTAGATAAAGTACACTGTGGTAGACGGTTACTGAAATTATCACATGTAGGTAGTAACTAGCACAATTACTGTACTAATACTACTCGATCCCATACAATGTTAAAAATTCGATGGGGCCAACGGGATTTTATTTTTATTCTTCCTAACATTTTTCTTCATGATGTTACTCAAATTTGAAATTGGACGGCATTTTTTTTATTATTTTAAGAGAGGGACCAATCTACTAAAAATAATGACATAAAAATAATAATTTAGTAAACTGATCCCGCGGGATCCAAATAAGCGGGATCAATTTACTAAAGAGCCATATAAATACATGACGAAATAATCATAACTGTGAAAGAATAAGTGTTTGGATGACCATTTATAAAAGAATATAATATTATAATCTAACAGCGCACCAGAAGTCCCAGAAGGTTGGAGCCAAGGTATACCTAGTTCATCCACATTTTGCCAGCAATGTTAAAATCACGTGTAATAAGGGGCGAGCCTATTGTCATTAACAGTGGCCAAATCCTGACCCCCGTGACTGCTACCTCTTGGAAAAACCCAATAACATTTTGTCCGACCTGGGAATGGAACCCAGGGTCTTATGCTCAGCAGTCACGCTTGCGACCACTAGACAAATGAGGCAGTCTTTCATCACCAGCTAGCCTTTTCCCAACTATGTTGGGGTCGGCTTCTAGTCTATGAAGATGCAGCTAAATACCAGTATTTTACATTGAGCTACTGCCTATCTGACCTTCACAACCCAGTTAGTACTAGGTAATACGAAACCCCTTGGTAAAACTGGTTGTCAGACTTTTTGGGCCACTGACTACCTGTACCGACTATCAAAGATCTGCAAATGACAGCTCTGACCAATGGCTTAACGTGCTTTCCGAGGCACGGAGGAAACCCGGTATGTAAAGGGTGGTCATCCATCTACAGACCAACCTAGGCAAGCACGGCTGAACCTAAAGATCGATCCGGGCGGCTGTTATTATTTAGCCACGAGCTCCTAGAGGCAGGGGAGGGGCAATCTTTGAATGAGGCAGTCTTTAATATCAATATTATTAAAAAAATGTAATTATAGTGCTTTATAATTACTGTTTAATACTATAATCATCAAATACTTATTTTACTTCGCAGGTCTAACGATTTTTTTTTAAACTTCTAATACACAATGAAGAATCTGATTTTTTACCCCAATGTCATCGAAATAATTATTCCGTCAGTATTTTTATTGCTAATTTCATTCCCAGAACACAAACAACCAAACCCAATGATTGCATTTCGATTGTAAAACAAACTATGAATTCATCGATTGTTCGGAAATACTTCAATTCTAAATATACCACACCGTGTTCGTTTTGTATTTCATACGAATTTAATTTACGCGTCCTAAATATGGAACGTAATGAAACAGAAATAAGTCGGTAATGCCGATGAAATTACTCGCTTTTGTGAAAGCTTGCAGTCACGAGTATAAGGCCAAAACACATACATACTACACGACGCCACGTCGCGTCGTAGCGTGTTGCAATGTCGTGTCGCAATTTTTTAAGATTCGATTTCCACGAAACGCCATCGCATCGAGACACGCCGTCATGTCGCGTCTGTGTTATATCGTCACACGTAATGATTTTCTCCTAAAGTATTGATGGTGTTATTCCACACAGTGTTTTAGAAACCATACTATTTTGAATTTTGTCAAAATTGCAATCGATTTTTCACTTGAAAACGCTTAGGTATGATTTAATTTGTAATGGTATTTATGGCCGTGGCTGTACGTGAACATACATTAATAAATGTTTTTTTTTTAATGATAGTGTGGGTGATTATGGTCCGATCAGGTGATTGTTTCCCACTCGTACTGTGTTATTATTTTCTTCATTCACTCTAATAATACTGAAACTTTATTAACCCAAATAAAAACGTTGTTATCAGAACCATCGTCTTGTATCGTAGTAATTAAATAATAGTTGGTCCAAAATCGGTTCTTTTTTATCGAGTGGCAATACAGTAAATCAAAAAATTATTCTTCAACTAATTATGAATATAACATAAATGTTTAGTGCAATCATAAAATATACATATTGTACCGGATTCTTATAAAAACGGTTTATTTTTTTTTTTATGAAAACTTAACTATGCTAATAAGAATGTAGAAATAAGAGTAAAACATTATAAAATAAATAAATATCGCTGGAAATTACACACTGCGCCATCTAGTGCCACACTAAGCAACGAGGCTTGTGTCGTGGACACCATATAGTTACTACATAGATACTTTTTGTTTGTAAATACATACTTATTCTCCATGACTCGGAAACAAACATCCATGCTCATCACACAAACATTTGCTCCTATCGGAATTCGAACCCGGGACCCTAAGAACGCAAGGCAGCCTCATTACCGCTGCGCCATTAAGGTCGTCAAAAAAAATCCAAGTTTAAAAAAAAAATGTTTTAGAATATTTTATCAATGTAAGGATAAGTACTCGTTCAATATTTAATGAAAACGTTGCACATTTGGTAACGTACAGCATACATAACTCATGTTGTTGTTTTAATAAAATACTCTAGTTTGTTGTCATAAACGAAGTTCCTTTTCTTTGTTCGAGATCCACGTATTTTGTTTTTTCAACTATTCGTAAATTGTTTCAGAAATCATCTCTTTATTTTATAAAAATCTATTATTTATTTTAAACTTACTTTGCTAGTGCGTACTGTCCACATCTTGCAACTGAATTTCAAACCAGTTGCTCTCAACCAATTAAGCTGAAATTTTGCACACACCTTTGAATCTGGTGACAATACATTTTTATGACAGACATTACTTGATCCTGCTACCAGGATTGCCTCCTTATAACTTGTCAACACTTAATAGCACGGACACGAAACTTTGTATACGCGTTCAATATTGACATCTAATTGATAAACCAATTCAGAAATGATCAACAGGAACGTTTAAAAATAGTCATATATGACACTTGGGATAATAAAACTTTTCATTAGTAAAAGAGTTTTCGGAATCGGATCAGTATTTCTGAGGATTACCCGTACTAAACTTACAAACTTTACCTCTTTATAATATTACTACTGATACCCGTATTTTATTGGTTTAACTTTTCACAGATTGTTTAAGAAATTATCTCTTTATTTTACTGTACTTAGAGTTCATTTTCCAACACTAGAAAGAAAGCTACGAGTAATTCGCTTTCATGTTTCCTCATTCCGGATTTGCCATATCTCAGTCGAAATCATTGCGATCTATTTACAGCATTTTCTTTGAGCCATTTATAATTCATGACGTCACTCACGGTGATGGAACAACATAATTTAGGCACAAGTGTCTGCAAAGGCTGGAGCCATCGATACACGTCGTTTGATCAATATCGTTTGCTCGACGGTGACGTTCAGTCACGTCAAACGGTCCCTCTCTTCAATTAGACCGTCTGCTTTTTGGGTTGGGTACACGGAGAAGCTTGATTCTTCTTAATGAAGTAAAGGGCGATCGAATGGTCAGAACTGTTGATATATTTGTACAGAGTAAGAACAAATTTGCAAAGGCAACGTTACAGAAAGAATTCAACTTTTTTTTTAAAAGTAGAATTGTTTTTTTGCTAGGTCGCTTACGACCGAAAACACAATTTGCTGTATTTGAAAACTGTAGATATAAGAAACAATGGTGCCGATTCCCTTGTTTACAAACTAAACCAAATTTAAGTTCAGTGCATCTTTTTCTTTCTATTTCATTAAGAAAAGGACAGAAGATAAATTTTAGTTACGTTCTGTCAAATTAATCAGCGCCATACAACTTTTAGACGCGATTAAAAAGTTGACTACTAAAATTACATCAAATTACGTCAGGTGCTGACTAATTTGACAGGATTAAACTAATTTTATCTTCTGTCCTTTTCATAATGAAATAGAAAGAAAAAGATGCATTCAACTTAAATTTAGTTTAGTTTGTGAACAAGGGAATCGGCACCAATGTCTTCAAATGCAAATCTTTACCATAGATACAAACTTAGAACCTTGGAAACTTTGAAAAATACCTTTCAATTGAAATACTTTAATTTTGACTAACGTTTACTTTCTTGCGTACCACCTGTACAATATCAAACCAAGTAAAGCCAGAAAGACGATAATTTACGAAGACAATCTGAAGTGGCAACGGAACGAACCCTTTTCCATCTTTATGTCCTTAATACGTCCTCAACTGCGTGGGGTAGAGTTAATTACAGAAACGTCCAGTGTTAATGAATTCTTGGAATTTATTTCCTTCCATCTATTAGGAGCTTATACAATTTTAGTTGAATTTGGCAGTACATCACTCTGTGATTTGTCAGGTGTTGAATTATATATTTGTTATTAATTATTATTTTTATTAATTTGTTTTTGTTGGCAGGTGAAGTAAAGCTGTGATCGAGTTGGTACTCGATACAGCGACGGCAGGTCAGCATTTCTACATCCAGTCCTTGGATGGTTCCAAGGACTGGATGTAGAAATGCTGACCTGCCGTCCGGCGGTGAGATGGGCAGACGACATTGTTGCCATGCCATCGGAATATCCTGGATGAGGCTGGCACAAGAACATTGAGCTTAGCACAAGCAAAGAGATACTACTATACTCAGTAGTGGGTAAAGTCAGCCTGTGTATAATATTGAACAATATGTTTTTATAATCCGATCTATCGAGTAAATAAATAATGAACTTGAATAAGAGATTTTTATTTTTGTAATTTATTTGGAAAAGTTGGCTATTTCAAACACTGATTCCAAAAATGTGACGCAAAAGGACTTACAAGTTGACTATGGGCTCTAATTCCAGCAGGCATTTTATTTTATCAGACACACGATGTAGGAAAGTATCACGAGGGAACCAGCATGTCCAAGAACCAAAAAATCGGAGACATAATAAATCAAATTAAAATCAAAGCATTTATTTCAAGTAGGCCAGTTACAGGCACTTTTGAATTGTTGAAACAAAGATGAAAATTAAATGTAGCTACAGTCCCAGTCACAAGACATAAAAACTGTGAAAGTACTGTAGTTGCCCATTCCCTAGTACGCTAGGGAATGGGCAACTACAGTACTTTCACAGTTTCTCCATAGAGATCTACGGATCTCTATGGAGAAGAACGGGCAAGAAACTCCATGGACACTCTTTTAAATCAAAATATTGTTACAAAATCTTGGTTACATCATTCATGTTGAGATGGTATATTATGTGAGAACAATGTAGCAAGATGTGCACGTTAAAAGTGTCCATAGTAAAAAAAAAAAAACAATTCAAAAATAAACATACAAATAGCCATGGCAACTAAGAGATGACCAGTCACAACTGACAGCGCCCGTTCACGAACATGACGCATGGATCAGCACCATTCAACTCAACCATTTTGAAGGGAACTGAATGATCCGACACACGCGCCACCATCAGCGAGACATTAGAGTGAGCGTGACATACTCTCAACCGCCAGGGCACATTCAAGTCAAGAAAAGACGTAGGATTTCAGTGAATGATAGCTTTCTAGTACATAGTACTCACACAATATGAGCTATGCGATTATATAATACTAGAGATTGATTCTATACAATGCAAAGACAGTTGTACAATCTTCAGCAGCTCCAACAATTCTATTTAATACTATCAATTTATGCGCCCCTGTCCATGTGGAGCAGGACCAGCCTTGAGCCACGCATTTTTATCAGCGATATAATCGCCCAACTTGTAATATGATATCAACCAACTCGCAGAAGATTGTGGCCCGAACCGTTCTCGGCTAATTTTGCTGTATGTTGAGATGATAACAAAATTGAACTTTAAGATTGAATTATTCCCATGTAAACGCAACATTTAATAATAATTTTATGAAGTAATTAAACGTATTGTTCCTCTGTCAAGACTCCACCGGCAGCTCGGACCCTGTTCCCAGCGCTGGTGGGTTACTATTTTTTTATATTTTTAAATAATTTTAATTACATTATTTTTATATGTTTATGAATATTTAAAAAATGTAAATAATAGGTTAAAAAATTAATAAACTTAATGACGTAATTGTAAGTTTAAAGCAACGATTCCTTGAGAAAAGTTGAAACTGAAATTGAAACAACGTCCCAAATTAAGTAATTCTAAAATCCTTCACTTGTTGCATTACCCCGAAATCAGGCCAAATAATAATATCAGAGTTAGGAAGCAAATCGCCTTTACATTTGTTACAAGCTTATGGCTTTAACCCAAGGCCAAACAATTATTAATGCCGTTTAAGTGTTGAGAATTTCAAACATAAAATTACGTTTATGATAGAATCTTGCGCGTAGCGTGTTGTTTTGATTTCATGAAATAAAATAGCACCTTGTTCCTCCACCAAGGATTTGATTTTAAATGTACAGTCAAATGAAGGCTTTTCAGGAAATTCCTTTTTCTTTCTTTGTCTTTCCAACAACAAATTAATGAAGGTTGGCCATGAACTACAAATGATTTTCCTTGTTCTTTATGAGATGGAACAGTTCAGCAGCACTCATGACTTTTGCAAATGTTACAAGAAATTAAAATCAATATTGATAACAAAATTTGACGAGGTATTAACTAACAGCAATCAGAAATCTGCTTTATTTCTTCTTTCTGCTTTAGTTCTTATTTGACCTAATTGCTACGTGTACTTTTTAGAGCCCCGCATTTTAGTATTTTGTAGTATATCTAGAAATTCAATATGATTTCATCTAATCCAACTTTCAAAAGCTTGTAAAATACACAATTTCGAACCATCATTTCAATACCATCATCTGCCAAGCGTTTTTCTAATATGTTGACGTCGGCTTCCAGTCAACCCGAATGTATAAGTAATTAAGTTATCGTTAGATAAAACAAACTTTGATTTAATGAAGGGCAAGATAACTCAAACGATCGATCAGGATGACGTACCTAAATGGCGTCAAAACATAATACCTACACCCCTTGACCTCAAAAACACACCCCATGGTGTACCTTACCCCTATAACCGGGTTAACCAGAAATAAACAAAGAGGAAAATGAGCGAAAGATTTTTTACAAAAGCTTTATGTTTGATGTTTCACTATGTTAAACTATTGTAGTGACAGATAAAAACTTAGGAGATTTTAATAGAAGACAAAAGGAAAAAATACAATAAGAAATTTTGGCTATATCGTCATTACTACGATGTCCTTTAACCCAGAGCTATTGCCATCTCTACTGGCCAAATAACAATTTCTGAACGTCAGTTGGTAAATTTGCCTAGCTTTTTGCTAACTAGGTTGCGAGCGGTAGCTGAGGATGTGTTTGATGAGATGACGAGTAATAGTTGAAGTATAAAAGAAGAGAACATGCTACGCCAAACCTAAATAAATTGCGATAAGCACAAGAGAATGATGTTGCGCGTTGTTCTATAAACATTTGCAAATCAATAATTTACACGAGCTGAAAGTGCATAGAATCAAAGAGTACATCATCATACGGTACATCGGACGCTCATTGCGTCCAGATTTATTGTGTAGATAGTAAATTGAGAATGATTATTCCGCGAATACAAATAGACATGGTTTAGGATAAAGCCAATACACACTGATTATTGCAACTATGCGCTCTATAATTGGTGATGTGAACAAATAAACCTGTGGAGAGAACCATAAACAATCGATTCGACTTCTCGATAACGATTATGAATCTATTGCTCTCAGGCTACGAAAAGGGATATCTATGTTTTGTCCCAAAAAGTTCAATTGCCTACGATTCGGAAACCTCGTGCAACGTTTATTTACCTTGACTTTCAATTTTTATATTTATTCATCCGTTTGTTTTTTAGTTAAGTCTAATAAAAAAAAGTCTTGAAAATTTTAGTACCTATGAATACATGACATAACAGAACCTCACGGTTGTAATCCCCAAAGGATTAGGCAGAGGTGTACCTAATAATACACCCCCATTTCTCGAATTATGTTTAAGTCCCAGGTAATAGGGGACGAGCCTACTGCCATCAACCGTGCACAAATCCAGACTCCGTGGCTTCCTGATGGAAAAATCCAATAACGATTTGCCCGACCCGGAAATCGAACGCAGAACCCCAGCAGTCTCGATTCCGACCACTACATCAACGAGGCTGTACCTAAGATCATAACATAACATCACGCCTGTATATCTAAACGTAAGGCAGGGCTGTGCACTTATGGTAAACCCGTATTTCACAACCGAACACCACACTGCATTAATTTCATCTTCTAAGAGTTAAACATACTTTTTAAATTTTATTTATTGGGGAAAGCAAACAGTGACACATTACATTAATATAAAAAAATAACAATAAAAGCAAGTATGAGCAAATGTGTAACCACAAACATTTTCTACGGAATACATACGGTACAAAAAATACAAAGTTTACAAACCATGCAAGTTTAAACCTACAAACTACATGAATTTATAAAATATTAATAAAACATCAGTTATTTACTATTAACAGTGTTGTGAAAATGTTGTTTACAATGTGAACGAAGCTTTATTCTACAATGCGGTCAAGTGTCTGACCGACCCTTGTTATAATCCGACAGACACTGAAATATCTCGAGTAGGCTGGCTGGAGTTAGGAGTGAACCTATGCTCTCGGGCGTTTTTATCTTTAGACGTAATGTCGGATTACCTTGTAGTTTTGGAGGTAAATGAGCGTTGAAATCTGGGGATAGTGAGGGTAAATGTTGTTCTTAACATTTGTTAACATATAAAGTCCTACTAATATTATAGTGCGATGCGAAAGTTTGTGACGATGGATGGATGGATCCACCCATCCATCCATCGTCACAAACTTTCTGGATGGATGGGTGGATGGATGGATGGACGTTTGTTACTTTTTCACGCAAAAAATAATTAACTAATTTAATAATTAAGCATACAGATAGCTTATAACTTGGATTAACACATAGGATGTTTTTTTATTCCGGTAGCATGATCCCGAGGGACAATAGGCATGACGACAGTATCAAAAAATTGCAAATCTATTTAGTCCGTCAGTTAGGGTATTGGAAATTAATGGACACGTATTTTTTGTTTTTGTAAATCAATGAATATTGACAAAGATAAAACGCATCAAAACTCGGGAGTGGGGGCTCGTGACGTCAGAACTAGGTAAAATTTATACCTAGGCGTGACGTATTGAGAATTTTAAAACGTAACAAAAGAAAAAACACGGGTCAAATATTTTTTGATAATCTAACTGATTTTTGTCGTGTCGCCTAATATGTCAATGTAGAAGTAGGTATACAGGATAAGTTTTCGAACAAGAATCACTACAGACTAAGTCAAGTCCTCTAAAAAACTATCATTACAAAAAGTTATTAGGCTTTTAGGTTTTTTATACCCTTATTCAAGTTCAATTTTATAATCCTGGCTCTTTAATTAAATAAAACCGCCCTATATATATACACCACCCTATATTTTTGGGGTACACACCCAAAAATAAGTCACCGAATGCCATAGGCGACAGTTTCTTACGGAAAGCATCAGTAAGAACACAAAAAACTTATAATGCTATTTCTATATATATATTTTAATATATTTAATATATAAAAATATGCTTTCGAACTTGCAGCGAATTTCTGTGTTACGGCAGTTTTCTAGAGGACATGCGACATGTTATAATACTTAAGTCAAGTACGTCATCGAAACTATTCATTATTATAATGTTTTAATACAATAAACATTATATAGTGACGTCATGTGGAGACAACATGGTTGTTAACAGATTATGACATCATTTTGACGTCAAACGTTATCAGCGGTTGACGTCATGATTTTCTTTTATATTTTGCTCAAAATGATCAAAAGACCATAAAGCTTAGTAAGTAAATAGAATAACACAACAATGGTGCTACAGGTTCATATTGTAAACCATGCAGTTGAAAAAAACTGGCCAAGTGCGAGCCGGACTCGCGCATGAAGGGTTTCGTAACATCGTAGTAAGGGAGCCCTCTTTAATTTTTAATTTATTATTTGTTGTTATATCGGCCACAGAAATACACATTCAATGAATTTAACTGTCTACCATCTCATGATACGTAATAGATCATGAGATACAGCCCGCTGACAGACAGATGGATGGATGGACGGACTGCGGAGGCTTAGTAGTAGGGTCCCGTTGGTTACCATTCGGGTGGGAACCTTAAAAAAATTACTGCTATTTACTATTCGTTGATTTATTCAAGTTTGTCATTACTCTAGTAGTAAATTAATTTCAATATCGACCCAAGTTTTAATTTAAAAAAAACCTATTGAAGAAATCCCGGTACCGTCACACAAACACAAATCCAAAACTGTAATTTTTAAACGAAGTTTTAACATAAAACCTAGCGAAGTACAAACAGAAAATAAATTAATTGCATTTCCCCTCTCCGGAGAGCAGTCCTGTAGTGACTAAAAAATGTATAGAGTTTCCTTCACGTAAAGTTTTTCCAAGCAAACTTCTTTCAACGTCTGCTGTTGTTCGGTTTAGACGTGAATAACAAACAAGCCGACTTTACCACTTATAACATTAGCTAGAGAAGATTTTTCTACGCGTAGTTTTATAAATAAATTCGTTATTGCATCTTTCAGATGAAATAAAGGTTGGGGGTCAATGTTTGCTAATGTAATTATGTATTCTATTTTTATTTTTTCTCATAATTATCATCTTTTTTCGCTTTACCCTGACAACGTTGGAGTTCGACTTCCAGTCTGAATGGATGCGGCTGAATACCTACCATTATTGCTATACCTGAACAATTTAGAGATACTGCCTATCTCCTTTGTCAGACAGACAGACAATGACAGATTCGCCTTAGGGCAGATTCCTTTAACGACAGATTTGCTTTACGGCAGATTCGCATTACGTCAGAAATTGTACAGTCGTGTTAAAATGGTCAAGCATAAAAACTCTTTTTGTTTCTGTAAATATCATGTTAATGGGCACTCATAATTATGTGATAATATTTTTATTATATGACATTGTCCTATGTAGGTACTACGATTGATTTGTTTTTTGGTTTTTTTTGTTTTCAGACTGAACAGAAAGTAAAATACGTATGAATCGTAAGACAAATAATAAATAGCATTTTTTATTTTTTTTTATTAATAAGCACTTACAGTGAACTACTCGATATAGATAATGGACTTCACTGTACTTCTGACGTAAAGCGAATCTGCCTTAAAGCGAATCTGTCGTAAAGCGAATTTGTCCTAAGGCGAATCTGTCCAAAGGCGAGAAAGGAGCCTATCTGACCTTCAATGGCTTCAATATCCAGTTTTCAAAACGATATCCGTCGGTACAGTCATATTGGGCAAAGATTTTCTTGTGAAAAAAGAATAAAATATTATTTATTTTACACATGCCACGAGTACACACGACAAACCCAAACAAAAAACCTGCTCCATGAATGAGGCTTGTTATTGTTATTTTTATTCTTTTCTCACAAGAAAAAAAAAATGTTCTTTCACTCCATGAAATGAGGCTTGTTATTGTTATAATCATAACAATAACGAGCCTCATTCATGGAGTATATGGTGCAATGGTTTTTTGTTTGGGTTTGTCGTGCACGGGTTTGTCATACAGCCAACGTTGTGATAACGTTACGAGGGCATCAGACACAATGAGTTGTAAATAACCAACTGAGCGTCCGATGGAATTTTCCCAGTGGGCAAAAATTATGAAATCTCAGAAAAACTTTCGGCCTTTTCAAAAATACTTCTTTTATTAAAAACTAGCTGTTACCCGCGACTTTCGGCCGAGTGAAATTATTATAAGAACATGACTTTCCTATTTGAATCGGATTTTGTTAACAATTTCATGAGTTTAATTGTTTTTTGCACGGAACCTAATCCTTTTTTCAAAATAAAGTAGCTTAGGTTACTCCTCATAACATTAACTATCTGTCAGTAAAAGTTTCGTAAAATCGCACTAGACGTTTCGGAGATTAGCTGGAATAAACGGACAGACAGACAAAAATGTAAAAAAAGCTTTTTTGCTATAAGTACCTTACATACTTTTATATGCATTCAGTAAAAACCTGTTTTTTAATTACAAACGGACGCTTCAATGTTATTTATTTTATTTGTATATTTTCAGATTGAAATATTAAATCTAAAAGTTGGCCCCTGCCCACAGGGTTCCTATCTGAAACTTATGAAATATACATTGTTTTGGCGTTCTCTCATCACACCCTATCGGCTCAGCTAACAGGTTTCCATGCTGAATACGCTTTCTAATAAACTCTCTCCTACAATATTGTTGTGTTTATAAGTGTGTTATATACTGGCCACCTAGAATCCTCACCTGTCTTGTTGACGACGTATGAAGTTCATAATTCATTGTCTAACTTGTGAAAATTATATTAATACATAATGAAAATGCGAAGTGTATTTAAGATTTATGTTTAAATATATTAAATAAACATATTTTTAACGATATTAAAATTCTGTACACACTGATCCTTTCATGATTTACGTACTAACGTAAAAACGTTCATCGCAAACACAATGTTGTAAAAACCCTTACTGAAATATTCTTTGAAAAAGGCCACCAATTGTGTAAAGGATCAGCTCAAGAAGTTTGCAAAAAATTCTTATAAAAGCTCTATAGAAGCATGAAATATTACTACGTATTTTTACAATCTTTTAATTCGTTTTTTTTTAATAAATGTTTTCGTGCTATTATATGAGATAGTGGGAGAGCAGAGCGGTGGCCCTACCAATCCGCACTGGGCCCGCGTGGTTGATTATAGCCCATACGCAAAATACGCGTTTTGACGTGGAGTTGCGGACACCAGCCCGTTATACAATACAATATACAATACAATGAGATAGTGGATAGAGGGATTGTATTTTTTTTACTTAAGTTTTGAATAGAAGAAGCATTTTTTTTCAATCCCAAACTTATATTTTGGCTTTTATTTTGATTAAAACGGACTGGAGCTAATTCTACGTTTAGTCCCTATGAGTGATCAACTTTAACTTTATAATAGATTCTCTAATACTTTATAATCTCTATTAGTAAAGGGAGTCTACTGTGTCATTTAATAAAAAAATAATAAATATTGAAATCGTGAAAATGAAAGTAATGAAAAAGTAATAATATTAATTTATAGATAAATTAAAGTGCCACCGCGTAATAGATAAGTCCATACCAATTTTATCAAATACCTAAATGATAGACAGATACAAATATCAAATTACTGGCCCCATGATGAAATTCGTGAAATTCGAAAATTAAAAAAAAACCTGTTCGTTATAAGCCGAATGACACCTATGTTTAAACGAATAATGCGTTGCCTTCGACATGTTTCATTTTTATCCTCTTTGTATATTAATTAACATTTCAACTACTACTAATAATTCCTCGACTTATTTAGCTTTTCATAAAACTAATCTTTATTCCAAGACACAAAACAGAAAATAATTCAAAACCATACTATAAGTTTTTATTTTCATACAAGGTCGAGATCATAAAAAGGACGTAACAGCTGTACCTAAATGAACTTCAGGAAATATATACATTTTATGTAATTTTTTTATTTCTAGTTTACATTTTGTGGGGTATATTTTCGTACCTTGAAAGAATAGTTTATTATAGTAAATATTTTGAGTTTTAAATATTATGTTATATTTTTTAACAAGTTTACAGATACTGCACGTACTCATACATATATAAATATATATAAACTCATGCCGTTTTCCCATGGGGGTAAGCAGAAACCACAGAAGGAAACCAGCTACGATCCATATATCCTCGTCCTCGTTCATACATCTAGTCATACACACACGCCGGTTGCTTTTGTTGGTCATCTTTCACTCATTTTCTCCACATGAATAAACCATCTAAGCATACTCTTTTCAAATTTTGTCACCACATCTTCTCCTTGTAAGAGATATTGTATTGCGGAATTTTTGGTTCAGGGTGAATCACATAACGAAAAAAGCAGCTGAAAAACAACAGTAATAGTAATATTACTGTTCTTTTTCAGCTGCTTTTTGTCACCTAATACCTTATTGAATTTTGAATTTGGACATTACCCTTTGTTTCCGTACTATACTTTGTTTCCGTGTTTAAGTACTATAGTTTTAAAGTCAGGCAAGCTGAAAACAACAGTAATAGTAATATTACTGTTCTTTTTCAGCTGGTTTTTGTCACCTAAGACCGTATTGAATTTCGAATTTGGACATTACCCTTTGTTTCCGTACTATACTTTGTTTCCGTGTTTAAGTACTATAGTTTTAAACTCAGAAAAAGAACAGTAATAGTAATATTACTGTTCTTTTTCAGCTGCTTTTTGTCACCTAAGACCTTATTGAATTTCAAATTTGGACATTACCCATTATTTCCGTACTTTACTTTGTTTCCGTGTTTAAGTAAATATACAAATTACCGACCAGTAGCTATACTAAATACAATTAATAAGATTATGGAAAAGTTTATAGTTAATCAAATCACAACTTACTTAGACCAAAATGAAATTATTACCGATATACAACATGGCTTTAGACCAAACAGAAGTACGGCAACGGCGCTGGCAAGATTTACGGACGATGTAAATAATTACCTAAATGATAAGAACATAGTGGTAGCAGTATTTATAGACTTCAAAAAAGCCTTTGATACCCTGGATCACGATGGCTTGTTGCAGGCTATGGATGAGTGTGGGATAAGTGGACCAATAAATAGATGGTTTAGTCAGTACTTAGAGCAAAGAACGATTAAAGTTCGAGTTGCTAATGCGGAAAGTGTTGTGGGCAATGTCAAATATGGTGTTCCTACCGGATCTGTATATGGGCCTGTGGGTTATATTGTTCACGTGAATAGTATGTGTAATGTTATAAAAAATTGCAAAGCATACATGTACGCCGACGATACATGTCTCCTATTCAGTGGTAAGGACCAAACCTCCATACAAGGAGCATACAAGACGATTTGGATAATGTTATTAAATAGGCACACGACAATGGCATAATAATAAATGTAAGCAAAACTAAGTGTATGACAATACATTCGCCATATTCACGTAACAAAAACATTGATTTGAATATTAAAGGCCATAGTTATGAATGTCTTCACAGCGGAAAATCAAGTTGTCAATGTATTAATTTAGAGCAGGTAAAAACATACAGGTACTTAGGACTGACTATTGACACTAAATTTGCATGGAACATACACATAGATACGGTTTGTAATAAACTGCGGTCAGTTCTGGGTAAATTGTATACCCTGAAGCCTGTAGTCAAGAGAGGATTATTGTATGCACTGTACTATGCACTTGCAGACTCGATTATCAGTTATGGGTTGTGTGGTTATGGACTTACTTTTAAAACATATCTAGATAAAATTAAAATAATACAAATACGACTTCTAAAAATGTTGGTGAACCCAAGAACTAAACAAAGCTTGGACAAGGAATATGAAAAACTATTCCAGAAGTGCAATATATTACCAGTTGACATGAAAGTAAAAATGACGATAAAAAACACATAAAAGAAAAAGTGCATAGCTACCCAACCCGACTTGCTAAGAAAAACTACATGTGCTAAAAGTAACTAATTATTACGGTAATCGAACGAGACAATGGATGACACCTACATTATTCAATGAACTACCTGAGGGAATGATCAATGTAGGGAAATGGAGGGAATGTCAAGAGTAAAAACGACCTAAAAAGCGTCAAGAAAACACTACATGTCGATGTGTCCATAGTGGCTGCGCTCGATTGACGGCCTCGGTCGGCTAATGTCGTGAGCCCAATTATTCTTGCTTACCCTACACTGATGACTATGACGCTGGGATGGTTTCATGACATTGGCTGACGGATGGCGCTGAGCATAATGGCTCTGACTGACCCTTTGTCTTAGTCTTAGTTTTACAATAACCTAGTTTTAACTTAGATTTATACTTTAACTTAGATAGAATATGTAATAACACTCCGCGAGAACCTACTGCCGACAAATTGCTTTGCAGTTTGGCAGATGCTGTATTTAAATATAACTACCTAAAGTATGGATTAAATAAATAAATAAATAAAAAATAAAAAAGTACTATAGTTTTAAAGTCAGGCAAGCTGAAAAGAACAGTAATAGTAATATTACTGTTCTTTTTCAGCTGCTTTTTGTCACCTAAGACAAAAACTAAATTATTATTAATACAAATAAATTTGTTTTAAAATTATATCTTTAATTCCAAGCCGGTAATGTCTTGTTCCATTTAGTTTTCAGGTTAACGTGAGGCCACAGCTGCAGTGCAATTCTTGGATTACTGGTATTACAGTGATACTAGGGATGAGAGTAAAGTCATTTTATTGTCTCTTTGTGGCATGCTTTAACTCAATAGTGGCTTCCAACGAAATGGTATTTGAGAAATTGACCTAGTAAAATCTTAATACCCAAGGAACAGCAGTCCAGAGAATCTTGAGCTCTAAAGTCTACTACATTGTATGCTTGACGTGCATACATTGGAATGGCGTCTATGTCAATAGCATGCAGGTTGAAATTGTCAGTCTGTTAAATTGGTCTGAATATCATTGTTCTATTTCTATAACATTCTATAACCTTTTCGAACTTTGTAACTTCTGAAATACTGCATTGAAAATATTTTGTTGTAGATTTTCAGTTTTAGTGTTATAATGTTCAAAGAATAATGGAGTTTTCCTGGAATCTAGCAAGATACCTTTTCAGTGATAAAATTATTTTCGAGATGGGTTTCGTGCCTCTTGAGAATACCTTTAATAAAAACTTAGTCTATCACTCAGAACTTTTACTGTTCTGAGGTTTCGGCTGTGCTGATCAATAATCGTCGAAAGAAGATTATAGGTTACATCGTATATAAATCGCTTGCTCATGAACGAAACCGAATAAAAAATATATTTTATAAATAAACTATCCACAACACTAATATTTGATGTTATTTATCAATTAGTCTGAATGAACACTAATGGTTTATATCTTCTTCATAGATATTTATTTCAACTCAATTCAGAAGACACCAAATAAAACCGCTGTCAAACTGTAAATATAATAATTTGCTAACATAATAAAAGTAAATCATTGAGAACCGGTCTTGAAAATATTATAAGTAGGAATACTTACTTTGTCAAGACGGGAGATCTCCAGTTAAAGATATTGTGTTTGAAATAAGATTCCGATAATTTCGACGACTTTACAAGACATGATCACGAGGTGATGTTATTATTCTGCCTCTCAAAGAGAAATGACGATATCGGTGACTATGAAAGTTCTCATCATTTTCCGCGTAAATCCTACTTCAATACAAATTAGAGATTCGTGATAAGAATATAAAGGGTGTAAAAGACCTCTTAACGAAGCCGAAAGGCACTTGTTCTCCCCGTCATTGCGATAATTTTTTTGTTGTACACCATACCTGGGAACCTTCTAGTTACGGAGAAATTGGGGGTCAAAGTTCCAACTTTTTGACAAGTTTTTTTTTTAAATACAAGTTTTTAATGTAAGATTTTTACTTTAAACACCTCCACGACCGCCGTACTATTCAATCCATCCATCAGCACAATGTTTTAAGTGCGTTACATTGAGTTCTACCACAAAACATGATTTTTCACCCCAAAAAAAATTGATGAATGATTGCTTGACATATCAAATGAGAACTTAATGGTTCTGGATAAAATCAATGTGTTTTTCGATTTTTTCATTTGGGTTTTTGCAGCCTAACAAGTTCGTATCCAATTGATGACAACCGCGTCAGCAATGTAATGTGGATGTTTATGAGTAGAAGAAGTCCAAAGAAATGATGGATGGCCTGAGTAAAGAACGATATGGCAAGAAAGGAGGTGTCTGATGTGATGACGACTAATAGAGAAGTATGGAAGAAGACAAGCTGCGCCGACCGACGACGAAATGAATTGGGATAAGGGCAAGGGGACACACATTTCTTAATATAACTGAAATAAATGCACCTACATATGTCTATTCCTGTGTGGAATAGAATTTATGGTATAGTCTTTTAGTCGTTCAATTTAAATTAGGAACTCATTTTGCCACCGGCCAGGAGAAAATTCACGGTTTCTTAATCATCGCCATTTAATGGTTTCCACTAGTCGTAATGCCGGTTCGATCCGTTTGTATAACCGGCCGAAACCCGGTCGTTAGGGTTGAAAAGCCAGCCACCTAATCACGTGGCTCACCTCTAGTCTATCCGTTAAACCACAATCCTCTTTACTATTCGTTCCTAATTCGAGTTTCCCTAATAGATAATGTATTTAGTGATTCCGTCTAACGTCTCTGTATCTGTGACCGCGTTCTGATGTGGTCTTGACAATCTTTTAAATAGTTTATTTCGAAATGTTTATACTATCACTAACTCACGTCTTTTTTCCCATGGGGGTAGGCAGAAACCAAAGAACGCCCCAAAACCTACCTGCTAATCTTTACAAACTCGTTTCGCCTCGTCCGCGTTCATACATCTAGTCATACACGCACACCAGTTATGAGTACCACCAGGTACAAACGCACGCCGGTTATGCGTAGGTACTACGCATTACCGGCGTACGTCACCTTTTTTTGAAGAACCTCACCAATAATTATAGTTGTTTATTAAAATACAAAAATTCTACAAAAATCAGTTTAAGTCCTTTTAGGCGCGTTACCACTCACATCTGCCTTGTAAATACCATTGTTAGTCGGCTTTTAAACTATCAACAGGACCAAATTCAAACAATATTCATAATATATAACAAAACGATATTAATATTTAACTAAGATATAATACAGAAATCTTCATGTTTTGTCAAGTATACAAATCCGTGTGAAACAGAGGCCGGTCGCCAGTAATGCATAAGTTATTAGGACGTAAAAGCTTTATAAGTAGCTTAAACTACTTGATATAGGTCTGAGTTTCAAAGTACCTAAAATTATATGGTTTCTAAGTATTTAGAACGCATTTACTTGCATAATTTAGTTCTCTCTGATGGAAAGGCAAAATTTAGAATTAATCTTCAAATCAAAATCAAACATGTTTATTTATTAGAATATGGTTCGACATTCAACTTCTTTAGATTACTTGGAAACCAAAACCTACTATAATGGGTGTAATAATATTTTTTTCAATTCACAATTCAATTCAATTCACTTTCTCGAAAACTGGTTCTTATCGCACTACGATTAGGTTCAACATGCAATGAATTTCAGGCATGCGATTTTTTTCATTTTCCAACACGTGTGCGGGAATGAAAATTGCCACAGATAACTTTACCTATACTTACTCCAAATTGGTTCAATGCCTATAGTCGGAGGTGAAAGAAAAATTGTGTTTATAAATAGAATATCGTAGATAAACATGATTATTTAAAACTGATATTTACTTTTATGAACAAATTAACATTTATTTGTGTTCTAAAAAAAAAAAAAAAACTATTTTATATATAAGGCTGTTTAGCAGCTTCATACCTTTGCTTCTCCTTCAATCTGGCGAAAGTAAAGCGCGGAAAAAAAGAAAATTAAAATCATAGTTTGCTACTAATTCATGACAAAAATATTTTTCGTTCTTTTTTTTTTTTCTTTAAAAGTGTATTGAAAAACGTCGTTTGATACACGTGAACATTTGTTATTGCACTTCTCGGCTCAGAAACACCCTCGCCTACGGCTCGGGAGTTAATTCCGCCCGGATGCAGTAACAAACTTTCTCCACTTGTATCAAAATGTACTATTCTCTCCGTCATTGCTATAATTTTTTGTTCGGTAACATTCCACATACCTGGGAACCTTTGATAAGTTTCGGAGATATGGGGCGTTCAAGGTTTCAACTTTTACGCAAGTATTTTTTTTTCAATACAAGTTTTTAATGTTATAACTTTACCTTAAATACCTCCATGACTCTCTTACTACTAGTCCTCCCATAAAACGAGATTTTTCATCCCAAAAAAAGTCTTAACCACCAATATTTTTTGCGCAGTTTACTTAATTTGATGTACAGAATGCTTGTTAATGGCCTCGTAAAGGGTCTGTTTCCACCTTGTATGTATTAGGATTCACATAACATATTGACAGTGGAATGAAAATTCCCAATTCAACACAACAAAGAATTCATATCTACAAATAAAAAATCCTTTACCAATTTTTCACGTAAAACTTTCGATTCACTGATCGTTTCTTTGATTCATTGTCTTTGAACTGTTAGTTAAGTTGAGCCAAGTTGAACGGATTCCTTTTGAAAGCTTTTAGTCACGCTATCAAACATTCGTCTGTATTGACGACTCGTTTTAACATTATTTTTTAAGTGCTGGAACTGAAAGTTTCAGAAACCTTGTATATGACATGTAAAATACTTACATGGTAAGTAAAAAAGTGTAGATATGTTATTTGAAGTTTGTTGCTAGAGGGATTTAATGTTGGGGCTGCGGGACCGTTCGAAAGAGATACCGGGGCCCCGGAACACAAAGGGCGATGAAGGGACATGGATGGGTTTTAGTCAGTAAAAGTCTGACACTCCCTCCTGCTCCGCCCAGAGCGGGAGGAGTAATTTTATGATTTCCCATCCGAAAAAAAAAGGGATTTAATGTCAGTAATGGCAGTTTTTCAATGTTGTTTCCAATGTCATTAGGTGTTACATTTTATTCCCCAGCTTTGAAATTCTGAGCCAAAATAATAATAACTAAAAGTTTTCGCTACTTCATTGACAAATGATGTTTATTTTGCAAATAGGTTTTTACAAACACTTTTACACGTAATTTTTTTTTAACTAGATTGGTTTGTGTGTGTGTTTTTTGTCTGACTACTTTGAGAAGAAACAGCCGAAACAAACTCAAACCTAGTTGAGGGAATAACTCTGTGTTTGTTCCTCGTATTTATGTTGTGAATATCACTGTATTTTTTTTTTTAATTGATATTTTTATGTGTGTACTAAAGGTTTTTATAAATAAACACTGTTTTAGGCATTGCGGTTTATAACAGAATAGTCTCGTAAGTGACAATACTGTCACTTACGAGACTATTCTGTTATAAACCGTGAATGCTTTAAACTCATACGAGTTTAGATTTCATAAATAAACTTAGAGGCCACAGTAAGTATAGTAATCTCTTTATTTTATTCTGTAAGTGGAGTGAGGATCTTTCTCGAGAAAAGCAACAACTTCCTTGATCTTTAACAACTTATGCTGCACGTGATCTGTTGTAGAATACTCAACAACATACTTTTCCCTAAAAACTAGAACAAAGCTTAAAGAAACAGGAACGCGAAAAGCATGAAAGAAAAAATAAAAATCGAACACTTTTACAATGCAGCATTTTATAGGTGTGTATAGAAGAGCGCTAAAATGTTGCATTGTGATGTTCCGCAGACTTTTATTATAAACAGTACATAATGTATGTGTTGACGTATTTACAAGTGTGACTGAAAATATAAATTGTGACGTGTAGACGCTTTTAGTGTAGATTTATACAACGTGAACTGAGGAATGCTATGAAAAATATAGAATTTAAAGCATGCAGCCATATTTAATTTATGATCATGAGATAATATTTTTACCTTTTTTACGCAAAATAATGTGGCTGTACGCAGAATATACAAACAATATGTTGTATGCAACAAAGTTTGGTTGATAGATATCTTTGTAAAAAAGTTAAGCTTAAGAAAACTTTTGAACACCTTTTGTTTTATTTTATATATAGCACAATTTTCCTTAAGGCGACGCATTGTTCTACAAACAGCCACGCGCGCCCTGGGACTGAGCGGGGGGACTGAGCGTCTGAGCGGGGCCAGGATTGCTAGCTTATAACTAAAGGACCTAAACGACAAAATAGTTTTTGTTATTTAATTTAGTTGGAAACGATAATTTGAGAAATTCCTTCTACAATTTCAAAGAGTATGTTTAGACTTATCTACGGAGAAAGTTAAGAGGCTTAAATCGGTCCCGTTTGCCCATAACATGTAAATCTCTTTTTAAAAAAGAGGTATGTTTGATATTTTTTTCTCTGTAACAAAAGTTACCTAATCATGTATTGAAAACTAACAAAATAAGTTTTTTATCATGAATTATCAGGTCACCAACTTATATTTTCATTTGTTTTGTAATTACTGACAAAAATTGAGATCAATGACTCCAAAATTTCCAATGCGTTCTCTTAAAGGAAATGTTGTTGTACTGCCTTTGCATTGAGCGTTGGTCTAGCAAAATCAAGGTCAGCGCCACGTAGACACCACTTGCCTTGTAGTCACTGCGTATACGCTACGTAGACGTCACGTAAACACTAAGTAGACGCCGTTTAAAAGCGCAGTAAACAGACACGTAGCCATACAAGCTATAATCATTTTATTCTAATAACATGCTAATCTGAATCCAAGAAAATTTTCGAAACTTAATATTCGCAACGTTTAAACGCACTTAATCGTAAGACTTGGTATGCCGTTCGCGACACACAAACACATCACAGCGTTGATTAGGTATACGATACGATATCAATCTCCCTCGTCACGATTAATCCTTATAATGCTTTCCCATGTCGGGGTATAATAAAATATACCTAATAGCTAAGAGCGGGCTATATAACTCGTACCGTTTTTGTCGTCATCCAACGCCAAACAAGATCAATTGATACAATATATAGAGTTATTAAGCAGTCATGAAAGAGAAATTATACTATTGTTTTTGTTTATTATTTTAAATCACCATATCGTTATCATCACGCCGGTAATCTCCGTAGATAATAGTACACTCACATTTCGCCAGTTATTTTTAAGTCCCGTGTAATAGGGGGCAAGCCTAACCGGGCCCTAATTTGACTCCGTGACTGCTACTGAGAAATTCCTGATGGAAAAACCTAATAGCATTTTGCCCGACCCGGGAATTGAACCCAAAACGTCATGCTCAGTAGTCGCGCTTGCAACCACTCCACCAACGAGGCAGATTATAAAATAATTAATGACAGCTTTATTCTTATTTCAAAAGATTAACGAGATATTTTCTTTCATAAATCACGTCTGCTTCGAAAGGTGAGGTATTAAAATATCAACACCCACATTTCACCAGTTAAATTTAGAAAAGGCCTATGTTGGTTTTAGGGTCGAGCCTATTGCCATCAAACGAGCACAAATCCAGACTGCGCTACTACTGAGAAATTCCTGACAGAAAAATCCATTAACACTTTGCCCGTCGCACCCAGACGAGCATTAGGGCTTACGACCACTAGACAAACGAGAGAGATCATTCGATTTTAGAGAACGAACATCTGCGAATACTTTGAGTATAACTCTTTTAACGGCGACATTTTACTCACCACTATAAAATAGCAGGATAGTATATTACCTAACTTCATGAAATATTCAGCTGAGTTTAGTTAAAATATAGGCGTAGATACAATAATTGATGGTGGACTGACGTCAAAAGCCTCGTAAAGTAAGTATACCTAGTTAGGGCAGTAACTATTTGTCTTGTTGTAAGTATACAAGGTAGCTATGGCGTTGCTGGCCCGATTATAATATGAAGGACGGAAATCCTACTAATATTGTAAATGCGAAACTTTGTGAGTATGTCCATACACACAGTAACAAACATCCAGACATCCATATGTCTGGATGTTTGTTACTCTTTCACGCAAAAACTGATGACCGGATTTTGATGAAATTTGGCGTACAGATAGCTTATAACCTGGATTAACACATAATTATTTATTTATTTATTTATTAAAACTTTATGCAAAGGTAAAAAAAAAAACTGTACAAAGGCGGACTTAATGCCTTGGCCTTGGCCTTTGCCTTGCCTTGCCTTTATGCATGATTTTTTTTTATCACTCTAAACAAAGCGTATCAACATTAGAAATAGCAATTTGAAATATTTTTTTTTAATATCTATAAAAAATTCTAAGATAGAAGCATTTGAAACTGCTTATTAGACAGAGAGATCCGATACAGCGAATGACGTCACTCACTGCATCGACGTACAAAAATCCATACTAAATTCCGTTTATCTAGAAAGAGAAAGAAACAAAAGTTTAAATGGTTATAACTTTTGTGTTGTTTGGCCGATTTATGTCTTGTTTTCGCGTTTTTGTCATTATTTTTATAGTACTTTAACATTCCGTTTCGAAATAAAAAAAAGAAAATTTATGCATATTCCCTAATATGGTACTTTATCCCGGTAGTACGATCACGTGGGACATTTACTGAATTCCACGAGGGCAAAGCCGCGGACATAAGCTAGTTGTTTTATAATTTTCTTGAAAACGCTTAAATTATTGAGGCAGAAGAAAAGAGTTATAAGCAGAAAATTCCATACATCACTAGACGCAAGAACACCTATTTCGCGTGCCCGGCTTAAGCATTTTATGATTAATAACTAATTTGGTCAAGTTAGAAGCGTCTTTGGTTATTAAACTGAGGCAAAATGTCTGTCTTATTCATTCCTCTAGACTCTGTACAAGGTTGAGCGAGATAGGAACAAGTTGCATCACAGATTAACGTCAAAAACTAAACCTTAGCTTCGGAAGCCACTGTGGCTCTTGGACAGATGCGGGTCGGGAGCCACAATGGCTCTTGGACAGATTATGGTTTAACGTGGCTACTGTCGCAGAAAACTAATTGGTTTCAACTGAAAAACCAATTAACTGGTTCGTATAGTAACTAAATACTTATGACGTCATAGAAGGTAGTTAAAAAATGGCACTCTTTGTGTTTTATACGGATCTTTGATACTTGCGTTATCGAGGTATAACTATCTGTCTCGGATTTCCTATTTATACTTCTTTTTTTATTGCCCTTCCTGTAAGATCAAAATAGTTACGAAATGGGATTCAATGTATGAAGATCAAAATAGTTACAAAATGGGACTTTTATGATGCTATTTTGTTTAGTTGTCGAAATGGGAAATTTACGAGATGAGCCGGAGCCATTCAACCTCTCTCGTTTAGCTTCTAATTTACAAAATCAATCAGCAAAATGCTGCCATCGTAAAAACATGTTCACATGACTGATGAATTAATAATCTTATAATTCCCATTAAAATCAATTACGTCTCAAACATACGCTTCCTCTAATCCAATAACCTAACCTTGTTAACACAAGTATAATTTCTAGCAACAATAGTACAGTCAGCGTCAAAACTATTAAGACGAACAGACGGTTCACGATGATCAGAACAGCAAGCGAAATTAAACTTTATTTCAATTAAATAAAATTCTTGTAATGATGAAGTCAGTGATTTCTACAAGGCAAAACTAGTACTATTTTTGATCCAACTCATCTTTCTCTTGTATCTTCTTCTTCCATACTCGTCATCTCATCAGACACCCCCTTTTATGCTGTATCATCCGACGTGATCCAACTACCTGATCACTTTTGAACACCTACCACTTCTAAAATACCCATAGCAAAGAAGTACTACTTATTTCTTTATCGTGTGTTTAGTGCCTAACCTGGTGTCAGAATTACGAAGAAGAAAGAAAAAAGAAGTATTAGTGTGTGTTGTTGTGTGGTTTGTGTGTGATAATTAACACTAACAACACACACAAACAAATAAAATAAATTTAAGTATAGAATGTAGTACTTCTTAACACTGCTTAACAAGTACTACATTCTATACCAAAAAAATTTTTTTTTATGGTTTGTACTATTGAGATGAAAAGCACAAACGATCCTTGGACATGAGACTTGAAGTCAAGTTCTCAAGTTTCATTGCTGTTCTGATAATTTTAAACCATTCTGTTCAGTTGTGCCCCACTGATATATTGTTAACGTTGTCAATACCTACATATACCTAAAGGTATACGATACCAAATGATGTTATTAGTCGACAGGTGTGCCCACAGCCCTGTGTAATCGCTTAGTTGATTCTTACGATGCCCTTGGGAAAGCACATTGTGTGTGCCTCGTTGTAATGCGATGGTGCCCGGAAAAGTGAAATAAGGACTCGCATTTATATTCCTTTTCCCTGTCCAATTTGGAGACAAATGGCTGTGGTGGTTGGCACTGAGGAGGCGCCAATTTCAATCATTTTGAGGCAAAAGAAGTATGTTAAGCTTACATTTTCTCTGTCTGTTTAAATGTCTGATACCGATTCAGTAGTAGGTACTTTTTCAGGACTTGTAAAACATTTAACATATGTTTCTCGTTATAAAGGGTGTAAAAACCCTCTTGACGAAATCGAAAGGCGTTTTTATATTATTAGATTTTTTTTTTGTTCTACACCATACCTAGTTCCAACTTTTTGTCATTTTGTTTTTTAAATACAAGTTTTTAATGTAATATTTTTACTTAAAACACATCCACAACCCCCGTACTGTTCAATCCATCCATCAGCACAATGTTTTGAGTGCGTTACATTGAGTTCTACCACAAAACTCACATGTTAACATGTTTTGTGGTAGAACTCAATGTAACTCAATTTTCACCCAAAAAAAAAGTCGTTTCCCAGCAATAAATTTTGCGTAAAGTTACTTAGTTTGGTGTACAGAATGCTTGGTTGACGGCTTTTTGATGAGGTGGATTACACCCTGTATATCCTTCACCCCTATTCAAAATGCGAAAGTAACTCTAAATGTCGGCTTGTCTGTTTGTCTGTGACCTTTTCACGCCTTGAATTTTAGCACACGAATAGGACATGACCTTTGTTAGGACTAGGTAATGATAGTTTTTATCCGCGTAAGTGGGATCCTTTGCAACCACCATGCGGGTGCAGTCGTTGGCCAAAGCCTGTTGATAACATCTAAAGTCACACCATGTATTAAGAAAACACAATGTTCAGCTCCAAAAAAGTCAATGATCGATCGTGTATCACTCGATACAATCATCTCTTATTTCGCACAATCTCTTCTTATTCTGTTTCGACAACGTTATTTAGAGATGACCTCAAAACACTGCGATAAAACAATGGAATGTGTACGTATGACTGTATGTATGTATTGTACCTACATCTTTTCTTTTTCAGAGTAGGTAGACGGTAATCAAACGATTTTGTCGATTTGTAAAGCTTCCTATTGATGTATACCGTTTTGTTTTTAGCCTAAAAATAGATGCTCCGCAATTTTATTTCTTCATTTTTAAAAAAACCAGGAGTTATGTGAAGTTCGAGGATTCACTCTTTCTGCTACTCCCTAGAGATTTGCGTGAAATATGGGTTATGTCATTCCTCATATACCTCTACCTCCTCGATTTAGTTGATACAACTTTGCTAGGAAAATGTATCAAACTATCCTAATATTAAATCCCTCTTTTGGCGTAAGACCAAAGAAAAGATGGATGGATTGTGTGAGGAATAATATGGAGGAAAAAGGAGTAGATGATAGCGTGGTGGTTGAAAGGGGATATTGGAAGAAAAAACGTGTGGCGTCGACCACAAGTAACATGGGACAAGGGTAGCAAGATGTTGACAGCGTAAGGCAGTATCCACGGCGCGTTCGTGTTCCACGCGCGCCTCAAAGAGAGTCAGCAAAAGGAAGGGATCCGCAAGTGCCGACGCCTGCCGGGGCTACGGGACTGTTCGAAAGAGATACCGTGGCCCCGGAACACAAAGGGCGATGAAGGAACATGGATGGGTTTTAGTCAGTAAAAGTCTGACACTCCCTCCTGCTCCGCCCAGAACGGGAGGAGTCATTTGATGATTTCCCATCCGAAAAAAATCAAAATCAAAGCGTTTATTTCTAGTAGGCCAGTTACAGGCACTTTTGAACTGTCGAAATAAAGATGAAAATTAAATGTAGCTACAGGCACAAGTCATAAAAACTTTGAAGGTACTGGTTGCCCATTCACTAGCGTAGATCTCTATGGAGAAGAACGGGCAAGAAACTTCATGGACACTCTTTTAAATCAAAATATTGTTACAAAATCCTGGTTATATCATTAATGTTGAGATAGTATACTATGTGAGAACAATGTAGCAAGATGTGCATGTTAAAAGTGTACACAGTAAAACAAAACAAAAAAATACAATTCAAAAACCATAATAATTCATTCAAATAAGCCATGGCAACTAAAAGATGACCAGTCACAACTGACAACGCCCTTATTACTCCTAATCTGTGTCTTTAATTTTTATTCGTCTTATCTGGATTGATGTGTTTGTTTTTCAATTTAACCCATAACAAGCACACAAGTCACAAACAATTCTAATCTCTGTTTTTAAAAACTGGTTTTCATTTCTTCACTGCACATTAAATTTAGCAACATCCACCGAGACCTTGTATCGACAACATGTGCCGTTAATAATGGCCCCTCATGAACTCAGTTTTATGTTTCTCACAACAAATACCAGAAATTCTGAGAAAACTATAGAAGTTCCGTAATAGCTTGTTTTCTCAACATTCAGACTGAAAATCAACACCTTCTAGCAATTACTTCCAATTCAAATCCGTCTTATTCTAGCACTTGTAGTTAATAACCATAGACATTTATTTGTGTTGTAGATGGACTAAGATTTATAGTAAGCGTTTTGTTGGTTATTATTTGATGCAAACCAGCCTGTCTGTTTCAATATAAACGCCCACTTCACACTTTTTACGACTATTTATATTGCATTTACTCGCTAAGTATATCTGAACAGAGTACCTTTTGGATTAATTTTGGAATTATTTGGAAAGACTGTTCTTTCTATTTGGGTCAAGTTAGCAGACAGTGTGGCAGATCAAGCACAGGGTGGAGGCTGGTACTGTGGGTACAAGCTGGTATTTTAATATTTAATTCAACTTTTACCAAAAAATTCAGAATCAAAATCAAAGCATTTATTTCAAGTAAGTCAGTTACAGGCACTTTTGAACTGTCGAAACAAATATGAAAATTAATTGTAGCTACAGTCCCAGTCACAAGACATAAAAAACCATGAAAGTACTGGCAGGCAGGTTGGTATCATACGTTTGAATTCGACAATATCGTTATTTGCGACTGTTTATACTTTAGGTAAAGTTTAGTTTCATGCACTAATTATACCATTGTTTGAGAAATAAAACTACTGCACCTAAATGTACACTTTTGTAATACTTTTTAAAGTAATGTTTTCTTGTTCTTAATTATATCAACCTTTGCATCCCTTTTGAGACCGGAAGTTTTATAGACGAAAAATTGTAATCTTCATTCTCCTGCTCTTATTCCAATTTATTTGGGGTAGGCACAGCATGTCTATTACTTCCATACCTCTCTGTTAGTCTTCATCTTACAAAACCTATTGATTAGAAAATCAAGCACTAATAACGACACATACTTTCATAACTTCCATAACAGAAACATTGAGGCCTTTTGGTCAAGGTCAATCTTTTTTAGCACTTACGTTGCTACTCGAACAGGCCCTTAATTATGTCGGTCAACAGCATACTCGATGTGACCCTGTGATAAAGTAATTATTCTTTGTAAGCATGTACTGCCTTAAGGTGGTACTAAAGAGACAAGATAGCGGATACTAACGAGCTAGAAGAAGTAATTAAAACAGACAAAACAGCAATAAAGGCCGGAAAACGATTTTTGCAGATCTGAGGTAAGCACAAAAGATTTAGGCAACTTAACTTAAAGCAGTGGAAAATCTGATAAAACAGCTGGCTTTGAAACCATGAAGTACGTGTCAAAAATACTATTACAATTTTGTGAGGTCGGGTTTCTCGAGTTATTAAGTTCAGAACTCACGTCACGTCGTTTTAATCTTAGCCAAGTCATATGAGTACCATGCATGTGTATATGATGGTATTTTTTGAAAAAAGATTTATACAGATTTTAGTAAACTTGTAGAATCAGTTCAAGAATTCATCGGTAATCGGTTAGTTTATCTTAGAACTTAAGGAACTCACCAACACAACCAAAAATACCAAACAATATAAGGCAGAATGATAGAAGAAGATATAATGGAAGCGCTGCATAAAGTACCCACTCAAACTGAAAGACGATTCTTTAAAAATTATCGTAGAAAGTTAATAAAGTTATCATTAATCTCTTGCGCTCAGATTTCAATACATATTCCATTTTATAAGTTTCTTTTGTCACCATATTTTACAATTACTTTGACAAATTTTGAGGGGTAGATAATCGATCGACCAGCTGTGACCTTTTAACAAATGCTACCAATTGTACTGACTGTCATTTATTTATCGTCGTAGCTATAAAGTTCAGTGGAACAGGCGGTTCATTACTCGTTGTATGTTAACGACTTCTTTGATCCAAGGGCAAACGTCTATCGATGTAAATAGAAAATACTTCAGTAACCATTCATGTGTTATAAAAAAGAGAATTCCACTTGAGGTTTAGAAAAGAACTATACTGAAAAAAGTGTTTTTAAAGAATTAAATTGCTCGTAAAATAATTTATAAGTAAATGTAATATTTCATATTTTATGACCTTTTTACCAACAAAAGAGCAAATTCTTGGCCGTAAAAGGAAAATAGGTACAGTAGGCCGCACGTCACTTTACGTTAACTAGTATACGGGTGTAAACAACCTCATCACGAAGCCGTCAACCAAGCATTCTGTATATCAAATTAAGTAACTTTACGCAAAAATTATTGCTGGAAAACGACTTTTTTTTGGGGTGAATTATCATGTTTTGTGGTAAAACTCAATGTAACGCACTCAAAACATTGTGCTGGTGGATGGATTGAATAATACGGGGTCGTGAAGGTGTTTAAAGTAAAAATCTAACATTAAAAACTTGTATTATTGAAAAAAAAACTTGTCAAAATGTTGGAAATTTGACCCCCAATATCTCCTTAACTAGAAGGTAGGTATGGTGAACAAGTGCCTTTCGGCTTCGTTGAGGTTTTTTACACCCTTTATTTAAACTTATTCTATCTATACAAACTACGTTCGTCAAGCCAACATGCAGTCCACTGTACTGCACTTGCTGCTTCTTTGTTATAATTCCTTAAATCCATTAATCTTTTAACCGATTGAAAATATTGTTTATCGAAAAAGCTTCCTCACTAAGTATATTATAACATGCAAAAACATGTAATTTCTGACATTACCAAGTACAGTAAGGTGCCTTTTCTTTTTTTATTCCCCTTCATTGACCTTATACAGAAAGAACATGAAAAAAAGGTAAAGGTTTAAGGTGAATACTTCGAAGACAAGGGTATTTTAACAATAATACTGTATACTAACGCACTACAAAGTAATTTTTGCTAAAGGTATTGTAAATCACTGCTGAGTGATAGGAGCCTAGATAGGTAGACCGGAGAGATTAAAAGTTAAATATGCTTTAAATTTATCTACAATTCCAGTTGCGTCTTCGAACCTCACACCTCAACCTTCGATTCACACCAACCGACCAACCGGTATCGGTTGGTCGGCCGGCTTACCGTCTACTAATAAACTTTTATATTTTTGTATGTGTTTTAATTATAAACATTGCAAAAGGCTGTTAATTAAACTTGTCTCCAGGGGTCCAATACAAAACGGATATTTTTATTTTTGCCTTGAAAAATACGTATTTTGACACGTGCCACTGTCTAAAATTTACAAGTACCAAAATGCTTTTAACTTTATTAGTAAACTAATGACATCAACTGCGGATGTATATCGCTGTGTATTTTTTTATTGTCTCATTTAATTATTTTATTAAAATACGTTAGAACAACCGCTGTTGCGGTCATTACAATACGTACTCCTTTTTCTGTTGTTCAAGGTCATACACGCGTGCCGGTTGACCTGACCTTTCTGATGAACATCATCAAAAAAGCCAATGTACGTCCTTCTTCTTGTGTCGAGGACATAAGTCCTTCCGGTACATTACAACTTGGAAGTCTTGAAAAGTCTGATAACCAGACTTTCCAAGAGATACCTTATTACACGTTAACTGGGTTGTGGAGGTCACGTAGGTAAAACCAGCTATATCCGGTAAGACTAGAAGCCGATCACAACATATTTGGGAAATGGTTAGCTAACTGATGACGTAGCAACTTGGATAGGCGGTCTTATCTGGCGGTCCCGGTGTTTCCACTGTTTTATTATCAATATAAATAATTTGCTAGAAGGAAACGTCCAGGTTTATTGCATGGCAGTCTGCCATACCTAGTTGTCACGCTGACTGACAACTCGGTGATCAAAGTATGATGTCAACGGTGGGACGTATTGCTTATTAGCGGACGTATGCTCCTATCTCCAAGCTCCGCGCTCCGGTAGACTGCAATCGGCAAGGTGCCAAGTTTGGTGGATCTGAGTGATTTTTGTTTTGCAGAGGAAAATGATACTGAGCTTATCAGAATTACCTAAACGGTAAGACTGAATGTAGCGCAAAACGTTGTGTTGAAACACAAAACACATTGTGTTTCAACAATGTCCATGTTCAACATTGTGTTTAAAGTAATTTTATTTAAAAAAAAACTCTTTTGTAAAGGTTGGAACTTTGACCCGCAATATCTCCGCAACTAGAAGGTTGCCAGGTATGGTCTAGAACAAGAAAATGATCTCAATGACGGGGAGAACAAGTGTGTTTCGGCTTCGTTAAGGGCATTTTAACACCCAATAAGTGAAGTTTTATAAGAACTGTAATAGTAAAACAAACAACGAATTAATTGGTAACAACAACTGTGTAACTACTTGTAGACTGAATAGTAAGAAGGAAAGAAAAGACAAAGCAGTTGAAATTTATGAAGTATTTTTTCCAGTTAAACTCGATAAACACAGTCATCTGAATCGCTGCTCCACACTGAAAATTCTCCTGTATCGTGGGTGCGTTTACAAAACATTTAAACTCACATAATCAAACAGCCAGACCCGGAATATAACTATCTGTAGGTCATAGAAATATTTGTTCCGTGCGGGAATCGAACACGCGACACGCCGCGCAACAGTCAATCGCTCAGCCGCTGCGCCAACCGTGCTGCCTACGTCGACGATTAACGTTAACGGAAGCCTAACAACTTAGAAAAAAAACATCATTCATCATCTGCCCAGCCTTTTCCCAACTATGTTGGGGTCGGCTTCCAGTCTAACCAGATACAGCTGAATACCAGTGTTTTACATGGAGGGACTGCCTATCTGACCTTCATAACCCAATTAGTACTGGGTAATACGAAACCCATTGGTAACACTGGTTGTCACACTTTTTGGGCCACAGACTATAACCTGTAACGACTGTCAAAGATGACAGAGACGACTGACAGAGATGAATGTCTTAGAAAAAAAACATGTTAGTACCTATGAAAATAAATATTTGGTACACTAATAGTATTGTATAACGGGCTGGTGTCCGCAACTCCACGTCAAAGCGCGTATTTTGCGTATGGGCTATAATCCACCACGCGGGCCCAGTGCGGATTGGTAGATGTCACATGTCTTCGAATTTTTGATTCTAGGACATGCCGGTTTCCTCACGATGTTTTCCTTCACCGTTTTTTGAGAGCAGTGGTGATGAAATAAATTACACAGCCTGGGTTTGAACCCACGACTTACTGTTCGTAAGTCGGGGCCGCCACCACTCGGCCACCCCTGCTCTCTACACTAATAGTAATAAAGCACCAAAAAAGCTCAACAATATAGGAAGTGTTATTTTCAGAGTTTTCCTCTCATTTCATACGATGGACGCGTAGTGATTAATTGTATTACAGATCATTTGTGATAATTTCGCCGGTATACGTTTTGGCAGAACACTAATATTAGGCTGGTAGTGTAATAGCTATAATTATCATTCGCTTTTTGCGATAAACACCTTGTATCTTATATATCTTAAATATCTTACCTTGATATATAATAGCCATGGGAAAAATTGGCTAATAGATCGGAGAGACAGAGTAAAATGAGTTATCGAAAAATTATTATTATTAATAATATTAATTATTAATATTAATTTAAATTTAATTATTATTATAGATTAATTAATTATTAATTTAATTATTATTATTATTAATTTATTATTAATTAGATTATATTTTTCATAGCCATTCTATGCATATAAATTACCAACTTATAATGGTAATGGTAAAATTAAGGCAAAGAAAGATCGAAGACAAGATGGGCCGACGATAAAATTAAGCTTTTCGTGAAGACTGGCTAAGATTTGAACAACGCAAAGAAGAATGGAGAAAATCGAAGAAGGCTTTCCTAATTATAGTCTACAGGGAAAAATGGTATAATGATGAATGAAAAGATATTAAAGCTCTAGCTATCAGTACAGGAACCTTCAGGCTTAGCCAAGTTGACAATCTACAATCGTTACCGCTAGTAGAAAATGAATCAAATGTATGGAAATGACATCATCTCAACGTTAAATCACGTGATCAACACAAACGAATAGAAAATTCGTAGACAAGTTTACATCGTTCAAAATTATAGAATAGAATGTTACCGTTTCTACAATGTTGATCGCTATACTCTTTGGTAGGAACGCTCACCATAGACTCAAGTGTAGGTTTTGTCTACAGACATCAGAGAACGAGCGATCGACTCAGTCGAGTCAACTTTGCTAACAATTTAGCGTTTTCTACAATCGCTTACGCCGAGGCGTTTACGATTTAAGAAAGAGAATCGATATGAAACGTTTGTAACTTGGCTACGCCTGCTTAAGTTTTTCGTTACAGCCGAGACAAAATGTCATTTTACCGATTCAACTTTATAAAAATCAATGTCTGTTCGTACCCTATAGACTCCTAAACTACAGAACCGATTTTGATGAAATTGCACACAGTTGTTCTACATACTTTAGTTTCTGAAAAAAAGGTAACTGATATTTATGAAATTTTACACAGTTGTTCTACATACGCCAGAAATCGTTTCTGAAAAAAAAAACTAGAAAAAATTACTTACGATAAAATTGTGGAAATATCGCAAATGTATGACATTGACATAAGCTATCGAAAAGTTAATGTCCATTCTGTTGAAAGTTGTAACAGAAACAAACCACGTTGAAAGCGATTGCTACATGTATAAGCACTGAGATCAACGTTACATTACGTTCTTAGATTTTAAATCAAGTCTAGCGTTTTAATATAAACATTATGCTTTTAGTCCAATATTCGTGGTATACAGATAAATGCCCCATTCTAATACAAAAACAGTCAGGCAATATCAATCCCGAAATCGCCGTGCACAACTCAACAACGTACCTACCGTATGATTTCCGTTTCCCACATACAAACTTCACGGCGTGTGTCATTTGCTAAGAATAACCGTTTCACTGCGTACGTGTCATAAGAAGCGATTGAGGGATTAATACTGGTTTGAGTTTCGCACGATACCTTTTACCTGAAAAACATCTACGGTGTGTTTTTATTTTTTGTAGTGTTTGTTTTATTTTTTATTGTTGTTTTATACCGAATGACTCTTTTATTACTTTCCAAAAAAATTGGGCATATTAGGTGAACGGAGTAGAAGCTTATGGCATACATTGTTTTTTTTTCTTTTTTCCACAGCTTAGAAAAAAAATGATCTATCATCAAAAAACCCTATAAATTTCAAGTTAACTTTTCAGATTAGAACAAAGGAGATATTTTGAAAAAAATAAAATAAAAATATCGAATTTGAAATCATACGCAATGATTTGAATTTAATTTTTTTTTTTGAATTTTTTTTTTCGACATAAAGAAACGAATTGTGTCATTTGCTTCAATTCCGTTCACCCATTTTTTTTTAAAGTGATAAAAAATTCGTCCTGTATTATAATCGAAGTATAATCTATTTTATTTTCTTATTCATGTTATCAAATATTCATGCTGTCTTGGCTTCCGTACGGTTATTCACGCGGGTGACCACTGAAAACCAGCGCTGTGATGTGGGCCCCCATATCACAGCATTGTGCACCTTCTTATCGCAGTCACGACGTGCAAGCTATTAATTTTTTTGTTCCGTCCTGTTGTCATCATCTGCCTAGCCTTTTCCCAACTTTATTGAGGTCAGCTTCCAGTCTAACCGTATGCAGCTGAATACCAGTATTTTACATGGAGGGACTGCCTATCTGACCTCCACAACCCAGTTAGTACTTGGTAATACGAACCCCTTGGTAATACCGTTCCGTTCTGTTGTATTTATAAAGATTTGTTAGGCATTGTATGTTTATTGATTTTTTATATGCACTTATGTCCCTGCGACAAATCTTTTTTTTTTGTTTTTTTTCTTCCGCTAATTGAGCTATACTTTTAATTACATTGAATGGCATTTCATCATCATTATCTTGGCCTTATATTCATTATTCATTATTATATTCATTTGGGATCGGCGCAGCATGTCTTCTTCTTCCATACTTCTCTATTAGTCGTCATCTCCTCAGACACTTATCAATATTGTATGGCATAGTCAGCCTGTAATGTTGGGAACATTACAACGACTGAAATACAAGCCTTCTCTCTATAAAAGGCAGTGGACGGTCATTCAACACGCGACTGCAGTGCAGGTTGGTCTGTTTCACATGACTTTGAATTTTTTAAGAAAAAAAGAAGAAAAAGAGGTGTCAATTTAAGTGTGTGAAGAAAAACATCGTAAAAGAAGTCTCTTACGATTTTTTCCTTTACCGTTTTGATAGCAGTGGCATCACCACTGCAATACGTAAATTATACGAAGTAAATTATGTACCTTGATTTAAACCACCGACTTAAGATAGATAAGTCAGGGCCAAAATCCCTAGACCCAGCTCAAACTTAATTACTTTGTTTCAAATAAAGCGTGAACTTTTTACAAGAATGCCGAGCGAAAATGAAATTAAATCAAAAATCGTTTATTCAAACTAGACTGAGGCTGAGCCTGAATTACTTACATAAGGCAGTCTCCTAAACGCCCGTCCTTCATGACTTCGATAGTAATAATATTCGTCCTACCTTTGTTATATTAACTTTGTCCTACCCCTGTCTTTTGCAGAGATTTCATCGATTTCGATCAAAGCTGTCAGACTAAAGCCAATTTAATTTCTTTAAGACAGGTCGTGAACGATAAGACGCGCTTAAAACGTCGAGGTATCTACTGCTTAAATTAAGTAGAAACACAATAAATATACCTAGAGTTATTTTACCCGACCAAGGGAAAGCAAAAGGAAGGGTCATGTATTATACATTTTCCCATGCCAAACCTGAAATACCATGATAGAAAAGGTTTAATGAAACACAAAGTAACGTTATACACCCACATAACAAAGTTCTAAATTCAAAGAATTTTTTGAAAAGATAATTGACTTTCAATCAAAGTTTTAAATAATTTCAAATCACAACTGACATCCTTACTCAATATTGTGTGAAATGTCTATGATACAATACATTGTCGTAATTCGCGCCATTTTTACTAACAAAGTTCATCACAAATCTAAATTTCATAATTTACAATAAACTACCCACAATTCTCTCGAAAGAACCCGTACCCGAAAAGCCAGCCGCTCGACCTAATACAAAATTACAGTAAATCACTATCTCTGAATCCTAATGCTTCCACTCCTAACCTACATTTCCGTTCAGTATTGTAACAAATGATGTGGAATAATTCGCCAAAATCGTACACCCACTACTTTCACAGTCAATTTATCTTCATCTTGTTAAAACGATTTGACTGTTTGGCTATAACACTATTAGTTGTTCTGAAACATTTCTTTTGTTTTACACCTAAATAAACGACTTCGGCTGGACTCACACATTCTGAATTCCTCTCTGAATTCATAAAGGGTGTAAAACACCTCTTAACGAAGCCGAAAGTGACTTGTTCTCCCCGTCATTTGCTTTACACCATACCTGGGAACCTTCTAGTTACGGAGAGATTGGGGGTCAAAGTTCCAACTTTTTTAACAATTTTATTTTTTGAAATACAAGTTTTTAATGTAATATTTTTACTTTAAACACCTCCACGACCCCCGTACTATTCAATCCATCCATCAGCACAATGTTTTGAGTGCGTTACATTGAGTTCTACAACAAAATATGATTTTTCATTCAAAAAAAGTTGTTTCCCAGCAATATTTTTTGCGTAAAGTTACTTAGTTTGATGTACACAATGCTTGGTTGACGGCTTCGTGATGAGGTCTTTTACACCCTGTATTTAATTAAGAGAGCCCGGAGATGCATACAACTTGTTTTATGTTTTTTTCAGATTATGATTATAATGAAATTGTACGCATTTTCGGACTTTATTAATTAATAATATGACTAAGGTGTATGCATGTTTTTTTTTATCACTCTAAACAAAGTGTTTTAACATCAGAAATAGCAAAGTGAAATTATTTTTTAATACTGAACAATTGAATTATTCTTTAAACTGACAGAGAGATCCGATACAGCGAATAACGTCATTCGCTGCACCGACGCACACAATCCATACTAAATTCCGTTTATCTAGATAGAGATAGAAACAAAAGTTTAAATAAATATTTTTTTTTTAAATAAATTTAAATAATAAATAAATTTAAATAAATATCGCTGGACATTACACACAGCGCCATCTAGTGCCACACTAAGCAACGAGGCTTGTGTCGTGGACACCAGATAGTTGATATACTACATAGATACTTTTTGTTTGTAAATACATACTTATTATACATAAAACATCCATGACTCGGAAACAAATGTCCATGCTCATCACACAAACATTTGCTTCTACCGGGATTCGAACCCGGGACCCTAAGAACGTAAGGCAGCCTCAGTACCGCTGCGCCATTCGGGTCGTCATTATATGGTTGTAACTTTTGTGTTGTTTGGCCGATTTATGTCTTGTTTTCGCTTTTTGGCATTATTTTATATTACTTTAACATTCCGTATCGAAATAAAAAAAGAACTCAGCGAAGAAGACAGCGGTGATGGAAAAGTCATAAATATGCATGGGCAACGTCATAAATGTATGGGAAGCACTATACACGGTAAAGGGATACCGACGCTAAAATGGTTACCACGTGTTTCTTAGCCTTTAAATCTATTAAATTAGTATAAACAAGAGGGAAATAGTACATTTTGATACAAGTGGAGAAAGTTTGTTATTGCATCCGAGCCGGAATTAACTCCCGAGCCGTAGGCGAGCGTGTTTTTGAGCCGGGAACTGCAATAACAAATGTCCACGTGTATCAAGCGACGTTTTTCAATACACTTTGGAAGAAATAAAATAAAAGAACGAAAAATAATTTTGTCATGAATTATTAGGAAACTATGATTTTAATTTTCTTTTTTTCCGCGCTTTGCTTTTGCCAGATTGAAGGAGAAGCAAAGGTATGAAGCCGCTAAACAGCCTAATATAAAAATAGTTTTTCTTTTTATGTTTTTGAATTTAGAAGACAAATAAATGATAATTTCTAAATAATGATGTTTATCTATGTTATTCTATATATAAACACAATTTGAATATCAAAAAAATATTTACGCCGTAAAGACGCATTATTGCATTGCCGAAATAAAAAAAAAAAAACACCTCTGACTACAGGTATTGAACCAATTTGGACTAAGTATACGAGTAGGTATAGTTAATATCTGTGGCAATTTTCATTCCCACATACGTGCTGGAAAATGAAACAATCGCACGAGTGTGAAATACATTGTATGTTGAACCTAATCATAGTGCGATAAGAACCAGTTTTCGAGGAAGTGCTGCTTTATTGCGTGTTTTTTTTTTCTCTTTTTTGCCTTCATAGAGTAGTTAAGTATAACTACTTAACTACTCTATAAGGCTATACATTAAACAGTATTATCAAAACCGCAGCCTTAACGAAAATTTAAACTACTAATTTAAAGGTACACTACGTCATACTCAGTGACAAGCGATAACAATGTATCAATTTAATACAAGACCACCTTTACACCCAAAGTAATGAACAAAAAATAATTCACGAACTAACTCACCTATCACGCGAACGCTAGCTGTGTTATGGGAATATACGTCATCTATAAAACATTCATTCATTTTCATGTATTTTCTTTCTATTTTCTTATTGATGGTGAGTTGTTTCGAATGTAAAAAGTGTTTTATATATTTATCGAAATAAATTCGACTACCATGAGGAATTGGTCGTAAGGCCAACTCCTGAATATCTTCCTGTCCAGGAAATCCAGACTCCGGACACCTTTTTACAAATTTCTAATGAAAAATCCCAATAACAATGCGCGACCTTGAGAATTGAACCCCAAAGACGTCTGGGGTTCGATTTGGTGCACCTCTACCTAACCTTATAATACAAATTTTGATACAGGCGACAGGCGTTATATTTTCTAAAACAAAGAGTAGGCATGACGACAGTATCAAAAAATTGCAAATCTATTTAGTCCGCCAGTTAGTGTTGGAAATTAATAGACACGTATTTTTTGTTTTTGTAAATCAATGAATATTGACAAAGATAAAACGCATCAAAACTCGGGAGTGGGGGCTCGTGACGTCCGAACTAGCTACAAAATATACCTAGGCGTGACGTATTGAGAATTTTAAAAGCGTCTTATCTTCGTCAATTTTGATTTGCGTAACAAAAGAAAAAACACGGGTCAAATATTTTCTGATAATCTAACTGACGGACTAATTAGTTACTTTTTGTCATCTCGCCTATTGTAGGTATGCTAATTAGATAGGTTAATTTAAAGTTAGAAAAGGTTCACTTCCACGGATTAATTATTTGGTAAAAAAGGTGTAAAAATAATCCTAAAATAAAATCACTTTTAATAATATTTCATTAATACTAATAATTATAAACACTCCATGTAAACGTTTTCTTTCATGAAAAACAATTTCTAGAAAACTCAACGCCGACACAAATTCACTAATAACATCACATCAAGAAACGTAAAGCGTGCAACAGACATGCTACCGTTAGGCATATAGATGGTTACAGAAACTTCGAGTCCTAAACGATTTTGAGTAACCGACCTAAAACTGTACCAGAAAAGGTTAGACAAATGCTAACTCCCTTTCAAGCTTTGGCAAAGTTGGCATTTTAGCACACAAGTAGCCTTCGCGATATTTTGAAACAGTCCCACAGAATAGACGCGAAAATATGGCGTTCCTACCTAATATTTGAAAATGGATGGAATTCAAGGTCGTGTATTGTGGTGAAAATATCTAGAACATCACTTTTTCGTGTAAACAATAATGGTAATAGCGGAAATAGCTCAACGCGGAATGCTTCGGAATAAAGAATATTTGTATTCATCGCATTCTTTGACGACAATTCTTACATTTTTAAGATCGTTCATACAAAAATATTCTTATTCTTTAGCGCACACAAAATTAAAAAATATTTACACAAATAAAATACCTCTGATTTGCATATATTTTTTTTTGTTTAAGTTTTTAACATTTGTCAAATTACGACTAGTATAAACGTTTTTAATTTGGGCTTCTTATCTTTGGAACAGTGTTTGTACTTTTTTTATTTTTCCTCATCTGTCTTTAAACCTTTCACCTACTTCAAAATAAACGTAAAGCACACAATGTTTTTCAAACACCTTTATCACCGGCGGCGTTTAAGAACGGATTATATTTTCACCTCTAATACCTACTTATAATATTACATATTCGCCCAGATATATAATCCATTGTAATCCATGATAAGCGACTTCGCGCTCTATTACAAGAGCAATAACCATGAATAACCTTTACTTAAATTGAAGATCATACAGATAATATATTGTAAACAACTAAAAATATCGAATACTTTTCTAGAACAAAAACTCAACCCAACAGTTTTTGGTAATGTCTGAAGTTTCAGTTACGGAATGAAATAATATTATCAATTAGGAGAGCTTACATACTTTATTTCTATTCAAACGACTAGCTGTTAATTGGTAAAAGAATCTTATCACCAGCAGAGCTGTAATAGATATAAAAAAAACTAACTTTTCAACTTATTTCTTAAATACGTAATAAGTAGTCCCTGTAAATAATGTGCCTGTCGGAAACTTCGGTAACCTTTTAACTACTTCTCTGAATAATGTAATAACTTAGAACAAACTGACAATTTTCATTAACAGTAACATGAAACTCAGCTCAAGGAACATATTCGTGGGTGGAACGGATCAGAGAAATGCCCTAATCATTTTAATGCATTTTATCCGTTTACTGTAAACACAGGAAGCCATAGTACATAATAAATGTATAAATATCCTTACCTTGTGTTGGTGTGTGAAAATCAATATCAATTAGTCTTCGTTGTGGTTAACTTCAACTGGAGTAGCACTCACTGCATAGATATGTTCGCATTACAAATGTATAAATTACACTAAGCACTACACTTAAGCTTTTAAGTATATCATCCAGAACTTTGGTCCTCGAACCAGATACACAATACTCTTACAAAATATATTTACAATAAGTAAGGATATGAAGGTTTGATATCAGCAGTTGCTAATAAGTCACTTGTTTGGACCGAAGGGTATAGTCTAGTGCGGGAAACTAAGCGATTACTCTAATATTTGGCTATGTTTGGAATTATAAATACACATACACGGTTCAGGCGACGAATATAAACTTTTTACATCCAATAAATCACAAACGCATTCACTTACGACCGAGCAATCGACGTATAAGTTTAATTTTCTTAGAGTAACAAAAGTTGTGTGCCGTCGCCGGCAATGATGGGGTAATATTCAAATATACACACGCAAGAACTCAGCAAGCAAAATAAAACGTCCGTACGAAATGCGGTTCAAATATCGCGGCAAGTAGCTGGGCGGCGTCGCCATACGTCCGCGCGCCCTGCCGCTCAAACGCGGACTGAAAGCTTAGCTTTCCTGACGTTCCTGAAGTCGGTGCACGATTGAAAAAGCTCACCATATTTTCAATATTCCCATATGTGTGAAAGAGATGAGGTGATGTTTCTTGGTCTGGTGTCAAACGCCATGCTTGAGTAGCGTCTATCAAAAGGAAATGTGGAGGTGTTCGTATCAAAATAAACATGCAACGGCTGTCTGGTTTTGGTAGGTCAGACGTGCAGGAAATGTTTCGAAGACAATACTAACGAAGCTAATTTGGTAACATGCTGTAATATGTTACAAGGAAAGTGATACGAAGTGAGAGCTTTACTCTTTAAATGCAACCTTAAACACACATTAAAATAAACAATTTATTTTATGCTACGAGTACAAAATTGTGGATGCCACATGAAATCGTTTTATGGAATACAAAAACTAATGTAGTAAATGAGTCCCTAACTAAGAGTAAGTTACTTCTAATATCTCTAACTTTTTTTTGTCAAAAAATAAAACATACTGATAAAGAAATATCTTTGTTGTAACTCGTATGTTTTATTTTTTGACAAAAAAGTTAAAGATCAAGAAGTAACTTACTCTTAGTTATTAAGTATTTAAGACTTTTTTTATTTATTTATTAAAACCTTATACACAAGTTAAAACTGTACAAAGGCGGACTTAATGCCTTGGGTATTTTCTACCAGTCTACCTGACCTTTTTTTTAACTTTAATTAGACTAAAACTAATCGGTTCACGACCACGATTAAAAAAATATAAACAATCTATCACTGGTACAATCAGGCTCATTAGCAACCACCATTCAGGCGATAAAGTACACGTGCTACGTAATCGAAGCCGTAATTATGAGTTTCATAATCATTATGAAACAAAATAAGTTGGTCAACAACTTGTTTTTCTTAATTTCCAGGTGATATTGGATTTTTCGGTTGATATTGGCAGGCTTGCTATTGGCTAGCTATTATATGGAAATTTAACCTAACTGGCAAAATTAGGGTGTACCTACTTTTTTTTTTCGAATGGGAAATCATCAAATGACCCTTCCCGCTCTGGGCGGAGCGGAAGGAGGTGTCAGACTTTTACTGACTGTTCCTTGTTGTACCTACTTAAAGTACACATCTGGCTAACACCTCGTGTTTTACAGGCATTATGTTTAAAAGCATAATGATTCATCTGCCTAGTCTTTTCCCAAACGATCTTAGTGTTGGTTTCCAGTCTAACCGGATGCAGCTGAATATCAGTATTTTATATGGAACGACTACCTCTTCTTTCTTTATTGACGTGTGTGCCTAACCTGTTGTCGGAGTTTTTATGAAGCCCATGGGCTTGGCTTTACATGTCGTCAAGAAATATCTCTCAGGCATGCTGATTTTCTCACGATGTTTTCCTTCACCGAAGCAAGTGATAATTATACAATACGCACATGAATCCGAAAAATCAGAGGTGACTGTGTTGGTCCGCAGGCAACCCAGGCTTAAAGCAGAAGGAATAGGAAAAAAATGTTTTTCCCAACTCTCTTAGTCCGGAACTATAAAGATAACTAATAGTATTAGTAGATTAATCTTCACAATCGCATTAAAGTACACGCTAGCCTCAATTTCAAGCGAGTAAACCAATTATTATAAGTAGGCCATTGCTTATATGTAAACGAACACTATAAATGGATTAAAATGGTTTTTGAACATAAATTCGGGAAGTGAAGGTCTTTTAATTTTCCGGAAAGTGGTAATTTTAATTTATGACTGAAAAGTATAAATAATTATGAAGTTAATATAAAAAGTATGAATTATTACGAAGTTATTACGCTTGGATATTAGGTGACTCTAGAGAATAGTAGAGTATTTTCTCAGTAAGAATAACCTGAAGTCTTGGACAGAGTAATATTACCATTTTTTTATTAAATTGACATAATCTAACGAAAAGCTTAGGTACACTTCAACCAACTTATCTGTGCAGACGGAACCCCACAGAACTAAAATAAACGTACCAAGTTTGAAATGTCGGTGCAGCTTTTCTTGACAAGCAACGCCACATTGAGCTGCACACTTAAAGTGTCATTCATTCTAGTTACAGAAATACAAAACACTATGTTTCATGTGGCAACCCTTTTTTTCCGGTTGGAAAATTATCCAATTATCCGCTCTGGGCAGTGCGAATAAGGTAGGTCACCTTATTATTTTTTTGTAATTTATAAGTAGGTACCATAAAATAAAACCTTGTTTTTGTTTTATGGTACCTACTGTGCGATCGACTAAACGGAGAATTAAGTTCAAAAATATGTAAAGCTGAACTGTTTTACTGCAATTGCTTTGTTGTAAATATAAATGGATTATTATAATAGTGACCATCGTCGCTTAAAGGGATTCACACTAGCTACTATACAGCTAAGCTCAACACTATAAAAAACACTGAAAAATCCTGCTTACGGTAAACTCTCAGCTTCGCTATTCTATTACGTGCCAGCTCCACCGGGATAAATATCCCGGTGGAGCTGGCACGATTAGTAAAGACTAATCATCCTAATGTAAACCAAGATTAAAAGCTTTTAGACCGTTTCTATCTTAATCTAACCCCAAGGTGATCTGATTGACCTTTAACAGTCTCTATTTCATAATTTGCTGTTTTAATTACGTTATTATGTTTGACAATGTCGTGATGGCCCTGTGATGGAAAACATGAAAAAAAAAAATATTTGTCGCAGGACATGACGTGCATACATAATTAAAAAGAAAAAAACACGACGCATAACACACATTTATCGCAACGCGGGTGTTATGTGCACTACGCTATAATTTCTTTCAAATCAAAAGTAGTTTTGTTTTTAAGCCCAGTTTCGTTAATGTAAATATCATAAAGCCAGAATTTTATTTTTTTGTAACATGATTAAAACAAAGTATGTTGATATTGTTCTTGTCTATCTAAACCAGCATTGACAGACACTATGATTAATGTTTATCAATTAACTACAGCTTATTGTGAGAACGTAAAACAGGTGCACGTCGTGCTCATCATCAATCAAGCATTTTCTTTTTAAAACAAATAAGTTTTTATATAAAACAATTTATCGAATGTAAATGGCCCTTAATTTTATATTAAAAATTGTAAAAACAGAAGACTTTATTTTTTAGACATTTTGAACAAACAAACTCAATAAATATTTTATGTGGAAACCGGTGCTCTAGGCCCTGTAACTGTCAAAATTTTCCAACTTTGACAAGATCAGAGAATCAAGCGATAAAAGTCAAAAACTTCCTGTACTAAGCAAGAAATCTGTGCGTGGGATAAACTTTTTTCATTAACGTAATAACAGCCACTTAAAATTAGTTAACGCAATTTGAGTTTTATGTGAATATGAATAAAGTTTCGTTCAGTTGATTAAGTTGCTTTTGTGCCAAACATTGTATAATGTAGATAATTCTGGGCAGTGGAGGGTTAACTTTGTTACGTTTTATCCCAGTGAGGACGGAACAGATTGACATGACAAAATGGACTCCATTTTAGGATCCTTTATAAATAATTAAGTAGTCGCTGAAAATTTTATGAACACGGTGTATTACGAGGATATTAAAACATGAAAAAGTGATTTTACTGCCGACAAAATTTTCTGGCTTTTTCACTTTTCTGTTGAGAAACTTTGCCGTTAAATTTTGTGAACTTCAGAGTTTACTTAATGTTTCAGTTTTCTTGGACTTTGTAAGAACTCGGTAAAGGTCGACGACATTGAAATATTATTTGAGTTTGGGTGAAGTTTTATTCGCAAGCCGTATGTATAAAGACGTATGCCGTATGCCGTATGCGTAAGAGTTTTTTTTGACGGGACTCACTTAGCCTTGCGAATTCTAGAACTTGTTCATGTTTTTTAAAATTATACTGTGTTTTGGAAGTAGCGTGATATACATAACTAATAATTATTATAAAGAGGAAATGTTTGTAAGTTGGGATCTTCGGAACGACTGATCCGATTCTCTCTCTCAAAAGCTACACAAAGTATAAGGTCATAAGCTATGTATATTCACGACGTCCTCGTGGGAAAATTCCTGACAAAATTCCTGACAATGAAGCCACGGTTAAAAGCTAGTACATAATACATTACCTTGTCTTGTCCCTGGACACTGAAAATCCGTCATACTTAATTTTAGCAGCAGGGATTGGACTTGGGATGCTAATTCAAACACAAAATCCTAAGTAACATCCATAGTCAGGCACAGTCAATAATAGCTGCTGTATTGCTGTTTAATAGCGTGAAAATGATGCAATACCTCCCTAAAATGCCATGCTTCATCATTAACATCTTCCTGCCCTTGACCTATTCTACTTGGGGTGAGCGCAACATGTTTTCTACTTCCACTCTCCCCTGTTAGACGTTACGGCGTCATTTACTCCTTTTTCTTTCATATCATTCCTCACACAATCCTTCCATCTTTTCTTTGGGCTCCCTGTCCCTCTCCATTCATCAACATTAATATCCATCCTAAAATACTATGCTCATGGAGTACAAAACGCTCCTACCACACAATCCAGCCACATTTCACTGTGATACGATCACCACTAGTTGCACTGCACCACCAAATAAAATACGGGCAATTTAAAACTGTTGGAACCACGTAACATCCTCTTGGCTGTGAAACGTTTTGGCTCCGTTGCCAACATTAAAGTGTCACCTGTGTTACTGGCAACAGATTTACAAGTATGGCGCCGTAAAAGGTAGGAGTTGCTGTTGATTTGAAAATGTCCTTGACTTTTATTGCGCCAATAAAGGCTACTTAAATGAAGTTGGCAAGAATTTGGCTTTCGTATCGGTTATGTACGAATACTTAAGGGTGCTTAGTGCAATACATATTTGAGTGTTCATTGATAGTAATCTAGCAAAACCAAATGATTGTGGCCTTGAGCGATAAGGCCAGTCGTTGTGCATTATTTATTAATAAAGACCGGATTAAATGCAACATGAAATCGTCGACATAGGCATGCAAATATGTATTATCAATTATTTATCGATGTATGCAACAAAAGTGCCAAACTATTCAACACAAAATTGAAATAAGTACTACAAACAAAGTTCTAATGTATTTTTTTTAACTTACTGCATTTTTGACGAGGTATTGTGATATTTTTTCTTAAAAACTTTGGACATGTTATGAGGAGGGATGAAACACAGGCGACTAAAAGAGTGATGGACCTGAAACTTGATGGATGGAGAGGGAGAGGAAGGCCAAAGAAAAGATGGATGGATTGTGTGAGGAATGATATGAATGAGAAAGGAGTAAATGATGCCGTGACGTCTGACAGGGGAGAGTGGAAGAAGAAATCTTGTTGCGCCGACCCCAAATAGAATGGGACATGAAACAAACTGAAAGATGACAATAATGTTCTTTAAAACTTACTTTTTAAATTACCTGTAATATGTACATGTAACAAGTTGTAATAATGTAAATAAGTAGGTACATTGAGTTCATAAAACGGAAACGTGGTGTTATAACATCTAATAAAAAGTTTACTGAAATGAAACTGTTACCAAGTGGAAAGAAACGCATTATTAGGCAATTTGGCTGCAAAATCAAATTCAAAATTGTTTCTGTAATTTATTCTTATTGGAAAAGCTTCGAATTGAAAATATTAGGGTGAAAATCTTTGAACTTGAAATTGAGAATTAATAACGACACGCTTCCGTTAAATGAAATTCATCTTTGATTCCAATTTTGAAAATATTAAAAAGTTGTCTTTGGACGTTATTGTTTATACAGATGTTGGATGGATTTTATAAATCAAATTGTTTTGTAGATCAATCAACACATACATCATAATCATTAATCAGCCTATAATGTAGGGAACTGCTTGTCTACGGGCCTCCTTTCTATGAAACCCTCGAACGAATAACAGTTGTTTTGATTTCAATATGATCAAGGTTTCTTTTTTCTTTTGGTAAGAATTTTTCCATTATATAAAATGTACGAGAGTTCTCTTTAAACTTTGACACCATGTAGCACGTTCAGTTCGTAGTATTGGCTCTTTGACACTCATAACGAATAGGCAGATATCGTATTACTCAGTCCTTGGTTTGTGGAAGTCTCGATAGGCACTCGGTCCATTTTACTGGTTAGATTGGAAGCCAGCATAGTTAGGAAAAGGCTAGATAGATGAGAATGTGTGTTTTAAGTTTTAACAAAATTATCTAGTCTAGTTTCGAAGTGGCGTGACAAAAGAGTTCGTGGAAGGAATTGGGGGAGGCCTTTGCCCAGCAATGGGACAGTATAGGCTAAATGAAAACAAGGATCATCTTGTCTAGGTAATGAGCAATTAATATAGGCAATTATTAAGGAAAGTAAACTACATATTATGACAAGAAACTAACTAGGTGTTAACACATTTATTTCACAAGTTTTCTTTTTAACGGAATTTAAAAAGCATTACCTACCTGAAAAGTGTTAATTTACTTAAAGTAGGTACGTGTTATGTTAATTAGCGCGTCATTGATGTAGGGGTGTTAATTAAACACAAATTATTAGAAGCTGAGGTATTTTAGAGAATACATTGTTGAAAACGAAATTGGATCAAGTTATTTTAATATTACCCGCGTAGGCAGCGTCAAAGATATTTTTAAACTGGTCTATTTTAAGATACTAATAAAATAATTGTACCTCTTACACTATAAGTGCAAGAGACACGTTAAAATAACCCATACCCACACGCTTTTTATATCAGATGGTTCAGCAGAGATGTATATAGGTATACATTCACATTTCGTCAGTTATGCTTGAGAAATAGGGTGCGATTCGAGCCTATGACCAACAACTGAGAAATATTTAGACTCTGGGCTGGTACTGAGAAATTCCTATGGAAAATACCAATAACGCTTTGTAACAAAGTAACAATGAAGCGACTTGGGAAGCGAACCTACGACTCCATTCTTAGTGGTAGCGCTTGGTATAATACTGCACCCGTCACAAAATGGAAATATGATATTGACATTTTTCCATTTTGATAATACTTCGGTATTGAACCTACCTAAATGTCTGACCCGTTGTCAAAAAAATGCCTTTCCGACATAAAACATCAAAGGTATATGCAAGAATCATAATGCCATAAATGTGTAATTTTATTACGTGTAAGTACTTATTTGACGCTATTTCATCGAAATACCTATTGTTGACGTGAAATTAATATACCAATTAGTATTAATTGATGATGTCATAACGTAACGTAATTAAAACTAAATAATTTCGGACACATCCGAGCGTGTTGGTCACGCAATGTTTACGAGGCCACAATATAGCCACAATGTACCTCTTTACTACTAAAAAAAACAACGAAATCAGACCATAAAACTAAGACTGACATTAGAATTAAAATTTAAAATATGCTGTAAAAGTTTTCGTCTGAAAATATAAGTTCTTTTAGCTACTGGAATTTTATTTTGCTTTTAAATAGTGCTTCTCTTTAGTAACATTTTTGTCATGTTTAATTTGGTAACTCCTGTAATTGTTGACAAAATTTCAAGGATTTTACTTTACTGCAACCTATATGGTCTGATGTATGTACGTACGTACATATCGTGGTTTGAAAAAAAAATTATTGATTTCTTTTATAACCTCTCTAGAATTTGCATATAATTATTATCATTTATACTTCCACAAATACTTCCAAGGTACACTCTCAGACAAAAATATGTACCTACAAGCTTGTCTGACATATGCGTGTAAATATATACCTATATTTTTTTTTTTAAACAAAAGTTATTGCCTCCCCCCTCCCCTTTTATTTATCAAATACAACTGGAAAGTACGGTAAAGGCAAGTTGTCGTAACTTATCGATATATAAGCTGCAGTAAACTGTATAGAGATAAAGTTTCGTGCCAGTTTCTTGGACTACTTTTGAAATAATATATTAGGAAGTTGTAAAGCTAATGTTAGGTGCGATGTGTGGATTCTGTACTCAGTTTACTTCCGCTGGTTTGAGTCCTAACTAATATTATAAATACGAAAGTAAGTTTGTATGTTTATTACCTTTTCATGCTTAACTGTTAACTGAACCGATTAAGCTGAAATATTGCTAATACGTTGTCAGGTGTACAGCAACGGACATAGCCTTGACACGGACCATCATCCCGAAAAAACTACTGTTCCCGAGGAAAAAAACAGCAAAGTTCTTATGTCAGGGTAAACACAATATATGTCTTTCGAATCATGATTGAATTATATTATTACAAGCAGAGTACAACCCGAATTGACTATCAAATACCAAATTAACGCGAGCGAAGCCGTAAAAGCTAGTCTTCTATAATTAGGACATTTAAAATTAAAAACAAGGACGCCATAACCCACGATTTTGTTGTCTCGTTGGTTTTGTTACCTTAAACCTTGGATCAGGCAGTTAAAGGACGAAAAGACGTAAACATGCCATTAATATTAATGATCCATTTGTAAGTGGCAAAGTAATTAGAATTCACAACAAAGGGTAGTAAAGTAGTACTTCAACGAGACAGACTCAAAAGCAGGACATAACAGCCGAAAATTTCAAGAAGTTTAAAAAATATTTGAGCAGTTTGTCTTTCACGCAAGTGTTATAACACAAATGATGTGAATGAGGCGTATGACTTATTTGCAGAAGATTTTTTGGTGCTATATAAATTATGCTTTCCAACAAAAACTGTCACGATAAAAACGAATACTAGAACCAAATGTATATCTCGTAGCATAAAGATCTGTAATAATAAGCAAAGAAAATTACTTTGGTCGTATAGATTTAAACCTGACTAAAAATAAACTTGATTTTAAGAATTGTACAAAGATTTACAAAAAAAATATACAACTAACTCAGAAAACTCAAAATAACCACTTTATAAACACTTCTCAAAATAAATCAAAAGCTGCATGGCAAGTAATTAACAAGTCCAAATATCGCCTACCACAACATCTAATACCGTCCTTAAAAAAAGGGAATTCACACACAACACACATCCCAAGGAGATTGCAAATGAATTTAATAAGTCTTTTATAGATGTGATTGAAAATAACTTTCGTAGTAACGTAACCCCGGGGTAACGTTACTAGTAAAAATATTTTTAAGAACTTAAGTTCACAATCATTATTTATGCAACCAGTTTTACATAATGACCTAATCAAAATAATTAATAATCTAGGCTATGATGGAATATGTATGTAAGTCGTTAAAGAAGTTATAGCACGACCACTAACGCACATTATTAATTTATGCACTATGACTGCTTTGTGTTTTTCCTAATAGTCTTAAAAAATAAATTATTTAAGAAAGATGATAAATCAGATGTTAAAAAATTATAGACCCATAGCAAAAATTCCGAAAAAGTAATTTACAACTCAATTTATAATTATTTTGACAAATATAAGTTATTTTGTAGCGAACAAAAAGGATTTCGCAAAAACGTTAATATCGTTAGGGCACTGTTCGACCTCCTTTCTCATATTATGACGTCTGTCGACGAAAGAGCTCCGGTATGTGGTCTATATACCGATATGACGAAAGCATTTGACTATGTGAGTCATAAAATTTTGCTAAAAAAACTGTATGGCTATGGAATACGAGGAAATATTTTGAAACTTTTGGAGTCATTTCTCTCTCTGGAGGATAATAGAACTCAGTGCACAGAAATATCACAACTCTGTCCAAAAAGCAATTTATTAACCAATTACACATCTAAAGCTAGAGCTATAAAATACGGGGTACCTCAAGATAGCGTGCTAGGGCCGCTACTCTTTTTATTATATTTCAATGATCTCCCAAAAGTCATATCTCAGAATATGGTACTGTTCGCCGATGACAGTACAGCTGTTGTAAAGTGTACTAATCTAATCTGTTACGAGAGTGATATTAATGATAGTCTGAGTAAAATTATTAACTGGCTTAATAGCAATAACCTAGTCATTAATTTAAACAAAACAAAAGTAATGTACTTTCATCAAAGTTGTGAAAAACCACCAGTTCACGTTGAATATGATGAGTACAAAATAAAAGATCCAAATGAGGCTAGATTTTTAGGTATAAAGATTGATAGTAAACTAACATGAAACCACATATCGAAGAAATTTGTCCAAAATTAAATAAATGTGCATATGCACTATTTCAGTTTTCAAAAAAAGTTAATACACAAACACTTTTAATAGCGTATCACGGATTGGTTGCATCAGTTCAGAGGTTTGGTGTAATTTTTTGGGGGCAATCCACTGAAAGAGAGACTGTATTTAAAGCGCACAAACGATGTATTCGATCCATGTGTGCCTTAAGAACTACCGAAACTTGTGCACCCCATTTTAAATCTTTAAAATTGCTTACTATGCCAGCTATGTACATCTACGAGACTGCTTTGTTTGTTAAAACTAATTCACACCTTTTTACAAAAATTTCCGATGTAAAAAAAAATCCCGAATGTTGACTACATTGCCCCTATCAAAATTAAGGAAAGCTCTCTCCTGTCTATTAATAGAAAAATGTTAATAAAGTGTTCCAGATTTTTTAAATGATATTTTTTAATATTTTTTTAGTTTATACTCCGTTTTGCCTTTATTGTTTGTTTTATTTAGTTTTTTTAAGTATTTTAGTTTTTTAATTACATGTTATTTAAAATTTGTACATGTTATTTTAAAAAAACATAGCGCTTAAATATTTAAACCTAACACCTTTATGCAAATACCTATTTTTAACAAATAAAGATTCTGATTCTGATTCTGAAAACGCAAAGCTATATCTAAATGCACGTCTAGCGAATCACCCCACTAGCACATTGCTGACTAGCTAGTAGGTATTTTTAGTATTTGCAAATAGCATGAACTATTCTTTATTATTCTTTTTACAAGAGAAGATGACCTAGACACATTGTCTAAACAAGAGTCAACTGCTTTCTAGGCAACGAGCAGTAATATGTTTTTCGCTTAACAAAATTCTAATGCGGTTTTCTCGTGAAATGTAGATAATATTTTGAGATCGTCTAACTAATACCCGATGGGTTCCAAAATACTAAAATGAAACCATTATTTAAAAAATAAAAAAAAATTAAAGTATATTAAAAAGATACATTTTAGTACTCCTGACTTACTGTTACTTACCCCATGACTTCCAAATCCTTCGATCCAGTACCAACGTGCACCATTGGTCGTTGGTTCTGTCCAGCTCTTCCCGCCATCTCCTGCGAGGTATTCTTGACTTATATAATTATATACTTAGGTATTTATTAGATAAATAGTTTAAAAAATTAATTATCACTTAGGAACTTGTAATTTCTCCTGATCTTTTACAAATTTATTAAAATAAACTAAACTAACTTAACTAAAAAACTTAAAAAATGGCGTCAAAAAACTCCTCCTCAACACTGTCAACTGGTAATGTCCCCAAGAGACTGGCGGCGTTACCACGCTGTATGGCAATGCTAAGCCTTTGGCCAAGGTAAAAGCCAGCCCTAGGGTCACGGGAAGTGTCAACTAAACGTTTTGAAATATCCTTGAAAAGGCTGTGAGCGCTCGGACCCCACGGTCCTAGAGTTTCAACCCCAAACGGCTCGAAAATATAGTTACCAATAAGGTTACTATATTTTCGCCGCTTGAGGTTCTCCGCAGCCAAAGCAGCAGCCCCTGCACAGCACGACGAATTAGGAAGATGGGAAGGCGCAAGAGTATCGACACATGTAGCATCCCACACTAAAGGCCTACCCATCCTCCATGGAAACACAGACATGACATGCAAGCCATTGGGTTCTAATAAAGCTGGAACGCCGACGGTGACAAGAGACCGACGGATGATGTCATTTAAATTCGCGTGCCGTGCAAAACGGCCCGCACTTCGGCTGCATGACAGGCCGTGGTGTCCAAGGCTGTTGACAACTTCACCACAGTGACAGTGATGAGGAGAGCAACATGGGGCGCCATGGGCTACTTAGGTATTTTTTACTTTTTGGTGGGTACCAAAAAGTAAAAAATACCTAAGTACGCACAATTTTGACCTTTTAAAAATCTCCATGGTCTTGTAAGTCCCAACTACAAGCTTTAACTCCACTCTTTGTGAGTAAAACTTGTAAAGTTGTGACGTGTGCTCCTTTCGTTAGGAAGTTTCCCAGTTTCGTCGCCGAAGTTAACAAGTTTCCCAGCCTGCATTTTAAGTAGAAAGGCTTAGTACCTTGATTGGTACAACAGACATTCTTGTTAAAAGTTTTCTCGTTTAATTATAAATTGAACGCTGGTCTTTATTTATCACACCTACATTAAACGTATAAATACATAACACATCACGCCTGTAATCCCCGAAGGGTTAAGCAGAGGTGTGTCTAATAGGGTCCGAGACCCATATTAAACAAAAATACAAACACATAAATAATTGAAATTGCAGAACTACATTAAAATTAGTACTAATAGTACACCCACATTTCGCCAGTTAAGTTTAAGTCCCATGTAATAGGCAGCGAGCCTATTGCCATCAACCGGGCACAAATCCAGACTTCGAGGCTGCTACTGAGAAATTCCTTTTGGAAAAACCAAATAACATTTTGCTCGACCTGGAATCGAACTTAGGACCTCATGCTCAGTAATCGTGCTTGCGTCCACTAGACCAACGAGGCAGTAAACATATAAAATACTAATACTATTTCGGTTTAGTAAAATATAATAAAAATACTTTATATTTTTAGTACACACTACTTAGAAGCTATGTTAGTAACAAACGAAAAACATTAATTAATTCATATATCTGCTGCACTCACCAGACGCACCGGGTATATGGACATGTACACGTACCCAATGCGCCACAATGGTGCAGCACGGCTTATCACTAATGACCTTCAGAATGTCATTGCCACTCCCACGCACTCTGCGCGTCATAGAAGCAGTCTTCTTACGTAGAATGGTACTGAAACCGTTAATACGTGCTTCCGCAAACATTCCTGACGCGCTACAGTAACGTGGGAACCCCAACAACATCCTGAAAGTATTATTATACTGAACTCTGAGGGCGTTGTATGCCCTCTGCGTATATCGAACCCACAGAGTGCACGTGTACAAAGATTGACAGAAAGCCTTAAAAAGAATTATTTTTACTTCAAAGTCAAGCCGTTTTTTTTCGAGAGGAATTTCTCATTAGCCTATTTATATATATGTTTCATTATTTATGTCAGAGAATGGGCAGCAGCGTTTTCTGTTAGTCTTTCATCACTGCGATCTCCAATCCGCCTGCCAAGCGTAGAGATTACGGCAAATTCCTCCCATCATGGGAGAGGCTTATGTCCAGCAGTGGACGTTATGGGCTGTTGTAGTGTAGTATATGTTTGTACCCATAGTACAAACATACAACAAAAAATTGCTAAATAAATAAATGCTTGTAAAAAGAATAATTTTTTACAGAATTTTATAAAAATAAATTTAAAACTACGTTTAATGTAGAACGTTGGACACCCTCCTGACGTCAAAATAACTAGTTTTGTAGCGGGAAATTCTGTTAGATGATATTATTAGGCCCCAGGGAATAAGGCTGTAAACATCCTGATCAAGTTACCACAAACAAAGTTAGGAAAAGTAAAGACAGTCGATTTTGTACGAAAACCATCTTTCACTAGCGAAGGGTCTGCATGACACGTTTCCTGTCAGTTTCCGCTGTCAATACGTACAGTGGGTCCTCGGTCATGTCTGTGGTAACCTTTTGACCTTGAACTGATCTAGCGTTGTACGGAGCCAGCTTATGTTATTTTTGTTACTAATGACGTGAGGTCTACTGTACCTATTTTCATTAATTCCTGTAGTTGAAAAGAGTGATTTTACTATACCAATCACATACAAGCTACTTACTCTCTTCATCCATTTTCAGTGCTGGGAATCACAGAAGCATGTTGAGAGTTTGTGTACTATTTATGCTACTATTTGTACTATGTTGTTGTTGTTATGCTACTATACCATGTTATTATTTTGTTAGTGAGCTTTCACGCCCCTGATTTTCACTTTTTACAGTACCTATTTTGTTCTTTTTTTTTTTACTAGAAACACAGAAGCTATTGATTTCCTTTTTTCATTCCCGCGCACCCGCTCAGTATGGAAGTCTGTAATAATAAAGTGCATGAAAAGTGATATTATTCAGGATCATCGCTCAAAAGATTCAATTAAGTTTTACTTACTCAACGACAATTTACAGAGAGAAATGTGCATTTCGTATTTTTCCTGCACATTCATCCATCACTTTTATTTTCAAACTTTTAACATACTTAATTATAATAATCAGTTAAAATCTCGCCAAGTCAGCATGCCTATATTTTTACTTTTACTAAACTTAAGGAAAATGGTATATTAATATTGCAGTTTTTGGCCATTTCAACTGTGATGCTAAAGAACTAGCAACTGTCGAACAAACTTCTCAAAAATGGATTATTTCCAAACACACTACGAAGTTTGATTTAAAAGCTATTTCTAGTTTACTTATAAACTACCTAAGTAAGTACTGTTACAGTTTCCCCTAACAACGTTTTCCGAGAAAGGCCCTTTATTTCCAAGCGAAGCCTAAGTGACTGGCAGGTCATTAGTTACCAATATAAAATGCCAAATAAAGTAACAGAGTAGCGGTCTCAGAGTAATTTTCTGTTCAAAATTGCAAACTCGATTGTTAGTGAAAACCATACTGTCTTGTAGAGCAATTCGATTTCTTGCTACGGGTATATTCATTGTGAGAATAAAAACTTGCTACTGCATTGGAAAAGCAATAAAAGTGGCGAAACTCGTTATGCTCGCTTACACACGATGGTCGCTTTTATTTTAATCTTTTTTTGTTACATTCTTTCACACATTTTGTTTCGCGATGTTTTCCTTTTGTTCTTGCTTTGGATCTATATTGACAATCTTCTAAATATATAAAAGAAGAAACTGACTGACTGAATGACTGACTCATCTATCAACGCACAACCCAAACCGCTGGGTCTACAAATTCCAAATTTGGCAAGTAGGTTCCTTATGTGGTCTAGGGGTGCACTAAGAAAGGATTTATCAAAATTCACCCCCTAACCTCTCTATCGCGACGGACCACACTTGTTGCACGCGGTGTTCTTCAATAGAGCGCGGGAGACCACATGTGTTGCTAGCGTCTGTTTGAAGATATTTAAAAAAAAAAAACGAATAAAACGTGTGGTGTCAGTCTGTGTTAGGGTTTATTTCCAATGTCTATAACATTTCCAAACGAAATACCAAAAGTCCCAGCTCTATTCCATTGACAATGTCAAATAATATAAACAAACATTCCGCGCCATTTCTTGCGTCATCGTGTTATCGTTAGCGTCACATTTCAAGTGGTTGCGAGCTACGGATTTGTTATTGTAATATAGTGTTATACCTTTAAATGTTCGTGAGAAGTTGTACTATCGTGTTATGATAACGCAAATTAGGTTTCGAATCGCAAAGTTGCAGTATTTCGCCTGTGAAAACGCGTAGGTATAAATACCTATAGTGATTGTGAAGTGTGAAGAAATACGTGATTTAGTGATTAAAACGTGTGTGAAAGCTTACAGTGAGTGTTTAATTAGTGTGGTGATTAGATAGTTTAACTATTTACACCAAAAAAACAAGTGATTTTGTGTTTTTTTTCAACCGACCGCAGCTGAGTCGTCGGATCGGCGAAGGACCGTGGTTAAACGGGGCTCCAAAGTTTGTATGGGGTACAGGATTAGTTAGACTATTTTGTTCGAAACTTCACAGGAGTGCTCCTTTTGATAAATGAGTAGAAACGGGTTTCAGGGTTTTTCAGAATTCAACCCCTAAGAGGGGGAAATGGGGTAACAAAGTCTAAAAATCAATGCATAGCCCAAACCGCTGAGTCTAGAGATTCTAAATTTGGCACATACGTTCCTTATGAGGTTAAGGGGTGCCATAAGAAAGGATTTTTCAAAATGTACCCCCTAAGGGGATGAAACGGGAGTCAAAAGTTTGTATGGGGAAACAAAATTAAGTATGACTGTTTTATTCGAAACTTCACAGGAGTACTCCTATCGATAAATGAGTTAACATTTATGTTTCAGGTTTTTTTCAGAATTCAACCCCTAAAGGGGGAAATGGGGTAACAAAGTCTGAAAATCAACATGGGTTTGTATGGTGTATCGGGTCAGGTGTATTACAAAAACAACTATTTTAAGATTTAATGTGGCGGACCTGAAATACCTTCATTCCCTGTTGCGGTGCGTTGGGTTGAAGTGTCTTAAAATCAATATGGGTATCGATACCGAGATTATCAGGGGTGCAGATTACGAAAATGGCATTTATTTTGAGATCCAGAAGATGGCGGAATTGGACTTCTATGCAGGGTTATTGTTGATTTATTGTGATGATTGTGATAACGATGATGGTGATGGTGATTGTGATTGTGATGGTGATTGTGATGGCGATGGTGATTGTGATAATGATGATGGTGACTGTGATAGTGATTGTGATTTTGATAGTGATTGGGACAGGGATGGTGTTTGTGATAATAATGATGACGCGTGTGATAACGATAATGATGATTTTGATAACAAGGATGGATATTGTGATAATAATGATTGTGATTACAATGATAATGATTGTGATAATGATAATAGTGATGGTGATTGTGATTGTGATGGTGATTGTGACAGTGATGGTGATTGTGATAATGATGATGATGATTGTGATTACGATGATGATGATTACGATAATGATGATTATGATTGTGATGGCGATTGTGATAGTGATGGTGAATGTGATTGTGATTGTGATAGTGATTGTGACTATGATAGTGATGGTGATTGTGATAACGATGATGGTGATTGTGACAGTGATTGTGATGTTGATTGTGATTTTGACTGTGATTGTGGTGGTGATAGCGATGGTGATGTTTATTGTAATGGTGATAGTGATGGTGATTGTGATAGTGATTGTGAATGTGATTGTGATAGTGATTGTGACTGTCATAGTGATTGCGACAGTGATGGGATTGTGATAATGATAATTTTGACTGTGATAACGATAATGATGATTCTGATAACGAGGATGGATATTGTGATGATGATCATTGTGATTACAATGATAATGTATGTGATTTTGATGAAAATGATTGAGATAGTGATAATATTGATTGTGATAACGATAATGGTGATTGGATTGTGATAATGATGGTGATTGTGATAGTGATTGTGACAGGGGTTGGTGTTTGTGATAATGATGATGATGTTGTGATGACGATGAAAATGATTGTGATTACGATGATGATGATTGTGATAATGATGATGATGATTCTGATAATGATGATGATGATTGTGATAAAGATAATGATAATTGTGATAACGAGGATGGATTTTGTGATGATGATGGTTGTGATTACGATGATAATGGTTGTGATTTCAATGACAATGATTGTGATAGTGATGATAGTGATTGTGATAACGGTGATGGTGATTGTGATGGTGATTGTGATAGTGACGGTGATTGCGATGGTGATAGCGATGATGATGGTTATTGTAATGGTGATAGTGATAGTGATTGTGATTGTGATTCTGATTGTGATTGTGATTGTGATTGTGATTGTGATTGTGATGGTGATTGTGACAGTGATGGTGATTGTGATAATGATGATTATGATTGTGATAACAATAATGATGATTGTGATAACGATGATGGTGATTGTGATGGTGACGGTGATTGTGATGGTGATGGTGATTGTGACAGTGCTGGTGTTTGTGATAATGATGATGATGCGTGTGATAACGATAATGATGATTTTGATAACGAGGATGGATATTGTGATGATGATGATTGTGATTACGATGATAATGATTGTTATAATGATGATAGTGATGGTGATTGTGACACTGATGGTGATTGTGATACTGATGATGATGATTGTGATTGCGATTGTGATAGTGATGGTGAATGTGATTGTGATTGTGATAGTGACAGTGATTGTGATGGTGATTGTGATAGTGACGGTGATTGTGATGGTGTTAGCGATGGTGATGGTTATTGTAATGATGATTGTGATTGTCATAGTGATTGTGACAGTGATGATGATTGTGATTACGATGATAATGGTTGTGATTTCGATGATAATGATTGTGATAGTGATGATAGTGATTGTGATAACGATGATTATGATTGTGATAACGAGGATGGAGATTGTGATGATGATGATTGTGATTACGATGATAATGATGATGGTGATTGAGATGGTGATTGTGATTGTGATAATGATTGTGATAATGATGGTGGTTGTGATAGTGATGGTGATTGTAATAATGAGTGTGATAATAATGGTGGTTGTGATGATAATAATTGTGATGATTACCACATATTTATTTGGCACATACGAGTAGTTCATAACCTGGATGTTAATCCAGGTTATGAACTATGTGCCAAATAAATATGTGCGTGTTAACGTAGGACACTAATTTATCCCTTTAGTATAATTCAGTGGGACGGTTACCGAACTTCACGTGGGCGAAGCCGCGGGCAACAGCTAGTTCTACATATAACAATGAAGATAGGTAAAGGAAGAACCAATTACATCAGTAACGTTCAAACTCCCGTTATGACCGTTTTCTAATTGAATTATATGCGTAGAATAGATTTACATACAGACATCGGGACTACCGACTGTTGTTATTGTATTTTAAGCCAAAATCCATGGTATTATGACTTGAACTTCCTTGGAATGAGTGAAAAGGGTAGGAAATTAAGAAATTCCCCAAGTTTCAAACGTAAATCTAAATATGAATAATATTGTTCCAAGTGATATTGAATTTGGAGCAGAGTTGTGCACACTGTCATGTAATAAGAATAGGGAATATGCATGAAACACAAAACTCTTTATATTTCTGAAAAATGCCTTGTATTGGCTGATGCCACCAACGTGAGCACACGTTGCGGAGCGAGAAACACTAGCGTCTGCAGTTTGGAGTCGGCAAGCTCCACTGCGTCACCCGCTGCTATCGCACGCGTTGCGGTACCGGTCGAAGCAGTGACTTGTGTAGGTACGTTGACCCCTAAACGTGCCTACGCTGCTATTGTTGCCGCGCAAAAACCTGTATCGCAGAAGAAGAAGGGGGAAAATAAGAGCTGCTGTGAACCTGCTAACAGGGCTTCGAAACAGCATGGCCCAGCAACGGCCACGTGCGACAAGGATGGCTTCGTGAAGGTGGAGAGGAAGAAGAGGAAGAAGGCTCCTAGTCGGAACCAGTGCGGGACCGCGCTGGCAGAACCCAATATGCTGCGTCCGGCGATAGCAACGACGCAGCTCTATGTGTCCCGGCTACATCACACCACGAAGGTTTGTGGTACGAGTTCCGACTAATCATATTGAGACCTTCCTCAAGGAAGAGTTTTGGCCGAAGGGTGTCATGTATCGGCGATTCCACGGAAGGCTACGCGACACCACGCAGCGCAACATGACGCCGTCTCTTCGTGTTCAATAGTTTAATTAGGTTTTTGTGGTTTTTATAAATATGTATGTTAGTCTGTAAGTATCATATATGATATGGGTCTTTTGTTACCTGAATTAAATGATATATTATTATTATTATATTATAAGGCAGGTGTATTTTTGTAGTTACTGGTGATTATTAATTTTTTTTTATTTTTTATTTGCAGAGTCTTAAAAGTCCGTGATTGAATTTCTAAAACTCATCTATCCTATCTTTCTGATTTATCCTAATCCTGAAATCTCAAAAAATTTAAGTCTGACCACTAGCCTCGGTGGTGTACCATAATGTGTTACCCAGAAACTGGACTCAAAACATAATTATTTTGTATGGAAATAAAAATCATTCACAAAAAAAATTAAACTAATATTATAAACAGAAAAGATTTGATTTTTTTGTTTGTTTGTTACGATTTAACTCAAGAACTTCTCAACCGATTTAAAAAAAAATCTTTCACAATGGTGATGGTGATGTGTGTCTTTCTAATGAGAAACATCTTTACTGAGTAACATAGGCTATAAATTATATTGATATCATGCAAATTAGCCGAGTTATCAGAATTATCACGGGCGAAGTGTTAGTAATAAATATATATCTACAAAATGCAAGCTTGTTGAATTTCCCTTTTCCCACAAACATTTTCTTCCTAAACAACATCCTCCGCACACCAAAATTAGCCATAATACCATGGGTATGGGTTCCGTAAAACCTCAAAGCCAAAGATAGCCTATACAAATCTTCCGTTGCGGGTGTAAAGTTGGCTCTTAACCCTTCCATAAGAGAACATATTTTATAAGCCTTTCGATAAATTGCGGTTACAATACAAACTAGTAGGTCTATAGTTAAGAAACCTTGTTGTTTACTCCGAATACTTGCACGTTGAGTTAAGGATGCATTCAGAAGATCGTCCTTTCAATTACGTCACAAATGCTCAATCATGGAAGTTCTTCATTTACATGCTGACTGAGATCATCAGCGCTTGAACTGAATATATTTGAGATCAGCTGCGTTTTATATGGAAGAAAATCGGAATAAATGTAGGCGATAATTGCTCAAATTTACTTCGGGGATCTATCACGATTAACAAACCAGATTCTGTTTGTGTAGCAAAAAGAAATAAAGGATTTAAATTGGGTAGAAAAGAACTCGGTGTTCAAAATTTTTGACACTTCCTCGTGCCTTCAAACATTTCCACGAATGAATATCTAAAAACATAATAAATGTGCGTACTCGTGTAAAAACCAAAGATCGAATTAAGCCCAATTGTTCCCGTTTCTTGCCACTTAAACCAAATGTCTCCCTACGAGAGCGTATTTTGTACTTTTAGAGGCACTCAGCTGTTCAAATGGTTCTCATGATGTCATGCCATTAAACTTACTTAAAACAATTACTTAAACAAAAGTTAACCTTTGAGACTCCTACAGCGTTAATGGGAGACATGATTTATAAACGAAAACAAAGCCGCATGGTTTAAAATAACAAAGATAGAATATGTCCTTTGCGAAAAGCCTAGTGAAGACTCACTTTAGCTTATAAAGTCTTATGTTTTAGTAGCTGACTTAAAATAAAAATAAACCAAACAATAAGAAACATTCAAGTTTCTTAAGCCTCGAGATAAGTCGTGCCTTTGGCTGACAGCTGTCATTTTAGTCAAACGACACAAAAAGCGCACGTTCGCGTGCTCAATTGATTAAAATGCGTAATGTGGTGCGCGTGTTCGCACGTAAGGCAACGAGCTCATACGCGCTACAAAATACGCTAGTCGGAAATCGTTTTAAAAAAAAGTTTTATATTAGTACCAAGGTCCCATTACTCTCAAAAACCTCATTTTGAACTTTCAGGAATAATTCAAAATAGCTATTCCCCGATGAATTCTAAACTTCAAAAGGCTCCCCAATCATGTGCATTGGTAGGCAAACAAATACTGTGCCGGACGGGCGTGATCCGCTGAAGGCGTGAATGTATAACGTGTACCTAGCGGTCTGCCTATACCCTTTCTACACCGAGCATACACACTGTACTTCGCTCTCGGACGGCGCTGACGTCCTACACCTATTTAACTGTAGCAGCTCTACGCAATCTCAGGCATAGACCCTAACGGGGGTAAAGGGATTACTGGTAAATAATACACTTATAAACTTTTTTAACTGTTCAGGAAGCGATTCAGGACTTTTCGCGCACAACTTTTTCACTGTTTTTCTTATATCTATATTTGCCGTACTGATGACTACGATTCTAGGAGATGTTGTGTTTACTAAGATACTCCAGAACTTTACTATAACGAGAACCCTGATTTGCTTCCTGATTTATGGAAAACTTTAATGAAAATGTTGATTATCCAAACATACATCTTTTTTAAAGATTACAATTTTGAGCTTATATTTAGGTACTTTATATACATGACATCGCTTCTATATAACGTTATTTATGTACAGACATAAAATTAACGATGATCTTTATTATAGTTGGGAAATTATTTCCAAAAAACCAGACAACTTTTCCTATAGTGGCTGGAGGAAGGATCTTCCAGGCTGAATTACACGAAAACTGTTATTGTGACTGGAAGTATATAATCACCATGTACTAGATGAGTACATGGTCTATCTAAAACTGTTACTTATTTTTTCGTGTCTATATTTTTCAGCTTGTAACGGTCCTTCAACTGTTATTCTGTAAGACAATTTTTTTCTGTTATTGACGAAGATAGCTGGGCTAGACTGTCATACTCCCGTCAAAGTGGTTTATCTAAAAACTAAGTTATTAACAAAAACTATGTCCAGGCCTAGGTCGCAACCTAGGCTACCTGGACTTTACTAAATACTAAATTAAACTATAAAACTCCACTTGCGAGTTTATATGAGTCTAGCGCTTATGTAAATTACTGTATTACTATTCTAATCAACTGAAGGCACTTGTTATTCTGTCACTATATTGCTCATACACTGACTCTAAACTTTATTTAAAAAACACTATATGCTGATTGGGTGACGTTCGTCGCGAACAAATACCTTGTGCATGCACTTACTGCACAATAAATAAACTTAACGTCAATATGGCTTCCGGGCCGAACTAATACGGCTTCAATGTTAAATCCCTTGACAGAAACGGTAGATTTTGAAGGCTCAATAGAATTCAAACAGGAAAATTCCATTTCTATTGTTAGTAGTGATTCGTGTTCGAAAAAAAAGTTGAACAAGAGAATTCAATTGTGATTGGACGGCGTCAAACAGTGGTCGGGCTTTTTGTTACCCGAACGGCCGATGGATTGATTTTCATGGATTTTTTCACGTTTAAGTAGCCAGGATTCCATAGTACATAATGAAAAATATATGCACTAATTTGAATGTAGATCATCATTAGATATACTGCGCGCATTATACAAATAAAACTCTAAAACATTGAAATTGTAGGAGTTTCGATATTTTTAATATGCGGAACCCTTTTTGAAGCAAGTCATTTTAATGACGGACTTTAACAAAAAGATGATGAAATGAATATCCAAAGTGAGAGGCACTAGCCGTACTTTCTAAATATTACTTTTCATAATATTAATGAAAAGTATTCCTAAATTAGTCAAATCTATACTCAACACACGTATGATCAATATAATCAACCACTTGAATAAATAGAAACAGATCAATATCATGCCATAAAATATCATACTGCATAGAATTATCTTGCACACAAGGTGTGCTACAAAAACTTGACATGACACCAAAGTTAGGAAAATATTTCAGGAAATTAACAAAATCTCCTTTATTGAACAGTGTATTGATAGCCCAAGTATTATGTGGAAGTTATTGTGGAATTAGTGACTCTAAGCCCGTTCGTTTCTTACTAAGACTTTACTGCTTTGTTATAGTCTTATCATTATCCTTTTTCCATTTCTACAACTGTTCTTACTGGATTACCATTCATATTGTTTTAGAATACGTTTTCAAAGTTATCTTCTCTTTTGTGACGGGTCAGGAGTACATCTTTGGATATTACAACGCCATCAACACATGTGATGCTATCATGGGCTTCAAAAATGTCCCTTTGATTCGTTGGCAAACTATTGTTGGTTTGCTTGTAATGATATGCAATACGATTCTTATCTTTTGCAAAGTTATCGATTTTTCCATTGCTCTTCTTCCTACAGTGATATTATTAATGATTACGGATTTTTATCGTTACATGGAGACTCTATATTATTCTTCTATATTGATACGGGTGCAGTTGCTGAGAAATTCTTTGGAGAACCACTTTGTACCTGTGAATATTGTTGGGAAAGACGAAGTAGATAAAACTGTAAGAAGTATCAGAAAATGTTTGCATTATTACAATAATTTGATGGACACTTTGCGATATTTCGATAAGGAAATGCAATGTTTGGTAAGTTTTACTGTTATCCGTTTTCTCAAACATTAAGAATCGCTTATTCTTACAGAAAACGAGCATTTATGTATTAAAATATAAGATCAAAACTAAACACCAAAAACAACAGTGTTTATTAACACACACACACACACACACATTAAACATCTATGATACAATATCGTTTTTATTTTTATTTTAGTTGCTCTTGACGTTAATTTACAATGTACCAAAATGGATTGCAACTCTCTATGTCAGTATAACTATTTTTATGCAAGAAGTAAGTGTGAACCTGTTTTTATTTTAGATTAGAATTTTTTACAGACTCTTTCTAGAAATAATTATGTCGATTGAACTGATTGCTTCTACACTGATTTCATAAAGGATAGAGATTGTATGTAGATTACCAACGTTGCTCAAAAAACTGCAAAACTGAAGTGGGACTGGGCTGGCTACGTCTGCCGTATGCCTAATGAGCTTTAACACGGCCAGACGGCGTAGCGGCAAACCTCGTAGAAGATGGTGGGATGAGCTCGACATTACGAACGACCAGTGTTCTACATTGGCCCTAGATGGGAAGTACTGGAAGTCAAGGGACCTTTGCTCAGCAGTCATGACGTCAGTCTACCATCTTACGCTCATATTTAGAATGGGCCTTCAGGGTGGATGTATAGCGGCCCTGACTAAACAAAATATTAAAAAGATAAGCATTTTTTTTCAGGATAATCCAGAATTAACGGTTTTGGTCCAAAGTTTCTTAGCGTTCTTTCAAACTGTATGTTCGGTTTGTTCACCAATCATTATTGCAGAGATTATCAAAAATGAAATTGATGAAATCAAGTCTACCTTGGCGAGCCAGCTAGCTAGATGTTCAGGTGAGGTGATTGAAATATTACCTCATTTTTCCTTCCAAACCTGCACATACATATCCTTTTTTATAAGCTTTTATTTAACTTACCTTTTTAGTTAATATGTATTGATCGAGTAGAATACGGAATCTCGACGCACATCAAATCTTGCAACTGAATTTCAAGACAGTTCACCCAAACCGACTGAGCTGAAATTTTGCACCTACTGTTTCTGGTGACAATACATTTTTATGACAGACATGACTTGATCCTACAGCCAGGATTGCCTACTCAATAGAGAACTTCTCAACGATTAATAGCACGGTGTCAATGCTGTGAAACTTTGTATATGCGTTCAATGTTGATAAACCTAATTTTCTTCTTTTAATTTTAATAAAAGCTACTTTAATTTACTTTAAAGAGATTTTGATGCAAATCTTTGTTTTTTCAGATGCTTCCGTCTATTCTGAGTTAGAAACGACCCTGCGGTACATACATCTGCACCCGTTCACTTTATCAGTTCTGAACATTATTGAGATGAATATCAATTTGCCGTTCAGCATCATTGGAATCACCGTCACATATGTCATTGTTGCCTTACAGTTTACGAATTTTACTCAAACGCGTCAGTAATGTTATCTTTTACTTTGCCATTTTCAATTTTATTCTTTTGTCATTTTTAGATACCTATCACGAATGCGGTGTTTTGCTAGCTAATTCAATTTAACCTATTTGACTTATTTTATCTTCATTTTCTTGTATTGATATATATTATATAATTATATCAATACAAGAAAATAATATTATTTTTATATCGCTTTATTGAAATAAATTCATTAATCTTAAGCTTACCGTATCGTTTTACTGATTAGTGTTGATTACACCGACCTAATAATACTATTGTGTGACGGAATTATAAGTTTTATAAGTGCCCATTTTAAAAATGTTTTGATTTTCAGAAAAAAACAATTTTTAACACGAAAATTTAAATTCATTAATAAGTTGATATTTCGGTAGTTTTAGTGGTAGGATAAATACAGGAATGATGTAACAAATCTACTTGATCCCATCAAAATAAAGGGATATAAGCAGACTTGTACATTTAAAATTTAATAAGGGAAAGAAATGAATTTACAAATGAGAAAAAAATACAGCTAATTATAAAATGACCTCATCACGCACTATGAGGAAAGTATGAAGGTGGTAATTTTATAGATCACGCACTTAGTTGGTGACAAATTGGACCAGCACTGTAAGAGAGACAAGAACAAGCGTTAGAAAGAAAGTAGTGATTGTGACATAATATTGAATCAAGAGAAACTAGAATTTGTCGATAAAACGGTTTTCTTGGGAATCACGCTCGATTCAAGGTTACAATGGGGTCCTCATTTAACATCTCTTGCAGGACGGCTGAGCTCAGCAGCATATGCTGTTAGAAAAATCCGTCAATTTACTGATATCGATACCGCGAGGCTAGTCTATTTTAGTTATTTTCATAGTATTATGTCATACGGTATTTTACTATGGGGACGGGCTGCAGACATCGAGTCTATATTTATTCTGCAGAAAAGAGCCATCAGAGCTATTTATGAATTACGTAGACGCGATTCTCTAAGAGAACTGTTTAAGGAAATTAATATCATGACAGTACCTTGTCAATACATCTATGAAAACATCATGTACGTTAGGAAAAATCAGCATTTATTCAGTAGAAGAGGTGACAGACACCACTATAACACTAGAAATAGGGACCAACTAGTTCAGCCAGGTTTCAGGCTTGCTAAAGATTCATCTTTCATGGGGTACTGTTTGAAATGTTACAATAAAATACCTCCCCACATTCTTCAACTGAACGAGACGAAATTTAAATCCTGTATAAAACGCACACTATGTAGGCAAGCATATTAAGTTGGGGGATTACATTGATGATAAAAATGCTTGGCTAAATGCTGGTCCTGCTCCACAACTAAAGGGGCAAACAAAATTGATTGTACTGGTCGGGCATTATTTGAGTCTATCGACACGCAAAGAAGGAGAAGAAGAATTGATTCCCATGTTGATGTATTGTAGAAGCGGCAGAAGATTGTAAAAATATACCTACTAGCATTGTGTAGATTCCAGTTCTTAGTATTATATAATTGCATAGCACATGTGTGAGTACTTTGTATTGTTCAGCCACCATTTACATTTAGTTATCTTTCATTGACTTGAATATGCCTTGGTGGCTGAGAGAATGTCATGCTCACTCAAATGTCTCGCTGATGGTGGCGGGTGTGTCGGGTCATTTAATTCCCTTCAATATGGTTGAGTTGAATGGCGCCGATGCGCGCGTCATGTTCGTGAGCGGGCGCTGTCAGTTGAGACTGGTCATCTCTTGGCTGCCAGGGTTCAATTTAATTCGTTTGTTGTTAAATTGTTGTCTTTTTCTACTCTGGACGCTCTTAATGTGCACGTCTTTCTACATCGTTCTCACATATATGTATAATTTCAAAATTAATGATGTAACCAAGATTTTGTAACAATATTTTGATTCAAAAGAGTGTCCATGGAGTTTCTTGCCCGTTCTTCTCCATAGAGATCTACGCTAGGGAATGGGCAACTTCAGTACTTTCTCAAGTTATTATGCCTTGTGACTGGGACTGTAGCTTTGTTTTTTATTTGTAATTTTGACATTCAAAAGTGCCGTAATGGTCTAATTGAAATAAATGCTTTGAGTTTGAGTTTGAGTTAGGGTAGGACTGCAGGACGATTGTCAGGACAACTCCAAGGATCAGGCTTATGGGAAATTCTGCTGGAAGTACGACATGCAGTTCTCAGAGTCACGCACCTTGCCAGCTCTGCAGGAAGGCACTAATGTAATTGTTAGGGTAGCTCTGCGAGACAAGTGCTAGGACAGGCACGAAGACAGCTTCCGAAGATCGGGAGTAGAGGTCCCAGGTGAATCTTTTAGTTGGATCACCTGGGAAATGTAGATACGCGAAATTCTTTATTGCGTATCTACATTTCCCAGGTGATCCAATTGTAGACCGTCTCCAGCGGTTCGTCCGCTCGTTTTCAAAGTAGTCTTCCTTTCCAATTTTCAAATATTCGTTTTACTTCTTGCGGCCATATAATCATCTCATCTGATAAGCATAGTCGGCCAGGAAATATCAGACTTCCTTCATGAAACCTAAAAATTTCATAAATAATATTTAAAATTAAGTTATTTAGTAAACAATCGTAATTATCTATAAAATATAATATTTTAAGCTAAATATATTGATAAAAATAATTTAAATTACATAAAGCAAAAAGTGCCATCATAGACTAAGCCAGAAAAAGAAAGAAAAAGTAACTGACAGTTTGACAACTCTGACATACATGATTGTCACAACATCGAAAATTATGAATATTAATATTTTATTTCAGCTAATTCTATGAAAACGAATCGTATTTACATTTATTCGCCGAGTATAAACAAAGAAACCAATAAAAAAGGATGATAAATAGTATTATGAATGACAAGTGTAAGTATGGCAAATACTCTAGATGAATAAAATAAAAACAACCTAAATTATACTTAAAACTTGTAAATAATGGATTTTAAGCTAACAGTACATAACGCCGTTCATGAAACATTTCTTCACCTTAACTTTGTACGAAGCATTAGTAAAACATTCATTTGACGCCACTCCATCCTTTCAACGATCTATAGTGGTTAATATGGTAATTTGAGTTTTAAGTTCGCCGACATTTTGTCAATTTGTGGTGACATAACGTGGGAGTTGTTGCGTAGGCGCTGTTGAAAGGCAACCAGGTTTACGTTTGTATACCATGACATTTAACACAGTTATCGGGTAGCAACAGTACCTACTGACATTTCAAATAAATTTTAATCCCTACTCGTAGCTAAACACAAAGACGGTGAATAATCAAGACATTTTACAACTATTTTGTATCTATGAGTTTTCAATTCAGTTAAAATATTTGTTACGCTAGCTGCTGAGCTCATAAATAAAAGATAATAATAGATGTTTAAACCTACCCAAAAAACATTGAATCACTTGAAATGATTGTAGAAATAAAAAGCGATCGTATGGAAAGGGAGGCATTCTTTTTTCAAATAACTAAAAGATTTAAGGATATTCAACAAATACACTGCATAATATTCAAGTAAAGGGAAAACTCTTTAACGTAAAAAATAAAATATGAGCAGAAAATCTTCCGTCTCCGTAAGGTGTTTCCAAAAATATACGATCATATTTCTACATACTGAATATTTTCTCCATACAAATGGCGACAAGTTTGCATCGAGTCGCTTCTAAGAATTCGCGCCAATTTTCTTATAATTTATTACCTTACAACGTGCTCCTTTAATTTATTGTGTAATAACCATGTGCGATAGCGGTATATGAGTAACGTTAGATGGTGTATTATTTCATTTAATAGACTTGTGGCAGAAAATAAAAATATTAGTTTTCAGCCTGTGTTGTTCTAGTACCTTTCTTTTTCCCAAATCTGTCTTGCAGTTGTGTGACCAATCCTTCAAAAAGCCAACTTCAAAAATCATCTTCTTCTTCAACCGTTGACCACTTAATGCTGAGTGTAGGTCTCTTCCAAATCTCCCCAATTTTTTAGGTTTTGTGTCATGGCTATTCAGTTTCATGAACTTCAAAATTAAAAATAAGTAGATTAAAACCCAAAAAAAAATTGATGATGATGAAGCCATCTAGCTGGTTTAGGTCACTGTGGCTGCAATCGATGAATTTAGAGTGTTTTTCGGTTAAGTGCTTGAGTTTAGTGCTGGTTCAAATGTTCTTATGTGACTAACACATCTAACTTTAGCCGGCCTAGTAGAAAGCAGACATCTTAAAACACCATTGACGATGTTTTATGCTATTAAAACAACCATAATGCATCTTATTATAATATTATTTCTTCAACTATTCCAAAATTATTGAAGTCCCAAAAGACGTAAATATGAAGTCATCAAGAAAACCGTTTAAGATTAGGCCAGATTAGCAAATGTATAAGATGATGAAGCGTCTCAAGAAACACGTCACGGGAGGCGAGTAAACCTAACTCAAGATTACAAACACCGATAACTTTAATGTGAAATTGTATGTCTTCATCTTTCTTGCTACTTGATGGAAAATGTATCTAACGTACATTTCGTCTAAAAACTGATAAATCACTAAAATATTAGGTTTTAAGACAATTCCAACTCAACTTGAATTATCCTTACTCAATTATTTATTGCATTCCACAATCCTTGCTCTATACTTGAAAAAAAACACCCTCAAAAGACTGGATAAGAGTTGCCGAGAATCGCGTTAAGTGGCGTGCGATTAAAGAGGCCTTTGTCCAGCAGTGAACTGTTGTAGGCTTATGATGAAGCTAGAGGTGATGATAAGGTTAAAAAATACTGAAAGACACAGCATTGTTCTATCTATGAGAAACAAAACGTTTTTATTCCCTGTATGCGCACTGTCTTCCCATAAATTATGTAGGCTAATTAAAAATCAAAACTTGGCAGCACGTGTAAGCGCAAAACTTCTCCGCTTTAACATTATGCAAAGAAGTATAAATATTAAGCAAGACAAGATCTTTAATCACTCAGTGACTATAAAATGACATCGTAATAAGGACATTAAGAATTCAGACCCGACTGGAGGAGCAAAACTCTTCGTAAATCTTGGAGATCCGAAGCCTGAAGTGACTTCGTGTTATGAACTGAGCAAGATTGAGCAACATGAATTTACAATTGGAGTTCACGTCACGGGGCAGGGAGCGACCGACTTTATATACTTTTTGTTATACCACACGAAATACATACTTTGCTTATAAAATTTTCTGGATCACCTGCAAAGCAAAACTTTGACTTTTTGTTTTGGATAAGTAAGTATGTGGGAGGTTTGGAATAAAATAGAATATAAAATAACACTAGACGATTTGGACGCGTACCGCGAGTGGTGGTTCGAGGAGGCATGGGAAAAGAGCACATAGAAAGAATTGGGGGAGGCCTTTGCCCAGCTATGGGACAGTACAGGGTATTAAAAATAACACGTAGTATACCTATGATTACTTAATTAAGTAAATATTTAGATTGTAGCCGTACAAAAAGTACAGTGAACGATATCTACAATAACCAGTGGGAAGATCTAATTTGCCCTTCAGCAAATAGGTGACTTATTTGTCATTGCGTCTATAGAACGTACTGTTCTGTAACCATTTTTATTAATTTCACCAATAAAAATTGTCAGTAAACTAAATTCTAGATAGGTAGGTCCTATGTTTATCGTCTAGAATCATCAATTAAGTTTCTCAAACGATTTTGATTCGATCAATTTGGTTTTCGTTGAATGGATGGCGTAGCAATTTCACTGAATGCTCAGACATCGATCGAATTTAATATGCCGATAACTAATTTCTAAGATTGTAATAACAATTTAATTAAGACGCAAATGATTGAATCTAGAGCTTTCTAGAAACCACTAAATACATCCAATCAAAGTAGTTATTGGATATTGTTTCACATATAATATTTATAAACGAGACTTAATTAGCACCATACGTCACAACCTGACCTTGGGAAAATGATTACTCGTAAACTCATTACTTATAGTAATAATAAATGTTATAATATTTGATGTGTTCGACATGTGGGACGTGGACACTGCAATCATCATCAGCCTAGCCGTTTCTCAACTATGTTGGGGTCAGCTTCCAGTCTAACCGGATGCAGCTGAATACCTGTACTTTACATGGAGCGACTGCCTATCTGACCTCTACAAACCAGTTAGTACTGGGTAATACGATACCCCTTGGTAAGACTGGTTGTCAGACTTTTTGGGTCACTGACTACTAGTAACGACTGTCGAAGATTTGCAAATGACAGCTGGGACCAACAGCTTAACGTGCTTTCCGAGGCATGGAGGAAATCCAGTATGTAATGGGTGGTCACCCATCCAGACAGACCAACCTAGACAAGCACGGCTTAACCTAAAGATCGACCCGAGCGGCTGTTATTATTTAGTAATCATTGTACCGATAGTCGTTACGGTTTATGGACTAATAGCAAAGAGCCTCGACCAACACCTTAGGAGGCTCTCATTGCGCGGCTAGATTCAGAAAGCACTCCTTCCTGGACACGGCTCGCATAGTGAGCAGGTTCCTCGCTTTGGAGATCTGACCACTGGCAGCCTAGACTTTGTTCCTGATGTCGATGGGCCATCTATATTTTATATTTTTAAAAGGTTTGTGTAATTTTGTTTTTTAAAAAAAAATATAAACATGTAATTGATAAGAGAAAAGATGATTAAAGGTTATAATATCCAATTTATCCAGTCAAAACTTTGTCTTCATTAGTTAATGAAAAAAAAAACTAAATTTAAACGTCAAGCTTCAATGTTGCTACATCTAAACCTCTTGAAGTAAATTAATAATCATCTGAACTAACATTAAGCTCTTAAAGTACTTACGGTATAATATTCGTGATTTTGTTCAACTTTCTTTGTTTTTTCTTTTCATTTTTTTTTTTACTTTATTTTTCTTTTATTTTTTTTTCTTTACTTTTTTTTTCTTTTCTTTTCTTTTGATTTCCTTTCTTTTCTTTTTTCTTCTTTTTTTAACATTAAGCACTGTTTTAGACTTTCACGGTTTTTCACTACACTTAAAGTACTTACGGGATAATATCCGTGATTTTCTTTATTTATAAGCTCCCGATAAAACAGATTTGTCTGCTCATAATAAATAATTTTCACCCCACCCGCATACCTCTTTAGTATTCCAGCGATCATGATGCTTGCAACAGCGTCGAAATATCGGGAGCTCATAAATAAAGAAAATCACGGATATTGTCCCGTAAGTACTTTAAGTTTAACATTGAGCAATCTTATAAAAATAGTCCTGTTTTTCAGACAAAATCTTGTACTAAAAAAATCAAATTCTCAACCCGATTCGACCACACCAAGGCATCCAGCAATATAAGGTTACAACACATACAATTTACACGCAAAATTGGGGCAATACTGTATGTGCTATTACCCTAAATAATTATGTGGGGCCGCAAGCCCGACTGTTCCTCAGGGAAATTACAGACAGACCACGTGTTGCAGTCTTCACTCTTTGTCGCCACAAATTGATTCGGTCATGGTGATGGTGATACCTACCTGGGCACAAGGGAAGTGGTTATAACAGGAATCGTGAATATTTGATCAGTCAATGTTTGCGTTGTATGTTTTAATGTAAAGAGCCGTGTTTGAATTTTTATAGTAGGTATTACTTCAACTATCTGGTGTCCACGACACAAGCCTTGTTGCTTAGTGGTGGGGTGTGTAATGTCCGGCGATATTAATTTAAAGGTTTTTGATTTAGCAAGCAATACATACTGTAGAAGATAACTTATAGAAGCATCGTATGTGTCTGCGTATCAAGATCTTCAGCATTGAGGGAAAGATGAAAAATCTTTAAATCCTTTATTTATGAATGATACTGACCGACTGCCTTGTTGGAACATTGGTCGCAATCGCGACTTCTGAGTATGAGATCCCGGGTTCGTTCCTGGGTTGTTATTGAATTTCTAAGTGGCAGCCACGGAGTCACCCAAAGGGCAATGGAGAGGGCTATGCTCGGAGTTTTCTTGCGTGATCGAATCAGAAATGAAGACATCCACAAGAGAACCAGGGTCACCGACGTAGCCCGAAGAATTTCCAAACTTAAGTGGCAGTGGGCAGGGCACATTGCTCGCAGATCGGATGGCCGATGGGGCCGAAAAGTTCTGGAGTGGCGACCGCGAACCGGAAGACGTTGCGTTGGAAGGCCTCCCACTAGGTGGACCGATGACCTGGTGAAGGTTGCGGAAATCCGCTGGATGCGAGTCGCACGGGACCGGTCAATGTGGCGACACTTGGGGGAGGCCTATGTCCAGCAGTGGACGTCTTTCGGCTGAAATGATGATGATGATGAGCCACGGAGTCTGAATTTGCGCTCGGTTGATGGCAATAGACCGCATGGCCTACTATTGAATGAGACTTAAACATATCTGGCCAAAAATGTGAGTGTCGGTACTATAAGGTACACCTCTGCCTTACCCTTTGGGGATAATAGGCGTGTTTTTTTTTAATCTTTATTTATTTAGAGGCTTTTACCTTACAAAGGTACGTCAGCCTCATCATATCCTAATGTTACTAATTATTACACGTAATTATAATAACATTAATACAAATTTTATTGCTTAAACGAGGGAGATAACGATGCAGCAACCTTTTCATAAATCAGTTTCGCTTCTCCCGAATTAGGTGTAGACATTGTGCTATTACTACCACGTATATAGAAGACACCGCGAACAACATCTGTGCTCTGTTCAAATGCTGTCAGCTGGCTGCAATTCACTCAGTCGCTTGCTCGCCACAGCATTATATATACGGTGTTAGCCGCTCCCCGCGCGCCCCGCACTGCGCACAGATTTTGTTCGCGCTGTCTTTTCTATACGTAGTAGTAATAGCTCAATGGGTGTAGATAATCTTCAAATGAAAGCCCTAACACCATACATATTAAGTTTTAACTCCCGCATCAGGCGTGATGTTATGTTATGTAATTAAGTCTAAAGAGAACTTAATGACTAATATTTTCGAACAAAAACTAATTTAATTTTTCTTCTTCGCCGTAAAGAAATAATTTACAGACACAATGTCATAACAAAATGGATTCTTCGAAATCCAATAAATGTTATAGCTGTTTAGTAATAAAACACTAGGTGTGTTTTCACGATGTAATAAAAAGATAACTACGCTAGTCCATTACCAAATGCTTAGCGACAAGTTACCGTCACGTTTCAGGCCCTTGAAATACAAAGTGTATTTACACAACCACAAACTTTATCCTCACTAATTTACAGGTGAAAATTGCTTGAAATATTGTACATAGTGTTAAATTTCCCGGTTTACGGGCAATGCTCAGACGGGAATTCACAGTCGGCTTAGCAAAGCATTTTTCACCAAATTCTTTAAACAAAACTATTTGTAGTTTGTGGGGTGAAAAATTCACCTGGTTTTAAGTTTGTTTGGTACTTTTTCACACTACAACGAAAGACTATTACGAGCAACCAAATAATAATGCGGTGGGAAATAAAATAAGTTTGTAATAAACACCTTTTTATGTTCACTGTAGGTACATAACACAAGACACATAAGATAACCTTCGACTTTACATTATCAAGATATTTAGTTGAATATGATATTAATATTTTGAATATTTTAAATTGTTTTTTTTTTGTATAATGTGAAATGCTTCAAGCTTGGCTGACGTCTGATTATAATATTCATTTTATCTCGAAATGCACAAAGAGAATCCGCAGAATAAAGTTTCTGTGAATTCAATCGATTGATTTTGAATAGTTAAATTTTAAAATGCGAAGGCAGCACATTACATTTTATTTTATGTAAGATTTCTTTCTTTAATGTATTTCAATTCATCAATAATCAATAATTTTGCTTTTTTTTAACACGTTTAAGTACTTATTTGTCCCTAAAATTAACTTTATTCATGTCAAAATAATTGTGAATGTGTATTGATCTTATAGTTCCTGGTTTCTTGTTAATATAAAATCTTTTTCCCAAACCAAAATCCACATAATCTATTATAAGTAAGACTTTTACGAAACTGTCTTAATCTTTTAATCCATATAACAAGGCGATTTAAAATCCAACTACAAAATTTCTAGATTTCCAAGTTTATAATTTAACATAAAATCGATCTTGAACGTAAAAACTTTAATTAAAAAAATTGTTAAGAAACTTTCTAGAAGTTAAAAATGATAGCGTTAAAAATTCATCACGTTACAAAGCCGAGAAAAGTGAGGAATTTCAAACTTTGTCGGATTTACGAAGCTTTCAGCTTGACAGCAAGTGACTTTGAAATGGATCCAATGATGCTTGGATTAAATAGGTGTAACTATTTAGTTTTTGGTTGGGTTAAGTTAAATAAGATATCAGTTTTTGTATTTAATGCAACATTATTAACTTAAACTTTAAAATACTATTGTTTGATCTTGACATGAATGGAAACTATATATAAGTAAGAGTTTTAGTAAAATTCAGGCATCTACTTTAAATTAGAACTAGAATTCATTTAGTCAGACATAAAAATATCCTTAGAGTTGTACACAAATTCGACAAAAATAATAATAATTAAATAACATATTCAAAATCAAAATCAGCAAAGTCCAATAAAATTTCAAAATAACAAAATGAGGAATTTAATTAATGCATAATTATAGAGTTGTAGTTTGTAAATAACGTAAATAAAACTGATAACTTGTGAAATAATAGAATAACAAAATAATTAATTGAATTTAAAGTAACTAAGTCAATAAGATTTATTAGATTAATAATTGTCAATAACATAATAAATAATATAATAATAAGAATAACCTTTAAAGAGAAAAACTAATTATTTCCCCCAAGCCCTAAAGATGGGCGCATGTAAGGCCAACGAATACCGTATAAATGGCCCGTCTAACCTGTCGGTTACGACGGCGAGGAGACTGTTGCCGCTGGCCCTCACTCCCTCTCTCACACCCTCCTGCGCATAGTGGCATAAAAACAGTCTACGCACACACTAGCGAACATCCCCGACGCGCTGCAGAAGCGAGGCAGTCGCAGCAATGCTCTCAGCGCATTATTATATTGAACTCGAAGGGCTTTCTGCAAGTATGACACCGGCTGCTCGTATAAAATGCAGTGCAGTAGGCTCGAAACAAGGTGACTTTGACTACCTTGGAGCTACGAGCAAACCTGCGAGCTATCATGTTCGCCCTCACCGACAGCGCCCGCCGTTCTTATTCAATATCGGCGGCAATTGTATAAAGACGTAACAAAAATGTTTTTAAATAAATCGTTTCAGGGACTTAGGTATAACTAACCATAACCAATATATTCCATACAACAACACAACCATAATTAATATATTCTTTAGATATAACTAACCATAACCAATAACTATATACCTTCTAGTTTTGTAATAATAAAACAGGCATTGTGACCTTTTATTGCAGCTCATAAACCGAATGGCAAATTAAAGAACCTACACATTCGTCACATCATTTTACATCGAGATTATAATTATGTAAGGACAATCAAGTGATTGTGAATAAATAAATCCGAAAACATTTTATAAATTCATCAGCCCATGTAAATTCATTATTATTGTGACTTTATTATGACTGCGCTTGACTGCATTCGAAAAACAAAATGAATTTTGATAACAATTAATATTTTTGTCACCGCCGTTACCATGGCAACACGATCAACAATATCACACTCGACTTGCGTCTCGCAATTAGTCATGGTTCACTGAACGTTAATTAAACGTAATGGCTTGATATTTAATCTGTGGAGGCAAAATTGATCGCTTTATCGAAGATAAACACTGTTTAGGCTTTCAAGGGCGATCGATTTGTCGGCAATACTTATTTGAATACACATTATACGTTTTTATATCGATGTTTTTATCAATCGACTTACATCACTTCAAAATTCGAATGGGTTTGAAAAATTAATCCTTTTTTTTACTTTTGAAACAAATGAGTGTGCTTTCATAACGTGTAGGTCAGCAGCAACCCAACTGCAACCTTATAGTAACGAGAATAAGGGTCACTGTGTTTTGACAGTGATGCAACTACTGACATATACAAATTACTGTGAAGTCTTTGCAGTTAATCAAGACTATTCAGATAAACTATGACCGCATAGCTTGATGTACCAGAATATAAAAATAGATCAGGCAAATAGAACCAATGTTTTTTTTACTTTTGAAACAAATGAGTGTGCTTTCATAACGTGTAGGTCAGCAGCAACCCAACTGAAACCTTATAGTAACGAGAATAAGGGTCACTGTGATTTGACAGTGATGCAACTACTGACATATACAAATTACTGTGAAGTCTTTGCAGTGAATCAAGACTATTCAGATAAACTATGACCGCATAGCTTGATGTACCAGAATATAAAAATAGTTCAGGCAAATAGAACCAATGCTTTTTTTACTTTTGAAACAAATGAGTGTGCTTTCATAACGTGTAGGTCAGCAGCAACCCAACTGCAACCTTATAGTAACGAGAATAAGGGTCACTGTGATTTGACAGTGATGCAACTACTGACATATACAAATTACTGTGAAGTCTTTGCAGTTAATCAAGACTATTCAGATAAACTATGACCGCATAGCTTGATGTACCAGAATATAAAAATAGTTCAGGCAAATAGAACCAATGCTTGTCGTTAGATCTATTTATTTCAGGTTACTATTGACCGCCTCGTTGGTCTAGACCACCACTTGCGCTTGCGACCACTGAGCCCTGAGGTCCTGAGTTCGATGCCGATGGGTCGGGCAAACGGGGCAAAGTGTTATTGGGTTTTTCCATCAGGAATTTCTCAGTAGCAGCTTTGCTTTTATTTCTTAGTAGCATTTGAGCCTGGTTGATGGCAATGAGGACTTAAACATAACTGACGAAATGGGCGTGTACCTACTAATAAGTACACCTTTGCACAACCCTTCGGGACTTACAGGCGTGATGTTATGTTATGTGAAACTGCCGTTTCTATATCACAAACCTAGGTAGGCTGTCATTGACTACCGAAAATGTTCTCGTTCCCGCCATTGGAGTTTCAGTTGGCTGCCAAAACACGAACGGCGCATGTTAGTATAACCGAAGTGGACAGCGAGTAACAATAGTACATTTTGATACAAGTGGAGAAAGTTTGTTATTGTATTCGAGGCCGCATTAACACCCGAGCAGCAGGCAAGGGTTGTTATTGAGCCGAGAACGGCAATGACAAATGTCCACGTGTATCAAACGACGTTTTTCAACACTTTGAGGAAATAAAATAAAAAAACGACAAAGATTTTTGTCATGAATTATTATGAAACTATGACTTAATTTTCGTTTTTCGCGCTTTGCTTTCGCCAGGTTGAAGGAGAAGCAAAGCCGCTACACAACCTAATATGAAAAATAATTTTTTTTTTATTATTTATTGAGTTTAGAACACAAATAAATGTTAATTTGTTCATAAACGTTTATTTTATTTTGATAATCATGATTTTTGATGATATTCTATTAATAAACATTATTTAAATAATTCAAAAATATTAACGCCGTAAAGACGCATATCTCTTTGCCTAGATTAAAAAAAAAACAATCACCGCCGACTATAGGCATTGAACCAATTTGGACTAAGTATAGGTAAAGTTATCTGAGGCAATTTTCATTCCCGCACACGTGTTGGAAAATGAGAAAAAACGCACGCGTGTGAAATACATTGCATGTTGAACCTAATCGTAGTGCGAAAAGAACCAGTTTTCGAGGAAGTGTATTGAAAACATAATTATTATGTAGTCTGTCATGTTGGATTCCTAGTATTCGAGTTTCTGTGTACCTACTAGTTTGAGTTTATACCATGTGTCTAAACACGGTTAATTATAGGTATAATAAACCGAGTTTATACTCGATCATCGAACTCAAAACGATTGGGACTATTTAAAAAAAAAAAACAATATTGTAAATTTTATTTTTTGTAAATTTAAAAAAAAAATTGAATTGTTATTTTTTGAAAAAAAAAAACAGTCCCAATCGCTCCGAGTTCGATGATCGCGTTTATGGATTTCGGTTCCAGAAAGACCTAAAAATAATGATGTAGGTAGGTAAGTGTAACCATGCATGCGTGTTTGTAGCGTTATAATTATTACGTCGAAACAGCTTCACCCTTATAAATAATTATAATTATTCAAAAAAAGTAGTTCAACAAATGGTATACTGATTTCAATCATTATTATTTAATTAGTCTAAAATTATTTGACAACAAGTTCAAATTCTCTTTTTCATTCTACTTTCATCTTTTTATTACTTTTGAACTAATTAAGATGGATGTCTCGTTGGTCTAGTGATCGTGAAAGCGCGACTGCTGAATATGAGGTCTTGGGTTTGATTCCCGGGTTGGGCAGTGTTATTGGGTTTTTCATCAGGAATTCGTATAGTTAATATAAGGTACACCTTTGCTTAGGCAAAGGTATTGGGATTTTGGGGTTGGGATTAGTCCTTTGGGGATTATATACGTGATGTTATTATGTTATACCACTGCAAATTCAATTCTAAATCCTTCAATACTGAAACATTAAATCTAATGTAAGTAAGGCCGCGCTCCCACTACGGACCGGTGGATTTGCCGGAATCCGGCACCCGGACAATAGTGTTCACATTACACCGGATCCCCCAAGAAAACCGGAAAGTCTAAGTTTTTTGCCTCAGTTGAATTCGGACCTGTGCGTCTTGTCTAATGTTTTTGCGTTTATATCCATGCTACACGTCTACCTTTATCGAACCCGAAATGACGCGAGGGGAGCACGGGCGGGGCGATCGGGGACATGGATACCGGCGCAAACTCGTTCACATTACTCCGGTACCGGCGCTTCGCAGTGAAAAACGCTCGTTTAAAATGCCGACTTCGGTGTTTTTGCCGGACCCGGCATAATGTGAACAGCTTCGTTTAAATTCTTTAGCCTAGCTAGCTCTTCCGGCAGTTTTGTCATGCCGGTAAATCTGCTGGTCCGGCGTAGTGGGAACGCGGTTTAATACAGATTACATAACTGTTCCTGAAACATCTTCGTAACTTATCTTAAATCTCAGTCCCCTATCCCTTCACCTAACAAGTGAAGTGATCTGATATGAAGTAAGATATTATGGTCCCAAGAGAGCTGCTTGAATAACTTTACAGTATGTTCTTGCGAAGTTAATATAAGCTACGTCAGTCACGGAAAACAACAGAGAAAGACCAAAAAACTATGGATGGACTGTGTTAAGGATGATATGGCAAGAAAGGAGGTGTCTGATGAGTTGACGAGTAATAGAGAAGTATGGGAGAAGAAGACATGCCCCTTTTTTTTTCTGATGGGAAATCATCAAATGACTCCTCCCGCTTTGGGCGGAGCAGGAGGGAGTCTCAGACTTTTACTGACTAAAACCCATCCATGTTCCTTCATCGCCCTTTGTGTTCCGGGGCCACGGTATCTCTTTCGAATAGTCCCGCAACCCCGGCAGGCATCGGTCCTTACAGACCCCTTCCTTTTTGCTGACTCTCTTTGAGCCGCGCGTGGAACGTGGCCTGTCGTTATGAGACGGACGGACGGCGA